>CM035153.1:48280970-49480970 GCA_020205615.1 Panax quinquefolius
AAAGAAAAGCTAAAGGTAAGGATTTTGAGAATATGCAACTCCCCTTTAGTTGTTGTCTTAAATGAGTTCCTCTATTCATTTTACTTATTATGAGTTAGGAATTTCTTTTTATTAAAAACATTTAGGAAGATTGGGGAACTGTCTTAAGCCTGTTCAAGCAAGTGTAACGAGGGGACTCTCCCAAGAAAGACCCGAGTGAAACACCTTCCAGAGCGAACTGTTTGCTTTTGTTTAATCTTCCACTATTCTGAATTTATGCTTCGCCCTCAAGACAGAAGGTCGATATAATAGCTTTTTTAGAATACTTAACTCTTAGTCTTTTTTCTTCTTGCTCGTTTCCTTTAAAGCTTCGCCAGTACTGAAAGACGAGTAAAGATTGCTAAAGCAGACTTAAGGAAAATACCCCACCTTACCAGATTTGTGACAAAAGGAAAGGCTCGAAAGACCTACTTGACGAGTTTCCTTATGAGTGAGTTCGTAGGTGCCTTTCCTTTAATTTAAGTCGAGTGTAGCGAAGGGATTCTCCTAAGAGAAGCTTTAGAGGGAATAGGGGTGAAACTACTTTTATGAGCTGTCTCAGTAGTGACCGACTTTATTAGCTGTGTGATTAGTGGCTTAGCTGTTAGCTGTCTAAAAGCTACGGTCAAAATAAATCCCTTTTGAAAATAAACCACTAATACGCCTTAGGTACTCTTTTAGGTCCGTGTAAGGCGGAGGGAATGGAATGAAGGGACCTGCTGGAGGCTGAAAAGCCGTAGTGCGCTAGCGCTAGCGAGTTAGCGCAACAACTTAGTGTCTTGTTTTCTTCGCTGCTTTTATTAACATAAGGTTAAACGAAAGCGGTTGCTAATGCTTGTAGCTTGCTTCTGTCCTTAGTCAATTTTGGACTGAAGCTGTTCTGACTGCCGTATATTTTTTGAACCGAATACCTTCCTCTGTCATCTCTGGTCTGTCTCTTTTTGAGAGAATCTTTTATACCCCGCCTGACTATGAAGAGCCCCGAGTCTATCGGGGGAGGATGTGGTGGTAACCCCCGCAGCTTCGTCTAGAGCCGGGCGTCCAGCCGTGCAGGAAGACTAACCCTAGCCACTATAGCGACCCACCCCCAACTCTAGCTGAGAAGTCGATATTACATTATCGTGAGCGATCTTGTGCTGCTTCCTAGTTCATTCGGGGTACAACTCTATTTCTAGTTCATTAAATCAATTTCGAAATTAGTTTCTGCTTTCCTAAGTGTTAAAAATGCTAACAGATCCCGGAAATTAGTTCTAAGTGCGTAGTCCCGATTCATTACAAGCGCGTAATCTAAAAACTTTATTTTCTTTAATTAAATAAATGGTTTATTTAATTGATAAAAGTTTAAAATAAAGATGTTTATTTTATATGAAATATGATTTCAGATTTGGTAAAATTAAGTAGTTTAATTTGGATTTAGTTTTTGATTATTTATTTTGTTTCAAAACTAAAGTTTAGCAAACTTTTTCCCATTAATTGATATTAATGCATATATGGAATAGATTTATTATTCATGAAATGAATGTTATTTTGTGATGCATATTTTGATATGTATGATAATAAATGGGATTGATTATGAACTATGACCAATGTGATTGGATTTTATTTTGGATGGATGTTGGAATGTATGGGTTTTTGTAAATAAGGTCTGCGTACCTCATCTTTTCTGGTTTTCTTCTTATTGTGAATTCTATCTCTCTCCTATGTACTCCCCCTTGACTGATGATCAAGGTTTCTATTTAAATTAAATAGTTTATATAATAGGATTAGTTAGAATTTCTCGAAGAACCGGAGATCAAGGAGCAAGGAGCGCTTGAAGACCCGTTTGTAATGGAGCTCATGTTTAAATGTAATAGTTATACTTAAATATTAATTTTCTTTTACCCCAAGGGTTTGACCTTTTGGTTCACTTGGTGGCTCTTGTGAACCAAACTAGAATAAAAGTCCATAATCAATCTGGGTAGAATATAGTATTCTATACTTCCATGCTAGTATTATATATATATATATATATATATATTATATTATGTAAACATGCTTCACATGTTTAATAATATGATGCGTATTATATATATATATATATATATATATATATGTGTGTGTGTATGTGTCTCTGTGTGTGTGTGTGTGTGAGTGTGTGCGCGCATGCGTGCTAAACAAGATGAGATTAATAATAACAAACCCCTCAAAGAATTTATATTAATTCCTAAGCGCTCAAAGATATTTGGAATATCAAATGTCGCCTTCTAGTATGATAAAATTAATAGAGTATTAAATATTTAATATGAGTTTGTTGTGTCACCACAAGGTAAGTATTAAGTATTTAAGATGTTAATTTATCATATTTGATGATTATAAAGAAAATTGAACAATATTGTTTTGTTGTGTCACCACAAGTACAATATTTTTCTGTTTTGAATATATGGAAGTGCTAGGTTTAACTTAACTTAGATAATTTTGATTCGGATGTGCCACCACTTGATCAAAATAATCCAAGAGACAAAAGATAAGGAGTTACATGATGATGTAATTGACAAAGAGTTGTCTACCTATTTATTTATGTATAGTTTGTTGTGTCACCACAAGGCTATATATATTTGAAATGGGATCCTTATTCTCACTAGAAAAAACTTTAATTAGATTTTGTTGAACTGTATATATGAGGGAAATATAGTTTGAAGAAAATAGTGGAAGATACCAATATAAAATAAGACCTAATTTATTTTGGTTATATAAATTAATTAAATGAATGTTTGCTAAAATGTTATTTTTCACATGCAGAAATTTGAAAAATGTCACACTCACTAATTTCGTTGTGTAGCATACTTGATGCTAATAAACTGACCAGACCAAATTACACAGACTTGTTAATGAATCTGAGAATGTGTTCTTACTGTTGAAAAGATTTCTTATATCCTAAATTCACCAGTACCTGCAAAAGTTGCAGAGACAGCCTCTGAGGAAGAGATTGCTACTTTTAAAAAGTGGCAAGATAATACATTTTTGGCTCAATGAATCATTCTCGCGTCCATGATTAACGAGCTTCAGCGTCAGCATGAAACCATGGATGCTCCTACTATGTTGTTGCACCTGTTACTGCACCTGCAAGAGCTGTTTGGTGAGCAAAGTAGGACTGCTATATATGAAATATCTAAGGAGCTCTTCCGATCTCGGATGACCGAGGGTACTACTGTTGAGACTCGTGTCTTAAAGATGATCACTTTGATTGAATGTCTTGGACAACTTGGGTTCATTATGGATGGGGAGTTGAGTCAAGATTTAGTATTGTAGTCACTCCCGGACACCTTCTCACAATTTGTTGTGAATTTTCACACGAATAAGTTAGATGTCAGCTTCCTTGAATTAATAACATGTTAAAAACCGCTGAAGGTCACTTCCCATCCAAGAAGGACCATGTCTTAATAGTGGATGATTCTTCCAAGAAAAGGAAAAGGCCTAAGGTATCTTTTCAAAAGAAGAAATCCAAGAAGGCTAAGGGTAAGGCGAAAGTGAAGGTTCAAAAGAAACCAGATCCAGCTAGCAAAGGAATTTGCTTCCATTGTAATAAGCCGGGTCACGGGAAGAGGAACTGCAAGGATTATCTTACGGAGCAAAAGCTGAAGAAGCTTGGAGAAGCTTCGAATCCTAATCAAGGTTTGTTTATGATTGAAATTAATTTTTCTAAAAGTAAATCTTCTACTTGGGTATTGGATACCAGTTGTGGTTCTTACATATGTAATAATATATATGCAGGGATTGTGGACACTCAAAAAATTTTGCATTCCTGTTACTAACCTTGCAGGAGGGCAAAGTCGTCTTCCAGAGATAACCCTAGAAGTCAAAGTAGCACAGTCCTAGAGACAACCCCAGGATACTCAATTTGCCATCTCGGAGATAACTCCAAGATATTCAATTCCAACCGCGGAGATAACCCCGGGAGTTTCAGTTTCAACCTCGAAGAAAACCCCGAGGAATGCAGTTCCAGTTCCGGAGATAACCCCGGAATCATCAGTTCCGTCTCGGAGACAACCCTGAGATACTTAGTTTGATCCCAGAGATAACCTAAGGAGATACAGTTCAAACCTCGGAGACAACCCCGAGGCATGCAGTTGCAGTTCCAGAGATAACCCCAAAAATGCTTATTTTAAACCCTTACGATCAGTTTCAAATTCGGTGATTGCCCTGAGGCACTCAGTTCCCAAACTCAGAGATAACCCCAGGAAGACAGGCATACCTCAGAGATAACCCTGAGGACATTCAGCACTTGCAATAGCCCAATCTAAAAGATAACACTGAGCAACGACTGCTAAATCAGCCCAGAACCGGAGATAACCCTGGCGAGGGACAAAATTGTCATTTTGCCACCTCGATCCCACATTCACGTCGTCTCAACATTTCAACCTACATGCTACACAGAAGTTTCCTACAATAACCATAGCTCCAATCCCGAGTGACTACTACACAAGACAGCACACCAGATGGAATTTAAAGACCTGAAGACCTGGGCATGGACCCATCTTCCTGATAACAACATGCCTTAAAAGGTCTTATACAGCTCGATCGGATGCCCGAATTGAAGTTTTGAGGGTTCGAGCGGACAATACGTTGCACGAGTACATGTACTTTGAGATGGCGGGGCCCGCAGAGCCCGGGGTACCCCGGGCAGCCGTAAGTACATCTACGGCTGCCAAAGGTACACCTGCAGCTCCCCCCTCTATAAATAGAGGGCTTGAGGTGGCCATTTTGGTAGAGGAAAAGGTGAGGATGCCTTGTCCAATTTGCTCTATACACACTATAAATTGAGTAATTTCTCATTTCAAACACTAGTGAGCTTATATTTGGCTACTTTTTACCGGTGGGAACCGAGTGTTCATTCATTTAAAACTATTGAAGTCTTCTTTGGCAGTCCACTGTAAGACTTCTTACATTACTTAAAGCCTTTCCTCCACTTCTTGCACACACTATATTGAGAGTCTCGTGTATGTGTATATTGTCGACGTCAGGATATTTATTTGTCGTTTTTGGTTACTTGTTCTTTGGTGTTCTCATGTTAGGTGAGATTTGTTTGAAAAAACTAGTGAAAAAGGTCCAACATGTGTAATGTCGACGATTTGACTTTAAGAGTCAACAGTTGGAGTTTTTAACTGGTTGCACCAACGCAACCGAAAAAGGTTTGCACATTGGCCCAGTGATGTAACACTGCTAAACAGGTCTGTGAAATCGAGATTCATTTGGGTTTGGGGGCTTGATTATGCAGAGGGAAGGTGTTAGGCACGCCCCCCCCCCCCACCCCGACATTTATCTTGCCACGGTAACCGCCACTTTTCAAGAAACTGTTATATGAATGTGTGTGTGTGTGTGTGGATCAATGTGCAATTATTTGGAAGTAATGTGAGGCCTCGTTCGCACCTATATACAAAGGGTTTGAATTTATACAAAAATTCAGTTTTAAGCAAGATATAACAATGATGTTTTATAAAAGAGGTTTTTCAAACCCTGTGCTCAATAGGAATTGAGACCTTTCATACTTCCATTTAATTATTAAATGTTCAGCTTGTTTGCTTTTATTTTTGAGATGTGAGGCATCTTCGAGAAAATAATATACAGCCGTACCGAACTCCTCATGGGCATGACAACCATTCAAGGAAATTCAGACACCATAAATAATGTATAAGCTGCTTACAGCTGAAAATGTCCATCATGGGAACCGAATCTAGATTCAGTAGAGTGAATCTGTGATCACATGATTCCTAGGATCATATGATGCCACAGTTTATATGAAAAGCAGTAAGCAGTTATATATATAAAAGCTATAAATATATACAGACATGATCAACCACCACGAAGCACCTCCACGGGGGATCAGAAATGTAAATATATAAAAGCGGTAAATGTATATATATATATATATGGACATGATCAACCACCACGAAGCACCTCCATGGGAGATCATAAATGTATATAAAGCTGTAAAAGACGATCAACCGCCACGAAGTAAACTCTAGGCTGGACTAAATGTAAATAAAACAGTAAAAGGCCTCAAAGTAAACTCCAGGCCTGACAGAAATGTAAATATATATGTATATATGTATGTATATATATATATAAGTGGTAAACGCACCGGATATATAACCTAGGCTCATCGGATATGTCCGACAATAGTATATATATAAATATATAAATATAAAAAAGCAATAAACGCTTCGGATGTAAAATCCAGGCTCATCAGACAGAGCCTGACAACAGTTTATATATATAAGTATATATATATATATATAAGTATATATATATATATAAACGCAAGTAAACGCTCTAGACATAAGTCTAGGCTCAATCGAGGCATAACTCGATAATGTTAGTCCATATATAAATATATACATATATAAGTATATATACAGACAGAAATTAAAACCACGGACCAAATTTCGGGAATACGTACACAACACGACTCTCAATGTGAAGAATAGTGTGTGCAAAGATGAAGAGAAAGGCTTTATAGTGTGTGAGAAGGCTTACAGTGGGCTGCTAAAGCAGGCTTCTTTGACTCTAGATGGATAAACACTCAAGTCTTGCCAGTAAAAATATAGCTATATGTGAGCTAACAGGTGTTTAAAATGAGAAAGCACTCAATATGGGCCGTGTACAGAGCAAATTGGACAGGGCTTCCTCGCCTTTTCTTTTTTTTTAAATATGGCCACCCCAAGCCCTCTATTTATAGAGGGGGGAGCTGCAGGTGTACCTGCGGTAGCCGCAGATGCACCTACGGCTGCCCAGGATGCCCCGGGCTCCACGGGTCCCACCGTCTTGAAGTATGTGCACTCGTGCACTGTGTTGTACGCTCAAACTTCCAGAACTTCAATCTGAGCATCTGAATGAGGTGTACAAGAACATCTTTGGATCGTTTTTGTCAAGGGTTACGCAATGACATGGGATTAGAGGTTTTACAAAGTCAGGAAGAGGGGACCATGCCCATGGTCTTCAAACTTTAAATTCTATCTGGTGTACTGCCACGCGTAATAGTCACTCTAGATTAGAACTCCTTGGCTCTTGTGGAACATTGTTGTGTAGAAATGTATATATTAAATGTTGAGATGGTGCGCTGGGGTTGAGGTGGCAAGATGATGATTTGACTCCTCGCCAGGGTTGTCTCCGGTTTGGGCTGATAGCAGACGTTGATCAGGGTTACATCTGAGATTGGACTGTTGTAAGTGTTTGAATTCCGCAAGGTCATCTGTAAGTGTGCATGTCTTCCCGATGTTAGCTCTGGGTCTTTGGTATAAGTACCTCGGTAGGAGGTCTGAGATTGAAGTTGATCGCATGTATTTGAAACAAACATTTCTAGAGTTATCACCGGAACTGCAATAGCATTCCTTGGGGTTATCACCAAGGATGAAACTCGGGGTTATCTCCGAGGTTGGAATTGATACTCCTGGTGTGTGTTCTGGGGTTAAGGCTAAACTTTTGGTAGTATCCGGAATGGATATGAGTTGTCTTCCAGGGTTATCTCCGAAAGACGAATCTGCCCTCCTGCAATGTTAGTAACAGGTGTGCAGAAAATTTCGAGTGTATATAGATGCCCCTCTTTATCATATTCTTGTAATGCAAGGCATGGATAGGATAAAGAATCCTAGACACTTGAAATACAACAAGATAAACATGATGTTAAGTGCAGCAACATGATGCAAATGCATGATGCATGTATGAATGATTGCCGGTTCCCTGTTAATCCTGTCGAGGATGACAATCAGTGATGTCTTGGACATGCGATCTAAGTCTTCAAGGATGTTGATGTTGGGGCTATCACCAAAGTCTTGCATCTTTGATACAAACTTTTATTCCATAGAGGTGCCTCTCGTGTGCAAGTGATCTTTGGGGATAAAGCTTTGTCTGTTTTGAGGATGTGTATAACATATTCCATCATTGGTCCTCTCTGATGAAGATGGTCTTCTCTAGTTTGTATTACCAGCATATACCACGATCTTTGTTGGAGTTACTGCCAACAATGTGCATTGTCAGGGCTGCCTGACCTTCGCTGATGTGTGTATCACCGGATAGGTCCCTGTTGGGCAAACTATCAAGGCTACTTGACATTCATTGATATGTGTATCAACAGTTGAATTGCATTGTGACCCCCACCGGGGAGTATGTCAAGGTTGCTTGACCTTCATTGATGCGTATATCAATGGTTGAATCACGTTGTGACCCCCATCGGGGATACTTTATCAATGTCTGACTTCGGTGCTGTAACCCCCACCGGGGATATGTTGCTTCAATTGGTTTACTTTCCACCGGGTGAGGTAATGTCAAGGTTGTTTAACCTTCATTGATGTGTGTATCAATGGTTTCAATGGGTTTACTTGCCACCGGCTGAGATAACGTCAAGGTTGCTTGACCTTCATTGATGTGTGTATCAATGGTTGAGAATGTGTTGTAACCCCCGCCGGGGATACATTATCAATGAAATCCAGCGTTGTGACCCCCGTCAGGGATGTTTGAAAGTTTTGCATTATGACCCCCACCGGGGATGTTTGAAAGTCTTGCGTTGTAACCCCCGCCGGGGATGTTTTTTAGGGTTACGTCCCTGTGTTTAGCGGCATCAGACCCGTGTGAGGTATTGTCGAGAATGATTTGCAAAAGCTGAGCTCATTGGTATAGTGTACCTTGTATTCAGGCGAATACCATTGAGTGATATGCGGAGCCAGAGTTTGGCCCAAGAAAACCAGGATTACAGGCTATTACGTTCAATCGCGTAGCATTTTTATTCCTAATTTGGCCTTTTTAGCTTGTGAGACCTCCTTCGCAACTCGAACTAGACCGAGCCGGAGGGGTAGGCCCCATGTAGGAGCCGCAGGTGGACCTGCGGCCAACCGTGATTATATATGAAATGGCTCAAGGTTGCTTTCATAAATCACTTTCAAGTTGCGCCGCGAAGGAAATCCGAGAGCACTTCTTCAGACCTGCTGAGTTCGGGCGACTTTCTGCACATTCTGCCACTATACAAGTGTTCTTCACTGTCCTGGTAATATATGCATGTATTCTTTTCCAGTTTCTATCTGTTGGAAAGTGATTTATCACATGAAATGCACTTAGACACAGTAGTGAATATGCATGCAGATATGACTTTATAAAAAAAATTCAACACAGTAATGTTAGTATTAAACCATGTTGAACATAATGATGTGAAAAAGTTTAACTTTTAAAATAGTCAAATTAGCACATTTTACTATCATTTCTTATCATATTTGAGGACAAATGAGTAAAGGTTGAAAAGCAAAATAATCCTGGTAAATAGACTACACTTATGGATTTTTTACTGTAATATATTAATGCATGTATGATGTATATGACTGTGGGTAGGTGTGCTACTGAATGGCCACCTAGTCATGCCTATGTGTATGTGGATAGTCCCATTTACAAAGGGGACTATGGCAAAAAATTTCCAAAATGTAGGCATTGGGTAGTCATGCATTTTTAACTCTACTATAGACGTATGTTAAAATAATGCATGCATGCATGTAGTCATAAAATGCCTTTTGAAAAGCTCCAGGTAAGAATTTACCACACCCTTTTTGAGGTGATTTGGAGATTTATTGTCCAGATATTATGGATCCGGATCAGTCGAGTAGTTCCCGCATGACCACTTCTGGTGTACGGAGAAGGGCTTCTGAAGTGCCTTGACCCCGTTCTGTTAGATAGCCTCATCGTTTGGTGGAGGCAGTGATACGTCCTATCTGGGGTTGAAGTGTCGGATGTCGAGGACGAGAAAGAGGATGTACCGGTTGAGGTTCCTGCTCCTGCTGTACGTGTTCCCCATAGGGATTTGCCAGGTATTCAAGTGGCGAATCCAGAGCTTCTGGGCGACTTGAGTTGACATCCTTCAGTCTACCTGTATGAAAATGAGGTATAAAGTTAGATCTTAATCTTCCTTGTTTCCTATTGATGAGAAGTAAAGGGTTCTGATGTTGATCTGCATTTGATGTAGGTTCCCGACTTTACACAGCCTCAAGGGAATTAGTTCAGCATCCACTCTATGTATCAAGCTTTGCAAGATGACTATAGAGCTATTATACATGGCTGGGGATTCGGGATGTTCTTTTCCATTCTTCCCCGTCATTGTCCCTGGGTTACCTCAGGGCATTGTCTGAGCGCTGGTTTCACCAGACTCGGTCACTCCATTTGCTAGACTGTGAGGTGATGATGACGCCGATGGATTGGCGGTTTATCACAGGTATGGAGTTTGGAGGAGATCCAGTGCCTTTTACGGCAGATATCACCTTACTGTCGTCAGATCCTTGTTGGGAGTTTCGGCAGAGGCGCTTAAGGGCAGGACTATACGTACACGTCCTCTGAGCGTAGATGCTATGAGCGGGTTGTTGAGTGAGCCCAAACCCGATGATATGAGAGTCAGGGATCACATTCTTCGGCGATTGTTCCTGATGATCATTAGGGGCTGCTTAATAGCAGATAACTCTTCTACGGTGTCCTTCGCTTTGATCAGTGCCACTCTACACGTGGACTATATAGGAGACTATGATTGGGGTTCCTACAACTTCGCATACTTCCTCAGGGGAATGCACATGTAATCGCAGGGCATGACAGAGGCTTGGTTAGGATTCTACCCGTTTCTACTGGTGAGTATTTCTCTTATCTTTTCCCATGTATAGGTTAAGAGCGTTGACTGACAGCAGATGTTTTCCTTTATGTTGGCAGTTTTGGGCCTATGAGAGGCTTCCATGTCTACGTCTTGTGAGTGTGTTAGGTTTAGACACCTATCCACGAGGATGGAGATAGAATCATTCCATACTGGCGGAGGTCCGTGTTGCTGAGGGTTTCACGCATTGCCGCCTATAGCTGGAGTTGTTGAGAACGGATGTCATCATGTGGGTTCCCTACTCTGGGGAGCATTTGAGCATTAGATTTGAGGATGGGTACCCAACTGGTGTCGAGCACATGATTTCCACCCGTAGGATTCCTCTCTTTATAGATGGAGGATGGGAGCTCTATTTAGGAGAGCGTGCTATCAGGAGCACAACAGGAGAGATTCTCATGTCGATCTTGCCTCCTGCCAGGCGTTATTGGCCTGTTTCGCAGTCACCCGTCATTGGTATCCCATTGTTTGGGATTGACAATTTCACATTATCAGAGGGTCCTTGCACTTAGGAGATGTTCTAGCATTGGTGGTTCCCTCAAACCATTGGAGCCCAGACCTGCGCCACTTAGTTCATGGGGGATATGGTTCCAGGATCCGTGATGATGATGGATTGGCTAGCCTGTGTTAGAGATCCGACTTATGTGACACAGATTGACAGTTTGATCCGGCAGTTGGACCTGACACATTTCTTTATCTGGAACTTGGGTAGAGATCCTTTAGAGGCCAACACTTTTGATCCTTCCAGCTCTAGCGCTGGCCCCTCAAGTGACCCATATGGCTTTGCTAGTGCAGATCCTCCCTTATATAGGCCTGACATCCCTATAGATAGAGATCGAGTGACTCAGGAGAAGTTACATCAGGTGGACAGGATTGACGATGTAGACATTGATACCATTGACTTCTTCTGATGTATATTCTCGTTATCTCTTTTGATAGGCCTCTGTTAGACATTGGGTAGCTTCGCCCCATTCTCGTTATATCTTTTGATAGGCCTTTGTTAGTTGTAGGGCAGTTTTGCCCCATTCCCTAGTATTTTAGCTGTACAGAGATATATTAGATGATGATATACTTAGGAATGTATGTACAGTTTGTTATTCCCTATATCATATTGTCATCTATTGTATCATGCATGTTATTATATTATGCATATATATGTATGTCTAGAGATATTCAGCATTTGACACGGCCCATACAGATGTCTTCTTCGATAGTTAGCCGTATTAATCATACCCCACCATCTTTGGTGGCATCAGGTATACGATCGTGGTATGATAGTATGTCACCATCAGATAAGATAACTGTAGATCATCTGTTGCAGCATACTATTACTCTGTTGATGTTTTAGGTTCCCACAGGATTCGTGGAGGGCGTGCTGGAGCATTGGGTATCGGAGAGATAGGTTTTCTGATTTGGAACCCAGGAGTTGACTCCTACTCTGGAGGAGTATGTACGTTTGACGATGCTGCCACTAGATAGACCTTGCGTGCATATGGCTATTGGAGACATGAGTAGGCAGTTCATGCATGACCCTCACTGGCTTGAGGCGTAGAGTGATGTAGGATGAGATCACATCTGGCCACGTTATATCTCAGCATTTTTTGTTTGACAGATTTGGCTCTGAGGATAGTTATGCACGACATTTTGGGGATTCACCACACCGGAGGATCATTGGCGTTTGGCCAGAGTAGATGTACTGTTATTGTGCGTATTGTCATATGTCTACATGTCACGATACATAGATGAGTTGGACATTGACGTCATTATGGCAGTAAGAGCTCTCAAGGATGGTCACACCATCATACCAATGATCATCGCAGAGACTCTAAGGTCAGCTATATACTACTGCACTTATCCAGCAGGGGTGTTTACAGGCAGCTCGGCGATGCTATATGTGTGGTTTATGTCACACTTGAGACCGACTGGCACTTTTAGACAGCATGGGTATTATTTCACCCATGATATAGCCATGTCGTACTCATTTCAGCCTGCGGAGTGTACAGATGTTGCATCTTGGTTAGCTTTTCCTGGTAGGGATTGGAGATCCATTCGCTATATTGCCGTGTAAAGGGCTTAGCTCACCCTACAGTTTCATTACTCATGCTCCGGGCATGAATTATCTTCCTCTGGCTAGTTTGAGAGGCTTGATTACTTACCACCCACTGGCCCTGATGTGTCAGTTTAACCAGTTCCAGGATTTTCATCCTTTTGATGGGGCATCGAGTCAGCGCTTCGCTTCTCGGCATTTATCAGTAGAGGATAGATCTAAGTTATATGCCTGTTGGGATCAGCGACAGCTATCTGAGTTTTCTATGAGCCATCAGGGTTGTTCTATAGAGTATTCTGCATGGATGGAGACAGAGACTGCATCGGTTGCGATAGTATACACAGTGCAGGGGACTAATTCTTACGATGAGTAGCCTATGGAGGAGGCTGATATTCCCATTGAGGAGGATTTGACTGCTAGGTTGCCAACATTTGTGATGGATTCTCCCACTACTAGTGCTACTGTCATTCAACATTCAACACAGTATCTGGAGCAGAGTCTACATCTGATGACCTATGAGAGAGATCAGGCTAGGGCCTCGATGTTGACAGCTCTTGATGGGAGAGACGCAGCTCTATTAGAGTAGAGAGACAAGGCTAGATCAGCCAGAGATGCATTGATTGTGGAGCGGGATGCTGCCCTATCTGTCGGGGATGTGGCCGTCACAGATAGTACTTCAATGAGATCTCATATGATTGGCATCCTTGTCTACATGAGTGCATACATTGATGAGCATCATGCCACCATGCAGTTAGCCTCTGATCTGCTAGCTCGTGTAGATACCATTGGGCAGGAGCTTGCAGCGTTACCTCCTTCTTCAGATAGGGATGCTATGTTAGATCTGATAGTCCGCATACACACAGATCCGTAGATAGACTTGTATTTTCCTGCACAGACTAGCTTAGCCATTTTATCATGTACAACACATATTGTATATATCAAATAGTATTATATATTGCAGGGAGATATATTTTGATTCACTTCCCTTTTTAGTTGTGCCTTGATACTTGCTTGATATTTGCCTATTTCTTCAGGGCTTGTGATCTTGATGTATTCTTAACTTATCCTTGATGTGTGGACATTGAGACGTCATAGGATCTCTCAAAATGGATCATTGATCTGTATGTATCCCTACCATCTTTGGTGTCTAGGGATTGGTTTTTGTATGGAAATGTGGAGAGGAGTGTGGCTTTTCCTCTTTGAGATTGACTGCACCACAGATGGTCGCCATCACTTCTATTTGTGAGAAGCTTAGTTAATTCCATCTCTTATGGATTGGTGTTGTTCTTTAAGGCACAACCGCAGCTTAGATGGTCGCCGAATCTCCTATTGGTGAGGAGAGGTTGGGTAATTCCATCCCTTGGTCTGAAGCTGATGAAATGTGGTGGATTGAAGTTTGATCCTAGTACCGTGTGACAAGTATTTTTGTTCTAGTAGGGGGTTAAACCGAACCATAAATGGCTGCCTACATACTCCTATTGAAGAGGAGATTAGGACTGCGTAGTTTGAACCTGGTGTAAGAGGTTCAACGCTGAATGTGAAAGGCAGATGGGTGTAGAAGCGTTTTTGTTGTTTTTGTTTTTATAGAGATAGGACAAAAATGTTTTTGTGTTTTTTGTTTATTGTGACCGGGCCATATAGAATATGGTTGCCTATGTACTCCCGTGTATCAGTGAGATTAGGTCGACATAGTTCGCCCCTCAGGACGAATTGTAACACCCCCATATCTATACTCCAATGGTATCTAATATGGTGTCTACAGTGAATCAACATAATCCATTTAAATCTATACACCCATGGTATCTAATTAAAATATTACATTTAATAGAGGGACTATCAGATATAATTCCCATAGATCCAAGATTCACAGTATCCCATAACAGATGGTAATTCTTTAGTGAACTATTACTGTGTTTGGATACCCTCACTTGGATATATGAACTGTATCTGTGACTAGAGTCTATCTATCTGAAATCCAGAGTACCAGTAATAACATGAACAGTCCATATTACTAATACCCTCACCCAGATATATAGTTTAAGCCAAGTGAATTTATACTATCGTATCGATAGTAACTATCTATCCAAAATCCAAAGTATCAATAACAACATGAATAGTCCATGCTATTAATACCCTCACTCAGATAAATAGTTCCCAAGGATCTCAAGTAGATTTGAATAAACCTAATTTTATATCTATATATGTAAGAAAACACGGTTGTGGAAATAAAAGATGTTATATATATATATATATATATATATATATATATATATATATATATCATAATATTAAGATTCGATTACCTGATTCTCATAATGAGTTCTTATTACAAGGTATTCAAATAAACAAGAATATAATCTAATCTAAGTAGGGACTCTTGAAAGGGAATAATTCGCAAAGGTGAGCTATGACATGCTCAGCAAGTTTTTTATGTATAACAATAAATGATTTGAAGAAATATAATAATTCAAATTTTGACTGATACTTGTTACCATTTCTGGATTTCTCTTTATTTTAACCATTTCTGGAATTTTTCATTATTTCTGTCAGTCACACAGACTTGGAAATTTTGTTCAGATATGAGATAGGGACTCAGCCTTTTCAACGTGTTAGAAGTATGCATCTCATCCTACCAGTGCTCAAATGCACCCAACATTAGTGTTAATATATTATTGACCAAATTTCGATCCCTTACGGGATACCCAACTTCAGTAAAGGATGTCTTACCAAAAAAATTTGGTTTGACACGACAGTTTATGCTCAATAAACAATATCATATGAATAAACAATTTATTTTTGAGTTATGCTGAAACTATAGCAATAACTTTATAACAATTGGCAATTCAAGTTTAGGTTTGGTATAACATATCAAAAGCAATTCAAGATTGTAATCTTGTTTAACGAATATACAGGGTTCAAGAAATTTGCATAAGTAGCTTAAGGTTTAAGAAGAACTTGCCTGAGCGTAGATCAGTCAAGTAATGCTATTCAAATTGTTAAAAATACATACGAAGTTCATATATATAATTCTAACACGTTAGTATTCATAATAATAATCAATTATATCATTTACATATGAACGGGTTAGATTAAATATGGTTTCGGTGTTTAATACATTTACCGAATATTAAATAAGTTGATAAATGGACTAAATTTTATTTATAAAATTTTTATTATATTTTTAGATAATTTAATTATCCTTTATAATACTTTTTAGAAGCTTTAAAGTATTTAAAACATTTTTTATCCTTTAAATGATTTTTAAATCATTTACTTCTATTTTAAGGTAATTAATATTTACTTAAAATTTTACAAAACATTGATTAATATTTTTAAGTAATTTATATACCTTTATTATAATTTTATAACATTAATAATATTTTTCCATAATTATTTAATATTTATAAATAATTATTCTAATTTCTTTATCAATAAGTTAATTATTAATAATATTTAAATAAAATAAAATAATTATTAAATTTATGTAAAAATATTAGAATTTAATTATATTTATTTAATATAATTTTTAAAACTGTTTTTATATTTATTTTTATTTATTTATTAATTATTTCTAATTTTTATAATTTATTTTTAGATAAACAATTTATGTCTGCTTCTAAAGCCCTTGGTGTGATGTAAAGTGTCGTTAGAAGGTGTTCTTGAGTTCTAGGCAATTGGTTTTCACGGTAGTTTGGTGACTAGTTTGACCACTAATTAAAATGCTACTGATAATGATTTTTGGTTTGGTCAAGAGTTGATGTTGTAGTACTCATACAGTACTACAACATGAATCAAAATTTAGGCTTTAAACTACATATAACAAGAAGTTATAGCGACTCAAAGTTACTGTCAGAGTTGTTCTTGAGTTTCTGGGTAACCCAGAACAGTAGTCATGGCCGATCAACGGTTTTGTGGCTTAAATATCTTTGATTCTGTGTATTAGATGTGCGTGGTTTTGTTATAACATGTAGTATATATGTTAGGGTACATATATATATAACATTAACTTGAACAAAGCATAAATCTAAGGTCTCTAATTATGCTGGTCAAAGTACAGCCAAATGTTGTTCTTCGTGTTCTTCAGTTTTCTGGGCAGCCCAGAAAACTTGGTCAAGCTCGGTCAACGACTTTTGACCATTAATTCTAGTAATCCTATTAGTTATTTTAGTAATTTGAGATCATAGATATGTAGTACATATAATAGGGCATTGATCTATAACAAAACCATACAAAAAAACAACTAGAAAGCGATTACAAAGATTGGTCAAAGTAGCTGGTTCGACTGTTCTTGAGTTTTCTGGGTAACCCAGAAAACTGCAATCCATGAACGGTCAACCCACTTTGACCACTTATAACTTGCAATGTATGGTTCTAATGAACCTGTTTTCTTTTCCAGATTAAAAAACCTACTAATAGGCTATAAATACCAAACAATTAACAAGCCAAAACATAAACACATATGAACCTACAGGCCCTGACATTCAGCTAGCTGACTTAGTTTTCAAAATTTCCAGATTTCTTAAAACACTTAATTAAGGCATCTAGATGTTATGAAAATGTGTTCTACCAATCTAACATATTTTCTAACATACTAATACATAATTCTATACATCTAAACAATAAAACTAACATGGGATCAAAGAGCTAATTATGAATTAGGGTTTGCACCTTTTCTTGAATGATTTTCGATTCTAGCTTCTGATGTAGTTGCTGCTAACACCCGGGCTTGATTTGGTAAGTTTATAAGTGTATCTAGGCTTAGAAATTTTGTGAGTTTGCTCAGTCCTAAGGTTCCTATTTATAGAATTCTTCAACTTGACTTTTTGGTCATTTTTGAGCAACTTACCTTTACAAATATCTGATCTGATGACTAATGTCATGCTTGGGAGTTACAAGCATGTCATGTGCAGCCTAGGGACTTGAATGGTGACTCCTAACCTACTTGTGAGCTAGTTAAGTTTGTTTAATAGCTTAGTTTTGTCCAAATCCTCACTAATTTTGATTCACTACAAAAAAATGGGGCTTTAGCAACGATTTTTCATGCAACGACTTTATATATCGTTGCTAAAAGTATATGTTTAGCAACGAAATTTGTCCTTCGTTGCAGATTGTGTCAGGCTTTCACTTTTTACAACAAAATTCATAAGTAGTTGCATAATTTATTGCTAAAAATTGTTGTTGTTAGTATTATTATTATCACACAATTAGTTATGTACATTTATTTATGTACGTAACATATCTAAGGAAAGTGGATCAATTTTATCTTGAGGGAAATGATTTGTTCAGTTATAAATACTAGTCCTTGCAAAATAATAGCAACTAGGCCCATGTGTTCAAGTGGTCATTGGATCAATATTCCAAATTGGAGGTCTTAGGTTCAAATCTGTGCATCAACATATTTTTTGGGATGAAGTTCACCATTTGCCACGTCAGCCCGTCCACGTGTAAAATAAAATATAAAATGCACACGCAAATCTGCCACGTAGGAGCCACGTACGCAGGTCAATGCACATGTGGCGCCTGGGCTCGATGTCCAATGTTTTTAAAAGAAAGGGGCTCAATTTGCGTTGACCAAAAGAAAAGGTCTCAATACCCAAAAACTCCTAAAGTTCAGTGGTCAACTTTGCATTTTACCCTTCTAATATATTGTGTAACTCTTCAAAAGTCTACTAATGAAATTTTTAATTAATTTAATGATATTTTAAACATGAACAAATGAAATACTACATAAGATTAAAACTAAATTGAATGTAGTTAAAAAGGTTATATATATATATATATATATATATATATATATATATATATATATATATATAAAAAGTTATTTGAATACAAATTTCAAATAGGAATACGAATTGAATATATTTCTTATTTTAAAGATAGATATTAAATTAATATAAAATAATTTTTAAAATTTTAAGTATATATTCTATTAAAGGTACATGTTAATCATTTTAATTACATTAACTAAAGTTTAAAATTATAAACTATATTTGGTATACATATATACATAAATATTTTTAAATTATATAGAGTACAAATCATATGTTTACGAATAACTAAATGATATAATTTAAGTATTTGGATAAGTAATATCAATATTATTGATGGAGTTATTGAGCATTTTTTTTGTGATAGAGTTGCACAAATTAATTATTAACACTAAAAATAACCGCCTAAAAAGTGGTCGACTTTATAATATATATACATACCTTTTACAAATGATGAATAATAAATGATTTTGACCCTTCACTTTAAATTACTTTATTACCTTGATTATCCTTATCTACTTACGAACAATCTTTGAAAAAATTTAAAAAATAAATAAATTACTGAACAAATAATATAAATCTAATACTAAGATATTTAGACACATTAAAATTATACAATATCATATACTTAATTAAGGAATATGACCATTGGAGCATGGTAATGGAGAACTTCATGCGGTCAAAAGAATATTGGAAGATTGTTCAAACATGTCAATTTAAAATATATAAATTGACATAATAATTTTAAAATAATAAATCTCAAAATATGAAAATAATTATATTTGAATATATTTGGTGATATATAAAAATATGATTTTTAACCTATAAGTATTGTGTATCATTGTCATATATTAATTACTTTATAAGAATAGTACAAATGAATATTTTACCTGGAGTAATAACTAATAAAATGAACCTCATTTTATAAGTAATAATTTTATCCTACACATATTTTTTTTTTCAAATTCGGTTTGAAGAAAATACTCATACTATTATAAATTACAAGATTATTATTAATATTAAAATTAAAATATTTTTAAATAATTACTAAAAATCATAAAAATATGATCTAATTTCATCATATATAAATCTTAATATACACTCTTTTAAATTAACTCTTAAAGATCCTTTTTCTTATGAATCAAATCAATAAAAATATGGTTTTCATTTTTACATGGGTAGTACAAATAACAAATTTGAGTAAATAATTTTGAATTTTGATCATCCTTAAAAGTCAAATTAATATATTTTGGTTAATTTAATTATTATTATAACTTTATAAAAAAGCCAAAAGGAGAAAAGATCGATTAAAAAAGAAGAAGCGCCACGCTAAATCCCTCACAAAACCCTACCCATTCTCAGAGCAAAAAACACTCGTCTAATCTCCGACGAGACGATCAACAATCTTCCATCCTCGGCCATAACTGATTCCAGTCCCCGTGCGTTCTCAATTTCTTTTTCACGTCTCACACATTCAGAGGCGATTCTATCCCCTCTCCTTTTGTTGCAAACCTTTGTGTCTAGTATTATAATTCATCCAACATGTTCACATTCCTAGATTAGGTTTGGATGATAATTTATTCAAAAAATTTATGCTTTAATTCGAGCATAAATTTTCTATGTTCAAAATCAAAAAATTTCGTGTTTGGTTAAGCTTAATTTGGGGTTTCAATTTGATCTCTTTGTTACTTAATTGTAGCACTTTTTTTTAATTTGAAGCTTGGGGGGCAAGTGTACCCTATTACTGAAGAATCGAAGGAAAATTGGGTGGAGAAGAGTGGAAAGAAAACCAAGCTTGTTGGGGCTGCATCAAATCATGCAGTATACTAGGTGGAGGGCTGTCGAGTTGATTTGAGCAATGCAAAAGATTATCACTGGTGTCATAAGGTGTGTGATTTTCATTCCAAGGCTACTAGAGCATTGGTCGAAAATGTAATGCAGAGGTTCTGTCAGCAGTGTAGCAGGTACTATTTCATGGCTTTATAAGGAACATTCCATGATTGCAATGAGATACATTATATACATCTGCTGCAAAAATTAGTTCGGATCACATTTTTTTATGTCACTAAGTTCTATCTTTTAGATATGTTTCAGTTGGGTCCAAGTAGTATTATTGTTTTTAAGGTGCAGTAGTTGTTCCATGAATATGTATTTATAATTCATATTGATTAGGTTACACTTATGGCAGGTTTCATGCTATTCAAGAATTTGATGAAGGTAGAAGAAGTTGTCTTTGGCAGGCCATAATAGACGGAGAAGGAAAACACATCCAGAAAATGCAACTAATGGAGTGGCCCTGAATGATGAGCGTAGTTGTAGTTACTTGTTGATAAGTCTGCTGAGGATACTCTCCAATATACACTGTAAGTACAAATCTTTTAAACTTATATTTCTTATTTTGTTCTATATTCATCTTTGTAATATTTAGCTTACTTAACTAATTCTACAACTTATTCCTATATGAATTACACCTAATAGCTCTGATCAAACAAAGGATCAGGATCTGCTGTCTCATCTATTAACAAACCTTGCGATTCTTGCTGGTACAGTCAATGGAAGGAACTTGTGTGGATGTTTTAATGGATCTCAAGATTTGCAGGACATAATAAAAAATTTTCGTTGAGTCCTATTTCATAAGTCTAGTTCATAATAAAAATTTTGCACATTAAATCAAAGAAAAGAAGACGGATACCAAATCTATGATTGATTAGTATGGTTATTACCTTTAGATAGAATGATATCACTGTAATTATACAGCCTATGACCAAGTCTAATGCAGAAACCTAAAAGATAATATTTATAATCTTATTTCAAAGAAGAATTTCTATGCCAAATGTTTGAAGGTAAAAGTGTTCAATACTAGGTTGTACCAGTAAAAGGGGTTTTCTTCCAGCTCTGTCTACTATGAATACACCTAGTGCAGTAATAACAACCTGCAATAACAATATCAAATCAAGGATAGACTCGTTACAACCAATTCTATTTAGAAAGATATTTTGAGACTCATGGAATGATGGTGTTCCGCATACCTGAATACATGCATAAATTATGGTACCAATATATGAAGGAGATTCTGAGATATTACAGATCATAGTGTTAATTTTAATGCTCAAACTCAGATTTTACTGTTTAACAAGCGGGGAAATTGGGTGAAGTTATTAGGAACTCTTTAAACTCTTATTTGAAGAAGTTATATGTCAACTAGTTGAAAATTGAGATTGAAAATCCCAAATTTTAAGTTGTCCTAGTCAGGAGTATATATGAAATTTCTCTACCTGCTAACTCGAAAGTACTTATGATATAGAAGCAGATTCCATTAATTCCCCCAAATTGTTGAAAAATCATCAGTCCAACTCCTATCTGGTCATCAAATGTCGTCAATAAGAACTGTTAGACTAGATAGAAAATTATGATAGGCGAATACCAGATTTTATAGATAAAACTAAACTGGTAAGAAGCGAGGAAAAATATAGTAGTAATATGCAAGGCTTGCGAAAGACATTACAATGACTGAGCGCAAATATCTTTTCTAAAACAAATCCAGTAGCTTAGCTTTTGGGAGATTTTCAAGTATTTCTATATAATCCTGTCATGCAATGGCATAATCCTACATGTTATCTTTAAAATCATCTCAAACGTTGACAATGAAGTCAGAGTTTAGAGTTCAAAAGTACTATTTTAATTTCAGCTGCCTCCTCAGATATATCGATATCCTTCCCACGAATTCTTTGTAGCGCAACTTCAAATTCTTTTTGATTTCCTATCTTTGCCTGCATGCATGTGAATGTTAGTTACCAAATGTTCTTTTCTTATTGGTATTACTAGCTGAGTGTGCAACATACTCCCTCATGCCTTGTATTTCTTACCAGCCATTTGGGGGATTCTAGAATGATACAAAGACCCAAAAGTAGAACTAGATCCAACGTTGAGGCTCATGTATTTTTATTATTGTTTGTATGTATTTGTTGGTAATTGTCATTTTAAAGCTGAAATTGCAATGTGAAATTATGTGGTATGATTGTGGAACATAACCGAGAAGTTTTGAATTTGATGTGAAATGATGTTGGGGTATACTGATCAAGGTTTTCCATTAAAAAAAAATAAAGGAAACATAATTTTATGGCGTATGCTCTTACTTTCACGCGTGAGCAGTAATTTCCTTTCAAGGCAATAGTCATGGGTTCAATTCTCTGTAAAGATAATGATCTCCTTGTGACTACTTGCACATAGTTTACTAGGGGATTACCCAATTTGCTTGGTCGGTGCAGTATTGGGTGTGGTCGGTTGTTTATCTAGTCCACGGACTCCACACCCTACGGGGTAGTGGCTGTGGGTTCCACAATCATCAAATTAAAAAAAGAAAGTTAATGAAAGTTAAACTAATTTTTTAGTCAATATTGTTCCTGTATTTTGTGTTTCTCTTATAATGAAAGTTAAGTTCTGTATCTTGAATTTTATAGGAATTGGGTTATGTTTCGTTTCATTTGTTATGTATAATTGTTTTTTTTTTGTACAAAAACACCTTGAGTCATTGGTGTGTAGTGCTTTCGTGAGATGGCCAAAAGTATTGTTATGTACTTCTTCAAAGATTAATTATTTCTTTGTCATTTGAATTTGGCCTCAAAAGGATATTTGTCTCAACTAAATATGTTTTTGACTGATTTCAAAGTCATACTGATCTTATTGTTTTCAAACTTTTTGGAAAAGATCCTAGTGAATTTCCTCGTCTTGCGAAGTCAGGTATGTCAAAATTTATGGGAAGCTAACCTATTTGACCGAAGTTTTATGATCTCCTTAAGTGAATGTATGATGCTATCAAATTTATAACTTTTTCAGTTTTTGGACTGGTTAAAGCACAGTCCTACGGATATTGAAAGCTACATCCGACCTGGCTGTATCATATTATCAGTATACCTTCGAATGGAAAATTCCTAATGGGAGGAGGTAAGTTTTGCTTCACTTCTAGAATGTTGTTTTCTATTTCTGAAGAACCAAACTGAGGTTAATATTGAGCTTGATGCTAAACACATCTTGGGGTGAATATTTATTCTACCGTATAAACTGTAATATATACTAGTTTTTGACAGGCACAGATAATGTGATAATGTTCTTTCTTATCTGTACGTTTTTTCCACCATATAATATGTCTTGGTAGTCATTGTTTTTGTATAATCTGTTACGTTTCTGGTTCATGATGGAAGAAGATATCATTCTCAGAGCACCTAAATATGAAATGACACCAGATGTATGTACAATTTCACTATACTTCCAACTCGAAATTTATTTTCTAGTTTTCCTATTCTATCTTAAAATTTGGAAAATGTGCATACATAAAACTTTTTAAATTATAAGTGGCCTAGGATTTTAGCCTATATATGTTGTAAGGGCAAGTACCAGTGGAAGCATGATGTAGATGATTTTTATAGGAATGAACTGTTATTGGCCAACCAATATTGATTATGAAACTAATGCTTTTAAACTGTGGTGCAGCGTGTACCAGAAAACTCAGTTTTTGTTATGGGTGATAATTGTAACAACGGCTATGATTCGCATGTATGGTATGTAGTCTCAATCATTAGCTCATAAATGCTTTTCACAAGATATCATTTTTCAAGTATTTTTGCATGCTTTTTGAAGATAACCCATCCCTTTATTAAATTGAATGCAATGATGGGAAATATTTTTGGCAATGGAAAGTGGAGTACTTGTTCTAACTTGTGTTATAACCAGGTTGGAGAGTGATTATGCATTGATGTGCCAACCATATTTAATGTTTAGTCACTCAAATTGAACAAGAAATTAGTGGTATTTTAAAGTATTATGAAATAGGAGCCAAGCCTTGACATTGTACCACATAGCAACTCTATTGTCTTTGTGTATTGATTTTGACACTAAGTGCCTCTGGTGACCTATTTGCTTCATTTTTTCGACTTGCTATTATTTTTAAATGTGCAGAAAGACTGCTTCTGCGACTTGCCTTACAATACTGGGTATCAAATTTCCGTGCTACATTTACGGAAGACAAGGGACGAAATTATGAAGTGTACTCTCTCTATATATGTAGATATATAATTTGATTGAAGAACTGTGGTAGCTTTAGATGGTTAATTGTAAAGATAATGAATGATTATGTAGTGGATGATTTTATTAAGTTAATAATATTTTAGTTTTTTGTATTTTTGCCAATATTTGCTATGGGGACATTGAGCCAGCCAGGTACACAAAAAGAATGTTAAATTTTGATTTGGCAACAATATAATTTGTTACCAAAACATTGAATAAGTTTTAATATAGCAACAATTTTTTATACATTTAGCAACAAATTTTCGTTGCTAATGGCATTAAAAATATAATATTTGGCAATAAAAAATTAACCTAATAACAACGGAGAGGATACTGTTGCTAATTCTAAAATAAAAGGTAACATTTTTTATCGTTGCAAATCATATCAACAAATAATGTCGTTGCTAATCTATGACTTTCGTTGGTATTGAAAAATAACCAGCAACAAACATTTTTCGTTGCTGATTCAGCATAATGTTGTTGCCAAATAATATAATCAGCAACGAAAATTATTGCTAAAAAGTTTACATTCCACAACGAAAGCAAGCTTAGACAACAATTTTCATAATTTACTACAACGAAAAATATCGTTGCAAAATGGTGTCAATTGCAACGAAAATGCATGGTCGTTGCAAAAAAAGAGAGTTCATTTTGTTGCCAATTAGCAGGCTTTTGCAACGAAATGGAGTTTTTAGCAACGACATTTTAATTATTTTGCAATAATACATTTTGTTGCTAAAGGATCGATGTCTTTGTACGAAAGCCAAATTTCGTTGCAAAATGTATTACTTTTGGCAACGAAAAAAATACATTCGTTGCAGAACAATTAGCAACGCTCATTGCGCAACGAAAGACGTAACGACAGAAAAGTCGTTGCCAAAACCCTTTAGCAACGAAATTTGGCACCTTTAGAAACGAAAATCGGTTGTTGCTGAAGCCCCATTTTTTTATAGCGATTAGCATTTTGTTTTTAATGATTAAGATTGTTAAATGATGTTTATTAGTACCTAATTGAAGTTTACTAACCATGATTAGGTGTTAACATAAGCTAATTAGGGATAGGTTTACAAATTAGGGTTAGGATTTTGCTAATTAGGGTTACAGTTGATTAATATAGGGTTATTAACCTAAATTTCTCACTGATCCTAACAAGCACGACAAAGAGTTTTGTTAGTGTAAGCACGACAAAGCAACTTGTCAAAACAATTTACCGAAAAGTCCGATTACGGAAGAAAATTTTTAAGCACGAGGTGTCAAGCACGACTTTTTTCGGAAAAAAATTTATTTGATCAAATTTGTTAACAAAATATATATTAACACATAACATATTTAGAACGGAGAAATTTTATTTATATAACTGGATTTTACACATATGAGTCTTATTTGGGTTTTAGGTTTTTATATTCACCCCCAGTAATAAGAATTTCGTCTTAGAAATTACAGTACAAGTTAAGTAAATAATTGAGGATAATTCTCTCACATTTTATCTTCAAGCTCCCATGTAGCTTCTTCAACGTTCTAATTTCACCAGATCACTTTAACCGATGCTATCACTTTATTTCTCAGGACTTGCTCTTTACGGTCGATGATCTGCACATGTTCTTCTACATAAGAAAGATCTTCTTCTATTTGGATTGGCTCATATTATATAACGTGTTTATAATCAGGTTTATATGGGCATAATACGGACACATGAAACACATTATGGATATGATTCAACTCAGGAGGTAGTGCTATTTCATAAGCAACTTCACCCACCCTTCTCAAAATTTCAAAAGGTCCAATGAATCTAGGACTTAGTTTTCCTTTCTTGCCAAAACGTATCTTACCCTTCCAAGGAGATACTTTCAAGAATACGTGACTTCCTATATTAAAGTTTCGTTGTTGACGATATGGATTGGCGTATTTTCTTTGTTGATCTTGAGATGCTTGTAATCGTTGACGAATAATTATGATGGTTTCAGTAGTTTGTTGAATTATTTCAGGTCCTAACATTTGTCTTTCCCCCGACTTCATCCCAACATAAAGGTGTTCTACACTTCCTCCCATAGAAGGCTTCATAAGGTGGCATACCTATGCTAGTATGATAACTATTGTTCTAGGCAAATTCAATTAAGGGTAACTGATCTTCCCAACTTCCTTTGAAGTCTATGATACAAGTTCTTAACATATCCTCTAAGGTTTGTATGGTTCTCTCACTCTGTCCATCAGTCTGAGGATGATAAGCTGTACTCAATCTTAATTGTGTTCCCAAGTGTTTCTGAAGGCTTTTCCAAAAATTAGAGGAAAAACATGGATCTCGATCTGATACTATGGAAACAGGTACTCCATGCCTAGAAATAATTTCATTAATGTATAGTTTGGCAAGGTAATCAAAATTATGAGTAATTTTAATAGGTAAAAAGTGAGCGGATTTAGTTAAACGGTCAACTATGACCCAAAAGTCATTATGGCCCTTTTGTTTAGTTGGAAGACCAACAACAAAATCCATAGTTATATGTTCCCACTTCCACTCAGGAATTGGTAAGGGTTGAAGTAAATCACTCGGCTTTTGATGCTCAGCCTTAACCATTTGACACGTGAGACATTTGCTTACCTATTCAGCTATTTCTCTTTTCATATTCGACCACCAAAAGCGTCGACTTAAATCCTTGAACATTTTAGTGCTGCCAGGATGTATGGCAAGTTTAGAATTATGAGCTTCATTCAAAATTTCATCTTTTAAAGCTTGGTTTAACGGAACTTAGATTCTATTTTCATACCTTATTATCCCATCCTTATCTATTCTAAATTTGTTATACTTGTCATGAGTTATATTAGACTTGTATTTCTGACACTCTTCATCCTTTTCCTGTATCTCTTTGATTTTGATAAGCAGAGATGAAACTCCCTCTAAAATGTATAATTTTTGGGTAGAGGTAGTTGGACATTCCACCTCAATTTCTAAATTTTCAAAATCTTTTATTAAGCTATCATTGGTGGTTAATACATTCCGCATTTTCTGATTCTTTCTACTTAACGCATCAGCTATGACATTGGCTTTACCGGGATGATATAAGATTTCACAGTCAAAATCCTTTATCAGTTCTAACCATCTTCTTTGCCTTAAATTTAGTTCATTTTGTGTAAAAATATATTTCAGACTTTTATGATCTATATATATCTCGCACTTCTCCCCATACAAGTAATGTCTCCAAATTTTTAAAGCAAAAACTACCGCGGCTAACTTTAAATCATAAGTAGGATACCTCTTCTCATAATCTTTGAGTTGTCGTGATGCATTAGCTATCACTTTCCCATGTTGCATCAACACACACCCTAAACCTCTGTGTGATGCATCACTATATACTACAAGACCTCCTGTATCATCTGGTAAGGATAACACTAGAGCCATGCTCAGTCGCTTCTTCAACTCTTGGAAGCTTTCCTCACATTTATTTGTCCAGATGTATTTCACCGTCTTTCGAGTTAAATGGGTTAATGGGGTTGCTATTTTTGAAAAATCTTTTATAAACCGTCGATAATAACCCGCTAAACCGAGAAAACTTAGTACTTCTGTTGGAGTTATTGGTTGTTCCCAATTCACAACCGTTTCGATCTTAGCTGGATCTACAGATATACCATCCTTGTCAATCACATGACCTAAAAATTGAACTCTCTTCAACCAGAATTCACACTTGGAAAACATTAAATAAAGTTGTTCCTTTTGTAATATTTCCAAAATGACTCTCAAGTGTTTAGTATGCTCATCCCATGTTTTCGAGTATACCAGAATATCATCGATAAACACTACAACAAATTTGTCCAAGCATGGTTTAAACACTCAATTCATTAAATCCATAAATGTTGTCGGAGCATTTGTCAATCCAAAAGAAATTACAACAAACTCATAATGTCCATAGCGTGTCCTAAACGCTGTTTTTGGCACATCCTCCTTTCTTACATTTAATTGATGATAACCTGTTCTAAGGTTAATTTTTGAAAAATGTTCGGCCCACTTTAATTGGTCAAACAAATCATCAATCCTTGGTAAAGGATATTTATTCTTAATAGTTAATTTATTTAATTCTCTATAATCTATACATAGTCTCATAGTTCCATCCTTCTTCTTTACAAACAATACTGGTGCTCCCTAGGGTGAAACACTAGGTTGTATGTACTTTTTATCTAAGAGTTCTTGTTATTGTATAAGTAACTCTTTCAGTTCTATAGGTGCCATTTTGTACGGTGCTTTAGAAACTGGTGCTATTCCCGGTGCAAGATCAATAACGAACTCAATTTCCCTATATGGAGGTAAACCTGGTAAGTCATCTGGAAATACATCGGGAAAATCCTTAACTATAGGTATTTGATCTAGTTTTACTCATTCCTTTCGAGTATCAACTATATAGGCCAAATAACCTACACAACCCTTTCTAAGTAATCTTTCTGCTTGAACTATAGTCAAACATCGAGATTGCTTAGGTGAACAACTACCTTTGACTTCGAAGCAGTCAAAAGGTTTATACGCTTTTGATGACAATCAATCATCGCGTAATGGTTAACTAACCAATCCATTCCTAAAATTACATCAAATTCTCCCAACTGGATTGGTAAAAGATCTACCGCAAAGTTATGTCCTTTTATTGCCACACTACAATTCTTGTATATGGTTTTAACTAGAATTCTCTCATTATTAGCAATTTCGACACAAAATGGTTTGTCTAAATTTTCACAAGGTATATTTAAGTTTGTAGAAAAATGTTTAGACACAAAAGAACATGTTTCACCACAATCGAATAACACATATGCATTTAAAGTGTTGATATGGATGATACCTGTCACTACGTCCTTTGAAGCAATAACATCCTTCACCGATATATTAAATATTCTCGCGGTAGGTCGATTCTGAACCCCAACTGTAGCTACGGTTGATTGATTATTCTCTGGTACTCTATTCCCCTTTCCACCTTGGTTCTTGGGTTTAGGACAATTCTTAGAAAAATGGTCCAACGAACCACAAATAAAACATCTATTTTTCTTTAGAAGAGGACACTGTGGAGAAAAATGTCCAAATTGTCCACAATTATAACATTTGTTACGATAGCATTCTCCTTTATGTTTCTTACCACAAGTAGGACAAGGTTTAATGATATTATTAGTAAAGTTATTATTAGTATTTCCTATCTTTTTCCCCGGATTGTTAGAAAAAGTACTATCCCATTTCCGATTGTTATTAAACCCACCTGAACTGGGTTCTGTCCTAATTTTCCCTTTTTTTATTTTGACTTTTCTTGTCTTAGTGAAACTTAGCAAGACTCTCATTCTCACATTCAGCTATAGTAGCTTTCTCAAGTATTTCCGAGAAAGTTTTTATTTGAAGTACTGACAACTTACTCTGAATCTGAGGTTTTAAACCCTCCTGAAACCTACGAGTTTTTCTAAGTTCAGTGGTTATCTGATGAGGAGCAAACCTGGACATTTCATTAAACTAGGCTTTATACTAGGTTACAATCAGGTCTCCTTGTTTTAAATCAAGAAATTTTATTTCCATACGATCTTTTAGGGATTGGGAAAAATAGTTTTCAAAGAACAACTCTTTGAACCTATCCCAAGGAACAATTTCAGTTTCTACCCAACCTTTGGTTTATTCCCACCAATAGTTAGCCTCACCCTTCAAGAAAAAGGTTGCAAAAGTTGTCTTTTGGTTATTATTAACATTGGTTACTAGGAAAAATTTCTCTATCTCAGAAATCCAAATTTGTGCATCTACAGGTTCTGATGTACCTTTAAACTCAGGTGGTCCAACTAATTTAAAGTCTTTAAAAGTTGTTTTTTGGTTCATAGGTCTATTTACAACTCCTAGCATAAGGTCTACTAACAGCTGGGTAGAATTATCATCATTCATTTCTCTTTGGGGTCTTCTGGTTGGTGGCATGATTCTATACAAAACACAACAAAATTCAGATAAGATTTTTTGTATAACAAACATATTGCTTATTTTATATATAAAAACGATCGTTCATAACAACTTAGTAGTTAAACATACTTCTATCTTACAAGACACTGATTACAATACAAACTTTGAATACTTCTTTATTCATACTAATACAAAGCATTCAACCACCTATACTACTCTATAGAATTCATTGATATTATCAAAGGAATCCTAAATCATGTGACAAACCAAAGATCGATCGATGAGATAAGCAATTTTTTTTCCTCTACTGGATATCGAGCTATACGGCGCTGCAAATCATTAAAAGTATCTCGAACTCCTATAGATGTTTTAGGAAGTCTTGGATCGAATTTCCTTTACGCCTTTTAAGGCGTAGTGCGGTTGTACTTTTAGTCGATGACTATGCCCCCTCTCATGCTGTAGCATTCCGTGAGCTAGATCAGCCCTAAACTTCATTTTATTATTCTCATATTCCGTTGTCTGCATTAGTGATGCCATTGCTTCATCATGCTCTTTAATTCTCATTAATTGTCCTACTACTGGATCCCCTTCTTCCTCAGCATCTAGCAGTTGTTAATTATGAAGCAATTCTTCCTCTTCTGCATCACTAGCTATAAATGACTCGATTTGCGGTGGATTGATTACTATCACCATTTCTTTAGCATTGGAGTTGGCCATCTATAAAAGAAAACTCCTTAAATACTGGTATAAAAATTTGCACAACAAATAATTTTTTTATTTTATATTTTATGTGTACTATAAACATTTTTACGGACTCGAAGACTATATACTAAGATTTCTCTTCCTTATATCTATAGCCTTGAAGCTTTGATACCAAAATTGTAACACCCCATATCTATACTCCCATGGTATCTGATATGGCGTCTACAGTGAATCAACATAATGCATTTAAATCTATACACCCATGGTATCTGATTAAAATATTACATTAAATAGAGGGACTATCAGATATAATTCCCATAGATCCAAGATTCACAGTATCCCATAACAGATGGTAATTCTTTGGAGAACTATTACTGTGTTTGGATATCCTCACACATTTCAAGAAGAGGAGATTCAACAATGATGGAAAGGCGTCAGCACCAGCACCCGTTGTGAAGGAAGGAGAACGACCACCTATTATATGCTTCAAATGTGAAGGGGAGGGACACATTAGTTCAAACCGTGCGATGCCGTCCAAAGCATGTTATAATTTCATAAGAAGGGGAGGTTGTAAGACCCCAACTTTTATGAATAAATATGATTTTTCTATAATTATCATTTTTGAATATTATGGAATGAATTTGTTATAATGTTATAGTTATGGGTAGTATTTATAAATTCTGCAAAGTATGGAAGTTGTTATATTATATTCGATCTGTCGGAGAATATTCATTTTAGCACGGAATATTCGTACAACGGCGCAATCATTGGTGGACCCCACAACAGAATTATTGTCGGATTGAGAAAACGACAAAAATATATTTATGAAAATAACGGCGAAAGTTTTACCGTTTATACTGTTGAACTACTCATTAGTAAAAGTACAGTAATACACGTGGTTGCATAGTAGCACACGGTATTGATTATTGATGCTTACGTGAGAAGTCACTCAGTTATACTCAACTATTGCTACAGTAATTACTGCATCATATCTCTTATATTATTGATTCGATTATTGTCACATTATCATCCGCATAATATGTTATTTTATTAAATCAATAATTGAGACAAAGAAAGTTATACATATTATTAAATTGCAATATTTACAATGTCTAGAAGTTACATCGAGGAGAGGTTTGAGTCGCTTAATCATGCGCATGATAGGAGAAATCCTTATTGGAAAGCCCCCTCTTTCCTGGGAACGACCTGGTTGATAAATATTGTGAGTTATAATATTAATGATGAATGTTATTAAAATTGAAGTTGTGCTCGGGGTTGAATTTGGAGACGCGAACGTGATATTTGAGTCCGGAACGATGAAATTAGTAAAAATAGACTATAAACACAAAATTTTCTGGGTTTTACTATTTAGTCAAAAAGTCAACAGTTGACTTTTTTGAGAAAAGTCAAACTTCAAAATTTCAAAATTTATATTTTTGATAAAAATAGTTTCATTGTGTTGGAATTATTTGTGTTAGTGAAAATTGACATTTATTTCGATAATAATTAATGTCTGGAGGTTATATTGACCAATCGGATATTTAACCGGATAAATGAGCAATTGATTGCTATTATTTCACATGATTATAACTATTTGTTTACATGACTATACTATTGTTTCACATTCTTGTTCCTATTAGGGGATTTGGTGAAAGATTGATAATACTTGTATGACTAAGTTAAAAACGGAGGTATAGATGGAGGTACTATACTTTAATTCGTATTTTCACATGTCTAGAACTATTGATTCACATGATTTACTATTGAATCACATTATTTACTATTAGGGGAGGTGGTGCAAGTTTGATAATACTTGTATGCCTAAATTAAAAATAAAGAAAAAGTTGGAGGTATTGTATTATAATTTTTTGAGCCCCAAAACGTGTAATTATTGAAACTATATTTTTCTATAAATAGAAGCTCATTCTTCCTTCATTTCTCACCAATTCACTAAAGCTATAGAGCAATTAATATAGAGAGAAATTGTAGAGAGAAAATCTGTAGAAGAAGAGAAGCCTGCTACCTCACTACTCCTATATCCAGTTTCTTTCAAAGGTAAGGGGTATTATTTCTTTCTTTCATCTTCATGAAGAGAACTTTTGTTATTCCAGTCTTTATTATTCTGTTGGAGCATTCTGTTTGTTCTTTACGCCGGACCTGGTTCCGTCTTTATTATTCTGTTGGAACATCCTGTCTGTGCTTTACGCCGGACCTGGTTCCTTCTTTATTCTGTTGGAACATCCACATGCATGCTTTTACGGGACACGGTTCCTTCTTTATTATTCTGTTGGAATATCTTGTGCATGCGTTTCGTTGGACTGGTTCCGCCTTTTATTATTACATTGGAATAACTTTTGCTGTCTGCGATCTATCGCATGTTTGGTGATTTCTTTTGTTATTCCATTCCTTATTATAGTTAGTTGGTTAAAGTTTTGACTTCTATACTCCATGAAATTAGTAGAATATCCTTGATATTTACGCTTCATCCAGTATCTTTTCATGGAAATATTCTTCTGAGCAATCTTGAATTTTATTCTACAAAGAAGTATCATGTTGACAATTTGGACGTTATTAGTTCCTGGATAAATTAATTCGTGAACTTTTTTTTATTGAATTCTTATATCATTGTCATCATCCTCATGTTTATATTTTTTTTGAAAGTCATCTGTGGCCTGTAGTGCATAGATGGACTTGGTATGATTGTGACTAGGAATTATTCGGTATAATCATGATCGTAATGTTATAAATGATGTGATAAAAGTCCTCATTGGCCCATAGTGCATTGTTGGACAATTGTTGGCATGATCATGACCATTGATGAATACACGAATGTCCTTGGCCCGTAGTGCATGGATAATTGTGGTCGTGATGCTAAAGAATATCCTTGGCCGTAGTGCAGGGGTGATTCGATGACGTAGATTATTTATTAAGTTGAGTCCTAGCGATAAAAGTGATGAAAAACCTTTTAAATCATAAAAGATAGTAGATTTTATTCTCTACTTGACTCTTTTAATGGATTGCTTGTTCCGTGCAGGTTAAACATGATGTCTATTGTATTTTATCAGTTTAACATTGTTGAAGACTAATGATAATTTATTCTGCATTATCTTAGTCATAATATTTCTTACTAGGCTAGTTGAGCTCACCCTTTTGCTTTCATTGTTCTCTTCATGAATTGAGAACGTAGCGGGGACTAGTCGGGGAACGGAGAGACGGTCCAGAGGATAGCATTAGTAGTCCTCACTATTCTATTAAATAGTGTGACAATAAATGTAATGAGGACTTATTCTGAAAGTGGATATTGTCTAAAAGACAATATTTGTATTAAAACTCAAAGCTCTTTTGTTGTATATTAAAGATTGTATTTGTATTCTCTACCATGTATTTGGCGACTCAGGATAGGTGATGTATACCTATTTTGGGGGCGTCACACCTTAGGCTATAACCTTAGAACAGAGGGAAACATTGAAAATATAAATAACTCATATAGAGTTTAAAAAGAGATGAATTGAATAAATTCATCGTCAAACGAAATAAAAGATAACTTATATAAAACTATTAATTGCTGTGTGTAAATACTATATGCTAATCAGGATAATTTATGTGTGTAGATGTCTGGTGGAAAAGGCTTGTTATATGCTTATAGCATGAAGAAGGATCAAATCCATACACCCAAGCTAATATCGAAGTCAATAGCTGAAATAGAGGCTCACAATGAAAATAACTCAGACAAGGTGGTTATTTTGGAAAACGTAGTGCCGGATCCGGAAATGGTGGAACTGACAAATAGTGATTCGGACACTAAAGTTGAAGCTGATCAAGCATCAACGGAGATGCAGAATCTGAGGAACAAGGCTTCTTCTTTGGAAAGGTTGTGGGAAATAGAAAAGTTGTTAAATAGACAACTGTGTCAGGCATTAATAGAAACAATGGAAGAACAAGATAAGCTTAAAATCTAAATTGATCAGATGGGCGCCACAAGCAACGCATCGTGTGTAGCTCCGAGCAATAAGGGAAAAAGAAAGATAGAAGACCATGACTTAGGAAAATCCGATAAGAAGAAAGGGAAAAGACTATGTTACCTTTGCGGCTATGAGGGACATACCACTTTGTATTGTCCCGACTATAAACTAGGAGCATGTTTTATCTGTGGGATAGAAGGTCATCAGGCGAAAGGTTGTCCAAGAAAAAGGTGTAGTGAATAGGTAGTATAGGTTCTATTGTGTAGGTCTGTTTAATGTAATATATATGATAAGTATGTCTGTGTAATGTAATGTTCCCAACTTTTGTATTAGTCAAGACTGTCAATCCTAACTTTTGTAGGCACAAAGGGATGTCTGATGTTTAAAGCAGTATGTCCTATGCTATATAAAATATTCATTAAATGAATATGAATCTAAGTTTGAGTAATGACATGAGTTTAATATATTAAACTTATATGATAAGATTTAGAATGTAAAGAATAATTTATGGTTTTACTTAACCGGATAATGCCGCCAAGACGTCAAACTCAAAACTAAAGGGCAGAAGAATCTGTCAATAATGTTGAGGGACAACAACAAGTAGACCCGATATAGCACTTTGCAAATATGGTAGCACAACTTATGCATTAATGAATGCCAGCCGCAGGGAACCAGCTGGACAACCGCTTAGCGAACTTCAAAGATTTCAAGGTTGTAGGACCGCCGGAATTCAAAGGTACAACTGACCCTGTTGAAGCCCAAACTTGGGTTAAAGAGATTGAAAAGGCGTTTGTGATAGATAGGGTAGCTGAGCGGCATAAGACCGCTTTTGCCACCTACATGATGAAAGGGGAGGCTAACTTTTGGTGGGAAGCAAATCAGGCGAGGGCAGGAGAAGGTGTAGTTAAATGGGATAGGTTTAAGACATTGTTCTTCGAGAACTATTTCTCGTCTAGTATGCAGGCTAGGATGGAGGTGAAATTTTTAGAGTTGAAGCAGGAAAACATGACGGTGTCAGAATATGCCACAAAATTTAATGAGTTAGCTAGGTTTGCTCCGCATCAAGTTGATACGGAGGCTAGGAAAGCTAGAAGGTTTGAGCTGGGATTAAAACCCTAGCTCTATAACAAGGTGGTGGTGTTGCAGATTCCTACATTTGCAGCACTCATGGAAAAGGCTATCATATCCGAGGAGGGGAGTGAGGCCATGAGCCTCTACAACAAGGAGAGAAAGAACAAGAGTAAGGCTGAAGGAGTTGGGAAGACGGAAGTTAATAGTGGAAGTAAAAGTGGTAGTAGCAAAAAGAAGGAGAGTTATTTTGGAAATGTCCAGGTAAAACAAGAAGGTGTGAAGAAGCAGGTGGTGCCGTGTAAGACGTGTGGAAAGAACCACTCCAGGGAATGTTTGAAGGGAAAATTTGTATGCTATAAGTGCGGGCAGGAGGGCCATATCTCTCCCAACTGCCCCAATCTAAGAATGAACAGTGGGTGTTTTCTGTGCGGATCGACTGAGCACAAGGTGAAGGATTGTCCGAAGAGGAGGACAGAGGCGGGGAGTGTGAATACGGGCAAGGACAGTGGGACTTTGGCAATCACGGGACCTACATCATCAAGCAAGCCAACAAAATCTACTGCGAGGGTTTTCAACATGACGGTCCAGGATACGGCGGCAGCTGGCAATAGAACTCTAGATATTATTCGTATAAGTTTTATTTTATTATACATGATTTTCCTATTTATAGTAAAATTATTTTATAAAGGAATTTTGAAGGAGAAATTTGAGTTCTTTTAGAAGTCAAATTTCAGTTTAATAAGATAGACAAGCTTTATGTGAATAGTTAAAGATCAGTTCGATCAAATTATGATTGAGATCTACTTGCAATGATTGTGTATGCTATGTACCCTTGTATGTATAGGTTTTAAAACGGTGATTCCAGGGACGGAATCTTTATAAGGGAGGGTGAATGTAACAACCCAAGATTTTCTATAAATAAATCAAAAATTTTGCATACAAATTTTTATTTTATTTTATTTATTAAAATAAATATGGGGAATATGTACAAGTCAAAGCGTATGCATTTATGTGATAAATAAAAATATATTTATTACATGAATTATTGCAAATAATTTTTTTTTAGAATTATTGATTATTATAAATTATATTCTTATAATAATTAATTTTATAGTAGAAATGTTTTTATTAATTATTTTCCAAGAAAATATAATTATATATTATTTAAATAATATATGAAATGATTTTTAAATTATTATAATAATTATTTATTTTATTATATGAACTTATGTTAGATTATTTAAGTTAGTTATTTTTAAAAATGTTATATATGAAGAATAATTGAGATATGGAATCCAAACCCTAATTTTGGATTTTGATTAGGAAATGAGAATAATAATATAATATTAATTATATTTTAATTTTTCAATACTATAATGTATAATGTCAAAACCCTAGTATTAATTTGTTTAACCTATTTTTTAATTTCAAATGGGAAATTCAAAGATCATTATATAAGCTGTGTTATATGATTTATATTACAGTATATATGATTAATTAGGTAAACCCTAATTAAAATTTAGAAACCTTCATTAATATTTAAAAACCCTAAGTTATTGTTAAAAACTTTAATTTGAAACTTAAACTAGAGTTTGTGATCAGTCGGAAATTGTGTTAATGTGATTAATATCATGTATGATGGAGTTTATTGCTAATTATGGGAAAACCTAATTAATAATTGAAAACCCTAATGACTAGAAACCCTAATTTAGTAATTAGAAACCCTAATTGTGATTTGGTAACCCTAATTATCAAAATTGTAATTTCTAATTACTAAAATTAGTAAGGTTAATTATAATTAGTAATTTTAAACCCTAATGTTCTGTATAATTTAATTAGAAACCTAATCTAATTAAGGAAACCCTAATTACAAATTTTAGAAACTAAAATTTTACATTTTTCAAACCCTAATTGCTAAATCCTACAAATTCTATATGTTAAACCTAAGGGTCAAACCCTAAGGGTCAAACCCTAAGGGTTTGTCAAGTTATATTTTAGCCATTAAAATTATATGACAAAAGACTATAATGCCCCTTTTGCATATTTTATTAGATGACTTGTAAGATTTCCAATACCTTTAATTGGTGACCTAATTTATTGACTTAGCATAACCTAAATCTCCAGCACATTAGTCTATGCTCAGCTAATTCATGCATCTAACACTTATATAAATAGATTGGAAGAGAGAGAAATGGCATTTGTTAGCTTATTTTTGTCCCAACACTCAACTAAACTCTCTCAAGCTCCACACCTCCGAAATTTATAGTTTTTCAGTCACAAAAACAAGCCCCACTAATACATATAACAACATCAGTAGCCTTGAATCAAAATTTGATCATAGAATGTATAAACCCTAACTTGAAAATCTGACTTTTGATGCTATGTTAAATGTTATAATTGAGTGTTAAAATATGTTGTTTATAGTATATAATGATGATCTGGGTTGATAGATGTTAGATCCATAACATTTATACGCTCGGATTTAAAGTTTTATAAAATTTGGAAAAATTTGTTTTGTGTTCTGACAACCGAATGTCAGGCCTTATATCTCTGTGATCTTTAATGAGTTTTGTGTCTTGAAAGTTTGTCATTGTAGTCTGATATGTGCTCTTTGATCTGGGATTGAAATCAGACTTAGATCATATGTATATTGCAAGTTATGGAAGGTCAAACTGCGTTGATCAATTTAACTTGACTGAAAGTTATCAGGTAACCCAGATGTCCCCAGTCGATTCGATGACTTATTTATGGGCTTTGATCTTGCAGGTTATACATGTTTTGTAAATGTTGTTATATCAGTGTTATAGTATGTTAGATGGACTTCAACCTTATGCCTTTATATCACCTATACATCAAACTGGATGAAAGTAGTAACCGGTCAAAGTAGCTAAGTAGTTCACGTTTATGGTTTTCTGGAAAACCCATAAAATCTATGAACACGGATTCTGACAAGATTTGACCAGCCTGTATCTAGAGATTGTGTTGTTGATTTATGTGTTTTATGTGTTAGATATCTGCATTTACATGTGTACTACAAGCTGGAACTGTTAAGTCACCATAACATCAACTAGAAATTGGCTAAACCAAGGCCTGAAAGTAGTTATCAACAACCTTTCTTCAGTTTACGGGTAACCCGAAAAACCGTGAAGAACTGGCTTCGACCACTTTGGACCTCTTGATCTCGTATTTGTTACATGTTATGATATTGGTTGTTGTTGGATCTTATAGTGTTGCATTAGTACTACGTATGACCTCCAATCATTAGCTTGCTAAAAACACATTGATCGATCGATGTCTTGGTCAAACACGCTCCTCGAAAACCCGGCATACTAATGTTCAGGTTTAGCGAAGAACACGAAAACACCTATAGCGGCAGTTACCTATCGCTATAAAGCTGGTCTTTAGTGACAGTTTATTTAAAAAAATTAATTATTTTATTAAATAAATAGAAAAATTAGTTTTAATTATTAAAATATCAAATAAATTATTAAAAATTATTTTAAATTTTAAAAATTAGTTTTAATAATTTTAATATATTTCATAAATAATTAATATTTATAAAATATTAAAGGTATTTAATTTATTTAATTATTATATTAAATAAATTATTTAAAATGATTTTAATACTTGAAAAATTATTTAAAATTATATTATGGTATAAGAAAATATTTTAAGTTATTTTAATGACTTTTAATATTTTGTGATGAAATTAATTAATAAATTAATATTAATGATAATTAAGTTATTTAATAAATGAAATAAATAAATAAATAAATAATGATTTTATTATATTAAAAATTATTTTAAATTATAATAAGGTATTTAAAAATATTTTAACTTATAAAATATAACTTTCAATATTTAAAGGTAAATTTCATTAATTAATTATTATTAATGATATTAAAGTTATTTAATAATTATATTAACTAATTTAGCTTAAAAATGATCTTATTATTATAAAAATCATTTTAAATAAAAATAAAGTGTTTAAATATATTTCAAGTTATAAAATATAACTTTTAATATTTAAAGGATGATTTCATTAATAATTTAATATTAATGATTATTAATGTATTATTAATGATATTAAACTTATTTAATAATTATATTAAATAAGTAGTTTTAAAATGGTTTTATTAATTTAAAAATAATTTAAAAAGGATATAAATGAATTAAAAATATTTTAAGTTATACTTAATGACTTTTAATATTTTGGTAAATAATACATTAATATTTAATTATTAATGATAATTATTTAAAAGTGATTTTAAATGTTTTAAAAATCATTAAGAGAAATATTAATACTTTAAAAATAATTTGAGTTATTATAAATAACTTTAATATTTTGGCAATGGTTTTATTAATATTTTAATATTAATTAAATATTAATGATAATAGAATTGTTTAATATTTAAACCATTTAATAATGATTCCGATGTTTGAAAATTCATGATAAATTATATTAAATGTTTTAAAATTATTATAAGTCATTTAAAAATAATATTACTGATAATTGAAGTTATTGAACTACTGGATAGAGTCTTAGACTCGATAAATACCCGATAAAGCCATCGATATACCGACATATTTCAAAAATTGATCTTGACTTAGATAATTTTATTAGATATGTGTTTGTTTGTGATCCAATTACTGTTGAACATGTGTGGCAATGTGATTAGGTTATGTGCTGACTGCAATAAGCAGTATTATATGCTACAATATGTTATTCTAATCAGTAAAATGATCTTATTACTTTTAGGTTGTTATATGAAAGATAAAAACTAAGTTGCGTATTGTAAGCATCGTACCAGGCAAGTATCCTACCTTTGCATTTCCTTTATGCAATGGATAGAAGTAAGAAAGTTTTAGAATTATATTATTATTGTATCAAATTATTAACCCTGTTGTTATATATATTATAACTGATCATTGATTATCAACATGATTTATATTATACAATTCAGATATATATTTCGTTCGTTAATTTCTATATATGGTTATACAAGTGTCCCCACTTGGATAATCATTGTATTTAATCACATGTTGATATATATATATATATATATATATATATATATATATATATATATATATATATCTCTCCAGTATGTACACATGAAGTAAAAGCCGTCTAAGCTATTTGACTAGGTAGACACAGATTTAGAAATATTGTTGAATATGATAAAACCTTTTTTTATTCAATCAAATTGTTTTGGTTCGGATTCCTGACTAAGTATAAACATTTCGAACATGGGAAAACTTTTATGCGCCCAAGGCGGACAGAGTGAACGATAATATCGTTCTTGCATGTAGTATTGATCAATATAGGGCATAACGGGCTGATCACCCCCCGTGTCCGTAAGTTATGACTGTTTGCGGATGAAGTTCTGCTAAACCTATTCAAAAATTGAAAACAATGTTCATATTATGTCACCCTAACCCTATTTATAGTCAGTACGTAGTTTCAAAAATTTGATAGAGAGTTGTTATGTTATTATTATCGGTTCAGATTACTTCATAACTATTGATTTGTTATAGAAGGGTAATACAAAGAAAACATTTAATCCTTTCAGCTAATATTTATAATTGTTATTACTTGCTGGGCACTCAAATGCTCATCCTTGCTTAATTTAAATGTTTTAAGCTAAGTGTGAACAACCTGAAGGCTCTGCTAAGAACAAGGGAAAAGGAAAGGTTGCTGAGTGAATGCAATGATATCTTATGTAATAGTTTGATATTATTAAGACAATGATATATATTATCTATCATGCTATGTAATGAATGTATTAAAGGTTACGTACTTGGGAGCTAGACTCTAATAATTATATAAATAAAATTTAATATTTATATTATTGTTATTATTATTAGTAATATTCCGCTCATAGAAATGGTATCGTGAAGCACTGAGTTCGGGTTTCAAGTACCTGGATTTGGGGGCTTTACAGTTTGAATGAATGTTATCATGTAGCAACAAGTATGGGTTTCAAGTACCTGGATTTGGGGGCGTCACAAGTTTGTATTAAAGATTTATGTCAGAAACCTTAGGTGGGGTACCTTAGGCTATAACCTTAGGATAGAGGGAAACGTTGAAAATATAAATAACTCAAATAGAGTTTAAAAAGAGATGAATTAAATAAATTCATCGTAAAACGAAATAAAAATAACTTATATAAAACTATTATTTGATATGTGTATATAATATCTATTATATTCTAATCAAGATAATTTTATGTGTAGATGTAATGCAGAAAAGGATTAGGATACACTCAGACTGTAAAGAATGAACAAATCTATATACCCGAGCCAATATCAAAGCCAATAGCTGAAATAGAGGCTCTTACTGAAAGCAACCCTGACGAGGTGGTTATACTGGAAAATTTAGTACTAGATCCAAAAACGGTAGTACTGACAGATAGTGATTCAGACACGAAAGTTGGAGCTGACCAAGCATCAACGAAAGTTCGGAATCTTAGGAAAAAGGTTTCTTCTCTGGAAAAGCTGTGGGAAATAGAAAAATTATTAAATAATCAATTGCAGAAGGTGTTAATCGAAACAATGGAAGAACAAGATAAGCTTAAAATCTAAATTGATCAGGTGGGAGCCAAAAGTAACAAATCTTGTGCAACTCCAAGCAAGAAGGGGAAAAGAAAGATGAAGGGCCCTGATTTAGGAAATTTCGATAATAACCAGGGTAACTTTAGTAAAATAGAAAAGTGTACAAACTGTAAAAAAAACATGAAGGCTTATGCAGAAAAGGGGAAAATGTTTGTTATAATTGCGGACATGGGGAACATTTCTCTCCTCATTGTCCCAATCCGAAGAAAGGAGTATGTTTTATATATGGGGTGGAAGGTCATCAGGTGAAAGGTTGTCCAAGAACAGGTAAATGTCTAAGAAATATGTATGATTAGTATTAGTTGAATAATGTATGATGTGTTTATGATAAATAGGTGTGTGTAATGTAATATTCTCAACTTTTGTATAAGTTGTAGTAGCGATTCCGGACTTTTGTGGTCGCAAAGGGATAGGGAATGTTTATAGAGATATATGTTATATTATGTAAAACGTTATGGATTAGTTGAATGAATGATATTTTGAGTACATGATTATTTGAGTTTGAAATTATGCATGATATGTTAAACTTATATGATAAGACTTAGAATAAAGAATAATTTATGGTATTATTTAATTAGATAATGCCACCAAGAAGACAAAACTGAAACCAAAGAGCAGAAGAATCTATTAACAATGCTGGAGGACAACCAGACCCAATGCAGAACTTTGCGAACATGGTAGCTCAAGCTATGCAGCATGGAATGCCAGCCGGGGGAAATCAGCCGGATAATAGATTAGCAAACTTTAAGGAGATCAAAGCTGTAGGACCGCTAGAATTTAGGGGGACAAATGACCCTATAGAAGCCTAAACTTGGGTTAAGGAGATAGCAAATTCATTTGTGATTGCTAGGGTAGCTGAGGGGAAAAAGACGTCTTTTTCCACCTATACGATGAAAGGGGAGGCAAATTTCTGGTGGGAGGCAAATCAAACTAGAGCCGGAGAAGGAGTGATAACATGGACTAGGTTTAAGACGCTTTCTTTGAGAATTATTTCTCGTCTAGTATGCAGGCTAGGATGGAGGTTAAGTTTTTGGAGTTGAAGCAGGTTAATATGACAGTCTCGGAGTACGTCGCAAAATTTAATGAATTAGCTAGATTTGCTACGCACCAAGTTGATACGGAGGCAAGGAAGGCAAGGAAGTTTGAGCTGGGATTAAAACCATGGCTCTACAATAAGGTGGTAGTATTACATATTGGTACTTTTACAACACTTTTGGAAAAAGGCTATCATAGTCGAAGAGGGGAGTGAGGCCATGAACCTCTAAAATAAGGAGAAAAAGAACAAGGTTAAGGCCGAGGGAGCTGTCAAGGTGGAAGGAAGCAGTGGAAGTAGGATTGGAAAAAGAAAAGTGGATAATTTTGGGAATATCAAAATTAAGCAGGAAGGTACAAAGAAGCAGGTGGTGCAGTGTGGGAATTGCGAGAAGAATCACTCGGGTGAGTGTCTGAAGGGGAAATTTGTGTGTTATAAGTGTGGGCAGGAGGGACATATCTCTCCCAACTGCCCCAATCCTAAGATGAATAATGGTTTTATATTTGTGGATCAATAGAGCATAAGGCGAGGGAGTAACCGAAAAGGAGAGTTGATGGGGGAAGTGAGAATACTGGAAAAAGAAGCGAAACTTTAGCAATAACTGGACCAACTTCAACAAACAAGCCAACAAAATCAACCGCAAGGATCTTCAACATGACAGTTCAAGATACGGTAGCAGCCGGTGAAGGAGTTCTAGGTACGAACCCTATTTTCTTACTGCAAGTTTGTTAATATAAGTATGTTTACTTTAGGAACCCTTGAATATAGGCATACGAAACACAATATGGTAATTCATCACTAAAAGGATTTTTGAAAGAGGAATTTGAGTTTCGGATTCGTAACACGAATCTTATAAGGAGGGGAGAATATAGTAATTCAATAAAAGTTTGGATAAATAAAAATCTACGGATAAAGCATTAAAGATTAAGTGTAAGGTAAAGGTGATTTCGAGGACAGAATCTTTATAGTGGGGGGGGGGGGGGGAGAATGTAAAGACTGGAAATTTGCAAACAAATTATATCTATATTTTTACGATTTTTTTTAATTTAATTATTAATTATTATGAATATTGGTTTCAGTAATAATATTTTGTAATATAGACGATATGGATTTAGCAGGATAGTCAATTTAATTTTATAAGTTGACTGAGAATGAAAGTTGAGTCGGATATGGTTCAAATCCCTAATTCTGGATTTTGAATAAGTAAGTTGAATAATATATTACAATGATTATATTTCAGTGCTATAAGTATGTACAGTGTGTGTGAAATGTTAATTGTGATCAGTTTTAGCATAGCCTTAGAAAAACCCTAATGACATATTTATAAACCCTAATTTGAAATTTAAATAGGAAATTAAGACTAATTTGTGATTGTGTTTAGATGATTAAGGATAAGTGTTAGTGATTATGAATTTAATTAGGGAAAACCTAACGATTATTTAGAAACCCTAATTGTTAAGTTAGAAACCCTAATTTTATTTTCGGGAAAGCCTAAACCCTAATTTTCAAACCCTAATCGATGATCAGCAAACCCTAATGGTGATTAGCAAATCCTAAGAATTAAAATTTAAGGGAAATATATGAAATTACCAAACTATCCTTAAAATTGTGAGGGAAAAGACCAAAATGCCCTTTTATATGTAAAATGACCAAAATACCCTTTTCTTATGTTTTAAGCAAATGAGGTGGCAAATCTAATGACTCGCCATGTTAAGATCTTCCATGTGCTCATATATCTCAGCTAAATCTAATATCTTATGCCACCTTGCAAGTCTAGCTTCATTGAATCAAAATATATAAAAGATTAAGAGAGAGAAAAGTTCATATATTAGCCTCATTTGTATACAAACTCTCTACCAAGTCCCTCTCTCTCTAAACCCACAAAAATCATAAGCATTTCAGTCCCTAACCAAGTTCCTAGAACATCAAAAATAGTTAAGAAAGCCTAGAATCAAGATTGTTCAAGAGTGGTATAACCCTAAAACCCAAGAATATGATAGTTTATGCTATGTTAAATGTTGTGTTTTTATGATTAAACTTGTGTTATTAGATGTTATTTAGTAATCTATGATGTTATATCATAGATTCGTATAACATCAAAATGCTCAAAAATCAAGTTTTCCAAAACTATCAAGAACCCTAGTTTTATGGCCTGACAACCGAATGTTAGAGGCCATAGATCTAGAGCGGTTCATGTTTTTTCTTGTTTAGTGTATTGGACTTGTAGTATGCAATGAGGGCTTTGATCTGGAACTGGAATCAGGGTCAGATCATGTGTAGATTGCAAGTTATGAATGGTCAAAGTACGTTGACCGACCATGACTTTTTGTTCTGGGTAACCCATATTTTTACCTAGAAACGTCTGACAAGATATTCATGTGCATAGATCTGTCAGGTATTTGTTGATTTGGTTATGTTGTTGTATCCATGTTATAGTATGTTATATGGACTACATACTTATGCCTTTAGAACACTTAAACAACAAACGAAATGGATTTAGTGGACTGTCAAAGTAGCTTGCACGTTCACGGAAATTGTTTTCTGGGTAACCCAAAAAACTAGTGAACACGACCTCTGACATAGTTTGACCGGCTTTGATCTATTGATTGTGATGTAGTTAGACTGATTAGATGTAATAGATATGTTCCTTGTCATGAGTAATACAACCTAAAACCCTTAAACCACAAAAAAACATTACATGAAGAGCAAGTTGTGGAAGCCCAAAATACGCTACTCGAACTGTTCTTATTTTCTGGGTAACCCATAAAATGAAGAACAACTCTGACAGCTTGTTCAATGGCTTATATCTTCTAAATCTGTTGTAATTTGGCCCGAAAATTGCTAGATATTTATAGTATTACATCAATACTACAAGATCTGACCATTAACTAACCCAGAAATACCATGAGTTAAGAATTATTGTTGGTCAAACGTAGCCCCTCGAGCACTGGTTATGAATGTTCTTGAGGCTCAAGAACACTATAGGCAACATTTTCTGTCGCTAAAAGCTTTAGCGACAGATATATTAATTTCAATTAATTTAATTTCTAAAAATCATTTAAAAATAGAAATAAATTTATAAAAATTACAAAATTTGTTATAAAAATTATTTTAAGTTATAAAAATTAACTTTTAATAATTTGACATATTTTTCATTAATATTATTATTTATTTGAATAATAATGATATTAAATTTATTTAATAAATGTATTAAATAAATTAGTTAAAAATGATTTTATTATATTAAAAATTATTTTAAATAATAATAACGTGTTTAAAAATATTTGAAGTTATAAAATGTAACTTTTAATATTTTAAGGTAAATTTCATTAATAATTTAATATTAATGATATTAGATTTATTTAATAATTATATTAAATAAATAGTTTTAAAATGGTTTTATTAATTTAAAAATCATTTAAAAGGATGTAAATGATTTAAAAATATTTTAAGTAATAATAAATAACTTTTGATATTTTGATAAATTATACATTAATATTTAAATATTAATGGTAATTATTTAAAATGATTTTAAATGTTTTAAAAATCATTTAAGGGTAATAATAATATTTTAAAAATATTTTGAGTTATTATAAATAACTTTAATATTTTTGCAAGTATTTCATTAATATTTTAATACTATTTAAATATTAATGGTAATAGGATTATTTAGTGTTTAAATTATTTAAAAATGATTTCAATGATTGAAAAATCATGATAAATGATAATTACTATTTGAAAATTATTATAAGTCGCTGAAAAATAATATGACTGATATTTAAATTATTTAAAATAATATTGAGGCTACAGAATTAAGTTTAATTAATATAAAACAAACTCGATAGTTACCCCCATAAAGCCGTCGGTACACCTAATTGATTCCGAAATTGATCCGAACCTAGATAGTTTGACTTGATAGGTGATTGTTTATGATCCAATGACTGATATACATATGTAACAATGTGCTTAAGCTATGTGTTGACTGCAAATAGCAGTACTATGTGTTACAATGTATTATTCTAATCAAACGAATAATCTTATTAATGATAGGTCTTTGTATAAAAGATAAAACTAATTTGTGTAAGAAGCAAATCAGGCAAGTATCCTTACTCTTTGAAATTTCTTATACAGTGATCTTGTGTAAGTATGTTATTGTATTATATTCCTGCTGTGCAAACTTATTAAATCTATTATTATTGATCAAGATATATCCTGTTTATAGATAGCTAAGTTTGGTTATGCATGTGTCCTCACTTGGATAATGGTTGTATTTAATCACATGTTGATACATACTTATTAAATTCTGGTATGTATGCGTTATTTAAAAACCAGTCTAAGCTATTTGACTCGGCTAGACATAGATTCAAAAGTATTGTTGAACATGATAAAACATTATTGTCATCCAACTAAATTGTTTTGGTTCAGATTCTAGATTGAATATGAACATCTCGATCACGGAAAACTTTTGTGCTCCCAAGGCGGATATGATGAACGAAAACATCAATCTAAAATGTAGTGCTGATCAATATAGGGTATACTGGGCTGATCACCCTCCATGCCCGTAAGTCATGACTGTTTGCAGATGAATTTCTGTATAACCTTTTCAAAAATTAAAAATAAAAGTTCATAGTCTATCGACTGCTCTCCATTCATAGTTAGTAGGTAGTTTCAAAATTGTAAATTATTGATTATGTTGTTCAGTATGGTTTCAGCTTACTTCATAACTATTATTTCATTGTAGAAGTGCAGTTCAAAGAAAAAATTTATTTCTTTCAGCTAATATTTATTGTTGCTATTACTTGCTGGGCAATCAAATGCTCATTCTTACTTTAAATTTAAATGTTTTTAGTTAAGCTAGATCAACCTGAAGGTTCTGACAAAGACAAGGGGAAAGGAAAGCTGAAGAATTAGTCTATTTAATTTTATTTGTAATAACCGAATTTGTGATAAAATATTTATTATCATGTAATAAATGACTTAAAGGTTCTCGAAACTGGGGAGGTAGATAACTTTGATATAGTATTTTTGTTTAATTAATACATAAGTAGTTTGAATGAATGTTATCGTGTAGCACCATGTACGGGTTTCAAGTACCTAGATTTGGAGGCGTCACACACCAAATCATGTGGGAATGAAGTACCCAAATTTGGGTGTGTCATAATGATTATGTTTTTCTTAGCTTTTAGGTCATTAAAAGTTATTTTCTGCTTGGGCACCTGAGGTGGCACTGGAGCGCCAAGATTAAGCCTTGAAGCGGCGCTGAGTCAACGTTATTGGTCAATAAGTGGCGCTGCAACGCCAGTTTATGAATGAATGAGGTATTACTGTATACAATGCATCTTGTCAAGTTAGCAAGGAATGTGTGACTGCAATACCAGGTATAAGAAAATTGACATTTTTTCCCCTAAAAGCTGAAAATGACCTAATAAGCCCTACAACATATATATTAAGCAAAATAATAATTAAATAATATAAAAGCGATATAAGTTACGATGAACAAGTAACTTCTTAAGTAATAAAGGATCCGATTTGCGGTTATAAATCCCATTCATCAAATACCCTATAACTTAAGCCTTTGCTTGTCCTCAAGCAAACTATCTAAATAAAAACATCAAAAGTAAAATAAAAACGTGAATCAAGTTAAATACTATACACCTGCATCACGGATTCTAAGCTCAAAACAACTACTATTAGAGAATAAGATAAACATAATTATGAATAAGGGTTTAATCAATCTCAAGCATAAGACTATATTCGATCCATTCTATGTGTGTGTTTGAAGACCAACTATCCTAACTAATCATAGCTCAAAATAAGCTCACCCAATTGATCGCAATAAAAAAATTGCTAACACTGTAAACTTACATAATTATCAAGCATTCAGAACATGACACAGATGCAAGAAAGGATCAAAAGGCATTAGCACGAAGACATCAAAATCTAACTTGTGCAATGCTTAATTACCTTAGGCTATTCATAGTTACCCATTAATGAGCTTTTGATCAATGACACCCAAGCCAGATGGCTTTAAGGCACTAGGTGTAGAACACCCCTATGGATCTAATAACTTGAGAAACAAAGGCCACATACTTAAACTTAAACCAAATTAGACTTTTATTCTAAACAAATTAGCAATCAAAACCTTTAGGATGACCGTGCAATGCTTAATTACCTTAGGCTATTCAGAGTTACCCGTTAATGAGCTTTTGATCAATGACTCTCAAGCCAGATGGCTTTAGGGCACTAGTTGTAGAACACCCTTAAGGATCTAATGACTCGAGTAACAAAGGCCATGTAATCAAACTTAGTTAACTAAGGTTCTTGTTATTCTACACTCAATCATTTTTTTTAAAACATGCCAGAATCCAAGATCCAAATTTGCACAAACGTCTAAGTCTTTTATTACCTTGTATACATTAAAGTTTAACAGAGTTAACGCATTTTCTAAACCATAACCACGCAAACTATATCAGAAATATAACTAGCTATAACAGTTGGTCGGTGCTCAATAAAAAGAACAGATCGATAACAATCTCAACTTATCAACTAAACTAACCCCTCATCCACACATGCTTAACTAAGCTCTTTGAAATAGCCATAAAACGAACATGCTTATCATTAGCCATAATAAAAAATTTATAATCTGTATAACCCATTCCCATCATATATATAGTTCAAGATAGGGTTAATCAAAAACCATAGCATGGCAAGATAAAAGATAATGTAAACCCTTGCACTAATATCAGCTCAAAATAGGGTAGTAAAGTCATAACATGGCATCAAGTATACCAATCTGTGTAATTCCCAAAAGATGGCTATAAACAAAATATGCTAATACTAAAAACTGCTCATGCATCCATACATACATAATAAAACCCAAAATAAACTAAGTTTGAGGCTACAAAATTCCAAAAGATGTCAACTACAGTTCATACAAACTAAATTACAAATCGATCATATAATCTATGACTGCAATATAAAAAGAAATCCGTGCAGCCTAAAATACTGCTAAAAACATATAAATAAAGCAAAAATAGCAAAATACTACGAATGGCAATCCTAACATGGTATAAGATAGAAAAACTAATAAACACCCCCAAATTTAAAATGGGTAATGCCTTCATTACCGAGCATACACAAATTAATATGAGAGGGCTTCCCTGAGGGCTGATCACTTGATGCCGTCGTCATCCTCTTCTTCATCCGCAGTAGGAGATGGTGGTGGATATGAAGGGCAGATGGGAGGCACAGGGAACTGGAATGACATAGAATCAGCTTCGTCGCCACCAGATGCTACATAAATACTCTCCACAATGTTGGAGAACTCAACATGATACTACATGAATATATCTTGCCTCTAAGCTACAACATCAATCCTCCTACTCTGTCGGTCCACCTTTTGATGTAGGAGGTTCATAAAGGCCAAAATCTCTACCAATGGCCCAGCTGAGGTTGTGTAGATGTGCCTGCCTCTAAAGAAGGAGGTGGAGGTCGAGAAGAAGGAAGCCCTCACCACGTGGATGAGAAACAACACCTTTCCAGACTCTATATCGGGTGATGGTGGCATGATCAATAATCGCCATAGGGGGCAGTAGTATTTCATCCTAAGCCACGGGCACCTCAGCTATCTGGTAGAGATATATGATGATAGATGGATGTGGGAGTCCTTCTGAAGTGCTACCTCTCAAGGCCTTAAGAATTGATTCCTGTATGAGAGACCCTAAATTAATCTTCAATCTCATCACAATAACAAACAACAACACCGCCCATTCTTTGGTCACGTCACTAACATGCCTGGTCAACATCAGGTTGTGGCAGATAAAGCTATACCATGTTTTCCCATAGCGTGAGAGCTCTGTGTGAGAAAAGCAAGACTTCTCACCCGTGTACTCATTTGTTTTCCAAGTGGTGCCGGGCTTACACAACCTCATGTCCTCTAAATCATAGCTGCGCACACCATCTGCTAAATAATCTATATCATAGTTTGGCATCTAGAAACATGCATTAATGGTTCTCTTATCAAACAAGACTGCCTTACCCCTCACTTGGACCACCAAATTCCCCTCGGCCGAGGCGTTGGCGTAAAATTCCTTCATAAGAGCAATGACTAGGGACAATGGTTATCGCGTGAAATGGGTCCAACTTCAATCGGCGATCATGGAAAATAGCTCTCCATCTAGCCTCGCATCAAGCCTGAGACCTCTCTCTAAAACTAGGCTCTTGCTAGCCAATATTGTATAATACTTGTTCGACGCCTCCTTGCTAATGAACCGTGAATGGTCCCAATGCGGTGTCGACGAAGAGGATCCCCCAATGCTAAGTTTTTGCTTCTTTGGAGCCATTTCAAAATTTTCAAAAAATATCACAACCACGGGTAAAAATTAGAACCAAAAATACTGCCCACGTCACCTAATATGAAGCCATAACAGCCCTCGCTAAAAACCAATATGAAGGACAAGCCAATCACTGCCAAACAATTCCAAAATGCCAACCACTCTCTCTTGAGCGATTCGTCAAACACTTGGTGCACGCTACTTGAAACTAGGGTTTACAACATTTGCCTAGATGCTTGCTAACCCAAAATTTCCTTAAAGAATCACTCAAAGTAATGAAAATAGAATACCAAAGAAACTAAGAACCAAGCTTAAGCAATTCAAGTTCTAACTTCATCAATGGTCCAACTTCATAAAGGGAATTTGAAAAACCAATTACCTTAGATTAGATGAAAGCCCCAGATGTAGAGACTGCATAAATCCTCTGGAATGGCACTAATTGAATCTTCGATTTAGATTGAGATGAACTAGGAAAAGAAGATTTTCTATTCTACTTTGCTTTTAGAGAAGCAATTTAGTTAGCTGTCGAGAAGATTAGTAAAAATAACATAATTTTTCCAAGAAATGCCCTTTTTAGTCAAGTAAAACTAGCTACTGGAGTTACAGCCTTGAATTCCTTCGTTAGGAGGCGTTGCAGCGCTGTCATTAAATACTTGATTTTTAAGTGGAACTACAGCGCTGAATGAAGGCTAAACAAAGGTGCTACAGTGTATATTTTCAGTAGGTTGGGATGGATGGTGGCGCTGCAGCGCAGTGTGCTAAGCTATTATAGGCGCTGTAGTGCTAGCTTGTAAAACTAGAATTTGAAGCAGGCGCTACAACGCTGATTAAAGGCTAAACATAGGCGCTGCAGCGCCGTCCCTGAATTAGCCCAGGAAATAATTCCCATCTACACATGCCAAGCCACTTATTAGCCATTACAACTAACAATGCATCACAACAAACTATTACAAACCACATAATTAACAAGTCTAACACATACTACTATAGACACCAAAACACTATAATATACTAATTTACTAAACACATGAAAACATAAATAGTGTATACTAAAAACTAACATTAACATGCAATTCACCTCACTTGGCTTGACTTATATCAAATTCATACCAAAAGAAAGAATATAGCATCATGCAAACTAGTTAGGCATTACTTAATAGATAAACCACTAATAGCAACAAGCATACTAAAATCTATGTTAACATCTATAATAGACTAGATGCACTATAAATAAGATAAAAAAATAAAGAAAAATAGAAAAATGGATACTAAGATGGGGTTTCCTCCCCACCAAGCGCTTGTTTTAAATTCATAGACTTGACTATTCTTCCGGATCATACCGGGTCACCAAGAGTAATGGAGGTCAATCGCATCATGTGGATATACCTTCGTTATTTTAAATGACCCCGACCATCGGGACTTCAATTTCTCGGAAAATAGTTTCAATCAGAAGTTGAAGAGAAGCACTTTCTGCCCCGGTTCAAACTCTCTTTCAACTATCATTTTGTCATGCCACCGCTTTGTTTTCTCCTTGTACAACTTTAAGCTTTCATACGCTTGGAGTCGAAACTCGTCTAATTTGTTAAGTTGTAACAGTCTTTTCTCACCGGCTGCATCCAAATCATAGTTGAGCTTTTGAATCGCCCAATATGCATTGTGCTCTAACTCGACAAGGAGATGACACATCTTACCATAAACAAGCCTATACGGAGACATTCAAATAGGCATTTTGTAAGTAGTGTGATACGCCTATAATGCGTTATCCAACTTCTTAGACAAGTCCTTTCGGTTAGGGTTCAGAATATTCTCTAAAATCTGCTTGACTTCCATATTCAATACCTCCACTTGTCCACTTGATTGCGGATGATATGCAGTGGCAATTTAATGGGAAACCCCATATTTAGCAAAAAGGGCTTCAAAGTACTTATTGCAGAAATGTGAGCCCTCGTCACTAATAAATGCCCGAGGTGTGCAGAATCGGGTAAAAAATATTCTTTCTCAAGAAATTAAGCACGACCTTAGCATCGTTAGTAGGCAAAGCTAAGGCTTCCACCCATTTGGATACATAGTCCACAACGACTAGTATATACAGATTATTGTAAGAGGACAAAAATAGGCCCATGAAGTCTATGCCCCAAACATCAAACAACTCTACCTCAAGAATATTTTGCAGAGGCATTTCATACCTTTTTGAAATGGTTCCTACTCTCTGGCAATTATCGCATTGCGATACATATAGATGAGCATCCTTAAATAGAGTCGGCCAGTAAAAACCTGATTGGAGCACCTTACTTGCTGTTCTTTGCCCACTAAAATGCCCTCCATAGTTAGATGAATGACAATGATGGAGAACACCCTCAATTTCTCCCTTAGGCAGACATCTTCACTGAATTTGGTATGCACATTGTTTAAACAGGAATGGCTCGTCCCAAAGATAATGCTTCGTATCATTCAGAAATTTCTTCCTCTACTGATAGCTCATGTTAGGGGGTAACACATTATAAGCGATATAATTAGCAAAGTTTAAATACTACGATGCTACGCTGTGAACCACGTACAAGTACTCATCCAGGAAGAAGTCATTGATATCAATCTCATTTTCCCCCCGAGTGAGTTGGGTTTTCCAATCTCGATAGGTGATCCGCAACTTGGTTTTTAGTTCCTTTTTTATCGCAAATCTCTAAATTGAATTCTAGGAGGAGAAGGACCCATCTAATAAACCTTGGTTTAACATCTTTTTTATAGATTAGATATTTAATTGCCTAATGGTCAGTATAGACAATGACTTTGGTTCCGATGAGATATGAACGAAACTTATCAAAGGAATATACTACTGCCAAAAGCTCTTTCTCAGTAGTGGTGTAATTAAGCTGAACATCTGTCAAGGTTTTATTGGCGTAGTATATAGTGTGAAACACCTTATCCCTCGGTTGTCCCAAAATTTCCCAAATAGCATAATCATTAGTGTAGCACATGAGTTCAAAAGGGAAGGTCCAGTCAGGAGCCACTACTGTGACGCCCCCAAATTTGGGTATCTTCCAACCCGATAGATGGTGCTACACGGTGCTACTGTTCACACATACATTCAATTAAAATACATCAATAGAGTGAATATGTCTATTATTTATTACATAGTATTAATTTCCTTCCCAAGTTCTTTGTAACCATTACATATGTTCTTTATCATAGTATTAAATTAATACAAAAGTAATACTAGACTAATACAAGGTTAACTATTTGTTCGCCTTGGTCTTCCCTTTGTCCTTACCGGATCCTTCGATCCGTTCATTTTTAGATGCAATCATATGGTTCAAGCAAGGGTGAGCATAACTAGCTCAGCAAGTATAACAATTATAGTCGAGCAACATGCATGAATCATATGAATATATCTTCTATAACTGAATCAATAGTTATGAAGTACTATAAATAAATCAAAATAGCACTTCTCTTTTCTTTAAAATGTTTAACGATGAAAATCATCAGTTCAACCTTGAGTTTGGTCAAAGACCTTTAGCATTTCATTCATTCTTTCTTTGAAAATGGCAACCCGACACTAAGTCCTTAAGTCCAACATTTCTTACAAGCACGTCTAAGTGATCAGCCTATAGTACTCTATATTGTACAACACTACTACATTAAACGTATCTACATTTAAGTTTTGGCAACTCATGTGCCAGTCAATTTATGACAAAACATTTGTTTATTCATACTCAGTCTTTCATGGAATCCGTACCAAAATAGTTGGCACAAGATAACAATATCAATAATATCTTGATAGATTATAAGAAAATCCACAAAATACTCTAAGTTTGGTCTACCCGAATTAAATGGCTTTGACTTCTTTGTCAAATCAACTTATGCATATAATACATGAATTATATAAAACTTGTCCAAAATAAGCATAGACAAGAGATTAGAAAGCTTGCCTTCAGCCTCGTCTAGTGTTAATTCACTTTCCTTGTGAGTCCTTAAAGATTCTACATAACATAATCACATAGCATACCATGTTAGGTTACATACAATCCGTAAATATTGTCATTAACCTATCTTCTCCTTCTTCTCAGTATAACTATCCTTTTGGTTAACTTTACTAACATTCGTTAGATTAGTTAACGTTCATTATGACTTTATAAAATTTAATTCCTATAATTAACCTTATTCATTTAATGTTTAAGAAATTACATTATCATTAATCTCAAACATTCATTCAACGAAAATATAGTTTCAAGTATTCTTAAACTTACTTTGTGTTTATGTTTTCGTAACCTTTTGTTAACATTTAGTTGTTGAACTTAAGGTTTTAATCATCATTTTCAGATGTTACATTAAGTTTAATTAAGGTCATAATTCACTTTCAATCAACTTACCTTTCTTTTGTATTCAAATATATTCTTCTCTGCCTTTGGTCTAGGACTAGCGCTGCAGCGCCATGTCCTATGTTAATTGATGAACTGCAGCGCATATTTCCAATGTCTGGGATCCGATTCTGGCGCTACAGTGCCCCAAATCCTTCACTGGGCAGCGCTACGGCACCTCCCTTAATAATTTGAATTTTTTTCAATTTCTCTAGCAGTCATTTTCTGAGCTCGCAACTTGTTCATTATAAATCGAAATTAGTTCGTTCAAAAGTCTTTATCTCATATATCTCATATACTTTGATTTCATTTGGACAGAATAAGTTTCTGAATCCGTTAACAATAAACTTACTGTTTAAATTTTCTATTATATATTCGTTAAACGTCCGCGAATGTTCATAGCTTATTTCTTCATTTTAGGTCAGAATTCAACCATTCTCGAGTCCATAACTCTTAAATATGAAGTTCTATGATACACCATTGAAAACTAAGGTTTTCAAGTTGAATGACGACTTTTGACTATTGTTCCGGAAATCTTACAATTTTGACAATTATCGTCTAATCTCGTAAATTTCAACATAACTTCGTTACTCGAGATTTTTACTCGGTTAAAAATGGATTCATTCCATTATTCAACCATTTATCATCCTAACCAAGCAAATAACATCTAATCCTATACACGATGGTTTTAAACTTGTCTATCAACAATATATGTTAAATTTTCACATTTTCTTAATTATTTCATACTTATTTGGTTATAATTCCATTTGTAATATGGTTATTAATATTTAATACACTAATATCCATCCTTATTACTCCTTATGAGACATGCTCCACCAATAATCACTTCTCTATCAAAATTCAAATTGAAGAGATGAAGATTAAAGGTTTAAGCTTCGTTACCTCTTGCGTTCTTGATAAAAGCTAGCTTCTTTTCTCTTTGATTCCTGGTTATAACTTTCTCTTCTCTCTCTCAATATATTGCTTAAGCTGCTAGTGATTTTGAACAACCAACAAATGAAAACCTATGGTACTTATTTATAGAATTGTAAAGTGAGGGAAAAAATGTCAAATGTCTCACCTCCTTACTATTTCACCAAGCTTCCAAGGGAAGCTTGGACACCTCTTTGGACGGCCACATGGGTCTTGTGGGGCCCCCATGGGTTATTACCCACCCGGTTATCCAATAATTTGATCCACGGGTGCAGTTCTTGGTTCAGACTTAAGTTTAATTCAATTTAGGCCTAACCTTGGGCTTGAATTAAATTATCTTTAGGCATTGATTAAGTTTGTCATTGGGCCTCAATTATCTTTCACTTGGGCTTTCCAAAGTTCACACTCAAGTTTCACTAGACCATTAATAATGGTTCGTGCTTTTAATTCATAACTCTCATATTCTTCTCGTATACTAGTTCGTATAACATTCATGTTATACGTTATATTATCTTTCGTATATACTTGTACAATACCTTATATTATGCTCGTATTCTTTCTCATATAATAACTTCCTTATTATACATAACCATTAAGTATTCAAATCCTCACTTTCCCTAACATTCTCGAATTAGAGTATGCAGGCAAAAAACTGCGTTTGCCATAACTGAATTATTATTAGATAATCCATCTTTCCTTGAAAATATCATTACGTATTTCCCAGAAGTTCAAAAATAATTCCCGAGTTGAAATGGATGAATAGTGTTTTTTGGAGAATTTCTCAGAAAGCTTTTATTTTCGACTTCGAAATTCACACACTTTATTTTTAGCACTTAGCTAGAATACTACTATCATACCTCTCTTTTAGGTTATAGAATAACCTTTATCTCGCATACTCGTTATAAATAACATATAATATAATTTTATTCAATATATATTCAAATAAAATTACTTTACATTAGAATCCGATTTTCTTGGTTGTTACAACTACAATAGGAGCTGAGACGAGTCTCTCCTTTAATAGTATAAATGCTCCTAGTCAGTCCTCGTCAAACTTGAAAAGCACTTCTTTTTCCAATAAGCTACAGAGCGGCTTGGTAATTTTAGAGAAGTCTTTGATGAACCGCCTGTAAAACCCTGCATGCCCCAGAAAACTCCTTACTCCTTTCACTGATGATGGCGGTGGAAGATTATCAATAACATCAATTTTTTCTTTGTCTACTTCAATCCCACTAACAGACACTCTATGCTCCATAATAATCCCCTTTCTCATCATGAAGTGGCATTTCTCCTAATTCAAAACTAGGTTAGTCTCCACACATCTTTTCAGAACTACATTCAAATTTTGTAGATAGTCCTCAAAAGAACTCCTGAAAAAATAGATATCATCCATAAACACCTCGAGTTTCTGTTTCACCATATTAGAAAAAATGGACATCATAAAAAGATGAAATGTTGCAAGAGCATTACATAGCCCGAAAGACATTTTTCAGAAGGTAAAGGTCCCATAAGTGTGATGCCGCCAAAATAGGTATACATCACCTATTCTGAGTCGCCAAATACATGGTACAGAATACAAATACAATCTTTAATATACAACAAGAAAGCTATGAGTTTTAATACAAACATTGTCTTCTAGACAATATCCACTCTCAGAATAAGTCCTCATTACATTTTTGTCACAGTATTTAACAAAAAAGTGAGGACTACTAATACTATCATCTGGACCGTCACTCCGTTCCCCGACTAGTCCCGGCTACGTTCTCATTTCCTGAAGAGAACAATGAAAGAAAGGGTGAGCTCAACTAGTCCAGTAAGAAATATTATGACTAAGATAATGCAGAATAAATTATCATTAGTCTTCCAAAATGTTAAACTGATAAAATACAATAGACATCAAGTTTAACTGCAGCGGAACATGCAATCCATTAAAAGAGTCAAGTAGAGAATAAAATCTACTATCTTTTATGATTTAAAAGGTTTTTCATCACTTTTATCATTTGGGACTCGACAATAAATAATCCACCTCATCCCCGCACTACGGCCAAGGATATTCATAAGTATCACAACCACAAATTATCCATGCACTACGGGCCAAGGATATTCGTGTATTCATCAATGGTCATGATCATGCAAACAACTGTCCATCAATGCACTACTGGCTAATGAGGACTTTTACCACATCATTTGTAACATTACGGTCATGATTATACCAAATAATCCCTGGTCATAATCATACCAAGTCCATCTATGCACTACATGCCACATATGACTTTCAACAAAATATAAACATGAGGATGATGACAATGATATAAGAATTCAATAAAACAAGTTCAAGAATTAATTTATCCAAGAACTAATAACGTCTAAATTGTCAACATGATACTTCTTTGTAGAGCAAATTCAAGAATGCTCAGAAGAATATTTCCATGAAAAGATACTGGATGAAGCGTAAATATCAAGGATATTCCACTAATTTCATGGAGTATAAAAGTCAAAACTTTAACCAATTGAGTATAATAAAGAATGGAATAACAAAAGAAATCACCATGCATGCGGTACTTCACATGGATAGGTTATTCCAACAGAATAATAAATAACGGAACTAGGTCAGGCGTAATACGCACAGACAAGATATTCCAACAGAATAATAAAGAATGGAATAACAACAGAAATCACCATGCATGCGGTACTTCGCATAGACAGGTTATTCCAATAGAATAATAAATAACGGAATCAGGTCCGGCATAAAATGCATAGACAGGATATTCCAACAGAATAATAAAGACGGAACCAGGTCTGGCGTAAAATGTACAGACAGGATATTCCAACAGAATAATAAAGGCGGAACCGTGTCCCACAGATAACGCATGCATGTGATGTTCCAACGTAATAATAACGAATGGAATAACAACAAAAATCACCAAGTATAGGGTAGATCACAGATACAGTTTATTCCAACGAATAACAAAGAATAGAATAACAGAAGTTCTCTTCATGAATATGAAAAAAAATAATACCCCTTACCTTATAAAGAAGAGTACTCTGACGGTAGGGCGGGAATATACTTGAAGAAACTTGCACTATGCTCAAAGCTTTCTTAAACGCTAAAAAAATACGCTCAAGATAGAAGAATAATTCTCTCTACAGTTTCTCTCTCTAGAGTTTCAATGAATTCATAAGAAATAATGAAGGAATGAGCTTCTATTTATAGAAGAATGGACTGAATAATAACCAATCCATGAACGGTCCAGATCGATTTACTTTAAACGGACGGTCCAGATTGGTTTACAATAAAATATAATATATTCTATTTATAATATAATAAAACGAATAACTTTTAAAAAGACTTTACTATGCAAACACTATGCAGGCACTATGAAAACACTATGCATAATAAAATATAATATATTCTAATTATTTTCTAATAAAATGAATAACTTTATAAAAGTATTCTGTTTTATATAAAAAAAATTTACTATGCAGAATGACAAAGTTATTGCGTATGCATCAGGCCAGTTGAAAGATTACGAGAAAGGGTATCTGACTTATGACTTAGAGTTGGCAGCGGTGGTGTTTGCCCTAAAAATTTGGAGACATTATCTTTATGGAGAGAGGTGTGAGATATATACTGACCATAAAAGTCTGAAGTATATCTTTACACAAAAAGATTTGAATATGAGATAAAGAAGATGATTGGAGCTGATCAAAGACTATGACTGCGAGATTTTTTATCATCCCAGAAAGGCGAATGTTGTTGCTGATGCTTTAAGTAGGAAGGGAAAGGAGAAGTTAATGATGTTAACTGCTCAGGAGAAGCTAGTGTCGAAAATGGCTAAGATGGAGTTGGAAATTAAATATCTGACAGAATCTGATGAAAAAATGTTCTAGATGGGAAACGGTTCAACGTTGGTAGATAAGGTGAAGAATGCACAACTTCAGGATGAAGATTGCGAAAAAATAAAATAGAGAGTATCTGAAGGTGGGGAAAACAAATTCAAAATCAATTTGGAAGGGTTACTTCGATTCGAAGGGAGAATTTGGGTTTTGCCAATACCAGAGATTAAAGAGAAAATTCTGAGTGAAGCTCACAAATCAAGATATTCGATTCACCCTTGAAGTACAAAAATGTACCAGGATCTTAGACATCATTTTTGGTGGCCGAATATGAAAAAGGATGTGGCTGAGTGCATGGCAAAATGTTTAACGTGTTAGAAAGTTAAAGCTGAACATCAAAGGCCAAGCGGATTGTTACAACCGTTGGAGATACTGGAATGGAAATGGGAGTATATCACAATGGATTGTGTGGTAGGTCTTTCAACGACCCAACAAGGTTACGATGCCATTTGGGTGATTTTTGATCGACTGATAAAGTCGGCACACTTTTTGCCAATCAAGATTATGTTTACCCTAGATCGGTTAGCAAATCTGTACGTGAAGGAAATTGTTTCAAGACACGGTGTTCCTGTGTCCAATGTGTTAGATAGGGATCCATGTTTTACATCTAATTTCTGGAAACGATTATAAAAATGCTTGGGAACACAGTTGAGAAATAGCACAACATACCATCCTCAAACCGACGGATAGAGTGAGAGAACCATCCAAACACTAAAGGATATGCTCAGAACATGCATTATGGATTTCAAGGGAAATTGGGATTACCATCTACCATTGGTGGAATTTGCTTATAATAACAATTATCAAGCGAGTATTGGCATGCCTCCTTACGAAGCATTATACGGCAGGAAGTGCAGAACTTCGTTATGTTAGGACGAGGTAGGTGAACGTCAGCTATTGGGACCAGAATTAGTGCAACAGACTGCGAGATCATCAAGGTTATTCAGGCGAGATTGATAGCTGCATAGGATAGACAGAAGAAATATGCCGATCAACATCGACAAAATCAGGATTTCGATGTCGGTAGTTTTGTTTTCTTGAAAGTATCTCCCTAGAAGGGGAAAATTTGGTTTGGCAAGAAGAAGAAATTGAGCCCTAGGTTTAGAGGACCTTTTAAAATGCTTCAACGAGTTGGTGAAGTGGTGTACGAGGTAGCTTTACCTCTAGAGTTGGAGCATTTTCATAACATTTTTCATGTATTAGTATTGAGGCCATATAAGTCTAACTATAAACATGTTATAGAATATGAGCCCTTACAGTTTGAGAAAGTCTTAACTTATGAAGAAGTCCCTGTTCAAATTATTAACAGAAAAGAGCAAGTACTGAGGAATAAGGTGATACCTTCTGTAAAGGTAGTCTGGAGAAACCACAATGCTGAAGAAGCTACGTGGGAACTTGAAAGTGATATGATGAAGAATTATACTCACTTATTTACTTGATCTTGTATAGCGATTCTGGGGACAGAATCCTGTTAAGAAGGGAAGAATGTAACGAATAAATTTTTTGAGTCGTGATTCTAGGAACAGAATCCTTTTAAGGAGGGAAGGATGTAACGATCAAGAAATTTGTAATTTAATGTAAATATTTATTAAATTAAATAAATATTTTAAATAATTTATTATTGAAGAAAATAAATAATTAATGAATTATGGTGCATTAATTTAGTAACTAAATTGATTAATGTTAATTAAATTAAATAATGGTAATTCTTATTTGAAGGATTTAATTTAAGGAAATAATTAAATTAAATGAATTGTTTAATATTAAAGAAAATAAGTAAATTAATTAAAGTAATGTTTAAATCTAATTTATTAATTAAATTAGTTATATGTAATTATTTATTAATTATAAGTATAATTATAATAAGATTGTAATAAGTTATTTAAATTAACCAAAGTGTGACAACTGAAACTATACAATATAAAATTATTAAAATAAACTAGTAGGGGGAATTTGTGTATAACCAAACGCAACCTTATAGCTTTTGGTTTATTTTAACTGACGCCTTTTTGGTTTTTCAACTGACGTACGTGGGGAAAAGGGAGTCAGTATATATTATGCGTGACTTTTTTTCCTAAGGCTCGATAACATAGAATTGCAAAGAGGAAAACACGGAGATTTTAGAGAAGGAAGAATCACAGTGGTTTTGAGAGAGGATCACCATATCTTGCTAGCATACAACTAGGGTTTGAAGGTATATTTTACTTCCAATGTTATGTTTTGAGTTTCTATGATCATCTTTTGTAAATTACTTAATCACGTTGGATTGATACATGTATGTATGTGGTTTATAATCTGTTAATCATCTTATGTGAGAACTATTTGATGATTGGAATACAAGAAATTGGTTTGTATGAAGAAGTTAGAAATATCAGTGTATATTTATGAAAAATAGCTTTAGAAAGTACAAAATTTCATGCTCAATATGTTTTGTAATCTACGAATTGATGTTGGATTGTGTTAGTATGTTAAGAAATGAAAGCGACATAGTTTGAATAATGTCAATTGGTTAAAAAATGAAGTCGTGACGATCGAACTCGCTAAAAGTGTTAAAAATGAAAAAATTGGGAAATTCTGGTTTTGATTCTTCAAATTTGTGTATATATAATGTTTATGTAATTAGAATTGTGAATAGCATGCTTATTGATGTTGTCACAAAGCTTTAGTTGCTAGGTTTCACAAATTTCTGTAGTATTGGGTTGATTTTGGTGACTGTTGTAGTAACAGTAGTCATTCATTAGCTTTTTTTGTTTAGTATTAGCAATTGCAAGGCTAGCACACATTAATGTGCAGAACAAGAATCACAACATTGTAGAGTTTTCTCATGAATCAAGACTGCAATATAAATTTGTGACGCCCCCAAAATAGGTATACATCACCTATTCTGAGTTGTCAATACATGGTACAGAAACAACTACAACTTTATTATTACAAAAGTAAAACTGTGAGTTTGAATACAAATATTATCTTCTAGACAATATCTATACTCAAATAAGTCCTCATCACATTTATTGATACATTATTTTACAAAAATGGTGAGGACTACTAAACAATCCTTTCTAAAACCTTCATTCCATACCCCTAACTGCATCGCTATATTCTCGCCTCCCGAGAAGAAAAATGGAACAAAAAGGAAAAGGGTGAGCTCAACTAGCCCAAAGAAAGAATATTATGACTAAGATAATATACAACAAATTACCATTAGTCTTCAACAGGAAAAATCTAATAGAATATAATAGACAACAAATTTTAAATCAATATTCGCAATGAAATAATAATTCATTAGAAGAGTTAAGTAGAGAATGCAAACTACTATCTTCTATGTATGAATTTAAAAGTTCATCGCTCATCTTTTATCCCCTAAGAACATCAATCAATATACATCCGAATCAAATATTCATCTTTGCACTACATGCCAAAGATATTCATCACTTGGTCATGTTCATCTAAACACTGCTCATCTTTGCACTACTGTACCAAGATATTCTTCAAATCATTCATCTTTGCACCGCAGCCAAAGATATTCAATAATATCATCATTTAAGACCGAGGATGATGAAAATATTTTTAAAGAAACGAATCCAAAGAAAACAAAATGACAAGGATTAAGGATTAAGGATTCGATTGTTTTTATCCATGTTCAAAAATACCTCAAAAATAATCATAGTGGTGTAAAATTCAAGAATGATCAAAACATGGATACAATCAAAGCTAGTATCCAGAATAGATATTTTGGACAAAAAGAAGAAATTTTATTTTTCGGTGAATAGTGTCGTATACGTGAATAGTAACTCCGACACCAAAAGATAGAAATTCCACAAAAAAATATCTTCACGCTTCATGAATAGTACTCGTGAATAGTAACTCATGAATAGTAACTCATAAATAGTAACTCGTGAATAGTAACTCATGAATAGTAACCCCGACATGAAAAAGTTCCAAATTTGGTAAAAAGTTCCAACCAATATTTCAGCATAATGATATTGAAGAAATAATATCATTTGAGAAGAAAATAACATCCCTTACCTAGAAAGATTAGTACTTCTAGCTGGAATACCGGGTATAGTGCTGAAGGGAACTTGCACCGTCTAACAATACTTAAAGTATACTCACAAGAATACGCTCAATATATCGAGAGAGAAATAGAGAAAACTTCAGCTTTACGGTGTGTTTTCAATTCTAACCTAAGCACCCTATTTATAGAAAATGCTTAGAACACCAAATCAGAAAATTGAATATAATATTAATATATTTTTCACATTTTCTTTAGCCCACCTTAGACAACTGATCTCAGCCCATTTGAATCACATGTGAGGCCAACTTAGTTGCAAAAAACATTTTTCTCAAAATAATTAACTAAAACTCCCAAAAATTAATTATTTCGGAACTTCGGAACTTCAATAATTCATAATAAATAGCCCTTTCATCAGAAAATTCGAATCTTGAGAATTCTTATAGGAAATTCAATTCTCTACAACTTTGCAGAAGAAAGTTTTTCCAAATTTCAAATAGAAATTGACCGAAATCCACAAACCAAGCGATTTTACAAAAGTATAATCAAATTTCTATCGATAATTGTGTCCACCAACACACAAAACATGTGTTAAACATTTAATGCCACAAAAATACTCTTCCTCCTCATATACTCATATATCCCACATTCATTGTAAAACTATCATCGTTAATAAATTATTAAAATAATATATTTAAATGAATTATTTTATCGTAAAAAGATAAAATATTAATTTTCAACAATTGTCACATTAAAAATTTTCTCCATCTATATCCTCATAAAATCAATATTTTCCTCATCATATAAATCAATAATTAATTATTCATAAATAATATTACGTAATCACATTATTGACAACCAGCGCCTCTCAGATAGAGGGGCTTTCCAATAAGAATTTCTTCTTCTTGGCGCCATTGCAATTAGGTGACCAAACCTCTCCTTAGATGTAACTTTCTAGACATTGCTCGTGACGCCCCAAAATAGGTATACATCACCTATTCGAGTTGTCAATACATGGTACGTAAACAACTACAACTTTATTATTACAACAAGAAAAAGCGTGAGTTTGAATACAAATATTTTCTTCTGCATAATATCTATACTCAAATAAATCCTCATCACATTTATTGATACATTATTTTACAAAAATGGTGAGGACTACTAAACAATCCTTTTCTAAAACCTTCATTCCATACCCCGACTGCATACTCGCTATATTCTCGCCTCCCGAGAAAAAATGGAACAAAAGGAAAAAGGGTGAGCTCAACTAGCTCAAGAAAGAATATTATGACTAAGATAATATACAACAAATTATCGTTAGTCTTCAACAGGAAAAATCTAATAGAATACAATAGACAACAAATTTTAAATCAATATTCGCAGCCGAAATAATAATTCATTAGAAGAGTTAAGTAGAGAATGCAAACTACTATCCTCTATGTATGAATTTAAAAGTTCATCGCCTATCTTTTATCCCTCAGAACATCAATCAATATACATCCGAATCAAATATTCATCTTTGCACTACATGTGCCAAAGATATTCATCACTTAGTCATGTTCTTTTAAACACTGCTCATCTTTGCACTACTAAAAGCAAAGATATTAATCGATCATGCATGTTCATCTCAACACTGCTCATCTTTGCACTACAGTGCCAAAGATATTCTTCAGAAATCATTCATCTTTTGCACTACAGCCAAAGATATTCCATAATATCATCATTTAAGACCGAGGATGATGAAAATATTTTTTTTTAAAGAAACGAATCCAAAGGAAACAAAATGACAAGGATTAAGGATTAAGGATTCGTACTTGGTTTTATCCACGCCCAAAAATACCTCAAAAATAATCATAGTGGTGTAAAATTCAAGAATGATCAAAACATGAATACAATCGAGTTAGTATCCGTAATAGATGTTTTGGACGAAAAAGAAGAAATTTTATTTTTCTATGAATAAGACCGTATACGTGAATAGTGTCAGATACGTGAATAGTGCCGTAGATATCGTGAATAGTAACTCTGACACCAAAAGATAGAAATTCCACAAAAACATCTTCACGCTTCATGAATAGTACTCGTGAATAGTAACTCATGAATAGTAACTCGTGAATAGTAACTCATGAATAGTAACCCGACATGAAAAAAGTTCCAAATTTGATAAAAACTTCAGATCAACATTTCAAAGATAATGATATTGAAGAAATAATATCATTACGAAAAAAAAATAATATCCCTTACCTCGAAAGATCAAGATTTCTAGCTAGAATAATGTATATAGTCTCAAGGAACTTGCACCGCCTAGCAATACTCAAAGTATACTCAAAATACTCACAAGAATACGCCGATAATATAGAGAGAAAAACTCAGCTTACGTGTGATTTTCAATTCTAACCCAAGACCCTATTTATAGAAAATGCTTAGAACACCAAAGCAGTAAAATTTAATAAAATAATAATATAATTAAACAAATTCAAGCCCACCTTAGACCAACTGAATTCAGCACATTTATATCACATGTGGGATTGCAAAAAAAAACATTTTTCTTAAATAAAACAATTAAAACTTCCAAAAATTAATTATTTCAGAACTTCAGAGCTTCAAAAATTCATAATTAATAGCCCTTTCATCAGAAAATTTGAATCTCGCGAGTTTTTATAGGAAATTCAATTCTCTACAATTTTGCAGAAGAAAGTTTTTCCAAATTCCAAACATAAATCGACCGAAATCCACAAACGGGCGATTTTACAGGCTATAATCAAATTTCACTAATAAATGGGGTCCACCGCATGTTTAACATGTTTTAAACATTTATTGCAACAAAAATACTCTTCCTCCTCAGATACTCATATATCCCACATTCGTTGTAAAATATCACCATTATTATATTATTAAAATATAATAATATTTTTAAATAAATTATTTTATCGTAAAAAGATAAAATTTCAATTTTCAACAATTGTCACTTTAAAAATTTTCTCCATCTATATCCACATAAAATCAATATTTTCCTCATCATATAAATTAATAATTAATTATTCATAAATAATATTACGTAATCACAATATCGACAACCGTGCGCTTCAGTGAGCAGGGCTTTTCCAATAAGAATTTCTTCTTCATCATGGCGCCGCAATTAGGTGACCAAACCTCTCCTTAGATGTAACTTTCTAGACATTGCCAATAATGTTATCTAATAATATTATTCAGATAATATGAATTATTGCTTTGATAATGAAAAATACCGTAATGGCAATTATCAAACAACAAAGAATATAAAATATCAACGCAAAGAATTATTAACTCAATAAAATATCGAATAAGAATTATCGTAACCATTATTGAGTAGTGCCTTCAATAATAATGGTGCAATACCGCAAAGCTTGTGAAACAACGCGATTAGTGTGTTTTAACCACCGGTATTCCAACAAGATAAATCTGTAATAACTACTACCAGCTATTTAAAAACAACTTATATTTGTCGCTTTTTTCATCCAATCGCTTTCACATGGGGCCCACACATGGTCATACTTGGCAAATCAGCATTTAATATTCCCCGACAAGATTTAATATTCCACGACCAAACGAATATTCCCCATTTATAATGAATATTTTATAACCACTTGCTTATTTTGAAATATTTGCGATTTAACCCTTAACTATCCACATTAATCAAATCAACCCTTACTATTTCAAAATAATAAATAAAGGAAATTCCTTTTATTTAAAAAATTTCTGGGTCTTACAACCTCCCTCCTTATGAAATTTCGTCCTCGAAATCGACGTGACGTATTCTGTGTGTTTCAAAAGGTGAGGATACCTCGCTTTCATTTCCGCTTCCAATTCCTGTGTCATTTCCTCTATAAAGATGATTCCTCCACAAAACTTTAACTTGTGGTATGACCTTTCTTGGCGTAGGGACATGCTCCTTCCTATCCAAGATCTTGACAGTACCTCCTCATACGTTAAGTCTTCTACTATCTCGTCCTGGGTTCTAACTCAATAACGTGGTTCGGGTCTTTCACATATTTACGAAGTATGTATATGTGAAACACATTATGAACACGAGACATACTTTGAGGTAACGCAAGTCTATAGGCTACATTTCCTACTTCGGGCCAAGAATTTGAAATGGACCAATAAATCGTGGATCGAGATTTCCTCTCTTCCCAAATCTTGTAACTCCCTTCCATGGAGCAACTCGCAACAATATACGATCCCCTACATTAAATTCCACGCCCTTTCGATGAAGATCCGCATAACTCTTTTGTCGATCTTGTGCCGCTTTGTATACGCTGTCGAATCATTTGATCTTTTCTAGTAGTCATACGTATTAACTCTCAGTCCCAACAATGTTGCTTCACCCACCTCATCCCAACATATCGAGAACGACATTTTCGTCCATATAATGCTTCAATGGAGCCACACCTATACTTGCTCGATAACTCGCTTGTTGTAGGAGAATTCCACCAATGGTAAATACTTATCCCAACTACCCTTGAAGTCTAGGACACAGTAGTCTTAATAGATCTTCAAGAGTTTGAATAGTCCTCTCCGATTGTCCGCTCGCTTTGGGGATGGTATGTCAACTAAATCGCAAATCCGCGCTCATAGCTTTTTGCAAGCTAACCCAAAATCTTGAAGTGAATCTTGGGTCACGATCCAAACTATGGATACAGTGCATGCCATACAACCTCACAATCTCATTCACGTACATACTAGCAAGACGCTCAAGGAATAAGTCTCCGTGATCGGCAAGAAAAATGAGCGAGACTTGGTTAATCTATCAACAATAACCCAAATAAGATTGATGCCTTGAGAAATCGTAGAAGACCCGTAACGAAAATCCATAGTAATGTGTTCCCACTTCCATTTCGAATCTCAAGTGGTTGCAACGGACCCTTAGGTACAAGATGCTTCGCTTTTTACACGCTGGCAAGTTAAACACATCGAGATAAACTTTGCAATCTCTCTTCATATTTGTTCCACCAAAATGTATGTCGAAGATCACGATACATTTTAGTACTTCCGTGATGGATTGCAAATGGCGATTGTGTGCCTCCATCATAATCTTGTACTTCAAATCGTAGTCGTTAGAACACAAAGTCTAGAGTGGACTCAAGTATTCCTTCTTCATCAATTCTCACTTCCTAATAGCTCCTTCTTGTACTTTCTTCTTCATACGATCATCGGCTCCTGCCTGGGCTCGAGCAACCTTAACTTTTTCTATTAAAGTCAGCTCTACGCGTATACTTGACATCATCGTACTCGCTCCTCAAGATATGATCTTCTACTCAACGCGCCGCCTACCACGCTCGCTTTTACCAGATGGTATCAATAGTGTGGTCGTAGTCTTCAATAGCTCGAGCCAACGTCACCGCCAAGATGTTGAGTTCTTTTTGAGTGAAGAAATATTTAAGACTTTTATGGTCCTAATATATCTCCACTTTCTCCCCATATAGATAGTACCTCCATATTTTTAGCGCTGAAAACGATCACCGCTAACTCTAGATCATGAGTAGGATAATTCCTCTCATACTCTTTTTAAGTTGTCGCGAGGCATAGGCTATGACTTTCCCACGCCAGATGAGAACACATCCTAACCCTTTGCTCAAGCATCGTCAGAGATAACAAATCCATCCGAACCTCGATGGTATTGTTAGAACAGTCTAAATAAGTCTCCTCTTAAGCTCTTGGAAACTTTTCTCGCATTCTTCGCTCCAAACAAATTTTGTATCCTTCCGAAGTTAGCCGAAGTTAATGGAGTAGCGATTCGAGAAAACCCTTCCACGAATCTCCGATAATAACCAAATAAGCCCAAAAAGCTACGTGATTTCACCACTCGACTTCTGCTTGCTCTAACTTTGATTGCTTCAATCTTCACGGATCAACAGATACTCATGTGTTTCAACCTCTATCGTGCCCAAGGAATGCTACTTCCTCAAGCCGTAACTCGCATTTCTTCAATTTGGCATATAGTTGGTTTTCACGGCCCTTTGAGTACCAAATTTCAAATGGTGCTCATGATCTTCACGACTTTTGGAATATATAAGGATGTCATCAATAAAGACAACAACGAATCGATCCAAATATTCCTTGAATACTCGGTTCATCATATCCATGAAAGTCAGCAGGAGCATTAGTTAGTCCGAAAGACACGACTAAGAATTCATAATGCCCATACCGAAGTTCTAAAGGCGCCTTTGAATATCCTCGCCTAATCTTCAAATTGATGATATCCGAATCGAAGATCGATTTTTGAAAAGAATTGTGCCCTTTGCAATCGGTCAAACAAGTCATCAATACGAGGTAGAGGATACCTATTCTTGATGGTGACATGGTTCAATTCCCCGATAGTCAATACAAAGTCGCATACTCCCGCTCTTTCTTCTTTACAAATAAAACAGAGCACCCCAAGGAGATGTACTAGATCGAATGAAACCGATGTCCAACAATTCTCGTAGTTGGACCTTTAACTCTCAAGTTCAATAGAGCCATTCGATATGGGGTTTTAGAAATGGGCTTTGTACTGTGTTCAAGATCAATAAAGAATTCAACTTCACGCTCGTGGGTAGACCGGAAGTTCTTCTAGAAATACATCGTGAAAGTCAATAACAACAGAATATTATTCAAATTTGACGTGTCTTTATTCAAATCCATAACATGGGCTAAGAAAGCTTGACATCCGCTTTTTAATAAACGAATAGCTTTATGATTAGATATGATGTTGATCGATTTTAATGGTTTAGTTGCTTGAATTGCATAAACAAAGTTGGTTAGAATATGAAAACTAACAACCTTACGAAAACAATCAATTTTGGCATGATGAGTAGTTAACCAATCAATCCCTAAAATCACATCAAAAGCAAGTATCTTTAAAGAGATAAGGTCAACGGTAAGGTAATGGTGCCAACTTGAATCAAACAAGATTTATAAACAAAGGATGTGATGAAAGTTTCTCCTAACGGAGTTTCCACAGATAGGTCAAAGTCTAATTTCTCCTGAGTCAAGTTTAAACGCTGAGCACATGCAGAGAGATAAATGAATGGGTAGCACCGCAGATCAAGTAAGGTATAAACTTTGCAAGAATTTATAAATAGCTTACCCGTGATCACCTCGCTTGGGTTCCTCGCATTTTGACCAAATCACAACAAACGCTTTTCCCTAATCGCTGACTTTGACTTTTCTCGACACGGTCTTTTTGAGTCACCTTCCTCAATAACTAGGTTTCACTATCGCACAATCTCGAGCGATATGTCCTTCCTTTCCATAATTATAGCATACCTTGAACTGTTGGGACGCTTTGACCGATATGTCCCTCTTTTCCGTGATTTGTAGTATATACGACCGTGGTCGCTTCTCTCCCTTAGAACCGATTCTTGTCACGCAAGACCGCTGCCTTCACATGGTCGTTGTTAAATCTCCTTTTTAAAATCTCCTCCCGACTCGCTTTTCTATTTTCACGACCATGATTACCACCAGATTGGTAACCATTTTGTCCGTCTGCTTTTTCTCCGCAAGTTATCATTATTTTGTTGATCGCTATCTCCGGTATGATCCTCGTCAGGGTCCTCGCATTGACCGTACTTCGTTATCTCGCCTAATAATTGAGCCCTCGCTTACAACATCTCGAATAGAGAGAAAATTTATGAGAATGAGATACCGACGATGCCGGGTTTCAAACCTCTAAGAAACATCCGCGCATACGCTCCTCATTCTCCACCAAATGAGGTGCAAACCTCGATAACTCGCAAACTTTGCCTCGCATCGAGACACCGCCATGTTGTTTTGTTCCAATCGATGAACTCCACTTCCTTCATATGGCGAACACTTTCGTGAAAGTATTTGTCATTAAATAGCTTCCCAAACGCTCTCCCAAGACATGCCGAAAAGTACCGGATGGGTACGCTTCACGCATCTCCCACCAAGAGTCCGCCTCGCCACTTTTAACATAAAGGTGGCGAATGGAACCTTCTGTTCCTCCGCATCCCAAGACATCGAATATCTTGGTAATTTGTTTGACCCATGTTTCCGCCATGATCGGATCTCGCTTTCCTTAAATTCGTGGTCCCAACTCTTTGAACTGCTTGCATTCAGATAACCCGTGAATTGCTATCATTTCCTCCTCAGATTTTGAACACGAAGTCTCCCTCGTCGATTTTGCATGAATCGTAAAAACTTCTAAACATCCCCTCGCTCATCATCTCGCTTCAATGGTGTTGTTCACAAGAGGAACATTGCCACCGCTGTAACGCTCTCCTCGCTGGTGAGTACATACATGATCTCCACTGGCCTCATTTCCATTGTTAATATTCTCACCGACATTCTCAAATACCGCCATAAAACAAGGGTTAATTAAGGAAATCAATATATCACATAATATCCCTATATACCCACTTAACTAACAAATAAGCTTAGGTAGGACACACTAGCGAAGGATTTACTCGCCTCCCTCCTAGTTCTATTCTCCCATCTCCGCCAGAGATCATATCCCTAAGCTCGATACCAACCGTGACGCCCCAAAATAGGTATACATCACCTATTCCGAGTTGTCAATACACTGCATGTAAACAACTACAACTTTATTATTACAACAAGAAAAGCGAGTTTGAATACAAATATTATCTTCTAGATAATATCTATACTCAAATAAATCCTCATCACATTTATCGATACATTATTTTACAAAAATGGTGAGGACTACTAAACAATCCTTTCTAAAACCTTCATTCCATACCCCAGACTTGCACTCGCTATATTCTCGCCTCCCGAGAAAAAAATGGAACAAAAGGAAAAGGGTGAGCTCAACTAGCTCAAGAAAGAATATTATGACTAAGATAATATACAACAAATTATCGTTAGTCTTCAACAGGAAAAAAATCTAATAGAATACAATAGACAATAAATTTTAAATCAATATTCGCAATGAAATAATAATTCATTAGAAGAGTTAAGTAGAGAATGCAAACTACTATCTTCTATGTATGAATTTAAAAGTTCATCGCTCATCTTTTATCCCCGTAACATCAATCAATATACATCTGAATCAAATATTCATCTTTGCACTACGTGCCAAAGATATTCATCACCGGTCATGTTCTTTTAAACACTGCTCATCTTTGCACTACAGCCAAAGATATTAATCGGTCATGTTCATCTCAACACTGCTCATCTTTGCACTACAGCCAAAGATATTCTTCAGAATCATTCATCTTTGCACTACAAAGCCAAAGATATTCCATAATATCATCATTTAAGACCGAGGATGATGAAAAATATTTTTTTTTAAAGAAACGAATCCAAAGAAACAAAATGATAAGGATTAAGGATTAAGGATTCGTACTTGGTTTTATCCACGCCCAAAAATACCTCAAAAAATAATCATAGTGTAAAAATTCAAGAATGATCAAAACATGGATACAATCAAAGTTAGTATCCGCATTAGATGTTTTGACGAAAAGAAGAAATTTTATTTTTCTATGAATAGTATCAGAGATATCGTGAATAGTGCCAGATATCGTGAATAAAGTCCGTATACGTGAATAAGTAACTCCGACACCAAAAGATAGAAATTCCACAAAAACATCTTCACGCTTCATGAATAATACTACGTGAATAGTAACTCATGAATAGTAACTCGTGAATAGTAACTCATGAATAGTAACCCCGATATGAAAAAGTTCCAAATTTGATAAAACTTCAGATCAATATTTCAAAGATAATGATATTGAAGAAATAATATCATTACGAAAAAAAAATAATATCCTTACCTCGAAAGATCAAGATTTCTAGCTAGAATACCGGTATAGTCTTTGAAGGAAACTTGCACTCAGCCTAGCAATACTCAAAGTATACTCAAAATACTCACAAGAATACGCCGATAATATAGAGAGAAAAACTTCAGCTTCTACGTGTGATTTTCAATTCTAACCTAAGACCCTATTTATAGAAAATGCTTAGAACACCAAAGCGTAAAATTTAATAAAATAATAATATAATTAAACAAATTCAAGCCCACCTTAGACCAACTGAATTCAGCACATTTATATCACATGTGGGATTGCAAAAAACATTTTTCTTAAATAAAACAATTAAAACTTCCAAAAATTAATTATTTCAGAACTTCAGAGCTTCAAAAATTCATAATTAATAGCCCTTTCATCAGAAAATTCGAATCTCGCGAGTTTTTATAGGAAATTCAATTCTCTACAATTTTGCAGAAGAAAGTTTTTCCAAATTCCAAACAAAAATCGAATCAAATCCACAAACGGACGATTTTACAAAGCTATAATCAAATTTCAAATAATAAATGGGGTCCACCGACATGTTTAACATGTTTTAAACATTTATTGCAACAAAAATACTCTTCCTCCTCAGATACTCATATATCCCACATTCGTTGTAAAATATCACCATTATTATATTATTAAAATATAATAATATTTTTAAATAAATTATTTTATCGTAAAAAGATAAAATTTCAATTTTCAACAATTGTCACTTTAAAAATTTTCTCCATCTATATCCACATAAAATCAATATTTTCCTCATCATATAAATCAATAATTAATTATTCACAAATAATATTACGTAATCACAATATTGACAACCAGTGCGCCTTCCTGAAAGAGGGGCTTTCAATAAGAATTTCTTCTTCATCGCCGCCGCAATTAGGTGACCAAACCTCTCCTTGATGTAACTTTCTAGACATTGCCAATAATGTTATCTAATAATATTATTCGGATAATATGAATTATTGCTTTGATAATGAAAAATACCGTGTAATGGCAATTATTGAAACAACAACAATATAAAATATCAACGCAAAGAATTATTAACTCAATAAAATATCGAATAAGAATTATCGTAACCATTATTGAGTAGTGCCTTCAATAATTGGTGCAATAATGGTGCTTCTCGTGCAACAACGCTGTGTTAGTGTGTTTTAACCACCGGTATTCCAACAAAGATAATTGTAATAACTACGCCGCTATTTAAAAACAACTTATATTTGTCGCTTTTTTCATCCAATCGCTTTCACATGGGGCCCACACATGGTCATTACTGTCAGCATTTAATATTCCCCGACAAAGATTTAATATTCCACGACCAAACGAATATTCCCCGACGATAATGAATATTTTATAACCACTTCATTATTTTGAAATATTTGCATGATTTAACCCTTAACTATCCACATTAATCAAATCAACCTCTTACTATTTCAAAATAATAAATAAAGGAAATTCCTTTTTTTAAAAAAATTCGGGTCTTACAACCTCCCTCCTTATGAAATTTCGTCCCTCGAAATTGACGTGACGCACTGGTGTTTTCAAAAGGTGAGGATACCTCGCTTTCATTTTCGCTTTCAATTCCCATGTCATTTCTATATAAGCATGATTCCTCCACAAAACTTTAACTTGTGGTATGACCTTTGCGCTGTAGGGACATGCTCCTTCCTATCCAAGATCTTGACAGTACCTCCTCATACGTTAAGTCTTCTGGCTATCTCGTCCTGGTTCTAACTCAATAACGTGGTTCGGGTCTTTCACATATTTACGAAAGTACGATATGTGAAACACATTATGAACACGAGACATACTCGAGAGGTAACGAAAGTCTATAGGCTACATTTCCTACTCGGTCAAGAATTTGAAATGGACCAATAAATCGTGGATTGAGCTTTCCTCTCTTCCCAAATCTTGTAACTCCTTCCATGGAGCAACTCGCAACAATACATGATCCCCTACATTAAATTCAACGTCCTTTCGATGAAGATCCGCATAACTCTTTTGTTGATCTTGTGCCGCTTTGTATACGCTTGTCGAATCATTTGGATCTTTTCGGTAGTCATACGCATTTTAACTTTCGGGTCCCAACAATGTTGCTTCACCCACCTCATCCCAACATATTGAGAACGACATTTTCGGCCCATATAATGCTTCAAATGGAGCCACACCTATACTTGCACGATAATCTGCTGTTGTTGTAGGAGAATTCCACCAATGGTAAATACTTATCCCAACTACCTTTGAAGTCTAGGACACGTAGTCTTAATAGATCTTCAAGAGTTTGAATAGTCCTCTCTGATTTGTCCGTCCGCTTTGGGGATGGTATGCCAACTAAATCAAGAACTGCGTGCCCATAGCTTTTTGCAAGCTAACCCAAAATCTTGAAGTGAATCTTGGGTCACGCTCCAAAACTATGGATACAGGCATGCCATGCAACCTCACAATCTCATTCACGTATATACTAGCAAGACGCTCAAGGAATAAGTCTCCGTGACGGCAAGAAATGAGCGGACTTTGTTAATCTATCAACAATAACCCAAATAAAGATTGATGCCTTGAGAAACCGTAGGGAAGACCCGTGAACGAAATCCATAGTAATGTGTTCCCACTTCCATTCCGGAATCTCAAGTGGTTGCAACGGACCCTTAGGTACAAGATACTCCGCCTTTACACGTTGGCAAGTTAAACACATCGAGATAAACTTTGCAATCTCTCTCTTCATATTGTTCCACCAAAATGTATGTCAAGATCACGATACATTTTAGTACTTCCAGATGGATTGCAAATGGCGTATTGTGTGCCTCCATCATAATCTTGTACTTCAAATCGTAGTCGTTAGGAACACAAAGTCTAGAGTGGACTCAAGTATTCCTTCTTCATCAATTCTCGCTTAGGAATAGCTCCTTCTTGTACTTTCTTCTTCATACGCATCACCCGGCCTGCGGGCTCGAGCAACCTTAACTTTTTCTATTAAAGTTGGCTCTGTCGATACTTGACATCATCGCACTCGCTCCTCAAGCATATGATCTTCTACTCAACGCGCCACCTACCACGCTCGCTTTTACCGGGATGGTATTGAATAGTGTGGTCGTAGTCTTTCAATAGCTCGAGCCAACGTCACGCCGCATGTTGAGTTCTTTTTGAGTGAAGAAATATTTAAGGCTTTTATGGTCCGAATATATCTCCACTTTCTCCCCATATAGATAGTGCCTCCATATTTTTAGCGCGCAAACGATCGGCCGCTAACTCTAGATCATGAGTAGGATAATTCCTCTCATACTCTTTAAGTTGTCATGAGGCATAAAGGCTATGACTTTCCCACGCTGCATGAGAACACATCCTAACCCTTTGCACTCAAGCATCGTTTGAGATAACAAATCCATCCGAACCGGATGGTATTGTTAGAATAGGTGCCAAAATAAGTCTCCTCTTAAGCTCTTGGAAACTTTTCTCGCATTCTTCGCTCCAAACGAATTTTGTATCCTTCCGAAAGTTAGCGAAGTTAATGGAGTAGCGATTCGAGAAAACCCTTCCACGAATCTCCGATAATAACCAAATAAGCCCAAAAAGCTACGTGCTTGATCACCGACTTTGGTTGCTCCCAACTTTGTATTGCTTCAATCTTCACGGGATCAACAGATACTCCATGTTTCGACACCACGTGTCCAAGGAATGCTACTTCCTCAAGCCGTAACTCGCATTTCTTCAATTTGGCATATAGTTGGTTTTCACGAAGCCTTTGAGTACCAAATTTCAAATGGTGCTCATGATCTTCACGGCTTTTTTGGAATATATGAGGATGTCATCAATAAAGACAACAACGAATTGATCCAAATATTCCTTGAATACTCGGTTCATCATATCCATGAAAGTCAGCAGAGCATTAGTTAGTCCGAAAGACATGACTAAGAATTCATAATGCCCATACCGAAGTTCAAGGCGCCTTTGAATATCCTCGCCTAATCTTCAAATGATGATATCCGTAATCGAAGATCGATTTTTGAAAAGAATTGTGCCCTTTGCAAATCGGTCAAAACAAGTCATCAATACGAGGTAGAGGATACCTATTCTTGATGGTGACATGGTTCAATTCCCGATAGTCAATATAAAGTCGCATACTCCCCGCCGCTCTTCTTCTTTACAAATAAAACAGAGCACCACCCCAAGGAGATGTACTAGGATTTAATGAAACCGATGTCCAACAATTCCTCAGTAGTTGGACCTTTAACTCCTCGAAGTTCAATAGAGCCATTCGATATGGGGTTTTAGAAATGGGCTTTGTACCAGTTCATGATCAATAAAGAATTCAACTTCACGCTACGTGGGTAGATCGGAAGTTCTTCGGGAAATACATCGTGAAAGCCAATAACAACAGGAATATTATTCAAATTTGACGTGTCTTTATTCAAATCCATAACATGGGCTAAGAAAGCTTGACATCCGCTTTTTAATAAACGAATAGCTTTATGATTAGATATGATGATGATCGATTTTAATGGTTTAGTTGCTTGAATTGCATAACAGTTTTGTTAGAATATAAAACTAACAACCTTACAAAAACAATCAATTTTGGCATGATGAGTAGTTAACCAATCAATCCCTAAAATTACATCAAAAGCAAGTATCTTTAAAGAGATAAGGTCAATGGTAAGGTAATGGTGCCAACTTGAATCAAACAAGATTTATAAGCGAAATGGATGTGATGAAAGTTTCTCCTAACGAGTTTCCACAGATAGGTCAAAGTCTAATTTCTCCTGAGTCAAGTTTAAACGTTGAGCACATGCAGGAGAGATAAATGAATGGGTAGCACCCAGATTAAGTAAGGTATAAACTTCGCAAGAATTTATAAATAGCTTACCCGTGATCACCTCGTTTGGGTTCCTCGCATTTTGACCACCACAACAAACGCTCTTCCTTAATCGTTGACTTTGACTTTTCGGGGATGTCTTTTGAGTCACCGTCCCCTCACCGAACTAGGTTTCATGCATCGCACAATCTCGAGCGATATGTCCTTCCTTTCCACAATTATAGCATACCTTGAATCTGTTGTGGGATAGCTTGACCGATATGTCCTCTCTTTCCGCATTTGTAGGATATGATGGGGTGGTGGTCGTTCTCCTCCCTTAGAACCGATTCTTGCCGGCCTTTGTCGTCTTCACATGGTCGTTGTTAAATCTCCTCTTTTTAAAATCTCCTCCCGACTCGCTTCTTCATTTTCATGACCATGATTACCACCAGAGTGGTAACCATTTTTGTCCGTCTGCTTTCTTTCTCCGTTGGTTATCATTATTTTGTTGATCGCTATCTCCGGTATACGATCCTCGGTTGTGGTCCTCAAAGATTGACCGTACTCGTTATCTCGCTCTAATAATTGAGCCCCATTTACAACATCTCGAATAGAGAGAAAATTTATGAGAAATGAGATATCGACGACGTATCTGGGGTTTCAAACCTCTAAGAAACATCCGCGTCATACGTTCCTCATTCTCCACCAAATGAGGTGCAAACTCGATAACTCGCAAACTTTGCCTCGTCTTTGAGACACCGCCATGTTGTTTTGTTCCAATCGATGAACTCCACTTCCTTCATACGGCGAACACTTTCGTGAAAGTATTTGTCATTAAATAGCTTCAAACGCTCCCCAAGACATGCCGAAAAGTACCGATGGAGTACGCTTCACGATCTCCCACCAATGTCGCCTTTCGCCACGGAACATAAAGGTGGCGAATGGAACCTTCTGTTCTCCCCGCATCCCAAGACATCGAATATCTTGGTAATTTGTTTGACCCATGTTTCCGCCATGATCGGATCCGCTTTCCCTTAAATTCGGTGGTCCCAACTCTTTGAATCGCTTGGTTTGTGACAACCCGTGAATTGCTATCATTTCCTCCTCAGTATTTTGAACACGAGTCTCCTCGTCTCGATTTTGCATGAATCTGCAAAAACTTCTAAACATCCCTCGCTCATCATCGCGCGCCAATGGTGTTGTTCACAGGAGGAACATTGCCAAACTGTTGCGATCGCTCTCCTCGTTGGTGAGTACATGCATCTCCACTGGTCTCATTTCCATTGTTAATATTCTCATTGACATTCTCAAATCATGTATAAAAAGGGGTTAATTAAGGAAATCAATATATCACATAATATCCCTTTATACCGACCAACTAACAAATAAGCTTAGGTAGGACACACTAGCTAAGGATTTACTCTGCCTCCCTCCTAGTTCTATTCTCCGATCTCCGCCAGAGATCATATCCTAAGCTCGATACCAACTGTGACGCCCCCAAAATAGGTATACATCATCACTATTCCGAGTTGTCAATACATGGTACGTAAACAACTACAACTTTATTAAGTACAACAAGAAAAGCTGTGAGTTTGAATACAAATATTATCTTCTAGACAATATCTATACTCAAATAAATCCTCATCACATTTATTGATACATTATTTTACAAAATGGTGAGGACTACTAAACAATCCTTTCTAAAACCTTCATTCCATACCCTACTACGTACTCGCTTATATTCTCGCCTCCGAGAAAAATGGAACAAAAAGGAAAAGGGTGAGCTCAACTAGCTCAAGAAAGAATATTATGACTAAGATAATATACAACAAATTATCGTTAGTCTTCAACAGGAAAAAATCTAATAGAATACAATAGACAACAAATTTTAAATCAATATTCGCAATGAAAATAATAATTCATTAGAAGAGTTAAGTAGAGAATGCAAACTACTATCTTCTATGTATGAATTTAAAAGTTCATCGCTCTATCTTTTATCCCTCAGAACATCAATCAATATACATCCGAATCAAATATTCATCTTTGCACTACAAAAGCCAAAGATATTCATCATTAATCATGTTCTTTAAACACTGCTCATCTTTGCACTACTGTGCCAAAGATATTAATCACCGTATTATGTTCATCTCAACACTGCTCATCTTTGCACTACAGCCAAAGATATTCTTCAGAATCATTCATCTTTTGCTACTGAGCCAAAGATATTCCATAATATCATCATTTAAGACCGAGGATGATGAAAATATTTTTTTTAAAGAAACGAATCCAAAGTGAAACAAAATGACAAGGATTAAGGATTAAGAATTAGTACTTGGTTTTATCCACGTCCAAAAATGCCTCAAAAATAATCATAGTGGTGTAAAATTCAAGAATGATCAAAACATGGATACAATCGAGTTAGTATCCGTAATAGATGTTTTAGACGAAAAAGAAGAAATTTTATTTTTCTATGAATAATCTGCAGTATCGTGAATAGTGCTCAGATATCGTGAATAAAAGTCTTGATACGTGAATAGTAACTCAGACACCAAAAGATAGAAATTCCACAAAAACATCTTCACGCTTCATGAATAGTACTTCGTGAATAGTAACTCATGAATAGTAACTCGTGAATAGTAACTCATGAAATAGTAACCCCAACATGAAAAAGTTCCAAATTTGATAAAAACTTCAGATCAACATTTCAAAGATAATGATATTGAAGAAATAATATCATTACTGAAAAAAATAATATCCCTTACCTCGAAAGATCGGTGACTTCTAGCTAGAATCACGGGTATAGTCTTTGAAGGAACTTGCACCGCCTAGCAATACTCAAAGTATACTCAAAATACTCACAAGAATACGCTCGATAATATAGAGAGAAAACTTCAGCTAAGTGTGATTTTCAATTCTAACATAAGCACCCTATTTATAGGAAAATGCTTAGAACACCAAAGCAGAAAATTTAATAAAATAATAATATAATTAAACAAATTCAAGCCCACCTTAGACCAACTGAATTCAGCACATTTATATCACATGTGGGATTGCAAAAAACGTTTTTCTTAAATAAAACAATTAAAACTTCCAAAAATTAATTATTTCAGAACTTCAGAGCTTCAAAAATTCATAATTAATAGCCCTTTCATCGGAAAATTCAATCTCGCGAGTTTTTATAGGAAATTTAATTCTCTACAATTTTACGAAGAAAGTTTTTCCAAATTCCAAAACAGAAATCGAAATCAAATCCACAAACGGGCGATTTTACAGGCTATAATCAAATTTCAGTCAATAAATGGGGTCCACCGACATGTTTAACATGTTTTAAACATTTATTGCAACAAAAATACTCTTCCTCCTCGTATACTCATATATCCCACATTCGTTGTAAAATATCACCATTATTATATTATTAAAATATAATAATATTTTTAAATAAATTATTTTATCAGAAAAAGATAAAATTTCAATTTTCAACAATTGTCACTTTAAAAATTTTCTCCATCTATATCCACATAAAATCAATATTTTCCTCATCATATAAATCAATAATTAATTATTCACAATAATATTACGAGAATCACAATATTGACAACCAGTGGTTCTCAGAAAGAGGGGGCTTTCAATAAGAATTTCTTCTTCTTGGCGCCGCAATTAGGTGACCAAACCTCTCCTTGATGTAACTTTCTAGACATTGCCAATAATGTTATCTAATAATATTATTCAGATAATATGAATTATTGCTTTGATAATGAAAAATACGTGTAATGACAATTATTGAAACAATGACAATATAAAATATCAACGCAAAGAATTATTAACTCAATAAAATATCGAATAAGAATTCTCAGAACCATTATTGAGTAGTGCCTTCAATAATTGGTACAATACAATAAATAGCTTCTTGTGCAACAACGCCAGATATTAGTGTTTTTAACCAATTTCGTATATTCAACAAAGATAATTATAACAACTAACTACCAGTTATTTAAAAACAACTTATATTTGTCGCTTTTTTCATCCAATCGCTCAAGTTATGGGGCCCACACATGGTCGCGTGTCCGTCATTTAATATTCCCAGACAAGATCTAATATTCCACGACCAAACGAATATTCCCCGACGATAATGAATATTTTATAACCACTTGCTTATTTTGAAATATTTGCGTATTTAACCCTTAACTATCCACATTAATCAAATCAATCCTTACTATTTCAAAATAATAAATAAAGGAAATTCCTTTTTATTTAAAAATTTTGGGGTCTTACATTGCCAATAATGTTATCTAATAATATTATTCAGATAATATGAATTATTAGCGATAATGAAAAATAATTTGTAAATGACAATTATTGAAACAACAAAGAATATAAAATATCAACGCAATTATTAACTTAATAAAATCTTTGAATAATTAATTATCGTAACCATTATTGAGTAGTGCCTTCTTACGTAAGAATCAATAATTGGTGCAATACTGCATCTTCTTGTGTTTTAACCACCGGGTATTTTAACAAATATTAATTAGTAATAACCACGCCATTATTTTTAAACAACTTATATTTGTCGTTTTTTTCATCCAATCGCTTTTCTAGTTATGGGGCCCACACATTATTACAGCTACGTCATGCATTTAATATTCCCGACGCGACGAATATTCTCCGGCCAAACAATGAATATTTTATAACCACTTGCTTATTTTGAAATATTTATGTATTTTACCCTAACTATCCACATTAATCAAATCAACCCTTACTATTTCAAAATAATAAATAGAAAATTAAATTTCATTAATAATAAGTTGGGATCTTACAACCTCCCTCCTTATGAAATTTCGTTCTCGAAATTGACGTCACGTACTGGTGTTTCAAAAGGTGAGGATACCTCGCTTTCATTTCGTTTCCAATTCCCAGTCATTTCCTCTATAAAGCATGATTCCTCCACAAAACTTTAACTTGTGGTATGACCTTTCTTGCAGTAGGGACATGCTCCTTCCTATCCAAGATCTTGACAGGTACCTCCTCATAAGTTAAGTCTTTGGCTATCTCGTCCGGTTCTAACTCTATAACGTGGTTCGGGTCTTTCACATATTTACGAAGTACAGATATGTGAAACACATTATGAACACGAGACATACTCGGAGGTAACGCGAGTCTATAGGCTACATTTCCTACTCGGTCAAGAATTTGAAACGGACCAATAAATCGTGGATTGAGCTTTCCTCTCTTCCCAAATCTTGTAACTCCCTTCCATGGAGCAACTCGCAACAATACATGATCCCCTACACTAAATTCCACGTCCTTTCGATGAAGATCCGCATAACTCTTTTGTCGATCTTGTGCCATTTGTATACGTTGTCGAATCATTTGGATCTTTTCCGTAGTCATACGTACCAACTCGGGTCCCAACAGTGTTGCTTCACCCACCTCGTCCCAACATACTGGAGAGCGGCACTTTCGCCCATATAATGCTTCAAATGGAGCCACACCTATACTTGCCTGATAACTGTTGTTGTAGGAGAATTCCACCAATGGTAAATACTTATCCCAACTGCCCTTGAAGTCTAGGACACAGAGTCTTAATAAATCTTCAAGAGTTTGAATAGTCCTTTCTGATTGTCCGTCCGTTTGAGGATGGTATGCCGAACTGAATCGTAGATCCGTGCCCATAGCTTTTTGCAAGCTAACCAAAAATCTTGAAGTGAATCTTGGGTCACGATCCGAAACTATGGATACAGGCATGCCATGCAACCTCACAATCTCATTCACGTACATACTAGCAAGACGTTCAAGTGAATAAGTCTCCCGTATCATCAAGAAATGAACAGACTTGGTTAATCTATCAACAATAACCCAAATAGCATTGATGCCCTGAGAAACCGTAGGAAGACCCGTAACAAAATCCATGGTAATGTGTTCCCACTTCCATTTCAAAATCTCAAGTGGTTGCAACGGACTCTTAGGTACCAGATGCTCCGCCTTTACACGTTGACAAGTTAAACACATTGAGATAAACTTTGCAATCTCTCTCTTCATATTGTTCCACCAAAATGTATGTCGAAGATCACGATACATTTTAGTACTTCCAAGATGGATTGCAAATGGTGTATTGTGTGCCTCCATCATAATCTTGTACTTCAAATCAGAGTCGTTAGGAACACAAAGTCTAGAGTGGACTCGAAGTATTCCTTCTTCATCAATTCTCGCTTACGGAATAGCTCCTTCTTGTACTTTCTTCTTTATACGCATCATTTCCGGATTGGGTGGCTTGAAGCGACCTTAACTTTTTAATTAAAGTTGGCTCTGTCGTATACTTGACATCATCGCACTCGTTCTGCATGATATGATCTTCTACTCAACGCGTCGGCTACCACGTTTGCTTTTCGGGATGGTATTGAATAGTGTGGTCGTAGTCTTTCAATAGCTCGAGCCAACGTCATTGCCGCGTGTTGAGTTCTTTTTTGAGTGAAGAAATATTTAAGGCTTTTATGGTGCGAATATATCTCCACTTTCTCCCCATATAGATAGTGCCTCCATATCTTTAAGCGCTTGAAAGCGACTCATCGCCAACTCTAGATCATGGTAGGATAATTCCTCTCATACTCTTTAAGTTGTCGCGAGGCATAGGCTATGACTTTCCCACGTTGCATAAGAACACATCCTAACCCTTTGCACGAAGCATCGTTGAGATAACAAATCCATCCGAACCGGATGGTATTGTTAGAAACAGTCTTAAATAAGTCTCCTCTTAAGCTCTTGGAAACTCTTCTCGCATTCTTCACTCCAAATGAATTTTGTATCCTTCCGAGTTAGCTGAGTTAATGGAGTAGCGATTCGAGAAAACCCTTCCACGAATCTCCGATAATAACCAGCTAAGCCCAAAAAGCTACGTACTTGATCCAATGACTTGATTGCTCTAACTTTGTATTGCTTCAATCTTGGCCCGGATCAACAGATACTCCATGTTTTTGACACCATCGTGCCCAAGGAATGCTACTTCCTCGAGCGAACTCGCATTTCTTCAATTTGGCATATAGTTTGTTTTCACGAAGCCTTTGAGTACCAAATTCAAATGGTGCTCATGATCTTCACGACTTTTGGAATATATAAGGATGTCATCAATAAAGACAACAACGAACTGATCCAAATATTCCTTGAATACTCGGTTCATCATATCCATGAAAGCCGCAGGAGCATTAGTCAATCCGAAAGACATGACTAAGAATTCATAATGCCCATACTGAGTTCTCAAGGTAGTCTTTGGAATATCCTCGGTTCTAATCTTCACCGATGATATCCGAGCGAAGATCGATTTTAAAAAGAATTGTGCCCCTTGCAATCGGTCAAACAAGTCATCAATACGAGGTAGAGGATACCTATTCTTGATGGTGACATGGTTCAATTCCCGATAGTCGATACAAAGTCGCATACTCCTCTGTCTTTCTTCTTTATAAATAAAGCAGAGCACCCCAAGGAGATGTACTAGGATGAATGAAATCGATGTCCAACAATTCACGTAGTTGGACCTTTAACTCCTGAAGTTCAATAGAGCCATTCGATATGGGGTTTTAGAAATGGGCTTTGTACCGGGTTCAAGATCAATAAAGAATTCAACTTCACATTACGGGGGTAGACCGGAAGTTCTTGAAATACGTCGGAAAGTCAATAACAACATGAATATTATTCAAATTTGGCGTGTCTTTATTCAAATCCATAACATGGGCTAAGAAAGCTTGACATCCGCTTTTCAATAAACGAATAGCTTTATGATTAGATATGACAGCGATGATTGATTTTAATGGTTTAGTTGCTTGAATTGCATAACAACAGGTTGGTAAGGAATATGAAAACTAACAACCTTACGAAAACAATCAATTTTGGCATGATGAGTAGTTAACCAATCAATCCTAAAATCACATCAAAAGCAAGTATCTTTAAAGAGATAAGGTCAACGAGTAAGGTAATGGTGCCAACTTGAATCAAACAAGATTTATAAGCGGTGGATGTGATGAAAGTTTCTCCTAACGGAGTTTCCAGAGATAGGTCAAAGTCTAATTTCTCCGGAGTCAAGTTTAAGCGTTGAGCACAAGCGGGAGAGATAAATGAATGGGTAGCACCGGTGTCAAGTAAGGTATAAACTTCGCAAGAATTTATAAATAGCTTACCCGTGATCACCTCGTTTGGGTTCCTCGCATTTTGACCAAATACAACAAAAACGCTCTTCCCTTTAATCGTTGACTTTGACTTTTCCGATAGTCTTTTGAGTCACCGTCCCCATTGAACTAGGTTTCGCTTCTGCATCTGATCTCGAGCGATATGTCCTTCCTTTCCACAATTATAGCATACCTTGAACTGTTGTGGGCCAGGTTTGACCGATATGTCCCTCTTTCCCGCATTTATAGCATATGACCGGGTGGTCGTTTCTCCTCCCTTAGAACCAGATTCTTTAAGTCGGCCTTCGTCTTCATATAGTCGTTGTTAAATCTCCTCTTTTAAAATCTCCTCCCACTCGCTTCTTCTATTTTCATGGCCATGATTACCACCAGAGTGGTTACCATTTTGTCCGTCTGTTTTTTCTCCACCGGTTATCATTATTCATTGACCGCTATCTCTCGATACGATCCTGGTTGTGGTCCCTCGGTTGGCCATGTACTTTCGTTATCTCGCTCTAATAATTGAGCCTGTTACAACATCTGAATAGAGAGAAAGTTTATGAGAAATGAGATCTTGGCGTATCTTAGGGTTTCAAACCTCTAAGAAACATCCAGCGTCATCGTTCCTCATTCTCCACCAAATGAGGTGCTGAAACACGGATAACTCGCAAACTTTGCCTCGTCTTGAGACACCGCCATGTTGTTTTGCTCTAATCTAATGAACTCCACTTCCTTCATATGAGGAACACTTTCGGAAAGTATTTGTCATTAAATAGTTTCAAACGTTTCCCAAGACATCTTTGAAGTCTTGGTGGATGGAGTGCGCTTCACGGACTCCCACCAATGATACGCCTCACCACGGAACATAAAGGTGGCGAATGGAACCTTCGTTCCTCCGTGCATCCCAAGACATCGAATATCTTGGTAATTTGTTTGACCCGTGTTTCCGCCATGATCGGATCGGCTTTCCCTTAAATTCTGGTGGTACCAACTCTTTGAATCGCTTGCATTTGTGACAACCCGTGAATTGCTATCATTTCCTCCTGTATTTTGAACACGAGTCTCCTCGTCTGCGATTTTGCATGAACTGTAAAAGCTTCTAAACATCCCTCGTTCATCATCTCTTTCGGTGGTGTTATTCACGGGGAGGAACATTGCCCGACTGTTGCACGTTCTCCTCGTTGGTGAGTCTGAGCATCTCCACGGTCTCATTTCCATTGTTAATATTCTCGATTGACATTCTCAAATCTTGTCATAAAAACAAGGGTTAATTAAGTAAATCAATATATCACATAATATCCTTATATATCTTGACCAACTAAAAAAATAAGCTTAGGTAGGACACACTAGCGAAGGATTTACTCGTCTCTCCCTCCTAGTTCTATTCCCCGATCTCCGCCAGGAGATCATATCCTAAGCTTTGATACCAACTGTGGCGCCCCCAAAATAGGTATACATCACCTATTCGAGTTGTCAATACATGTAGATGCGAACAACTACAACTTTATTATTACAACAAGAAATCGTGAGTTTGAATACAAATATTATCTTCTAGACAATATTTATACTCAAATAAATCCTCATCACATTTATTGATACATTATTTTACAAAATGGTGAGGACTACTAAACAATCCTTTCTAAAACCTTCATTCCATACCAGAGCTAAGTACTGCTTATATTCTCGCCTCCACGAGAAGAAAAAATGGAACAAAAAGAAAAGGGTGAGCTCAACTAGCCCGATAAAAGAATATTATGACTAAGATAATATACAACAAATTACCGTTAGTCTTCAACGGGAAAATCTAATCGAATACAATAAACAACAAATTTTAAATCAATATTCGCAATGAAATCATAATTCATTAGAAGAGTTAAGTAGAAATCTGAACTACTATCTTCTATGAATGAATTTAAAAGTTCATCGTCTATCTTTTATCCTCAACAACATCAATCAATATACATCTGGAATCAAATATTCATCTTTGCACTCTGAGCCAAAAGATATTCATCGATTAATCAAGTGTTCATCTAAACACTGTTCATCTTTGCACTTCTGACCAAAGATATTCTTCAAAATCATTCATCTTTGCACTACGGGCCAAAGATATTCAATAATATCATCATTTAAGGCGAGGATGATGAAAATATTTTTTAAATAAACGAATCCAAAGAAACAAAATGACAAGGATTAAGGATTAAGGATTAGTACTTTGTTTTATCCATGTTCAAAATACCTCAAAAATAATCATAGTGGTGTAAAATTCAAGAATGATCAAAACATGGATACAATCAAAGCTAGTATCCGAGAATAGATATTTTGGACAAAAGAAGAAATTTTATTTTTCATTGAATAATGTACGTATCGTGAATAGTAACTCAGACACCAAAAGATAGAAATTCCACAAAAAACATCTTCACGCTTCATGAATAGTACTCATGAATAGTAACTTGTGAATAGTAACTCATGAATAGTAACTCGTGAATAGTAACTCATGAATTGTAACCCCAGACATGAAAAAGTTCCAAATTTGATAAAAGTTCCAACCAATATTTCAAATAATGATATTGAAGAAATAATATCATTTGAGAAGAAAATAACATCCCTTACCTCGAAAGATTAGTACTTCTAATTTGGAATCTAAGATATAGTCTTTGAAGGAACTTGCACCGTCTAACAATACTCAAAGTATACTCACAAGAATACGCTCGATATATCAAGAGAGAAATAGAGAGAAACTTGGGTTTAAGATGTGTTTTTCAATTCTAACCTAAGCACTCTATTTATAGGAAAATGCTTAGAACACCAAGCGAAAAATTGAATATAATATTAATATATTTTCACATTTTCTTTAGCCCACCTTTGAGACAACTGATCTCAGCCCATTTGAATCACATGTGAGGCCAACTTAGTTGCAAAAAAAACGTTTTTCTCAAAATAATTAACTAAAACTCCCAAAAATTAATTATTTGAAACTTGAACTTCAATAATTCATAATAAATAGCCCTTTCATCAGAAAATTCGATCTCTTGCGAGTTTGTATAGGAAATTCAATTCTCTACAACTTTGCAGAAGAAAGTTTTTCCAAATTCCAAATAAAAATTGACCGAAATCCACAAACAGGCGATTTTACAAAATTATAATCAAATTTCTCCATAATTGTGTCCACCAACACACAAAACATGTGTTAAACATTTAATGCCACAAAAATACTCTTCCTCCTCATATACTCATATATCCCACATTCATTGTAAAAATATCATCGTTAATATATTATTAAAATAATATATTTAAATGAATTATTTATCGAAAAAGATAAAATATTAATTTTCAACAATTGTCACATTAAAATTTTTCTCCATCTATATCCTCATAAAATCAATATTTTCCTCATCGATAAATTAATAATTAATTATTCATAAATAATATTACTGAAATCACATTATTGACAACGGGCGGTTCCCGATGATAGGGGCTTTCGATAAGAATTTCTTCTTCTTGGCGCCATGATTAGGTGACCAAACCTCTCCTTAGGCGAACTTTCTAGACATTGCCAATAATGTTATCTAATAATATTATTCGGATAATATGAATTATTGCTTCGATAATGAAAAATCTTGTGTAATGACAATTATTGAAACAACAACAATATAAAATATCAACGCAAAGAATTATTAACTCGATAAAATCTTGAACAATAATTCATCGTAACCATTATTGAGTAGTGCCTTCTTCACGTAAGAATCAATAATTTGTGCGATACTGGTGTACTACTTGTGTTTTAACCACCGGTATTTTAACGATGATAATTGAAACAACCACGCCGTTATTTTTAAACAACTTATATTTATCGTTTTCTTCATCCAATCGCTTTTTCGTTATGGGGCCCACACATGGATTATTGGCAAAATGCGAATATTCCCACAAAGCGATCTAATATTCTCCGACAACAATGAATATTTTATAACCACTTGCTTATTTTGAAATATTTGCATATTTTACCCTAACTATTCTCATTAATCAAATCAACCCTTACTATTTCAAAATAATAAATAGAGAAAATTAAATTTCATTAATAATAAGTTGGGGTCTTACAATGATTTGCTTGGCAGAGTTGAGAGCTTGGAGACGGTAGCAATTTGCTGCTGCAGTCTCTCTGAGCCCGAGCAAAGAAGTCTGTTTATTTGCGGGTTGTCAAGCAAGGGTCTAATCTAGTTTAGCATGTAAGGTAATGATGTTAAAGCATAATATGGGCTACAACATCATATTATAATTTGATGTAATATAAAATGAGAAGATTTTAAGTAATCATTTAAATAAGTTATATAATGAAAAAGGTTGATGTTTATAAGAGCTAAAAGTGAATGATGAAGCTTGTGATAAACGATAGTGAGATTTTAGATTCGTTAAGGATGATAACCAATATGGTTAAGTGTTAAATTAAGGGTATGACTTAAATGGTGGGTTAAACCCATAAAGCTAATATTAATACAACTAATTGTTATTGTGATTCCAATAATATGTGTAGGGTAATTGGCGAACATTATTACACTTTTGTAGCTTACATTTAAGGCAAGTTTCCTAACCTATGCTACTTTATTATTCAGCAAAGTTTACTTTTTGTGTTATGTTATACTTATGCAAGTATTATAACTTCATTCTTTTATTAATGAATGCAAGTTCTGTATCCTACACTTTTAATGAGCAAGTTTTACAACTTCATTCTCTTCGTATTGAATGCAAGTTTCCTAAACTTTTATTGAGCAAGCCTATTGATTCTATCCTTATATATGGTTGAATAAGCTCTTGTAACCTAATTCATTACATCGAACGAGTTTCACATTCCTATTTCTTGTTCTTGTTATTCAAAGCATATGTTGTTCTAATACATAGATTCAAATGAGGTTGTTCCAATTCTTTTGAATCTAGTACTTTGCATGTATATCATGTTTACTCAATTGTATATTGTTGATATTCGATCTTTGACATTGATAACCGTATTCAATTCTTTATTTTTGTGTTAAACCTTCAAATAGCAAGCCAACTTTTATTGGTTGAATTTAGCTATAATGGAATAGTGTTCTAAAATTCTAGAACCACTGATAAGCTGGTTCCAAACTAAACTTTCTTTAGTGCGGAAATTCTAAATCTAAACTGAGACGAACAAACCTAGCATAGGGGATTTGTACGTGTAACGTTTAGATGTTTGTGCATAATACATGGTACAAAGGGCTGATCCCCCTAAGTACGTTAAGAAGAGTCTGTATAGTATAAAATGACTGTTAAGGTTGGGTAATAATACCTATGTAAGACCCCAAATTTTTTTTTATATAAATAAAAGTTAATTTCCTCTATTTATTATCTTGAAATAATAAGGTGATAATTTGATATAATACTTTGGTTATGGTTGAAATGTGCAAATTTTGCAAAATACGCAAGTGGTTATAAAATATTCATTGTTGTCGGGGAATATTCGTTTGGTCGTGGAATATTCTTGTTGTCGAGGAATATTCATACGACAGCGCAGTCATTTGTGGGCCCCATAACATAATATCTGTCGGATAAAGAAAACGACAATTTTAAGTTTTTATAAATAACGGCGTAATTGTTATCGTTAACACTGTTGGATTACCTGGTGGTTAAAATACAGTAGTACGCGTGGTTACACAGTATTGCACAGTATTTTTGAATTGTTGATTCTTACGTATGAAGGCACTACTCAATAATTGTTACAGTAATTACTGTTCAATATTTTATTTTATTGGTTCAATAATTGCTACGTTGATATTTTATATTATTGTTGTTTCAATAATTGTCACTGTATAGTATTTCCCATTATCAGATCAATAATTCATATTATTTGAATAATACTATTAGATAGCATTATTGGCAATATCTAGAAAGTTCTATCAAGGAGAGGTTTGGTCACCTAATTGCGCGCCAGTAAGGAGAAATCCTTATCGGAAAGCCCCTCTTTCACAGGAGCGATCGGTTGTCATTATTGTGATTCTATAATATTATTTGTGAATAATTATTTATTGATTTATATGATAAGGAGATATTTATTTTTATGTGGATATAAATGAAGGAATTAATGTTGAGGTGTTTTATCAGTATTTTGTCGGATTGGAGGTATTAAAAAAATCAAATTGGTGTTCTTAAAGCTCTATTGCGTGAGTTATAATTTTAATCCGACCGTTGGATCATTGTGATTTTTTTTGATATGTTATACATATATAAGTTAAGTATATGTCCACAAATTTTGAACCGTTAAAAATTAGCGTATGATTTGTTATGAATTTTAAGAGGTGTTGAAAATCATCCGTTTGTGGATTTCGGATATTTTATGTTTGGAATTTTGAAAAACTTTCTACTGCAAAGTTGTAGAGAATTTGATTTCATGGGGAATGAACATAAAATTCGTATTTTTCTGATAAAAGGGATATTTATTGTGAATTATTGAAGTTTCGAAAAATAAAATATTTTTTTATTAAAATTGGGTGGAGCCCACTTTTGTTTTTCAAACTTGTGGGCTGAAATTTTTGTTCCAAGTTGGCTGCTCAATTGGTGGGTGGACGTAAAGATTGAAAAAAAATAAAATAATAATATTATTTTATTATTTTAGTCTCCTATGGCGTTCTAGCATTTTCTTATAAATAGGAGCTTAAGTTAGAATTGAAAATCACACCAGAAACATAAGTTTTCTCTCTCTATATTGTCGAGCGTATTTTTGTGAGTATTTAGATACTTTGAGAGTTGCTATTCAGTGCTAGTTTCCTTTGGCTTTACATCCGATATTCTGATCAGAAATACTGTTATTTTGAGGTAAGGGATGTTATTTTCTTCTTAAATGATATTATTTTCTTCAATATCATATGCCGAAATATTGATATGAGTTTGATTGTGGAATTTCTACCTTTTTGTGTTGGGGTTACTATTCATGTATATGGCACTATTCACGTATACGACACTATTCACAAATACGACACTATTCACCGAAAAATAAAATTTTCTCTTTTTTGTCCCAGATGTCTATTATGGTTACTATCTTTGATTGTATCCAGGTTTTGATCTTCATTCTTAAATTTTACTCCATTATTGTTTATTATGGAGTATTTTTAAACTTGAATTATCTAAAGTACGAATCTCTAAACTTTATCCTTTTATCTCACTGGATTCGTTCTCTAAAATGTTTTTCATCATCCTCAGTCCTTAATGGTGATACTTGATGAATATCTTTGGCCTGTAGTGCAAAGATGTATGATTACCTGATGAATATCTTTGGCCCGTAGTGTAAAGATGAACAGGTGTTGAGATGAACATGACCAACTGGTGATATAAAAGAATATCTTTGGCTCGTATTGCAAAGATGAATATTTGATTCAAGATGTATATTGATTGATGTTATAGGGATAAAATATTGATGATGGACTTTTAAATTCATAGATGAAAGTAGATTTCATTCTCTACTTAACTCTTCTAATGAATTGTTGTTTCCACTGTAGTTGTTGATCTAAAACTTGTTGTCTATTATATTCTATCGATTTTTCCTTAAAAGACTAAGGATAATTTGTTGTATATTATCTTAGTCATAATATTCTTCTTGGGCTAGTTGAGCTCACCCTTTTCCTTTTTGTTCCATTTTCTTCTCGAGGCGAACATAGCAAGAACCGATTGGGGTATAGAGTGATGGTCCTAGACAGTTGTTTTAGCAGTCCTCACTATTTTTGTAAAATAGTGCATCAATAATTGTAATGAGGACTTTATTTGAGTGTGGATATTATCTAGAAGACAATATTTGTATTTAAACTCACGGTATGTGTTGTCGTATTTTGCACGACAATTGTAATAATAAAGTTGTAGTTGTTTTCTGTACCATGTATTTGGCGACTCGGAATGGGTGATGTATACCTATTTTTGGGGCGTCACAGTTGGTATCAGAGCTATAAGTAAATAGCCCCGAGCCTCTCGCTGGTGACTTCCTTGTGTGGGATGCACTGAAGCCAGACTCTCCGTAGGGGACGCCGTGAATAACGGTAGCAAGATGATAGGTACCCTGGTGAGGTGCTGACACAAGTTGGTGTCCAGAGTCATAGTTGTTATCAGAGCTTAGGGATATGGTCTTTGGCGGAGATCGGGGAATAGAACTAGGAAGGGAGAGACGAGTAAATCCTTCGCTAGTGTGTCCTACCTAAGCTTATTTGTTGGTCTGTCATAATATAGGGATATTATGTGATATGCTAATTTGTTTAATTAACCCTTGTTTTATGATAGTTTTTAAGAATGACAGCTGAGAACGTTAACAATGGAGTGTATGAGACCGTGGAACAACCTTCATTCACCAACCAGGAGAACGTGCAACAAGATGGCAATATTCCTCCTGTAAACAACACTATGGAGTAAACGATGAATGATGGAATGTTTAGGAGCTTTTTGCAGCTCATGAAAAATCGGACGAGGGAGACTCGTGTACAAAATACGGGTGGAAATGATAGCAACGCGCGGTTTGTCACAACCAAGCAGTTCAAAGAGTTGGGACCACCAGAATTATTTGGAAATCCGGATCCGATCAAGGCAGAAACGTGGGTTAAGCAAATTACCATGATATTTGATGTCTTGGGATGCATGGAGGAACATAAGGTTCCATTCGCCAGCTTTATGTTCCGTGGGGAGGAAGATTACTGATGGGAATCTAGGAAGCGTACCCAGCCAGTCGCACTCAACATATCTTGGGAAACGTTTCAAAAACTGTTCAATGACAAGTACTTTCATGAAAGTATTCATCACATGAAGGAGGTAGAGTTCATCAAGCTGGAGCAAAACAATATGAACGTGTCGCAGTACGAAGCTAAGTTTGCTGAATTATCTCGATTTGCATCCCATTTGGTTGATAATGAGGAGAGAATGACATGAATGTTTCTGCGAGGTTTGAAACCTGAAATACGTCAATACCTCATTTCTCATAAACTTTGATTATATTCGGATGTTGTGAATAGGGCTTAGTTATTGGAGCGCGATAATGACTCAGCTCAATCGAAGAATAACGACCAATAACTCGATGATAATCGTACCAGCGACAACGGTCATCGGAATAATGATAACCATCGTGGAGGAAATTATCATGCCAGAAATGGTAACCACTTCGGTGGTAATCATGGTCAAGATAATAGAAGAAATAATTCAAGTGGAAATTTCAAGAAGAGAAGATTGAACGATGATGGGAAGACGTCGGCACCAGCACCAGCACCAGCAATAAATTCCAGGGGAGGAGAACGACCGCCACTTAGATGCTAAAGATGCGGAGAGGAGGGACATATAAGTCCAAACTGTTCACAGCCTTCTAAGGTATGTTTTAGTTGTGAAAAGGACGGTCACATAACTCAATTTTGTCCTGTAGTGAAATCAAGTCCAGCAGGTGAAAGTTTTTGTGAAAATCAAAGTAGCAATCAAATTGCAAAATATAGCGGAAGCATGATAAAATCAGATTTTAAAATTTTTCTGAAACCAATTACGGATCATCCTTTATGCAAATTATTAATTAAACGAAGAATAAGAAATTATGAAATCATACCGCTTGTAGAAACGAGCTTCCTCAGTGCGAGTTCACCTCCTACTTCTTCGCGATCTCCTTGAATCTCCGGGTAGATTCCTTCCTTTTGATCGATGTAAGCCACCCAAGTGTATGGCCTCTATAGGTGATCCACCAAGAGAAGAGAAATTTTTTCAAGAAGAAGGGATATATGGCTCGAACCCCTAGTTTTTCATATACGTATAGAAAAGGGGGTGTTCTCTCAAAATCTAGGAATTACGTATATTAGATATCTAATATAAGACTCCTCTTATAAAGATATCATGTAACCTATTTTAATTAAAATAAGGTATTATTTATTTAATTAAACTCTTTTAATTAAATGGGCTCCTAATCTATTAGGGGTAATTAATTAAACTCCTTTAACTAATTTTCTTTCCTAATCCAATTAGGAATAAATGAAATACTTATATTAAATTAATTCCTAAACCTTTTAGAAATTAAAATAATAATAATTGTAATAATATTAATAAGACTCCTCTTATTAATTTATATTTAATATTTCTAAAATATTAAATAATAAATATTAAGCTATTTAATTTATTCTATCACCATAGATTAAATTAAATATACTTAACATATTATTACAATTATGCCATTAACTTCTTAAATAATTATTCTTCCTTTTATGGTGTGACCCTTTAGGTTCTCCATATTAAACCCCAGGTTGTGAATAAATCAATTAGAACAATTCTAATCTCATTTAAATAAATAAATTAAACAAATAATTTATTTAAATAAATAATATTTATTCTGATAGGGATAAGCCTCCCACTAGCGATCAACGACTTTCCGGATAATATAGATTTCAACATTAATCATAAAAGAACCTTTGAGTAAATAGTTCTTAATACAATTCAATCCTTCCACCATACTGATGTCCCAATTAAATATAAGACATGGAATTCTTGTCGAGTCTTATTTTATTTAATTATATGTATTTCGATTCCTAAATGAACAACTTCTAATGAATGCAAATTAGAAACTACTTTCTAATTTCATTCCACCTTAACCAAGATTCTTGGGTTGTCATTTATCGAATCACATAGGACATTTCTCCTTTTACTAGAAGTGGTAGATTCTTTATTGATCATTCATTATCTTCATATATAACTTATTACACCCAAGCATACCCTTTGGTATACTCTAAGAGTCTTAAGGAATAAGTCAAAGTGTAATTCATTATATATAAGATACTATGATGATCTCAAGTCTAAGGATCATTTGTACTACTATCACTCTGAAATTCTGATTGACGGTAAAGTAAAACTCCATTAGGTATTCCTTAGCGAGTCACGTTCGATTGAACTTATTCTCTAATAAGCACCTACATACTTGCTTTAGTGTCTCCACACAAATGATCATGAGATCAATCATCCTCATCCAATGAGCAAGCAACGTATGTACCAATCTATCCGGATTCACTAATCCCCAATTTAGTAATCGAATGATTGGGAACTATTTTAGTTTTAAGCTTTCTAAGAATTTAGATCTCATTAGAATGATCATCATCATTATTCTAAAAGCGTTGCTTAAAACTATGGGTTTATCACATATTATTAAAACAACACCATGTAGATAATAAATGCCTTTAATAAATAATTCTTTTATTAATAAATAAATAAGATTGATTACACATATATGCTTTATCATCATTCATGATTGGCTTGTATGCATTATACTTTCAATCTCCCACTTTGCACTAAAGCCAATCGTAGTGGTATCTCATACCCATCTTCTCTAAGTGATGATCAAAGCTATTTTGTTGTGTTAACGCTTTAGTAAATGGATCTGCAATATTGTCTTGAGAGTCCACACGCTCGGGTGGCGTCTCTCTTTCAATGATCTCTCCGATCAAATGAAATCGCCGCATGACACATGTTTGGATTTACGATGAGACACTGGGTTCCTTAGCTTGCAATAGCAGCTCCATGTTGTCCGCGAATAAAAGGCACTTTGGTCCTTTAATGCTAGGAACCACACCAAGTTCGGTAATGAACTTCTTCATCCAAACGACTTCCTTTGCGACTTCACTTGCGGCTATGTACTCTTGCCTCATCCTTTGAATCGACAATCGTTTTTCTTTGCTTGGAACTTTTCAACTCAACTGCGCCACCGTTTAAGGTAAACACATACCAAAAGCGGATTTCTTGTCATCTTGGTGCGTTTGAAAACTTGAGTCTGTGAAGCCTTCTAGTTTTAATTCGGACCAATCAGTGAAAGAAATACATCCTTAGTTCTTCTTAAGTACTTTTTAGGATATTTTTCACTTGTCTTCCAATGTTCTTCTCTGGATTCGATGATATCCGCTTGTTACACTAAGTGCATGAAGCGACATCTGGTCTAGTACATATCATACTGTATACATGATAGATCCTATTCTTTGAAGCATAAGGAATCTTACTCATACGGTTTCTCTCCTCAGGTGTTTTTGGGGCTTGTTTCTTGGAGAGATGTATTCCATGGCTCATCGGCATGAGTCCTCTTTTGGAATCTTCCATGTTAAACCTTTTTAACATCATGTCAATGTACGTTCCTTGGGATAAGCCAAGCATCCTATTAGATCTATCTCTATAGATCTTTATCCCCAAAATATAGGATGCTTCTCCCAAGTCCTTCATGGAGAAGTGTTTAGATAACCAGATTTTAATTGATTGCAGCATAGGAATATCATTCCCTATTAGTAATATATCATCAACATATAATACAAGGAATAAAACAGCGCTCCCACTTACCTTCTTGTACACACATGGTTCATCCTCATTTTTGATAAAATCAAACTTTTTGATTGTCTCATCAAAACGGATGTTCCACCTACGAGAAGCTTGCTTTAATCCATAAATGGATCGTTGTAGCTTACAAACTTGATTTGTTCCAACCTTTGAAACAAATCCCTCTGGTTGTGTCATATACACATCCTCCTCAAGTTTCCCATTGAGGAAGGCCGTTTTCACGTCCATCTGCCAGATTTCGTAGTCATGGTAAGGCTGCGATCATAAGCAAAATCCGAATGGACTTGAGCATTGCTACTGGTGAGAAGGTTTCGTCATAGTCAACTCCTTGTCTTTGTTTGAAACCTTTTCCAACCAGTCGGGCCTTATAGGTCTCCACCTTGCCGTCTGCTCCAGTCTTTCTTTTAAAGACCCATTTACACCCAATAGGCTTAATGCCTTCAGGTGGTGAGACCAAAGTCCATACTTGGTTCTCATACATGGAGTCCATTTCAGATTTCATGGCTTCTTGCCACTTCTCTGAGTCTTTACTACTCATAGCTTTGTTAAGTAATTCAATGGATCATCATCATTTAGGATCGTACCTCATTGTCATCTTCTATGACAAGTCCATACTGTCTGGGTATCTTTGGTACTCTTCCGGATTCTGAATAGGGTGTGGTCTGCGGAAGAAATCTCTACTTGGTTAGGTACCTCACTTTGATCTGTAGTATTTTGTGGTTCTTGAACTTCTTGAAGATATATCTTACTCCCACTAACCCCTTGAGGATAAACTCCTTTTCCAAGAAGGCGTGTGTTTACATAACAAACACCTTTTGATCAGTTGGATGATAGAAATAATACCCGATGTTTCTTTAGGATATCCCACAAATCTACATTTGTCGGATCTAGTCTGCGACTTATCGTTTTCAAACTTTTTGACATAAAATTTGGACAACCCCAAGTCTTAACATGCTTAAGATTTGGTTTCCTCCTATCCATAACTTCGTATGGGGTCTTGGGGACCGGATTTTGTAGGTACCTTGTTAAGTAGGTATCGTGTGAGACTCTAGGGCATATCCCGGAAGGAAGCTGGAAGGTCGGTAAAGCTCATCATAGATCGAACCATGTCCAACAATGTTCGATTTCTCCTTTCAGATACACCATTCAACCTGTGGCGTCCCCGGTGGAGTCCATTGTGAGATTATACCATTTTCTTTGAGACAATTGAGAAACTCACCACTTAAGTATTCTCCTCCTCGATCGGATCGAAGAATCTTAATACTCTTTTACCGGTTTGCTTCTCAACTTCACTTCGAACTCTTTGAACTTTTCAAATGATTCAGATTTGTATTTCATTAAATACACGTATCCAAATCTTGAGTGGTCGTCGGTGAATGTAATAAAATAAGAATACCCTCCTCGTGCGCTTTGTGTTGTCAGGTCCACATACATCCGTGTGTACCAACGCTAACAACTCGTAACTCTTTCTCCTTTTCCACTAAAAGGAGATTTGGTCATTTTACCCATGAGACAAGATTCACGGGTTGGATATGATTCATAATCGATAGCTCTGGGAGCCCATCTTTATCTGACTTGGATAATCTTGTTTCATTAATATGACCAGGTCTCTGATTGCCACATAAAGGTATAATTAACGTCATCTCTTTTCCTTTTCTTAGTTTGTTCAATTTGAAATATATTTTCATGCAAGTCAAGTATATAAAGTCCATTTATGCAAATTACCAACACCATATAAAACATTATCATTATAAATGGAACAAGCTGTTGTTCTTTATTATAATATTAAAACCATCCATATCCAATACGAGAGATAGAAATAATGTTTCTAATGATATTTGGAACAAAATAACAATTATTTAAATTAATGAACTTGCCGTGTAAGCGGTGCTAAACAATAAGTCCCTACAATAATGCAACAACCTTTGCTCCATTTCCCACTCGTAGGATGACCTCATCCTTGCTCGACTTTCTACTTACGACCGGTCCTGCATATTATTACATATGTGAGAACCACATCCCGTATCCAATACCCAGTAGAAGATTGACTTTCGAACAATTAATTTCAATCATAAACAAACCTTGATTAGGATTGAAACTTCTCAAGCTTCTTACGCTTTTGTTACTGCGAGATAATCCTTGCGGTTCCTCTTCCATGACGACTTATTGCAATGGAAGCAAATTCCTTCTTAATTTGGATCAGTTTCTTTTGATCCTTCACTTTCGCCTTTCCCTTAGCCTTCTTGGATTTCTTCTTTTCATAAAATACCTTGGGCCTCTTCCTTTTCTTGGAAGAATCATCCACCAAGAAGACATGGTTCTTCTTGGATGGGAAGTGACCTTCAAATTGATTTCAACATGTTAAGTAATTGAGCAAGTGACATCCAACTTATTCATGTGAAAATTCACAACAAATTGTGAGAAGGTGTCCGGGGGTGATTTGCAAGACTAAATCTTGACTCAACTCCCCATCCATGACGAACCCAAGTCATCCAAGACGTTCAATCAGTTGATCATCTTTAGGACATGAGTCTCAGCGGTAGTGCCCTCGGTCATCCAGAGATCGGAAGAGCTCCTTAGATATTTCATATCTAGCGGTCTACTTTGCTCACCATACAACTCTCAAGGTGCGATAGCATAGTAGGAGCATCCATGTTTTCATCTTGTGGCGAAGCTCGTTACTTTCGTGGATGCGAGCATGATGCATTGAGCCACGGATGCATCATCTTGCCCTTTATTTAAAAGTAGCAATCTCTTCCTCGCAATCTCTTCCTTTTTAGCGAAGGAGAACAATTCTCGAATCAACTTTTGCGATGTGCAGGCGAATTTAGGACATAAGAAATCTTTTCAGCAGTGAGAACAATTCTCAGATTCCTCAACCAGTCCGTGTAGTTCGGTCCGGTCAGTTTGTTAGCATCAAGTATGTTTCGCAGTGAAATTAGTGAATGTGACATTTTCAAAATTCTGCATGTAAAAAGACAATATTTTAGCAAACATTCATTTATTAATTACCAAAATAAATTAGGTCTTATTTTATATTGGTATCTCCCACTATTTTCTTCAAACTATATTACCCTCATTTATATAGTTCGGCAAAATCTAATTAAAGTTTTTCTTAGTGAGAATAAGGATCCCATTTCAAATATATATAGCCTTGTGGTGACACAACAAACTATATATAAATAAATAGGTAGACAACTCCTTGTCAATTACATCAACATGTAACTCCTTTTGTTTTTTTCTTAGATTATTTTGATCAAGTGGTGACACATCCGAATCAAAATTATCTAAGTTAAGTCCAACCTAGCACTTCCATATATTCAAAAAAAAAATATAAGCCCTTGTGGTGACCTGACAAAACAATATTGTTCAATTTTCTTTATAAGCATCAAATGTGATAAATTAACATCTTAAATACTTAATACTTGCCTTGTGGTGACACAACAAACTCATATTAAATATTTAATACTCTATTAATTTTATCATGCTAGAAAGCTGACGTTCGATATTCTAAATATCTTTGAGCGCTTAAGACTTAATATATAAAAACTTTGAGGATTTGTTATTATTTGTCTCATCTTGTTTAAGCAGCATGCAAATATATATATAAAATCGCGTCATATTATTAAACATACGAAGCATGTTTGCATAATATATAATATATATATAATACTAGCATGCACATATAGAATACTATATTCTACCCGGATTGATTATGGACTTTTATTCTAGTTTGGTTCACTAGAGCCACCAAGTGAACCAAAAGGTCAAACTCTAGGGTGCAAAGAATAAACATTTAAATATAACTATTACATTTAAACCCGGGCTCCATTACAAACGGGTCTTTTAGCGCTCCTTGAACTTCTTGATCCTCGGTTCTTGAAAAATTCTAACTAGTCCTATTACATAAACTATTTAATTTAAATAGAAACCTTGATCGTGATCGAGGGAAGTACATAGGAGAGAGATAGAATTTACATCAAGAAGAAAACAAGAAAAGCAGCAGTCTGTGAGACCCCATTTAATAAAACCCATTCATTCAAACATCCAACTAAAATAAATCCAATCATATTGGTCGATTGTCCATAATCAATCCCATTTATTATCATACGTATCATCATATGTATCAATAAATAAAATTATTCCATATATATATGAGTATCATTTAATGGGCAATTTTATGTTGCATGAAATCAATTTCAAGATTAAAATAAACTCTTTTATTTTAATTATAAAATTATTAAAAATAAGTATATATATATATATATATATATATATATATATATATATATATATATATAATAAGTCATGCGGCCTACCTGCTAATTCTTTCAAAAAAGTCTAGTAACCTCCCAAGAATTAATACTTGTAACCGTTAATAATATATATAATATATTACTAACTTTTCATGCACACGCTGAAAGAAAAAAAAAAATCTACGCGGTAATGCATGACCCAGGCAAAACGTGGTTTACCAAAAATTTCAAAGCAATCCGTGAGTAATCTTCAAAAGTACGGTTTTTCTTTTTCTTTTTTTTTTTTCCGGCGATCATGCCTTTTTAAAAAAAAAAAAAAATTATTCCGGATTGATAATGCAACTGCTGTCCACGTGATTTAGAAAAAAAAAACTGGTACTACCGAACGGTTATATATATAATATATAATAAATATATATTACGGAAGTAATCATATCCACATATGATCACGTTTTTTTTTTTTCATAAAATAATAATTTTATACAACAAATTATGCCCAATAAATTATTCAAAATACATACCCATACATATATGAAATCAAAATAATTAATAATTCGCATAAAGTTTGGCTCATGATACCACTGAAAGTTTTTGTGAAAATCAAAGTAGCAATCAAATTGCAAAATATAGCGGAAGCATGATAAAATCAGATTTTAAAATTTTTCACAAACCAATTCCCCGGATCATCCTTTATGCAAATTATTAATTAAACGAAAATAAGAAATTATGAAATCATACCCTTGTAGAAGCGAGCTTCCTCGAGATGACGAGTTCACCTCCTACTTCTTCGCGATCTCCTTGAATCTCCGGGTAGATTCCTTCCTTTGATCGATGTAAGCCACCCAGTGTATGGCCTCTATAGGTGATCCACCAAGGAAGAGGAATTTTTCAAGAAGAAGGATATATAAACGAAACCCAGTTTTTCCTATCTTGTATAGAAAAAGGGGTGTTCTCTCAAAATCTAGGAATTACATTATATTAGATATCTAATATAAGACTCTCTTATAAAGATATCATGTAACCTATTTTAATTAAAATAAGGTATTATTTATTTAATTAAACTCTTTTAATTAAATGGGCTCCCTAATCCTATTAGGGGTAATTAATTAAACTCCTTTAACTAATTTTCTTTCCTAATCCAATTAGGAATAAATGAAAGTACTTATATTAAATTAATTCCTAAACCTTTTAGAAATTAAAATAATAATAATTGTAATAATATTAATAAGACTCCTCTTATTAATTTATATTTAATATTTCTAAAATATTAAATAATAAATATTAAGCTATTTAATTTATTCTATCACCATAGATTAAATTAAATATACTTAACATATTATTACAATTATGCCATTAACTTCTTAAATAATTATTCTTCCTTTTATGGTGTGACCCTTTAGGTTCTCCATATTAAACCTAGTTGTGAATAAATCAATTAAACAATTCTAATCTCATTTAAATAAATAAATTAAACAAATAATTTATTTAAATAAATAATATTTATTCTACAATAGGGATATAAGCCTCCCTAGCGATCAACGACTTTCCGGATAATATAGATTTCAACATTAATCATAAAAGAACCTTTGAGTAAATAGTTCTGCGTACAATTCAATCCTTCCACCATACAATGTCCCAATTAAATATAAGACATGGAATTACTGTCAAGTCTTATTTTATTTAATTATATGTATTTCGATTCCTAAATGAACAACTTCTAATGAATGCAAATTAGAAACTACTTTCTAATTTCATTCCACCTTGGCCAAGGATTCTTGGGTTGTCATTTATCGAATCACATAGGACATTTCTCCTTTTACTAGAAGTGGTAGATTCTTTATTGATCATTCATTATCTTCATATATAACTTATTACACCCAAGCATACCCTTTGGTATACTCTAAGAGTCTTAAGGAATAAGTCAAAGTGTAATTCATTATATATAAGATACTATGATGATCTCAAGTCTGAGATCATTTGTCTACTATCACTACTGAAATTCCTATTGACGGTAAGTAAAACTCCATTAGGTATTCCTTAGCGAGTCACGTTCGATGAACTTATTCTCTAATAAGCACCTACATACTTGCTTTAGTGTCTCCACACAAATGATCATGAGATCAATCATCCTCATCCAATGAGCAAGCAACGTATGTACCCGATCTATCCTCGGATTCACTAATCCCCAATTTAGTAATCCAATGATTGGGAACTATTTTAGTTTTAAGCTTTCTAAGAATTTAGATCTCATTAGAATGATCATCATCATTATTCTAAAAGCGTTGCTTAAAACTATGGGTTTATCACATATTATTAAAACAGCACCATGTAGATAATAAATGCCTTTAATAAATAATTCTTTTATTAATAAATAAATAAGATTGATTACACAGTATATGCTTTATCATCATTCATGATTGGCTTGTATGCATTATACTTTCAGCAGGGACGGTGGCAGAAAAGGTGAATACGGACAAAACAAAGTCTGTAGTTTCTGGAAGAGCGTCTTTTGTGACTGCCCAAAATGCGAGGAATCCGAACGAAGGTATCACGGGTTAGTTAATTATAAATTCTTGCAAAATCTATACCTTATTAGATACCAGTTTTACCCATTCTTTTATCTCCCCTGCTTGTGCTCAACGTTTAAACTTGACTCCGGAGAAATTAGACTTTGACTTATCTGTGGAGACTCCGTTAGGAGAAACTTTTATCATATCGACTATTTATAAATCTTGTTTGATCCAAGTGGGCACAATCACATTACATGTTGATCTTATCTCTTTAAAGATACTTGCATTTGATGTGATTTTAGGGATTGATTGTTTAACTACTCACTATGCCAAAATTGATTGTTTTCGTAAGGTTGTTAGTTTTCATATTCCTAACCAACCTGTTATGCGAATTCAAGCAACCAAACCATTGAAGTCAAACACTTTCATATCAAGCCATAAAGCCATTCATTTATTGGAAAACGGATGTCAAGCTTTCTTAGCCCATTTCATGGATTTAAACAAAAATACGTCAGATTTGAATGATATTTCTGTTGTTAGAGAATTTCCTGACATATTTCTTAAAGAACTTCCTGGCCTACCCCCAGAGTGTGATATTGAATTTTGTATCAATTTTGAACCCGATACAAAACCCATTTCTAAAATCTCATATCGAATGGCTCCTATTGAACTTCGGGAGTTAAAAACCCAACTACAGGAGCTGGTACTCGAGCCTCTATCTGGTGACTTCCTTTGTGGAATGCACCGAAGCTAGACTCTTCGTAGGGGAAGTCATATTTGTGTGGTGGTAAACTGATAGGCGCCATTGTGACGTGCTATCCAAGATTGGGATATGAGTCACAGTTGAGAGCAACCTAAGTCAGTAATCAAAATATCTAGCTTTCTAGGCTTAGCTGGTTACTATCGAAGATTCGTGGAAGGATTTTTTTGAATTGCTACTCCGTTAACTCAACTGACTCAGAAAGATACAAAATTCGTATGGAGCGAGGAACGCGAGAAGATTTTCCAAGAGCTCAAGAGGCGACTCATTTCAGCACTTGTTCTGACCATACCATCTTGAAAAAGCGAATGTGGTAGCTAACGCGTTAAGCAGAAGATCGTACGTGAGTACGCGTGCGATATTGTTGAACACAAAGACCTATTTTGTACAATTTACAAATGATAAAGATAGAGTTAATGTAAAATCCCAAATTTTACGAATAAAGATTTAATTTTCTCGAAATATTTTTTGAATATTATGGTGTGAATTTGAGATAATGTTATAGTTGTGGGTAATATTTATAAATTTTACAAAGTATGCAAGTTGCTATATAATATTCGATTGGTCGGGGAATATTCATTTTAACAGGGAATATTCGTACGACGTCACAATTATTGGTGGACCCCACAACGGAATTATGAAAATAACGGCGGAAGTTTTACCGTTAATACTGTTGAACTACTCTGTAGTAAAAGTACAGGAATACGTGTGGTTGCATAGTAGCACAAAGTATTAATTATTGATGCTTACGTGAGAAGTTACTTAGTTTTGTTCAATTTATTGCTTCAGTAATTGTTGCATAGTATCTAGCATTATTTGATTCAATTATTGTCGATATTTTATATGTTATTAAATCAATAATTGAGATAACAAAGTTGTTAATATTATTATTTGCATTATTAACGATGTCTAGAAGTTACGCCAGAGAGAGGTTTGGTCACCTAATCATGGCCATGATAGGGAGAAATCCTTATTAAAAGCCCCTCTTTCCTGGGAACGACCTGGTCGATTAATAATGTGAATTGTAATAATGATGATGAGTTCTATTTTATTAGTATTATTAATGTAATAAAATAGAAAAGCTTTTTATATCAAACAGAATACTTTTAGAAAGTTATTCATTTTATTAGGCTAATAGTAAAATCTTTTTATATAAAACAGAATACTTTTATAAAGTTATTCGTTTTATTAGACAATAATTAGAATATATTATATTTTATTATGCATAGTGTTTGCATAGTGCCTGCATAGTGTTTGCATAGTAAAACTCTTTTTATATAAAACATGATACTTTTATAAAGTTATTCGTTTTATTAGGCAATAAATAGAATATATTATATTTTTATTGTAAACCAATCTGGATCGTCCGTTTAAAAGTAAATCAATCTGGACCATTCATGGATTGGTTACTATTTAGTCCATTCTTCTATAAATAGAAGCTCATTCCTTCATTATTTCTTACGAATTCACTGAAACTATAGAGAGAGAAACTATAGAGAGAAAGAAGAAAAGTATTCTGCTACTTCACTACTTCTTTATCCAGTTCGTCTTTATAAGGTAAAGGGTATTATTTCTTTCGTATTCATGGAGAACTTCTGTTATTCCATTCCTTATTATTATGTTGGAATAACCTATATATGCGAAGTACCGCATACATTGTGATATTCTTCTTATTCCATTCCTTATTATTATGTTGGAATAACTTTTGTATATGTCTGAAGTACCGCATACATGGTGAAATTCTTCTATTATTCCATTCTTTATTATTACATTAATATCTTGTGCAATAACGTTCTGTGGGACTGGTTCCATTATTTATTATTCTATTGGAATAACTTTTGTACATCTGAAGTACCCATGCATGGTGATTTACATTGTTATTCCATTCTTTATTATTACATTGGAATATCCTGTGGTGTCGTATATTACGCTTGACCTGGTTCCGTTATTTATTATTTTGTTGGAATAACCTGTCTATGCGAAGTACCACATGTATGGTGATTTCTGTTGTTATTCTATTCTTTATTATTCTGTTGGAATATCCTGTTGGTGCATATTACGCCTAACCTAGTTCCGTTATTTATTATTCTGTTAGAATAACTTGTCTATGCGAAGTACCGCATGCATGGTGATTTCTTTTGTTATTCCATTCTTTATTATACTCAGTTGGTTAAAGTTTTGACTTCTATACTCAATGAAATTAGTGGAATATCCTTGATATTTGCGCTTCATCAAGTATCTTTTCATGGAAATATTCTTCTAAGCATTCTTGAATTTTACTCTACAAAGAAGTATCATGTTGACAATTTGGACGTTATTAGTTCCTAGATAATTTAATTCTTGAACTTGTTTTATTGAATTATTATGTCATTGTCATGATGAGTTATGTTGGTTATTATGTGAAAACATGAAAGTTTCTTAGAAATCACAAAGGGTTGAAAATCAAATTTTGGTAAAAATGGAACATGAAATTCAATTGTCCATATCTCCTATTATATTTCGAATTTTTGAGTGTGGTCAAGTCCTAGAGTTAGATCTATGAGTTTCCTAACTTATCCAAGTGGAATCACTGGAAAAGGTGTTGTAGATTTTTGTGTGGACTAATTTTAGCAAATTACGAAAAACTGCAAAATATGAAAAAGGCTGCTGCCACAATTTTGAAAGGACTGTTTGTGCCACTTAATTTGTGAGAAAAATTTCGACCTTTTGGGACATGAAAGTATATGGTATAAAGTACCTCCTGTCCAAAAATGAGCTCATTCCAACTTAAAATGAGCAAGTTATGACCATTTCAATATTTAGGTTTTTCCGACGAAAAATGCTATAACCGGAGTTCTATAACTCCGATAACCATGAAATTTAAACTGGAAGATCACGTTAGCATGTGTAAGATCCTGCCAAGATTTGGGAATTTCTGGAGTTAAATTTGAGGTAGCTAATTTCATAAGGAATTAATTAGAAATTAATTTTTGAAAAATAGTAAATAAATTTTAAAAATTCTGAGAAAAATATATGTTCATTATGGGACTATATTCTACTAAATCCCAGAAAAGAAATATTTTTGGGATTGATTTGGTATTTTTCATGAAAATGCACTAGTTATGAGTATATGAGTTAAATATGTTATGTAATGTAACAAAATTAAAAAATAAGATTTTATGGCTTGGGAATCCTATATAGGGTATATGCAGTTTTTTGATAAGGGATTTGATCATTGGCGATGAAATCTTATGAGTATGGCATTCTTTGAATGATTAAATACATTATTTGGTAAAATGTAAACAATTGAAATAAATTGTTTATAAGTTTAGAGGTGATTAAAATATTGTTATAATATTAATAATATTAGATTATGAGTTTATTAAGTGATTGATAATATTTAGATAAATTTAAAGTCTTTATTATTTATCCTTGTTTTAGTTTGATTAATGCTGATATTATTGTCATCATCCTCATGCTTATATGGTGATGAAAGTTATCTTTGGCTTACGTGCGAAGATGGACTGTTGTTTATTGAATTATATATCTTTGGCTTACGTGCAAAGATGGATTGTTTATTATTGGTTTATTTGTTGTATATCTTTGGCTTACGTGCCGAGATGGACTTGGTATGATTATGACTAGGGATTATTCGGTATAGTCATGACCATTGATAATTTAAAGAATATCCTTGGCCCGTAGTCTAGGGGTGATTCGATGATGTGGTTTTTTTATTAAGCTGAGTCTCAGCGATAAAAAAATTGATGAAAACATTTTAAATCATAGAAGATAGTAGATTTTATTCTCTACTTGACACTTCTAATGGATTGCTTGTTCCGTTGCAATTAAACTTGTTGTCTATTGTATTTTATTAGTTTAACATTGTTAAAGACTAATGATAATTTATTCTGCATTATCTTAGTCATAATATTTCTTACTGGGCTAGTTAATCTCACCCTTTCTTTCACTGTTCTCTTCAGGAAATGAAAACGTAGCCGGGACTAGTCGGGGAACGGAGTGATGGTCCAGATGATAGTATTAGTAGTCCTCACTATTCTGTTAAATAGTGTGACAATAAATGTAATGAGGACTTATTACGAGAGTGGATATTGTCTGAAGACAATATTTATATTAAAACTCACGACTCTCTTGTTATATATTAAAGATTGTATTTGTATTACATACCATGTATTTGGCGACTCGCAAGCAATGTGATGTATACCTATTTTGGGAGTGTCACAGTTGGTATCAAAGCTTAGGGATATGATCCCTGGCTGAAATGTGAGACAAGAACTAGGAGGGGAGAGACGGGGAATTCATTCGCTAGTAGGACCTGCCTAAGTTTATTTGGCATTTAATTGGTCGGTCAGAGTATATGGATAATTTGTGATATATTAATTAACCCTTGTTTTGTGGCAGTATTTGAAAATGGCATCCCAAAATGTTGAGATAAGCAATGGAGCATAGGAGACTGTTGAGTCTCCACAAATCAATAATCAGGACAATGTGCAACAGGATGGCGATAATCCTCCTGTAAAAAATAACACTGATCAAATGACGAATGACGGTACGTTTAGGAGCTTTTTAGAATTCATGCAACATCAGGTGAAGGCGGCTCCTGTCCAAAATGCAGGTGAAAACACTGATAACTCTCGGACGGTCATCGCTAAGCAGTTTAAGGAGCTGGGACCACCGGAGTTTTTTGGAGAGCAAAAACCACTTTAGGCGGAGATATGGATAAAGCAGATCAACAAGATATTTGATGTCTTGGGATGCTCTGAGGAGCAAAAGTTTCCCTTTGCCACCTTCATGTTACGTGCAGAAGCAGATTATTGGTGGGAATCTTTAAAGCGTACTCAACCTGCCGCACTAAAGATGTCTTGGGAGAAGTTCCAAGAGATGTTCAACGACAAGTATTTTCTTGAAAGTATTCGTCACATGAAGGAGGTAGAGTTCATCAAGCTTGAGAAAAACAATATGACCGTAGCGCAGTACGAAGCTAAGTTTTCTGAGTTTGTCTCGGTTTACGTCCCACTTGGTTGATAATGAGGAGAGAATGACGCGGATGTTTCTAAGAGGTTTGAAATCCGAGATATGTCAATACCTTATCTCTCATAAACTGTGTTTGTATTCAGATGTTGGGAATAGGGCTCAGTTATTGGAGCGCGATAATGTGTCAACCCAACCAAGAGAAGCGGTAAACAAATCGATAATACCGAGTGGTAGCGATCATCGAGCGGTGACAACAAACGTGGAGGAAATAAACATGTCAGAAAGGATAACCACTTTGGTGGTAATCATGGCCAAGACAATAGGAGTGGAAAGTTCAAGAAGAGAAGGTTCAGCAAAGATGGAACGACGTTAGCACCAGCACCCGCTGTTAAGGAAGGAGAACGACCACCGGTCGTATGTTACAAATGCGGAGGGGAAGGACACATAAGTCCAAACTTCACGATGCCATCCAATGCATGTTATAATTGTGGAAAAGAAGGCCACCTAGCCCAATTTTGTCGTGCACCAAAGGGGGTCCCAGACAAGACAAAACTGGTAGTTCAAGGGAGAGCGTTTGTAGTAGCCTCCCAAAAAGCGAGGAATCCGAACAAGGTGATCACGGGTAAGGTAATCATAAACGCTAGCGAAGTTTATACTTTATTAGATATCGGTTCTACCCATTATTTTATCTCTCTTACTTGCGTTCAACGTTTAAATTTGACTCCAAAGAAGTTAAAGTTTGAATTATCGGTTGAAGCTCTGTTAGGAGAAACCTTCATTACATGTGTTATCCAAGTCTTGGATGAGAGTCACAGTTTTGAATGATATTTCTATCGTTAATAAATTTCATGGTGTATTTCTGAAGACTTCTTGGCCTACCCCAGAGCGTGAAATCTAATTTTGTACTGACCCCAGTACAAAACCCCATTTCTAAAACCCTTAAATATTTCTTCAACCAAAACGAACGTATAATGCGCCAAAGACGTTGGCTCGAGCTGTTGAAGATTACGATCATACCATTCAATATCATCGTGGAAGAGAGAACGTGGTAGGCAAGCGTTGAGTAGAAGATCGTATCGCGTTCTGAGTGCGAATATACGAACCTACGTGAAGATAACAAATATCTGAGTATAATCGACTTTAATCGATAAAGTTAAAAATTTGTACAAGCTACATACTCAGAGCTGATAAATGTGAAGAAGAAGGTTCAAGAGGGCGTTATTCTAGAAGCAAGAATCGATGAAGAGAGGAAATCTCAACCCTCGATTTTATTGGCCCATTTGAAATCCTTGATTAAGTAGGAACTGTGGCCTATAGACTCGTTTTACCGCCAAATATGTCACGTGTTCATAACGTTGTTCACGTATCAATGTTACGTAAATATGTGGATGACCCGAACCACATTATTGATTTAGAACCGGACGAAATAGCGGATAATTTAACGTATGAAGATGTACCTATTAAAATCCTGGAATATATTCTACGCTTAAAGGTTATACCTCAAGAGTTGGAATCTAATGAAGTGTCCTCATCTGTTCGGCGTACAAGGTATGTACGTAAATTTCGAGGGCGAAATTTTATAAGGAGGGGAGATTGTAAAATCCCAAATTTTACGAATAAAGATTTAATTTTTTCAAAATATTTTTTGAATATTATGGTGTGAATTTGAGATAATATTATAGTTGTGGGTAATATTTATAATTTTTGCAAAGTATGCAAGTTGCTATATAATATTCGATTGGTCGGGGAATATTCATTTTAACAGGGAATATTCATACAACGGCACAATCATTGGTGGACCCCACAACAGAATTATTATCGGATTGAGAAAACAACAAAAATATTTTATGAAAATAACGACGGAAGTTTTACCATTAATACTGTTGAACAACTCGGTAGTAAAAGTACAAGAATACGCGTGGTTGCATAGTAGCACACGGTATTAATTATTGATGCTTACGTGAGAAGTTGCTTAGTTTTGTTCAATTTATTACTTCAGTAATTGTTACATAGTATCTCACGTTATTTGATTCAATTATTGTCGATATTTTATATGTTATTAAATCAATAATTGAGATAACAAAGTTGTTAATATTATTATTTGCATTATTAACGATGTCTGAAGTTACGCGAGGAGAGGTTTGGTCACCTAATTGCGCCATGATAGGAGAAATCCTTATTGGAAAGCCCCTCTTTCACAGGAGCGACACAGTCGATTAATAATGTGAATTGTAATAATGATGATGAGTTACTGTTTTATTAGTATTATTAATGTAATAAAATAGAAAAGCTTTTTATATAAAATAGAATACTTTTAGAAAGTTATTCATTTTTTAGGCTAATAGTAAAATCTTTTTATATAAAATGAATACTTTTATAAAGTTATTTATTTTATTAGACAATAATTAAAATATATTATATTTTATTATGCATAGTGTTTATATAGTGCCTGCATAGTGTTTGCATAGAAAAAATCTTTTTATATAAAACATAATACTTTTATAAAGTTATTCATTTTAGTAGGCAATAAATAGAATATATTATATTTTATTGTAAACCAATCTGGACCGTCCTTTTAAAAGTAAATTAATCTGGTCCATTCATGGATTGGTTACTATTCAGTCCATTCTTCTATAAATAGAAGCTCATTCCTTCATTATTTCTTACGAATTCACTGAAACTCTAGAGAGAGAAACTATAGAGAGAAAGAAGAAAAGTATTTTGCTACTTCACTACTTCTTTATCCAGTTCTTCTTTATAAGGTAAGGGGTATTATTTCTTTCGTATTCATGAAGAGAACTTCTGTTATTCCATTCCTTATTATTATGTTGGAATAACCTGTATATGCGAAGTACCGCATACATGTTGATATTCCTCTGTTATTCCATTCCTTATTATTATGTTGGAATAACCTGTTTATGCGAAATACCGCATACATGGTGAAATTCTTCTATTATTCCATTCTTTATTATTACGTCGAATATATCACATTTTGTCGCGTTCTGCAGAACTTTAGTTCCATTATTTATTATTACATTGGAATAACTTTTATACATCTGAATCCGCATGCATGGTGATTTACATTGTTATTCCATTCTTTATTATTACATTGGAATATCACAGCCGGTCAAGCGTATTACGCTTTGACACAGTTTCGTTATTTATTATTTTGTCATCATCCTCATGCTTATATGGTGATGAAAGTTATCTTTGGCTTACGTGCGAAGATGGACTGTTGTTTATTGAATTATATATCTTTGGCTTACGTGCAAAGATGGATTGTTGATTATTGGTTTATTTGTTGTATATCTTTGGCTTACGTGAAGAGATAGATTTGGTATGATTATGACCAGGGATTATTCGGTATAGTCATGACCATTGATGATTTATAGAATATCCTTGGCCCGTAGTGCAGGGGTGATTCGATGATGTGGTTTATTTATTAAGCTGAGTCTCAACGATAAAAAAAATTGATGAAAACATTTTAAATCATAGAAGATAGTAGATTTTATTCTCTACTTGACTCTTCTAATGGATTGCTTGTTCTGCTGCAATTAAACTTGTTGTCTATTGTATTTTATCAGTTTAACATTGCTAAAGACTAATGATAATTTATTCTGCATTATCTTATTAATAATATTTCCTACTAGGCTAGTTGAGCTCACCCTTTCTTTCACTGTTCTCTTCAGGAAATGAGAACGTAGCCGGGACTAGTCGGGGAACGGAGTGATGGTCCAGATGATAGTATTAGTAGTCCTCACTATTTTGTTAAATAGTGTGACAATAAATGTAATGAGGAGTTATTCTGAGAGTGGATATTGTCTAGAAGACAATATTTATATTAAAACTCACAGTTCTCTTATTTTATATTAAAGATTGTATTTGTATTCTGTACCATGTATTTGGCGACTTAGAATAGGTGATGTATACCTATTTTGGGGGCGTCACAGTTAAAGACTCTAGGGACCAACGTTATGATGTTAAATATACAAGTAGAATCGACTTTAATTGATAAAGTTAAAACCGCTCAAGCTACACACCGGAGATGATGAATATAAAGAAGAAGGTGCAAGAAGGCGTTATTCTAGAAGTAAGAGTCAATGAAGAGAAAAAAGCTCAAATCACATTATTGCGTTAGAACCAGACGAGATAGCCAAAGATTTAACGTGCGAGGATGTACCCGTCAAGATCTTGGATATGAAAGAGCATGTCCTATGCACAAATGTTATACCACAAGTTAAGGTTTTGTGGAGGAACCATGCTATTGAAGAAATGACCTGGGAGTTGGAATCAAAATTGAAAGCGAGGTATCCTCACCTTTTTGAAATACCAGGTGAGTACGTCAATTTCGAAGACAAAATTTCATAAGGAGGGGAGGTTGTAAGACCCCAATTTTTTTTTTATATAAATAAAATTGAATTTTCTCTATTTATTATCTTGAAATAATAAGGTGATAATTTGATATAATACTTTGGTTATGGGTGAAATGTGAAAATTTTACAAAATAAGCAAGTGGTTATAAAATATTCATTATTGTCGGGGAATATTCGTTTGGTTGTGGAATATTCTTGTTGTCGGTGAATATTCGTACGACGGCGCAACCATTTGTGGGCCCCATAACAGAATAACTGTCGGATAAAGAAAATGACAAGTTTGAGTTTTTATAAATAACAACGTAATTATTACTGAATTAACAACGTTGGATTACACGGTGGTTAAAATACGATGTATGCGTGTTGCACGAAAGCACTGCGGTATTACACAATATTTTTGAATTATTGATTCTTACGTATGAAGGCACTACTCAATAATTTTTACAGTAATTACTGTTCAATATTTTATTTTATTGGTTCAATAATTGTTGCGTTGATATTTTCTATTATTATTGTTTCAATAATTATCACTGCATAATATTTCCCATTATCAGATCAATAATTAATATTATTTGAATAATATTATTAGTTAGCATTATTGTCAATGTCTAGAAAGTTCTGTCAAGGAGAGGTTTGATCACCTAATTGCGCGCCAGTAAGGAGAAATCCTTATCGGAAAGCCCCCTCTTTCATGGGAATGACCTAGTTGTCATTATTGTGATTCTGTAATATTATTTGTTAATAATTATTTATTGATTTATATGATAAGGAAATATTTATTCTTATGTAGATATAAATGAAGAAATTAATGTCGAGGTGTTTTATCAGTATTTTGTCAGATTGGAGGTATTAAAAAACTCAAATCGGTGTTCTTAAAGCTCTATTGCGTGAGTTATAATTTTAATCCGATCGTTAGATCGTTGTGATTTTTTTGATATGTTATACATATATAAGTTGAGTATATGTTCACAAATTTTGAACCGTTAAAAATTAGCGTATGATTTGTTATGAATTTTAAGAGGTGTTGAAAATCATCCGTTTGTGGATTTCAGATATTTTATGTTTGGAATTTGGAAAAGCTTTCTTCTGCAAAGTTGTAGAGATTTCGATTTCGTATGGAATGGACGTAAAATTCGTATTTTTCTGATAAAAGGGCTATTTATTGTGAATTATTGAAGTTTCAGAAAATAAAATATTTTTTTATTAAAATTGTGTGGCACTCACTTTTGTTTTTCAAACTTGTGGGCTGAAATTTTTGTTCCAAGTTGGCTGCTCATTTGGTGGGTGGACGTAAATATTGAAAAAAAAATAAAATAATAATATTATTTTATTATTTTGAGTCTCCTATGGCGTTCTAGCATTTTCCTATAAATAGGAGCTTAAGTTAGAATTGAAAATCACACCAGAAACATAAGTTTTCTCTCTATATATTGTCGAGCATATTTTTGTGAGTATTTAGATACTTTGAGAGTTGCTATTCAGTGCAAGTTTCTTTCGCCTTTACATCCGATATTCTGATCAGAAATACTGTTATTTTGAGGTAAGGGATGTTATTTTCTTCTAAAATGATATTATTTTCTTCAATATCATTATGCCAAAATATTGATATGAGTTTGATTGTGGAATTTCTACCTTTTTGTGTTGGGGTTACTATTCACGTATACGACACTATTCACAAATACGTCACTATTCACCGAAAAAAAAAAATTTCTCTTTTTCGTCCCAGATGTCTATTATGGTTATTATCTTTGATTGTATCCAGGTTTTGATCTTCATTCTTAAATTTTACTCAATTATTGTTTATTATGGAGTATTTTTAAACTTGAATTATCTAAAGTACGAATCTCTAAACTTTATCCTTTTATCTCATTGGATTCATTCTCTAAAATATTTTTCATCATCCTCAGTCCTTAATGTTGATACTTGATGAATATCTTTGGCCTGTAGTGCAAAGATGTATGATTACCTGATGAATATCTTTGGCCCGTACTGCAAAGATGAACAGGTGTTGAGATGAACTTGACCAACTGGTGATACAAATGAATATCTTTGGCCCGTAGTGCAAAGATGAATATTTGATTCAAGATGTATATTGATTGATGTTATAGGGATAAAATATTGATGATTGACTTTTAAATTCATAGATGATAGTAGATTTCATTATCTACTTAACTCTTCTAATGAATTATTGTTTTCGCTGCAGTTGTTGATCTAAAACTTGGTGTCTATTATATTCTAACAGATTTTTTCCTGTTGAAGACTAAGGATAATTTGTTGTATATTATCTTAGTCATAATATTCTTTACTGGGCTAGTTGAGCTCACCCTTTTCCTTTTTGTTCCATTTTTCTTCTCATGAAGCGAGAACATAACAGGAACCAGTCGAGGTATAGAGTGATGGTCCTAGACAGTTGTTTTAGCAGTCCTCACTTTTTTTGTAAAATAGTGCATCAATAATTGTAATGAGGACTTTATTTGAGTGTGGATATTATCTAGAAGATAATATTTGTATTTAAACTCACAGTATGTGTTGTCGTATTTTGCATGACAATTGTAATAATAAAGTTGTAGTTGTTTTCTGTACCATGTATTTGGCGACTCGGAATGGGTGATGTATACCTATTTTGGGGGCGTCACAACCTAAATACCGGAGACATAGTTTGTGGTCTTAAGACCCTCAAATATTAAAGTTCAAACTTGTTTTCTATTTTTGATTTGTAGAACAAGTTCATTGTTGTTCAGTATTCGTTGTTCACTCTCATGTTGGTATCATTATTACTCTCTATATCAGTGAGCAATTGTTTACTCACTCTTGCATTTAACACTGCAGCTAAAGTTGAGAAAGTCGATGAGCCATTTACTAGCAAAGGAAAGGGCAAGATGTCCAAGTGTTGAAGATTTATGAGAGCTTATTTAAATGTTTTATTTTATAAGACTTATTTTATTTTATGATGTATTCTGCAGACTTATGTAATAAATTTAAGGTTAGATTACCTGGGAATGTTTTATAATGATGTAACCCTTTAATGGGAAGATTATTGTTAAGTTATTTAAATTATGTCTTTATCTTTTGTTATGGGTAGTTGGATGTAATGGTTTTGGATAGTGAACATCAAATCCTGTGGGAATGGAGTACCTAGATTTGGGGGTGTCACATCCACCGTCTCGAACCATCACTCCGTTCCCCGACTAGTCCCGGCTATGTTCTCATTTCCAAAAGATAACAATGAAAGAAAATGGTGAGCTCAACTAGCCCAGTAGAGAATATTATGACTAAGATAATGCAGAATAAATTATCGTTAGCCTTCAATAGTGTTAAACTGATAGAATACAATAAACAACAAGTTTAACTGCAGTGGAGCAAACAATCCATTAAAAGAGTCAAGTAGGGCATGATATCTCTTATCTTCTATGATTTAAAAGTTTATCATCAATTTTTATCGTTGAGACTCAGCTTAATAAATAATCCACATCACTGAATTATCTATGCATTACGGGCCAAGGATATTCATTAGTATCACATCCATGAATTATCCATGCACTACGGACCACCGCTATTTGTGTTATCACTCATGGTCATGATCATGCCAACAACTGTCCATCCATGCACTACGGGTCAATGAGGACTTTTACCACATCATTTGTAACATTATAGGTCATGATTATACCGAATAATCCCTGGTCATAATCATGCCAATCAACAGTCCATCTATGCACTACGGGCCAAAGATGACTTTAATCACAATATAAGCATAAGGATGATGACAATGATATACGAATTTAATTAAATGAGAGCAAGGATAAATTTTAAAGATTTATAATTTAATTTATCTAGAATTCAATAATGTCCAAATTTTCAACATTATACTGCTTTGTGGAGTAAAATTCAAGAATAATATTGTATCAAAAATGATTTGAACCAAAAAGAAATCAATTTTTGTCATGAATAGTACCTCGGGTGAATAGTACCCCATGAATAGTATTTTGGGAATAGTATTTCGTGAATAATACCCCAACATGAAAAGATTAAAAGTTATCTAGAATGTTCAGAATAATATTTTCGTGATAAGATACTAGATGAAACATAAATTTCAATTAGTGTAGAAGCAATACTTAAACAAAATGAGTGTAGAATTCGGAATCTGAAACGAAATAATATTACTTACATACTATATAGTATGAAAGAAAATATTATTTCTTACGAATATTGAACAAAAATAATATTCCGTACGAATATTGAACGAAAATAAAATTACTTACAAATACGAAAAATAATATCGTAAGCGAATATGATATAAATAATACCCCTTACCTTAAAAGAAGAGTATTTCTGAACGGCAGGGCGGTGATATTCTTGAAGAAAACTTATACTGTTTTCTACGTTCAAAGCTTCTTTAAACTCTAAAGAAATACGCTCAATATTATAGAACAAGAATTCTCTGATTCTGGTGTAATTTTCAATTCTAAACTAAGCATCCTATATATAGGAGAATAGAATGATACTATTTAGGAAAATCACGAATGCACAGTGGGATTCATGGATAAAATTCGAATTTGTCTAAATAGTTTCATTGTTTACTATGCAAACACTATGCAAATACTATGCATAATAAAATATAATATATTCTATTTTTCATAAAAAACAAAACTTATTATAATATATATATATATATGTGTGTGTGTGTGTGTGTGTGTACCCTGTGAGTTTGATTTCCCACCCCCCACATTCTCGTGACTCCATTTTATATGTATATATATATATATATAGCAAAACTGATTCTACCGACAGTTTTGAAAAAATGAGTAAGTGAGGGTCCAAATAATACACCAAACTTACAACAAATACTTCATAAAAATCCCATCTATTTATCTGAACTAGAAAAATAATTATTCATCAATTATAACTTGTTCACAAAACACATTTTTGAAAAATAGTTATTCATCATTTATAACTTGCAATATTTATAATCAGATCATTTCCAGGAAAGAGGGGGCTTTCCGATAAGGATTTCTCCCTATTGGTGCGTAATTAGGTGAACAAACCCCTTTCCTCGACAAAACTTTCTAGACATCGTCAATAATGTAAATAATAATATTAATAACTTTTTCATTTCAATTATTGATTTAATAATATGAAATATTATGACAATAATTGAATCAATAACGTGAGATATTACGCAGCAATTATTGTGGCAATAATTGAATAAAATTGAGTGACTTCTCACGTAAGCATCAATGAACAAAGATATTATACAATACCGTGTGCTCCTCCTTGACTCGTTGACAAGTTAGACACCTTGAGATAAACCCTGTTATCTCTCTTTTCATATTGCTCCACCAAAATGTATGTCAAAGATCACGATACATTTTGGTACTTCCAGGATGGATTGCAAATGATGTGTTGTGCGCCTCCATCATGATTTTATACTTCAAGTCAGAGTCGTTAGGAACACAAAGTATGAATTTGACTCGAAGTATTCCTTCTACATAGATTCTTGCTTCCGAAATAGCACCTTCTTGTACTTTCTTCCTCATACGCATCCGCTTCAGGTCTGTAGCTTGAGCAGCTTTAACTTTATTGATTAAAGTCGGTTCCACTCGTATATTTGCCATCATCACGTGGGTCCCCGGAGTCTTTAACTCTATCTTCATCCTTTGCAAGTCATACAAAATGAGTCTTTGCGTTGACAATATCATACCCGCACCCGCACCCGCATATGATCTTCTACTTAATGCGTCAGCTACCACGTTCATTTTTCCAGGATGGTATTGAATGGTATGATCATAATCTTTCAACAGCTAGAGCCAACGTCGTTGTCGCATGTTAAGTTCCTTTTGGGTGAAGAAATATTTGAGGATTTTATGATTCGTATAAACATCCACTTTCTCCCCATACAGGTAATGTCTCCAGATTTTAAGCACAAAAACGACTGTTGCCAACTCTAGATCATGAGTAGGATAATCCCTCTCATATTCTTTCAGTTGTCATGAGGTATAGGCTATGGCTTTCCTATGTTGCATGAGAACACATCCTAAACCTTTGCCTGAAGCATCGCTATAGATGATAAATCCCTCCGAACCAGATGGTATTGTCAGAATAGGTGCTGAAATGAGTCTTCCTCTTGAGTTCTTGAAAACTTTTCTCACATTTCTCGCTTCAACCGAATTTTGTATCATTTTCGAGTCAACTGTGTTAACGGAGTGGCAATTCGAGAAAACCCTTCCATGAATCTCCTATAATAACCAGCTAAGCCTAAAAAGCTACGTACTTCGGTCTCTGACTTAGGTTGCTCCCAACTTTGCATTGCTTTAATCTTCACTGGGTCAACAGATATTCTGTGATTTGATATCACGTGCCCTAGAAATGCTACTTCCTCAAGCCAAAACTCACATTTCTTCAACTTGGCATATAGCTTGTTTTCACGAAGCTTTTGGAGTATCTGCCTCAAGTGTTTCTCATGATCTTCACGGCTTTTGGAGTATATGAGGATGTCATCAATAAAGATAACCACAAAATGATCAAAATATTCCTTGAATACTTGGTTCATCATATCCATAAAGGTAGCAGAAGCATTAGTTAATCCAATAGATATGACTAAGAATTCATAATGCCCATACCGAGTTCTAAAAGCAGTCTTTGGAATGTCATCAGTTTTAATCTTTAACCGATGATATACGGAATGAAGATCGATCTTTGAAAAGAATTTAGCGCCTTGTAACTGGTCAAACATGTCATCAATGCGAGGCAATGGGTACCTATTTTTGACGGTGACATGATTCAACTTCCGATAATCAATACAAAGTCGCATACTCCCATCTTTCTTCTTTACGAATAGATCAGAAGCACCCCAAGTAGACGTACTTGGACGAATGAAACTGATGTTTAACCATTCCTACAGTTGGGTTTTTAACTCCTGAAGTTCAATAAGAGCCATTCGATATGGGGCTTTAGAAATGGGTTTTTTTACCGGGTTCAAGGTCGATATAAAATTCGATTTTACGCTCTGGGGGTAGGCCAGGAAGTTCTTCAAGGAATACGTCAGGAAATTTATTAACAATAGAAATATCATTCAAATCTGACGTATTTTTATTTAAATCTGTGACATGGGCTAAGAAAGCTTGACATCCGTTTTTCAATAAACGAATGGCTTTATGGCTTGATATGACAGTGATTGACTTTAGTGGTTTGGTTGCTTAAATTCGCATAATAGGTTGGTTAGGAATATGAAAGCTAACAACCTTACGAAAACAATCAATTTTAGCATGATGAGTAGTTAACCAATCAATCCCTAAAATCACATCAAATGCAAGTATTTTCAAAGAGATAAGATCGACAGGTAATGTGAGGGTGCCGATTTGAATCAAAAAAAGATTTATAAACAGTGGATGTAATGAAGGTTTCACCCAAAGGAGTTTCAACAGATAAGTCAAAGTCTAATTTCCCTGAAGTTAAATTTAATTGTTGAGCGCAAGTAGGAGAAATAAAAGAATGGGTAGAACCGGTATCAAATAAGGTATAAACTTCGCAAGAGTTTATGATTATCTTACCCATGATAACCTTGTTCGGGTTCCTCGCTTTTTGGGAGGTCACGACAAATTCTCTCCCTTAAACTACTGGCTTTGACCTGTTTGGGACGACCTTTGGTGTCTCCATCCTAGCTGGACTTGACTTCACTGCACAACAAAATTGGGCTAAGTGACCTTCTTTTTAGCAATTATAACATGCTTTGGACTGCATCGTGCAGTTTGGACTGATGTGTCCCTCCCCTCCGCATTTAAAGCATACGATCGGTGGTCGTTCTCCTTCCTATAAAATGGGTGTTGGTGTTGCTGTCTTTCCATCATTGTTGAACATTCTCTTCTTGAAATTTCCACTTCTATTGTCTTGGCAATGATTACCATCGAAGTGGTTACCATTTCTGGCATATTGATTCCCTCCACGTTTGTTGTCACGGCTTCGATGATTGCTACCGCTGGTATTATCGATTTGCCGGCTGCTCTCTCTTAGTTGGGTTGACTCATTATCGTGCTCCAATACCTGAGTCATATTCACAACATCTGAATACAAGCAAAGTTTGTGAGAAATAAGGTATTGACGTATTTCGGGTTTCAAACCTCTTAGAAACATTCATGTCATACGCTCCTCATTATCAACTAAATGGGATACAAACCGGGACAACTCGGCAAACTTAGCCTCGTACTGCGATATGATCATATTATTTTTCTCCATCTTGATGAACTTTACCTCCTTCATGTGACTAATACTTTCGAGAAAGTACTTGTCGTTGAATAATTCTTGGAATTTCTCCCAAGACATCTTTAGTGCGGCAGGTTGAGTACTCTTTACAGATTCCCACCAGTAATCTGCTTCTCCTCTCAACATGAAGGTGGCAAAGGGAACTTTTTGCTCCTCGGAGCATCCCAAAACATCAAATATCTTGGTCATCTGCTTAATCTACGTCTTTGCCTTAAGTGGTTCTGGATTTCACCCAAATACTCTGATGGTCCTAGCTCATTGAACTGCTTTGTGGTGACCATCTGTGAGTTACCAGTATTTCCACCTGCATTTTGAATAGGAGTCTCTCCCGCCTGATGTTGCATGAATTACAGAAAGCCTCTGAACATCCCTTCTTTCATCATTTGGTCGGTGTTGTTGTTTACATGAGGATTGTTGCCTTCCTGATGTGCATTATCCTAGTTATTGATCTGTGGTGACTCAACGGTCTCCTGTGCCCATTGTTTATCTCAACATTTTCAGATGTCATTTTCAAACACTACCATAAAACAAGGGTTAATTGACATGCCACATACTACCCCTATATTCTAACCGACCAATTAAATAACAAATAAGCTTATGTAGGTCATACTAGCGAAGGATTTACCCATCTCTCCCCTCCTAGTTCTAGTCTCATATCTCAGCCAGGGATCATATCTCTAAGCTTTGGTATGATGCCCCCAAAATAGGTATACATCACCCATTCTGAGTTGCCAAATACATGGTACAGAACTTAAATACAGACTTCATTTATACAATACGACAGAACGTAGCTGAGAGTGTTAACACGGATATTGTCTTGTAGACAGTATCCAAACTCAAATAAATTCCTCATTATAATTATTATTACACTATTTCATAAAATAGTGAGGACAACTATATCCACCATCTTGGACCATCACTCCGTTCCCCGACTAGTCCCGGCTATGTTCTCATTTCCTGAAGAGAACAATGAAAGTAAAGGGTGAGATCAACTAGCCTCGTAAAGAATATTATGACTAAGATAATGCAGAATAAATTATCGTTAGCCTTCAACAGTGTTAAACTGATAGAATACAATAAACAACAAGTTTAACTGCAGCGGAACAAACAATCCATTAGAAGAGTTAAGCAGGGCATGATATATACTATCTTCTATGATTTAAATGTTTATCATCAATTTTTATCGCTGAGACTCAGCTTAATAAATAATTCACATCACTGAATTATCCATGCACTACGGGCCAAGGATATTCATTAGTATCACATCCACGAATTATCCATGCACTACGGGCCAACTGTCCATCAATGCACTACGGGCCAATGAGGACTTTTACCACATCATTTGTAACATTACATGTCATGATTATACCGAATAATCCCTGGTCATAATCATACCAATCAACAGTCCATCTATGCACTACGGGCCAAAGATGACTTTCATCACAATATAAGTATGAGGATGATGACAATGATATAATAATTAAATTAAATGAGAGCAAGGATAAATTTTAAAGATTTATAATTTAATTTATCTAGAATTCAATAATGTCCAAATTGTCAACATGATACTACTTTGTGGAGTAAAATTCAACAATAATATTTTATCAAAAATGATTTGGACCGAAAAGAAATCAATTTTTGTCATGAATAGTACCCTGGTTGAATAGTACTTGAGTGAATAGTACCCCATGAATAGTACTTCAAAAATAGTACTCCGTGAATAGTACCCTGAAGTGAAAAGATTAAAAATTATCAAGAATGTTCAGAATAATATTTTCGTGAAAAGATACTAGATGAAGCGCAAATTTCAATGATGTTCTACCTATTTTAAGGAGTATAGAAGCAATACTTTAACAAAATGAGTGTAGAATTCAGAATCTGAAACAAAATAATATTACTTACATACTACATAGTATGGAAGAAAATATTATTTCTTACGAATATTGAACAAAAATAATATTCCTTACGAATATTGAACAAAAATAAAATTTCTTACGAATACGAAATATAATATCGTAAGCGAATATGGAATAAATAATACCCCTTACTTTTAAAGAAGAGTATTTCTGACTGGCAGGGCGGTGATATTCTTGAAGAAAAGTTATACTGTTTTCTACGCTCAAAGTTTTCTTAAACTCTAAAGAAATACGCTCAATATAATAGAAGAAGAATTTTCTGATTCTAGTGTGATTTTCAATTCTAAACTAAGCATCCTATTAATACGAGAATGGAAGGATACTATTTAGGAAAATCATGGATGCACAGTGAGATTCACGGGCAAAATTCGAATTCGTCTGAATAATTTCATTTTTTACTATGCAAACACTATGCAGATACTATGCAAACACTATGTATGATAAAATATAATATATTCTATTTTTCATAAAAAAATAAAACTTATTATATATATATATATATATATATATATATATATACCCGTGAGTTTGATTCCCCAATATATATATATAACAAAACTGAGATAACTTTTATCGAAAGTTTTGAAAAAAATGAATAAGTGGGGGGTCCAAATAATACACAAAACTTACAGCAAATACTTCATAAAAATCTCATCTATTTATCTCAACTTACTAGACTTCACAAAACACATTTTTGAATAATAATTATTCATCATTTATAACTTCCAATATTAACAACCAGATCATTCTTAGGAAAGATGGGGCTTTCCGATAAGGATTTCTCCCTATTGGCGCGCAATTAGGTGATCAAACCCCTTTCGTCGACAGAACTTTCTGACATCGTCAATAATACAAATAATAATATGAATAACTTTGTCATCTCAATTATTGATTTAATAATATAAAATATTGTGATAATAATTGAATCAATAAAGTGAGATACTATGCATCAATTACTGTGGCAATAATTGAATAAAATTGAGTGACTTCTCACGTAAGCATTAATAATCAAAGATACTGTACAATACTGTGTGCTACTATGCAACCACGCGTATTACTATTCTTTTATCACTGGGTATTTCAACAGTTAACGGTAAAACTTCTGCCATTATTTTTATAAAAAGATATTTCTCTCGTTTTCTAATTCCGACAGTAATTCCGTTGTGGGGTCCACCAATGATTGTGCCGTCGTATGAATATTCCTTGATAAAACGAATATTCCCTGACCAATTGAATAATTTATAGCAATTTGCTTACTTTGCAAAATTTATAAATATTACCCACAACTATAACATTATATCAAATCCACATCATAATATTCAAAAATATATTTTGAGAAAAATTCATCTTTATTCATAAAAGTTGGGGTCTTACAATAAATTTGATCTTAGGAGGGTGTATTCAATAAAGACGTTTAAAAATATTTTTTAAGTTATAGACTTTTGTAGAGTTTGTGGATTTTAATGACTTTTAAAATTACTTTTAAAGACTCCATGAAATAAGTGACATAATTTTATAAACTTTTTATCAAGACTTTGATAGACTTTTGTATACTTCTAATATAGCTTGCAGCCCATATTAATTGTTAAAAAGTCAACAAAGATCTTATATTTTAGATGAAATGAGTACGATATTAAATAATATTAAAATATATTGACAATGTCACAACCTAATTTGAAATAAAATGTATTGTTGAAGTTGAATTATTAGATAGTACAAGAAAATGTCATATTTCATAATTTTTATATTTCATAAAAATTCATTTTCTACTAATAATAATATAAAATAATAATTTCGATTTTAAAATTGTTCATTGTCGTTTTCCTATGAAGTCATTATTACTAAACTAACAACTTATAATTTTCAACGAATAACAAAATTAACAAATTTATTACATTTAAAAATAAACATAAAACAAAATACCTCTTTAATACTCACAAATATAATAAATGAGATTTTTTTATTAAAAAAAATAAATATAAAATAATATTAAAATATTTGTTATGTCCATTTATACCATTGTTTCTATTTGGAACTCTTAACGAAACTCTGTCTTTTTAACCCTTCCACTTTTTCTCTCTCCTCACCTGTTATAATTGCTCTGTTTCATTTTGGGGTTTTTATTTTGAGAGAACTGAGGTAGAAAGATAGAGAGAAAGTGAGAAAGATAAATATATTTTGTTTCCTTTTCTCTTCTTTGTTTGATCTCCTCTATCTCTTCCTTCTTTGTTCATCTTCTTCCTTTCTCAAATATTTAGAAGTCTTTAGAGATGAGGTCAGATTTTGGATATGAGTATCTCTTTTTCTAAAGTCTGTCAAACTTTACCATTTGATAGAAATCTGAAAAATTTATGACTTTTTGAATACCAAATTACTTTTATAGACTTTATAAAAGTCTCAATTCAATACTACCTAACTTTTAAAGACATTACAAAAATCGTAATTGAATACCAATAAACTTTTATAAACTCTTTAAATATCTTGATTGAATACAACAAAACTTTTAAATTCTTTAAAAGTCTTTAAAAGTCTTTGAATACACTCTCCTTAAAGTCCGCGGGGAGATTAAACCTGACAATTTAATTTACAAACTGGTGGGTCAAATCAAATTAATTAGAGTCCTTTGGGTTGATTAACTACTTAACATTATTTGGGTTGATAAAAGTTTAGAACTACAGTAAAACTTCTATTTAGGAATAGACTTGGGACCAAAGTATTTATATTCTAATTGAGAGGTTATTACTAAATAGAAGTATTGGTACAAAAGATTTTCCGAACACCCAAAGATATCCAATGGGAAAAAATTAAAGAAAATATAAATTATTTAGATTTTCAAACTAAGAAAATGTAGTATTTTATAGGGAATGTAGTCTTTTATAGGAAAATATGGTCTTTTATAGGAAATGTAGTCTTTTATAGAAAATGGAATCTTTTTAAAATTAATATTATATATATATATATATATATATATATGAAATTATTACTATATAGAGGTATAGTTTTTTGATATGGGACTTAAAAAGTATATAACATATTACAATTTAGAAGTTATTCCTATTTATAATTGGCCCAAACTGGGACCAATTTTTTTTATAATACTGTAGAAGTTATTCTTATATAGAGTATTCTTAAATAGGAGTTTTACTGTATATTTTTTAAAAGAAAAACAGGTCTAAACTAATTAACTAGTTTGGACCCATTTTTATTTACTAGTTTGGACCTTCTTTTTTTTTTCAGTTCCCAAATCAATGAATATCTATACTAAAAGTGGCTTTCCTACTGTAGTCTTGCCACTGCTTTTAGGTTTCAGTTTTTCTTTATTAATTTTTTTTATTATTTTGGAAAACAAAATTCTTAAAAAACATTAAAAATTTATTACAGTTTTTTTCCACTAGATTTAAATTGTATTAAAGAAAAGGAGAGATACAAAGATAATAAAGCATACCCCATATAGTTATGATAATCATAGGACATGCCTTAAGATGACAACAATAACCAAAAGCAAAAAACATAAACAGAAGACTACATAAGGAGCTACACAATATGTTTGTATACCAGGACTGCTACTATTACAGCTTTTCTTTCTACAAACACATTTTTAATATTTTACTTATGATTTATAAAGAATCTAATTTATAAAAATTTTAATTTTATGTATTTTGTGTTCATGTATACTCCTAAATTTATTAAGTTATAATTATACAATGTACGAAAAATTTATAATTGATATGAGTTAGAAACTAAACAAAAAAATTAATTGTACTTCAAAATAATTTAGTGGCATGCGTTCCAAGTTATTAGAAATATTTTTAAATTTAAAATTGATGCAATTCAGTTGACTTTTATAAAAATAGTTCTTGTAATTACTATTTTTATTCTAAATTTTTTTCTTAATTTTCTAACATGAAATTCGTAAAATGTTATTCATTTTATTTTGATTGATTAGGCATCATCATATCACTACTACCACTATTATAATTTTATGTAGATTAGTGGATAGGACTGAGCAAGGAACCAAATTAGAATCGAAATCGCATGAAAAACCGCACCAAATTTACGATTTCGGTTTGGTTACTAGCTAAAACCGCACGCATAAAACCGAAACCAAACCGTACCATGAAAATTAATTAATTATACAATCCTATTGTAGGAGAGATGTTTCATTTAATCTTGTGTAATGGTGTATGCTATAAATTAAAGATAAATGTATGCCTATAAATTAATAAATAACTAAGAGATCAGAAAAAGAAGGATACAAAAACAAAGCAGTTCGTGTGGTGGGATCATTGGATAAAGTGAAAACCACACTATACCCCTTTAATAATGGAAATCTTATAAGTATAATAAATAATACTATATTGGATCAAATATATTCCTATAGCACAATTATTAATTTAAAATTTATAGCTTTCCTCCTAACACATCATTCCATGATTAAAACATCCTCCTCTATACTCTACTTGGGTATGACTAATGGTGCCACTCAAAACTACAAGTATATTGTGATGAGCTCAAGAAGGTCCCATTCCAACATGCTCAACAAATTTTAAGTAAATTAGTAACAACAACAAATCTATTGGACAAGAAATAATGAGGATTGAAACTCTTTAAAAGGAGATGTCGAAGTCGGGAAAATTTTCTTTTTTTGGATTTCTCTTTTAATCTTTCTTACCCTTTATGTTCTCTACATGTGTCTTGAATTTTGTTTGAAAGGGAAAGTTTGACAAAAGAGTCCGACACAAAATGTCGACGATTTGAAAATTCAGAGTCGTCAGTTGGTAGTGGTGAAATGGTTGTACCAACTCAACTGAGTTATGATTTTTTTTTAAAAAGGCTCAATTATTGGACTCTGTTTGACAGGCCTTAGAAACCGAGATTCATAGAGTTCGGGGGCTTATTTAAGCACCCTTCCGACTTATGTGAAAACACGGTTGTCACATCTTTTCAATTCCCTAATTATTTGAAGTGTGTTAATTGGGCCTAAGTTCATTATTTAGAAGTAGTGCTATGCCTCGTTTGCATCTATATACAAAGGGTTTAATTTGTATAAAAATCCAATTTTAATAGAAATGATGTTTTGAAAACAGGTTTTTAAACCCTTATGCTCATATAGTAATTGAGGCTTTTGATACTTCCATTTTATTCCATATTCGGCTTGTTTTGATTTTATTCTCAAGATGCGAAGTATCGTCGACACAATAATATACATACAAGTGTCGAGCTTCTTATGGACAGGAAAGCCATCGAAGTGACCCGAGCACCATAAATATGATTTACAAGCTAGATGTACAACTGAAAAGGGTCCATCATGGGAACCAGATCTAGATCCGTCAGCTGGATCATAGATCCCGTGGCTTTTAGGCTCACATAATATCATATGAATAGCCTGCATAACAAATATACTGAAATAAAATAGATATTTAATCTAAACATCGCAAAATAAAGGATTCATCAGTTAAATAAAATTTTGTTTCCACCGATTAAAATTTGATATGTTGTAGTATATATATATATATATATATATATATATATATATATATATACAAGTGTTTATAAAGAAGAATATCAAAGTTTGAAACAGTAGAGGAGGGGTTAAGAGCTAAAATGGACGGAATTCCCTCTGTTTTCTTTTTTTTTTCTTTTGGATGATGGGGGGGGGGGGCTATTTATATACCTAAGTTATCGCGGGTCTACTTGCGGCTACCCAGGAGGGCCCAGGCCCCGTGGGTTCCATCATCTCGAAGTACGTGCACTTCGGCCAACGTGCTGTCTGCTCAAACTTTCATAACTTTTAATCCAAGAATCTGATTGAGGCGTGCTATACCTTTCCGGAAAGCCCTTTTCAAGTGCCACACAATGACATGGGATTTCACCTTTTCTGAATATGGGAAGATGGGTCCATGACCAGATCTTTGAGTCTTCGCAGTCCATCCGTTGAGTTGTCTTGTGTTGTTTTCACTCGGGATTGCCGTTATGATTCTGCATGACTTCTTTTACAGTGATTTAGGCTGAATTGATATTGAGTTAGAAAAATTACTATTTTTCCCTCCCTTGTTAGTTCTGGGCTTGACGTGGCGACATCTGTCTTCCTCGGGGTTATTTCCAAGGTTGGCCGGCTATTTGTCTTCAAGGTTGTTTCTAAAGTTGATTTAATTTTTCGGGGTTGTCTCTGAGGTTTGACTTAATCTCCCGGAGTTATCTCCGGGGTTAGATTTGATCTCCCCGAGTTGTCACCAGGGTTTGGACTTGATCTCCCGAGGTTATCTCCGGGGCTTGATTTGATCTCCCGTGGTTGTCTTTGGGGCTTGGATTTGATCTCCCGGGGTTGTCATCGGGGCTTAGATTTGATATCTCGAGGTTATCTCCGAAGTATTATTTGATCTCTTGGGGTTGGATTTAATGATTTTGATATCCAGGGTTATCTTTGGAAGATAAAAGACGATTTCTGCCCTGCTGCATCATTAGTAACAAGAATAAAAAATTTTGAGTGTCTACAGATTCCCCTCTTTATCACGTTTATGCAATGTAATGGAATGAACATGATAAAGATTACTAGAAACATGAAATATGGCAAGATTAAATGATATCATGCAATGCATCAAAATATGATGCTATGGACTCTGACCATTTTTGTTTAGAATTACTTCCAACGGTATTCTATCAGTACTTGCTCCCGCCAGTTCTGCTGGGGATGGAGTTGTCATTGATGGTCTCCACTGAATTGCCTTGATGTCTACTCAAACGGTAGTTTACAAAGCTTTCATCACCAGATATTTCCCGTTGCTACATTGGGTTAAATCTAACTGTTTAAAATGTTCATCAGTGCTATTGAGATTTATTTGACGACATGTTGTAAAGATGCTTTCAAGATCCCTGCTAGGGAGATTTTCATATGGCTAATACCACTGGACCTTTCCGAATTCGACGTCGAGATTTTTCATCAACATTCTTTGTCTTCAAATACGCTTTCTGACTTTACCTCTGCCGAAGATGTTTCTCTTCTGACGAGTGAGTCATTGGGGATTCCCGATGCCTATACTGATAATAGTTTACTCCGTTTTACATCATCGGATCCTTCCCGATGCTGTGCTAGGATCATCACCACTACCTTGGATTTTTCATCAGGTCGATGCTGATAGTTTTGATGGAGATAGAGCTTTAATTGCCTGTTACCACCGCATCTTCATAATGCTTACTTGAACGGTAGCTTTTAAAGGTTAACCATCACCAAATTTCCTTGGTGCCTACTTGAACATTAATTTACAACGGGCTGACAATCATCGATCCTTCTTGATGCCTTGAATGGGGATTAATATAACAGATTCTATCATCGGTCCTCCACGATGCTACGCTAGACTAGTCGTCAATAGCTTGCAATATCAGACACTTTAATCTTTGTTGAAACAGTTCTCAATGGCTTACATCACCGGATCTTTCTTGATGCTACATTGGAGTTATCACCAAGGATTTGAAATATCATCATTGAAGTAATTTTCAATGGCTTACATCACTAGATCTTTCCAAATGCTACGCTAGAGTTATCGCCAACGGTTTGCAATATCATTGTTGAAGTAATTTTCAACGGCCTACATCACCGGACCATTCCCGATTCTACGCTGGAATTGTCGCCAATGGTTTACACTGTCAATCATTTTGACCATCATTGAAGTAGTTTTCAACGACTTACATCACTGAACTATTCCCTATTTTACGATGGAGTTGTCGCCAACGGTTTATAATATCATCATTGAAGTAATTTTCAAATGCGTACATCACCGGATCATTCCTGATGCTACGCTAGAGTTGTCGCCAACGGTTTACAATATCATTGTTGAAGTAATTTTTAACGGCTTACATAACCTGATCATTCCAGATGCTACGCTGGAGTTATCGCCAACAGTTTATGCAATAAATCATTCTGACCTTCGTTGAAGTATTTTTCAATGGCTTACATCACCAGACCATTTCCAATGCTATGCTGAAGCTGTTGCCAATGGTTTACGCTCCTAGACATCTTTGATATCTCTGCTGGGGACATCATTCAAACCAGTTATACCCCGGAACAAATCTGGACGTTTTAATGCATTCAAGACCAACGGTTCACGACAACGGACCTTCTCGATGTTTTGACAAGGGTTGTTTTCAATAATCTCTATCATCGGATTTCCGAACCTCGCATCCAGGTTAATACCAATGACTTACAAGAAGATCGGAAGTTTGATATCTGAAATCAGGGTTTCAGGCTTTTTCCGCTCAATCGTGTAGAACCGTTTTTCTTGATTTGATTTTACTTTTTAGCCAGAGGGGGTGGGACCCATCTTAAGTGGCCATAGGTAGACCCGCGGCTGCCGCAAGTTGACACGTGGCTCCCTGCGGGTATATTTACTCCCCCCGTTCCTTTCACAAGTCATTTTCAACTTGAAATATACTAAAAATATCCAAAATTCTTCTTCAGATCTACGAAGTTCAGGCTACTTTTTGCAAAATTCATCACCGTACAATCGTTATGCACAATGCTGGTAACATATATATCCTTTCTTTTCAAGTTTTTATTGTTAGAACATTAGATTTCATATAGAATGCTTTTAAACACAATATAGTGAATAATCATGCTCATATAACTTGATAAAAATTATTAAACTCAGTAAATATTCATATTTTATCATGTTGAACATACTGATGTGAAAAAACTGATTTTTGAAACAGTTATTTGGCTTCCTTTTTTTGTTAATTTATTCATCCTATTTGAGGATAAATGAGCAAGGGTATTCAAATAAAGCACACATGGTAATTTAGATGCCAAGGTGGGTTTAATTTTGATGTTTTTCATGCATATGAGATGTTCGTGATTTTTGGTTGGTGTGCTACTGAATGACCACCTAGTCATGCCTATGTGCATGTGGATAGTCCATTTTACAAAGGAGACTCTAGCAAAAATAAATTCATGAGCCTAAGATTTTAATGAACATGTAATTTTAACTCTACTGTGGATGTATGTTAACATGATGCGTGTTATAGGATTTAAACCATATAGAAAGCAATGATTTAACTTTAATAAGCTTTAAGTTTTAAACTTACCTCACCTTTTTTTAGGTGATTTGAAGACTTTGTTCTGATTATGGATCCAAACCAGTCGAGTGGCCCTTGTAGGGCCTCTGCAAGTGTGAGGAGGAGAGCTTCTGATATTCCTTAGCCTCGTCCATTGACAACCTCAACCTCGGTTAATTGAGTTAATGATTAATGATTCGGGTTGATAGTCGTAGAAGTCAATGTCGTCGACGAGGAGGAGGATGTTCCTATTGTGGATCCTACTCCTTCTTCTTCTAATACCCCGCGTCAAGATCTTCTTGCCATTAGCGTGATGATTCCAGATCTTTTGGAAGATTTGAGATGCCATCCTTCGATTAATCTCCACGCCAATGAGGTATCATAAGCTTTTTATTATAGAATTTTCTTTTTCCCCTTTCGGGACAATGGTTCCATCTTGATTTTTCCATTTGATACAGGTTCCCAGCTTTACTCTGCCCAGGGGGAACTTGTTTAGCATTCACTCCTTGTACTAGAACCTGAATCTAGAGTATGAAGAGATCGTCCATTTATGGCACTTTCAGGCTTTCTTTTCTATTCCTCCCCGTCGCTTCCCCTGGGGTTATCTTAGGGCTTTGTCTGACCGCTGGTTCCACCAGACTCAGTCTCTCCATTTGCTAGATTGCGAGGTGATGATGACACCGATGGACTGACGGTTCATCACTGGATTGGAGTTTACAGGAGCGTCGGTACCTTTGGAGGCTGACATTTCACCATCTGCAGTTCGATCCATTTTGGGAGTTACGACTACGGCCCTCAAGGGTCGGACCGTTTGCATGTGAATAATAATAAAAGTAATAATTACATGCGAATAATAAATGGATATTGAACCAAAAGAAAGCTCGACTTTTGAATCAAGATTAGAATAGGAATCAAAAGTACATCTGAGGGTCACTAGACCACGAACTATGTCTCAGGCTTTCAAGTATTTCTACTTTCAACCTTTAACAGTCGTAAGACTATATGGACTTTACTTCTCCTACCTTGGGGATCAGCCCTTAGTACCATGTATGTGCACAACATCTTAACGTTGTCGCATAATATAATCCCCTGTAGTAAGGTTATTCATCTCAGCTTTGACATTAGAGTCCGCACCAAAGGAAGTTTGGTTTGGATTGATCTCAAGGGTAATTTAGAGTTCAATAATCATCAAATAAGGATTATTTGAATCAATAAGAATTTAATAATCATTCACGATTTTGTTAACAATGTAATATTATAAAGGAATAAAATATCAATGATAGAATATTGTTGAATAACAAGTAGATAAGCATCATATATCAAAGTCATGCTTTTATAAAGGAATAGTAGGCTTAACCAAAATATAGGCATTAAATAGTATAAGAAACCTTGTTTGAATAATAATAAGCTAAGGTTAAACTTACTCAATAAAGTAGAATTTGAAAAGCTTGTACAACTATAATCAAGTTAGAGATAAGGAACTAGCTCAATGATGATATAATATAAAATAACAATTTTCTCAATGTAGAATTAGCTCAAATAAAATTTAGGGATTAGAAAACTTGCTCAACATAAGAGTAAGGTACATAAACTTGCCTCATGTGTACATTACACGATTACTAATCACGTTCCTCAATTTAATCTTATATATCATTTACATTCACAATACCAGTTAATTATACTGTAACCGACATCATAAGTACATCCTCTTTTTGTCTAAACTTTAATTATGATTATACTGATCACATCACAACATTAGTTTTCACATATTATTAGACTTCACGAATGACGGATTAAATACGCATTCGACATATCATTTAAACACGTAAGAACATTGTTGACATATTAAGAATCTCTTTTAAAATCACATTATATGCTCAATACATTTTCATGTTCATTACCTTGAGTTTAAATCATATTTTCTAGACTTGAACAATTAAATAAAAAAATTTGGACGATTCTACTAACCAGCGCTGCAGCGCACTGAAAGTAGTATGCATACAAGCTAATCGTGTATGATGATAAAGCATATACTTTGTAATCAATCTTATTTATTTATTAATAAAAATAATTATTTATTAAAGGCATTTAATTATCTACATGGTGCTATTTTAATAATATGTGATAAACCCACAGTTTTAAGCAATGCTTCTAGAATCATGATGAGATCATGCTAATGAGATCTAAATTCTTAGATAGCTTAAAACTAAAATGTTCTCAATCAATGGATTACTAAAAAGGGGATTAGTGAATTCGGATAGATTGATACATACGTTACTTTCTCATTGGATGAGAATGATTGATCTTCTGATCATTTGTGTGGAGACACTAAAGCTAGTATGTAGGTGCTTATTGGAGAATAAGTTCACTGAACGTGACTCGCTAAGGAATACCTAATGGAGTTTTACTTGCCTATCAATAGGAATTCATGTAGTGATGGTATTACAAATGATCCTTAGACTTGAGATCATCATAGTATCTTATGTATAATGAATTATATTTTGACTTATTCCTTAAGACCCTTAGGGTATATCAAAGGGTATGCTTGGGTGTAATAAGTTATATATGGAGATATTGAATGATTGATAAAGAATCTACCACTTCTAGTAAAAGAAGAAAAATGTCATATGTGATTCGATAAATGACAACTCAGGAATCCTTGGCCAAGGTGGAATGAAATTAGAAAGTAGTTTCTAATTTGCATTCATTAGGAGTTGTGCATTTAGGAATCGAAATACATATAATTAAATAAAATAAGACTTTGCAGTAATTCCATGACTTATATTTAATTGGGACATTGTATGGTGGAAGGATTGAATTGTACGGTAACTATTTACTCAAATGTTCTTTTATGATTAATGTTCAAATCTATATTATCTGGAAAGTCGTTAATCGCTAGAGAGACTTATTCATATTATAGAATAAATATTATTTATTTAAATAAATTAATAGTTTAATTTATTTATTTAAATAAGATTAGAATTGTTCTAATTGATTTATTCACAACCTGCTTAATATGGAGAATCTAAAGGGTCACACCATAAAAGGAAAAATAATTATTTAAGAAGCTAATGACATAATCGTAATAATATATTAAGTATATTTAATTTAATCTATGGTGATAGAATAAATTAAATAACTTAATATTTATTATTTAAAATTTTAGAAATATTAAATATAAATTAATAGGAGGAGTCTTATTAATATTATTACAATTATTATTATTTTTAATTTCTAAAAGAGTTTAGGAATTAATTTAATATAAGTACTCCTATTTATTCCTAATTGGATTAGGAGACAAAATTAGTTAAATGAGTTTAATTAATTATCCCTAATAAGATTTGGAAGCCCAATTAATTAAATGAGTTTAAATAAATAATATAATATATTATTTTAATTAAATAGGATTACCTGATATCCTTATAAAAGGAGTCTTATATTTGATATCAGATATACGTAATTCCAAAAGTTGGAGAGTACACCCCTTTTTTTTATATAGATAGGAAAAACTAGGGTTTTAGCCAATACACCCTTCTTCTTGAAAAATTATTATTCCTTGGTGGATCACCTCTAGAGGCCATACACTTGGGTGGCTAACATTGATCAAAGGAAAGAAATCTAACCCGAAGATTCAAGGAGATCGCGGAGAAGTAGGAGTTGAACTCGTACCCGTGGAAGCTCGTATCTACAAGGGTAATGATTCCATAACTTCTTGTTCTTTAATTTAATTAATAATATGCATAAATGATGATCCGAGTAATTGGTTTGTGAAAAATTTTAAAATCTGATTTTACTTTAGTTCCGCTAATTTTGTAATTTGATTGTGTCTTTGGTCTTCACAAAACCTAACAGTGGTATCAGAGCCAAACTTTATGCGAATTATTAATTGTTCTGATTCCATATATGTATGAATATGTATTTAGAATAATTTATTTGGCATAATTTATTGTATAAAATTATTGTTTTATCATGAAAAACAAAATATATTTCCGGAAGCCTGTTGTAAAAATCGCGAACTGTTTTTTCGCTTTTACAATGTGTCCTTATATGCGTGAATGTTGTTTTTTATTTTTTAAAAGCTGATCCTTTACTTGTAATCATACATATCCGTATATAATATATATATCCATATGTATATATATATATATATATATATATATATATATATATATATTCGTATGATTAGAATAATATATATATATATATATATATATATTTTAATAATTTTATAATTAAAATAAAGAGTTTATTTTAATCTTGAAATTGGATTTCATGCAACTTAAAATTGTCCATTAAATGATATTCATATATATATGGAATGATTTTATTCATGAGATGAATGTTTTATTTATTGATACATATGATGATATATATGATAATAAATGGGATTGATTATGGACTATTGTCCAATGTGATTGAATTTATTTTGGTTGGATGCTTGAATGAATGAGTTTTATTAAACGGGGTTTGCGTACCTCGTCTTTTTTGGTTTTCTTCTTGATGTAAATTTTATCTCTCTCCTATGTACTTCCCCTTGACTGTTGATCAAGGTTTCTATTTAAATTAAATAGTTTAATGTAATAGGATTAGTTAAAAAAAATTCGAAGAACTAGAGATCAAGGAGTAAGGAGCACTTGAATACCCGTTTGTAATGGAGTCCGAGTTTAAATGTAATAGTTATATTTAGATGTTAATTCTTGCACCATAGGGTTTGACCTTTTGGTTCACTTGGTGGCTCTAGTGAACCAAACTAGAATAAAAGTCCATAATCAATCCGGGTAGAATATAGTATTCTTTATATGCATGCTAGTATTATATATATTATATATTGTGCAAACATGCTTCACATGTTTAATAATATACGCCATATATATATATATATATATATATATATATATATATATATATATATATATATATATTTGTGTGTGTGTGTGTGTGCATGCGCGCTAAACAAGATGAGACAAATAATAACAAACCCTCAAAGTTTTTATATATTAAGTCTTAACCGTTCAAAGATATTTAGAATATCGAACGTCGCCTTCTAGCATGATAAAATTAATAGATTATTAAATATTTAATATGAGTTTGTTGTGTCAGCACAAGGCAAGTATTAAGTATTTAAGATGTTAATTTATCACATTTGATGCTTATAAAGAAAATTGAACAATATTGTTTTGTTGTGTCACCACAAGGACACTATTTTTCTTTTTTGAATATATGGAAGTGCTATGTTAGACTTAACTTAGATAATTTTAATTCTGATGTGCCACCACTTGATCAAAATAATCAAAGAGGCAAATTAAGGAGTTACATGATGATGTAATTGACAAGGAGTTGTCTACCTATTTATTTATATATATTTTGTTGTGTCACCACAAGGCTATATATATTTGAAATTGGATCCTTATTCTCACTAGCAAAACTTTAATTAGATTTTGTCGAACTATATAGATGATGGTAATATAGTTTGAAGAAAATAGTAAGAGATATCGATTTAAAATAAAACCTAATTTATTTTGGTAATTAATTAAATAAATGTTTGCTAAAATATTATCTTTTTACATGCAGAATTTGAAAATGTCACATTCACTAATTTCACTGCGTAGCATACTTGATGCTAACAAACTGACTGGACTAAATTACACGGATTGGTTAAGGAATATGAGAATTGTTCGCAGTTGCTGAGACAACCTCCGAGGAAGAGATTGCTACTTTTAAACAGTGGCAATATGATGCATCTGTGGCTCAATGCATCATGCTCACATCCATGAGTAACGAGCTTCAATGTCAGCATGAAACCATAGATGCTCCTACTATGCTACTATACCTGCAAGAGTTGTATGGTGAGTAAAGTAGGATTGCTAGATATGAAATATCTAAGGAGCTTTTCTGATCTCGGATAACCAAGGGTACTATCATTGAGACTCATGTCTTAAGTATGATCAATCTGATTGAACATCTTGGACAGCTTGGGTTCATCAAGGATGGAGAGTTAGGTCAAGATTTAGTCTTGCCATCACTCCGGACACCTTCTCACAATTTGTTGTGAATTTTCACATGAATAAGTTAGATGTTAGCTTGCTTGAATTATATAACATGTTGACAAATGTTGAAGGTCACTTCCCATCCAAGAAGAACCATGTCTTAATGGTAGATGATTCTTCCAAGAAAAGGAAGAGGCCCAAGGCATCTTCTCAAAAGAAGAAATTCAAGAAGGTTAAGGGTAAAGTAAAAGTGAAGGATTAAAAGAAACATGATCAAGCTAGAAAAGGAATTTGCTTCTATTGCAACAAGCTGGGTCACTAGAAGAGGAAATGTAAGGATTATCTTGCAGAACAAAAGCAGAAGAAGCTTGGAGAAGCTTCAAATCCTAATCAAGGTTTGTTTATGATTGAAATTAATTTTTTTGAAAGTCAATCTTCTACTTGGGTATTGGATACCGGCTGTGGTTCTCATATATGTAATAATATGTAGGGATTGGTCAGAAGTAGAAAGCTGAGCAAGGATGAGGTCGTCCTACGAGTGGGAAATAGAGTAAAGTTGTTGCATTAGCTGTAGAGACTTATTGTTTAGCATTGCCTACGGGTAAGTTCATTTATTTAAATAATTGTTATTTTGTTCCAAATATTATTAGAAACATTATTTCAATTTTTGTATTAGATATAGATGGTTTTGACATTATAATAAAGAACAACTGTGAGATCCCGAATTTTATGAAATGAAAATATTCAATTTTTTTATAATTATTATTTTATTTAGTAAATGGTTAAATTGAGAAAGGGTTAAAGTTAAGGGTGATATGTGAAAATTTTGCAAAGTAAGCAAGTTGATATAAAATATTTGTTGTGTTGTGGAATATTCGATTAGTCGGGGAATATTCATTTTAAGAGGGAATATTCATACAACGGCATAATCATTAGTGGACCCCACAACAGACGTATTGTCGTAGTTAGAAAACAACAGAAATATCTTTTTATAAAAATAACGGCGAAAGTTTTACCGTTAAACTGTTGAACTACCCGGTAGTAAAAGTATAGTAATACGTGTGGTTGCATAGTAGCACACGGTATTAATTATTGATGCTTACGTGAGAAGTCACTCATATATACTCAATTATTGCTACAATAATTGCTACATAATATCTCTCATATTATTGATTCAATTATTGTCACAGTATCATCTACATAATATTTTATATTATTAAATCAATAATTGAGACGACAAAGTTATTCATATTATTATTTATAATATTGACGATGTCTAGAAAGTGCTATCGAGGAAATGGGTTTGGTCACCTAATTCCGCGCCAATAGTGAGAAATCCTTATCGAAAAGCCCCCTCTTTCTTGGGAATGATCTGGTTGTTAAATATTGTGAGTTATAATATTTATTTTGAATAAGTTCGTGTTGATTAAAAATGAAATTGATATTTTCATTGTGTTGGGATTATTAGTGTTAGTGGAAATCGACATATATTTCGATAATAATTGATTTCTGGAGGTTAAATTGACCAATCGGGTAATTAATTGAATAAATGAGCAATTAATTGCTATTCATTCACATGCTTATAACTATTTATTCAAATGTATGTACTATTAATTCACATGCATGTACTATTAGGGGAGGTGGTGAAAGATTGATAATAATTGCATGACTAAATTAAAATTGGAGGTATAGATGAGGTACTATACTGTAATTATTTTTTCACATGTATAGAACTATTGAGTCACATGACTGTACTATTGATTCACATGATGTACTATTAGGGGAGGTGGGGCAAGTTTGATAATACTTGCAGGACTAAATTAAAAATGAAGGAAAAGTTGAAGGTATTATACTGTAATATTTTGAGCCCCAAAACGTACAATTATTGAAACTATATTTTTTTATAAATAGAAGCTCATTCTTCCTTCATTCTCACCAATTCACTAAGACTCACAAGAGCAATTATAGAGAGAGAATTTATAGTAAGAGAAGCTATAGAGAGAGAAGCTATAGAGAGAAAGAAGAAGAGTAGTCTGCTACTTCACTATTCTAGTATCTAGTCTTCTTCCAAGGTAAGGGTTATTATTTATTTCATCTTTTGAAGAGATATTATTTTCTTTCAATACTCGTAAGGGTTGTTACTCCATTCTTTATTATTCTATTGGAATAACCTGTCTACGCAGACTACCGCATGAATGGTGAAATTCGTCTGTTATTCCATTCTTTATTATTCTGTTGGAATAACCTGTCTACGCAGACTACCGCATGCATGGTGAAATCTCTTTGTTATTCCAGTCTTTATTATTCTGTTGGAATAACCTGTCTATGCGGACTACCGCATGCATGGTGAATGAACCTTTGTATACATTCTTTATTAAATTGTGGAAATGATATGTCTATGTGAATTACCGCATTACGGGTGAAAATCTATTTTTAGTTTTGTATATTCTATTATACTCGTATGAGATATCATTTCTTTTGTACTCGTCATGGAATATCATTTTATTTTGTATTTTCCTTTTATGAGTACTATTCACGGAGTACTATTCATGGGTACTATTCATGTATATAGCACTATTGACGTATACGGTACTATTTATGAATATAAGTTACTATTCATAAGTTACTATTCACAAAGTACTATTCACAGGTTACTATTCACAAAGTACTATTCCCAAAGTACTATTCACTCAAGTACTTCTATTCACCTGGAGCACGATTCATGACAAAAATTGATTTCTTTTCGGTCCAAAACATTTTTGATACAATATCATTCTTGAATTTTACTCCACAAAATAGTATTATGTTGACAATTTGGATATTAATTAATTTTGGATAAATTAAATTGTTAAAGTCTTTATAATTTATCCTTTGCTTTCTTTTAATTGAATTCTTATATCATTGTCATCATCTTCATACTTATATTGTGATGAAAGTCATCTTTGGCTTACGTGCATAGATGGAATGTTGATTGGTATGATTATGACCAGGAATCATTCACTATAATCATAACCCGTAATGTTACAAATGATGTGGTAAAAGTTATTAGTGGCTTGTAGTGCATTGATGGACAGTTGTTGGTATGATTATGACCAGGGATTATTTAGTATAATCATGACCATTGATGATTAAATGAATATCATTGGCCTGTATGGCATGGATAATTCGTGGTTGTGATACTAATTATTAAGTTGAGTCTCAGTGATAGTTGTTGGTATGATCATGACCATGCGTTCTCTTCGGATAAGGGTGCAAAGATGAATTGTTGTTTGGCGTTATCATGACCATTGGTGAAAACAGGAATATCCTTGGCCCGTAGTGCATGGATAATTCGTGGTCGTGATACTAATGAATATCCTTGGCCGTAGTGCATGGATATTTCGGTGATGTGGATTATTTATTGAGTTGAGTCTCAGCGATAAAATATTGATAATAAACTTTTAATTCGTAGAAGACAGTAGATATCATGCTCTACTTGACTATTCTAAAATACAGTTGCATGTCTTTGGCCTGTAGTGCAAACATGAACTGTTAATGAATATCTTTGGTTCGTAGTACAAAGATGAATTTATTATTATGATTATGAACATGAATTGTGATTTGGTATAACCATGATCTTTGATGTTTCAGGTAAAGATTGGTGATGAAAATTATCTTTGTCCTGGTGCGAAGAGGAATTTAGGATCACAATTATGATTATGAGTTATTCACATGATTGTGGAAAGGAATCGTTGATTGATGTTACAGGGATAAAACATTGTTGGTGGACTTTTAACGTGGAGAAGATAATAGACTTTATGGTCTATTTGACTCTTTAAATAGATTGCTCATTCCGCTGCCACTATGGTTGAAAATTTTTATCATCTACTATATGTTCTAAATCTCTGATTTATTACTAACAAAGGCTATTGATAATTTAATTATCTTTAGTCATGATATTCTTTACTGGGCTAGTTTTGCTCACCCTTTTGCTTCACAATTCCTTTCAGGTAATAAGAGCGTAGCGGGGTCGAGCGGGGGTAATAGGGGAATAGAACGATGGTGAACCGAATAGGGTGAGGTGAACCCATCTTTGGAAGGGTGTTTTGCCACTATCATGTAAGATGTCTAATGATAGATGACTTCGTGTTATCATAAGACAGGGTTGTGCACATACACTTGCTGATTATATCTATGAGCACTACCTATATAATCTTGGAGTTTGGTTGAATTATAATTCTCAATTGGAGACAATGGATATAATTATATGTCAAGAGAAGACTCACCATTGGAAAGAACATGATAGTAATCTTCTCGTTTTTCTTTGGGCTCTATTGGGTCAACCAAGGATAATTCTCGAGTCATATGATATCTATCATAACTTAGATGCATGGCCTCCCATGTACGAAGGTTTCCTTGAGCATTTTCCAAAGAATTTAATTTCTAAAATAGTTATTGACTGTACTTTTATGTAAAGTACCATTGTAAGGTGTTGTGGTCGAGGCACTATGAGAGTTACATATATTTGTATTAAAACTCACTGCTTATGTGTTGTCGTACTCTGCACGACAGTTCAACCGTTGTATAAATGAAGTTTGTATTTGATTTCTGTAGTGTGATATCTGGCAACTCAAAATGGGTCGTGTGGACCTATTTTGGGGGCATCACAAATGGTATCAGGGCTTAGGGATATGATTGTGGGCGGAGATATAAGTCTAGAACTAGGAGGGGAGAGACGAGTAATATACTTCGCTAGTGTGTGACTTACCTAAGCTGAAATTGTTTACTTGATAAGTTGACAAATTGTGATATGTCAATTAACCTTTGTTTTGAAGATATATTCTAGAATGATATTTGAAATACAGGAGATGAGCAATGGGAAAATCATGATACAGAGGAAATAACCGGGAAGGTACAATCCGAAAAGAAAGCAAGGTATTCTCATCTCTTCGAACTACTAGGTACGTAAATTTTGAGGGAGAAATTTCATAAGGAGGGGAGATTGTGAGATACCGAATTTTATGAAATGAAAATATTCAATTTTCTTATAATTATTATTTTATTTAGTAAATGCTTAAATTGAGAAAGGGTTAAAGTTAAGGGTGATATGTGAAAATTTTGCAAAGTAAGCAAATTAATATAAAATATTCGTTATGTCGGAGAATATTCGATTGGTCGGGGAATATTTATTTTAACAGGGAATATTCGTACGATGACATAATCATTGGCAGGACCCCATAACAGAAGTATTGTCGTAGTTAGAAAACGACAGAAATATCTTTTTATAAAAATAATGGCAAAAGTTTTACCGTTAAACTGTTGAACTACCTAGTAGTAAAAGTACAGTAATACGCGTGGTTGCATAGTAGCACATAGTATTAATTATTGATGCTTACGTGAGTAATCAGTCAGTTATACTCAATTATTGCTATAGTAATTACTGCATAATATCTCTCATATTATTGATTCAATTATTATCACCGTATCATCTGCATAATATTTTATATTATTAAATCAATAATTGAGACGACAAAGTTATTCATATTATTATTTATAATATTGACGATGTCTAGAACGTTCAATCGAGGAAAGGGGTTTGGTCACCTAATTGCGTGCCAATAGGGAGAAATCCTTATCGGAATGCCCTCTCTTTTCTGGGAATGATCTGGTTGTTAAATATTGTGAGTTATAATATTTATGATGAATAAGTTTGTGTTGATTAAAGATGAAATTGATATTTCCATTGTGTTGGGATTATTAGTGTGAGTGGAAATCGACATCTATTTCGATAATAATTGATTTTTGGAGGTTAAATTGACCAATCGGGTAATTAATTGAATAAATGAGCAATTCATTGCTATTAATTCACATGCTTATAACTATTTATTCACATGTATGTACTATTGATTCACATGCATGTACTATTAGGGGAGGTGGTGCAAGATTGATAATACATACATGACTAAATTAAAAATAGAGGTATAGATGAAGGTACTATATTGTAATTATTTTATTCACATGTATAGAACTATTGAGTCACATGATTGTACTATTGATTCACATGATGTACTATTAGGGGATGTGGTGCAAGTTTAATAATACTTGCAGGACTAAAGTAAAAATGAAGAAAAAGATGAAGGTATTATACTATAATATTTCGAGCCCCAAAACGTGCAATTATTGAAACTATATTTTCCTATAAATAGAAGCTCATTCTTCCTTCATTCTCACTAATTCACTAAGACTCACAAGAGCAATTATAGAGAGAGAATTTATAGAGAGAGAAGCTATAAAGAGAAGCTATAGAGAGAAAGAAGAAGAGTAGTCTGCTACTTCACTATTCCAGTATCTAGTCTTCTTCCAAGGTAAGGAGTATTATTTATTTCATGTTTTGAAGAGATATTATTTTTTTCAATACTCGTAAGGGTTGTTACTCCATTCTTTATTATTCTGTTGGAATAATCTGCTCACGCGACTCCGCATGCATGGTGAAATTAAATCATTATTCCATTATTTATTATTCTCATTGAATAACTCCTTCACGCAGATCACTACCGCATGCATGGTGAAATCCTTCTGTTATTCCATTCTTTATTATTCTATTAGAATAACCTGTCTACGCGGACTACCGCATGCATGGTGAATGACCCTTAGTATACATTTTTTATTAAAATGGTGTAATGATATGTCTACATGGATTATCGCATTGCGGGTGAAAATCCATTTTCAGTTTCGTATATTCTACTATACTCGTATGAGATATCATTTCTTTTGTACTCATCATGGAATATCATTTTCTTTTGTATTTTTCTTTTATGAGTACTATTCATATATATGTTACTATTCACGTATACGGTACTATTTACGAATATGAGTTACTATTCACGAGTTACTATTCGCAAAGTACTATTTATGGGGTACTATTCATAGAGTACCATCCCCAAAGTACTATTCACGAAGTACTATTCACTCATGTACTATTCACCCGTAGCACAATTCATGATAAAAATTGATTTCTCTTTGGTCCAAATCATTTTTGATACAATATCATTCTTGAATTTTACTCCACAAAGCAGTATTATGGTGAAACTTTGGATATTATTGAATTCTGGATAAATTAAATTGTTAAAGTCTTTAAAATTTATCCTTTGCTTTCTTTTAATTGAATTCTTATATCATTGTCATCATCCTCATGCTTATATTGTGATGAAAGTCATCTTTGGCTTACGTGCATAGATGGACTGTTGATTGGTATGATTATGACCAGGAATCATTCGGTATAATCATGACTCGTAATGTTACAAATGATGTGGTAAAAGTTCTCAGTGGCCTGTAATGCATTGATGGACAGTTGTTGGTATGATTATGACCAGGGATTATTCGGTATAATCATGACCATTGATGATTACATGAATATCTTTGGCCCGTATCGCATGGATAATTCGTGGTTGTGATACTAATTATTAAGGTGAGTCTCAGCGATAGTTGTTGGTATGATCCTGACCATGTATTCTCTTCGGACAAGGGTGCAAAGATGAATTGTTATTTGGCGTGATCATGACCATTGGTGAAAACAAGAATATCTTTGGCCCGTAGTGCATGGATAATTCGTGGTCGTGATACTAATGAATATCATTGGCCATAGTGCATGGATAATTCGATGATGTGGATTATTTATTGAGTTGAGTCTCAACGATAAAATATTGATAATAAACTTTTAATTCGTAGAAGACAGTAGATATCATGCTCTACTTGACTATTCTAAAATACAGTTGCATGTCTTTGGCCTGTAGTGCAAACGCGAACTGTTAATGAATATATTTGGTCCGTAGTACAAAGATGAATTTATTAGTATGATTATGAACATGAATTGTGATTTGGTATAACCATGATCTTTGATGTTTCAGGTAAAGACAGGTGATGAAAATTATCTTTGTCCTGGGTGCGAAGAGGAATTTAGAATCACAATTATGATTATGAGTTATTCACATGATTGTAGAAAGGAACCTTTGATTGATGTTACAGGGATAAAATATTGTTGGTGGACTTTCAACGTGGAGAAGATAATAGACTTTATGGTCTATTTGAGTGTTCTAATGGATTGCTCGTTCCGCTGCCACTATGTTTAAATTTTTTTATCATCTACTATATGTTCTAAATCTCTGATTTATTACTGACGAAGGCTATTGATAATTTAATTATCTTTAGTCATGATATTCTTTACTAGGATATTTATGCTCACCCTTTTGCTTCACAATTCCTTTCAGGTAATAAGAGTGTAGCTGGGTCGAGCGGGGGTAACAGTGGAATAGAACGATGGTCTATAGCTGTTGAGGTTTCCCCTAAAATAGTATGGAAATAATTTTATTGCGAATTTTTGATAAGTGTGTCATATTTTATACGTCATTTTAATCGTTGATTTTGGTGAACCGAATAGGGTGAGGTGAACCCAACTTTGGAAAGGTGTTTTGCCACTGTCATATAAGATGTCTAATGACAAAAGACTTCATGTTATCATAAGACAGGGTTGTGCACATGCACTTGCTGATTATATCTATGAGCACTACCTATATAATCTTGGAGTTTGGTTGAATTATAATTCTCAATTGGAGATATTGGAGATAATTATATGTCAAGAGAAGACTCACCATTGGAAAGAACATGACAATAATCTTTTTCATTTTTCTTTGGGGTCTATTGGGTCAACCAAGGATAATTTTCGAGTCATATGATATCTATCATAACTTAGATGCATGGCTTCCCATGTACGAAGGTTTCCTTGAGCATTTTCCAAAGATTTTAATTTCTAAAACAGTTATTGACTGTACTTTTATGTAAAGTACCATTGTAAGGTGTTGTGGGTGAGGCACCATGAGAGTTACATATATTTGTATTAAAACTCACAACTTATGTGTTGTCTTACTCTACACAATAGTTCAACCATTGTATAAATGAAGTTTGTATTTGATTTCTGTAGTGTGATATCTGGCGACTCAGAATGGGTCGTTTGGACCTATTTTGGGGGCATCACAAATGGTATTAGAGCTTAGGGATATAATCGCTGGCGGAGATATGAGTCTAGAACTAGGAGGGGAGAGACGAGTAATATACTTCGCTAGTGTGTAACTTACCTAAGCTGAAATTGTTTACTTGATAAGTTGACAAATTGTGATATGTCAATTAACCTTTGTTTTGAAGATATATTCTAGAATGATATTTGAAATACAGGAGATGAGCAATGGGAAAATCATGATACAGAAGAAATAACCGGGAAGGTACAATCCAAAAAGAAAGCAAGGTATTCTCATCTCTTCGAACTACCAGGTACGTAAATTTTGAGGGAGAAATTTCATAAGGAGGGGAGACTGTGAGATCCCGAATTTTATGAAATAAAAATATTCAATTTTTTTATATTTATTATTTTATTTAGTAAATGGTTAAATTGAGAAAGGGTTAAAGTTAAGGGTGATATGTGAAAATTTTGCAAAGTAAGCAAGTTGATATAAAATAATCCTTGTGTCGGGGAATATTCGATTGGTCGGGAAATATTCATTTTAACAAGGAATATTCGTATGACGACATAGTCATTGGTGGACCCCATAATAGAAGTATTGTCGTAGTTAGAAAATGACAGAAATAACTTTTTATAAAAATAACGGCGAAAGTTTCTGAATTAAACCGTTGAACTACCCAAAGTAAAGGTACGATGTCTGGCGTGGTTGCATAGTAGCACACAGTATTAATTATTAATGCTTACGTGAGAAGTCACTCAGTTATACTCAATTATTTCTACAATAATTACTGCATAATATCTCTCATGTTATTGATTCAATTATTATCATAGTATCATCTGCATAATATTTTATATTATTAAATCAATAATTGAGACGACAATCATATTATTATTTGTAATATTGACGATGTCTAGAAAGTTCTATCGAAAAAAGGGGTTTGGTCACCTAATTGTGCACCAATAGGGAGAAATCCTTATCGGAAAGCCCCTCTTTCTTGGGAATGATCTGGTTGTTAAATATTGTGAGTTATAATATTTATGATGAATAAGTTCGTGTTGATTAAAGATGAAATTGATATTTCCATTGTGTTGGGATTATTAATGTTAGTGGAAATCGACATCTATTTCGATAATAATTGATTTCTGGAGGTTAAATTGACCAATCGGGTAATTAATCGAATAAATAAGCAATTAATTGCTATTAACTCATATGCTTATAACTATTTATTCACATGTATATACTATTGATTCACATGCATGTACTATTAGAGAGGTGGTGCAAGATTGATAATACTTGCATGACTAAATTAAAAATGGAGGTATAGATGAAGGTACTATACTGTAATTATTTTTTTCACATGTATATAACTATTGGGTCACATGATTGTACAATTGATTCACATGATGTACTATTAGGGGAGGTGGTGCAAGTTTGATAATACTTGCAGGACTAAATTAAAAATGAAGGAAAAGATGAAGGTATTATACTGTAATATTTTCATTTCAAAACGTCTGAATTATTGAAACAATATTTTCCTATAAATAGAAGCTCATTCTTCCTTCATTCTTACCAATTCACTAAGACTCACAAGAGCAATTATAGAGAGAGAATTTATAGAGAGAGAAGCTATAGAGAAAAAGAAGAAGAGTAGTCTGCTACTTCACTATTCCAGTATCTAGTCTTCTTCCAAGGTAAGGGGTATTATTTATTTCATGTTTTGAAGAGATATTATTTTCTTTCAATACTCGTAAGGGTTGTTACTCCATTCTTTATTATTCTGTTGGAATAACCTGTCTACGCGGACTACTGTATGCATGGTGAAATTCTTCTATTATTCCATTCTTTATCATTCTGTTGGAATAACCCTTCTACGCAGACTACCGCATGCATGGTGAAATCCTTCTGTTATTCCATTCTTTATTATTCTGTTGGAATAACATGTCTACGCGGACTACCGCATGCATGGTGAATGACCCTTCGTATACATTCTTTATTAAATTGTGGTAATGATATGTCTACATGGATTATCGCATTGCGGGTGAAAATCCATTTTCAGTTTCGTATATTCTATTATACTCGTATGAGATTTCATTTCTTTTGTACTAATCATGGAATATCATTTTCTTTTGTATTTTTCTTTTATGAGTACTATTCACGAAGTACTATTTATATATATGGCACTATTGACGTATACGGTACTATTTACGAATATGAGTTACTATTCACGAGTTACTATTTGCAAAGTATTATTCATGGGGTACTATTTATAGAGTACCATCCCCAAAGTACTATTCACAAAGTACTATTCACAGAGTACTATTCACTCATGTACTATTCACCCAGAGCACAATCCATGACAAAAATTGATTTCTTTTTGGTCGAGGCACCATGAGAGTTACATATATTTGTATTAAAACTCACAGCTTATGTGTTGTCGTACTCTGCACGACAGTTCAACCGTTGTTTAAATGAAGTTTGTATTTGATTTATGTAGTGTGATATCTGGCGACTCAGAATGGGTTGTGTGGATCTATTTTGGGGGAGTCACAACAACAATTGTTCTATTTATAATAATAATGTTTTATATGGTGTTGGTAATTTGTGAAATGGACTTTATATACTTGACTTGCATGAAAATATACTTCAAATTGAACAAACTAATAAAAGGAAAAGAGGTGATGTTAATTATACATATATGTGGAACTTTAGACTTGGTCATATTAATGAAACAAGATTAACCAAGTTTCATAAAGATGGGCTCCTAGAGCTATCAGATTATGAATCATATCGAACTTATGAATCTTGTCTCATGGGAAAAATGACTAAATCTCCTTTTAGTGAAAAAGGAGAAAGAGTTACAGAGTTGTTAGCGTTGGTACACATAGATGTATGCAGACCTATGACAACGAATGTACAAGGATGGTATTCTTATTTTATTACATTCATTGAAGATCACTCAAGAATTGGATATGTGTATTTAATGAAATACAAATCTGAATCATTTGAAAAGTTCAAAGAGTTCATAAGTGAAGTAGAGAAACAAACTGGCTAAAATATTAAGATTCTTCGATCAGATCGAGGTGGTGAATACTTAAGCGGTGAGTTTCTCAATTGTATGAAAGAAAATGGTATAATCTCACAATGGACTCCACCAGGGATGCCACAGATGAATGGTGTATCTAAAAGGAGAAATCGAACATTGTTGGACATGGTTCAATCTATGATGAGCTTTACCGACCTTCTAATTTCCTTTGGGGGATATGCCCTAGAATTGGCTACATACCTACTTAACAAGGTACCTACCAAATCCGTCCCTAAGACCCCATATGAATTATGGATAGGGAGGAAACCAAGTCTTAAGCATGTTAAAACTTGGGGTTGTCCAGCTTATGTCAAAAAGTTTGAAAACGATAAGCTGCAGAATAGATCTGACAAGTGTAGATTTGTGGGATACCCTAAAGAAACATCAGGGTATTATTTCTATCATCCAATTAATCAAAAGGTGTTTGTTGCGAAACATGCTACCTTCTTGGAAAAGGAGTTTATCCTTGAAGGGGTCAATGGGAGTAAGATATATATTGAAGAAGTTCTAGAACCACAAAATACTACGGATCAAAGTCACGTACCTAACCAAGTGGAAGAACATATTGTAACACACCCTATTCATAAATCTGGAAGAGTACCGAAGATACCTGATGGGTATGGATTCGTCATAGAGGATGACAATGAGGTACGTATCATAGATGATGATGATCCATTGAATTACGAACATGCTATGGGTAGTAAAGACTCAAAGAAGTGGCAAGAAGCCATGAAATCCGAGATGGACTCCATGTATGAAAACTAAGTATGGACTTTGGTTTCACCACCTGAAGGCATTAAGCCTATTGGGTGTAAATGGGTCTTTAAAAGAAAGACTGGAGCAGACGGCAAGGTAGAGACCTATAAGGCCCGGCTGGTAGCAAAAGGTTTCAAACAAAGACAAGGATTTGATTATAACGAAACCTTCTAACCATTAGCGATGCTCAAGTCCATTCAGATCTTGCTTGCGATTACAGCTTACCATGACTACGAAATATGACAGATGGACGTGAAAACGGCCTTCCTCAATGCGAAACTTGAGGAGGATGTGTATATGACACAACCAGAGGGATTTGTTTCAAAGGTTAGAACAAATCAAGTCTGTAAGCTACAACAATCCATTTATGGATTGAAGCAAGCTTCTCATAGGTGGAACATCCGTTTTGATGAGACAATCAATGAGTTTGATTTTATCAAAAATGAGGATAAACCATGTGTGTACAAGAAGGTTATTAGGAGCGTTGTTCCATTCCTTGTATTATATATTGATGATATATTACTGATAGGGAATGATATTCTTATGCTACAATCAATTAAAATCTGGTTATCTAAACACTTCTCCATGAAGGACTTGGGAGAAGCATCCTATATTTTGGGGATAAAGATTTATATTCTGGGGATAAAGATTTATAAAGATAGATCTAAAAGGATGCTTAGCTTATCCCAAGGAACGTACATTGACTCGATGCTAAAGAAGTTTAGCATGGAAGATTCCAAAAGAGGTCTCACGTCGATGAACCATGGAATATATCTCTCCAAGAAACAGGCCCCAAAGACACCTGAGGAGAGATACCGTATGAGTAAGATTCCTTATGCTTCAATAATAGGATCTATCATGTACGGTATGATATGTACTAGATTGGTTGTCGCTCATGCATTAAGTGTAACAAGCAGATATCAGTCGAATCCAGTAGAAGAACACTGGAAGGCAGTGAAAAATATCCTAAAGTACTTAAGAAGAACTAAGGATGTGTTTCTTGTCTGTGGTGGGTCTAACTTGAAACTAGAGAGCTTTACAAACTCAAGTTCTCAAATGGACCAAGATTACAGTAAATCCGTTTTGGGGTATGTGTTTACCTTAAACGGTGGCGCAGTTGTAAGACCCCAACTTTTATGAATAAAGATTAACTTTTCTCGAAATATATTTTTGAATATTATGGTGTGAATTTGATATAATGTTATAGTTGTGGGTTATATTTATAAATTTTGCAAAGTAAGCAAGTTGTCATAAAATATTCGATTGGTCGGGGAATATTCGTTTTATTAGGGAATATTCATACGACGACACAATCAATGGTGGACCCCATAACAGAATTATTTTCGGAGTTAGAAAATGATAGAAATATCTTTTTATAAAAATAACGGTGAAAGTTTTACCGTTAACTGTTAAAATATCCGATGATAAAAGTACAGTAATACGCGTGGTTGCATAGTAGCACACAGTATTGATTATTGATGCTTACGTGAGAAGTCACTCAGTTATACTCAATTATTGCTACAATAATTGTTGCATAATATCTCACATTATTGATTCAATTATTGTCACAGTTTCATCTGCATAATATTTTATATTATTAAATCAATAATTGAGACGACAAAGTTATTCATATTATTATTTGCATTACTGACGATGTCTAGAAAGTTTTGTCGAGGAAAGGGGTTTGGTCACCTAATTGCGTGCCAATAGGGAGTAATCCTTATCGGAAAGCCCCCTCTTTCCTGGGAACGATCTGGTTGATAATATTGCGAGTTATAATATTAATGATGAATAAATGTTGTTAAAAATATTGAGATAAATAAAGGGGTATTTTATGAAGTATTTGTTGTAAGTTTGGTTTTTTTCATGGACCCCCACTTACCCAGTTTTCAAAATTGTTAGTAGAAAGTTATCTCAATTTTATTTTATTACTTATATATATATAAGGTGGATATGTTAGGTTTGTAATATTCATAACGCAATCAAAATTGCAAAATTAAGCGGAAGCGAGTAAAATCAGAGTTTAAAAATTTTTACAAACCATATACCCGGATCACCCTTTATGCACAATTATTAATTAAACGAAAAAGATAACGAATGAGAATCATACCCTTGAAGATCGAGCTTCCTCAGGTACGAGTTCACCTCCAATCATTTTCGCGTTCAACTTGAATCCACCGGGTTTGTTCCTTCCTTTGATCAACGTTAGCCACCCAAATGTTTGGCCTCTAGAGGTGATCCACCAAGAAAGAAAAAGATTCAAGAAGTGGGTGGTTGGCTAAACCCTAGTTTTTCTATCTCTATAGAAAAGGCGTACTCTCCAACTGTTGGAATTTTTACGTAGTTGTAAAAGTCAACAACCACATCACCCATAATAAGACTCCTCTTATTTATAGATGTGGGCAACCCACCTTAACAATTAAGGAATTGGGTTTTATTTAATTAATTAAATTCTTTTAATTAATTAAGCTCCCTAATCTTATTAGGGATAATTAATTAAACTCCTTTAACTAATTTTCCTCCTAATCCTATTAGGAATAAATGAGAGTACTTATATTAAATTAATTTCTAAACTCTTTTAGAAATTAAAATAATAATAATTGTAATAATATTAATAAGACTCCTCTTATTAATTTATATTTAATATTTCTAAAATATTAAATAATAAATATTAAGCTATTTAATTTATTCTATCACCATAGATTAAATTAAATATACTTAACATATTATTACGATTATGCCATTAACTTCTTAAATAATTATTCTTCCTTTTATGGTGTGACCCTTTAGGTTCTCCATATTAAACCTAATTGTTGTGAATAATCAATTAGAACAATTCTAATCTTATTTAAATAAATAAATTAAACAATTAATTTATTTAAATAAATAATATTTATTCTACAATAGGGATAAGCCTCCCTAGCGATCAACGACTTTCCAGATAATATAGATTTCAACATTAATCATTAAAGAACCTTTGAATAAATAGTTACCGTACAATTCAATCCTTCCACCATACAATGTCCCAATTAAATATAAGACATGGAATTACTGTCAAGTCTTATTTTATTTAATTATATGTATTTTGATCCTTAAATGCACAACTCCAAATAATGCAAATTAGAAACTCCTTTCTAATTTCATTCTCGCCGCCAAGGACTCTTTGGGTTGTCATTTATCAAATCACATAGGACATTTCTCTTCTTTTATTAAGTGGTAGATTCTTTATTGATCATACATTATCTCCATGTACAATTTATTATACCCAAGCATACCCTTTGATATACCCTAAGGGTCTTAAGGAATAAGTCAAAGTATAACTCATCATACACAAGATACTATGATGATCTCAAGTCCAAGGATCACTTGTACTACTATCACGACGTGAATTTCCTATTGACAGGCAAGTAAAACTCCATTAGGTATTCCTTAGCGAGCCACGTTCAGTGAACTTATTCTCTAATAAGCACCTACATACTTGCTTTAGTGTCTCCACACAAATGATCATGAGATCAATCATCCTCATCCAATGAGCAAGCAACGTATGTACCAATCTATCCGGATTCACTAATCCCCAATTTAGTAATCCAATGATTGGGAACTATTTTAGTTTTAAGCTTTCTAAGAATTTAAATCTCATTAGAATGATCATCATCATTATTCTAAAAGCATTGCTTAAAACTATGGGTTTATCACATATTGTAAAACAGCATCATGTAGATAATTAAAAGCCTTTAATAAATTAATACTTTTTATTAATAAATGAATAAGATTGTTACAAAGTATATGCTTTATCATCAAACATGATTGGCTTATGTGCATACTACTTTCAATCTTCCACTTGCACTAAAGCCAATCGTTATGGTATCTTATACTCTTCTTCTCTAAGTGACGATTATCCTGCTGTTGGATAAGCTTTAGTTAATGGATATGTAATGTTGTTCATGAGAGTCCACTATCTCTATAGTGATTTCCCATCTTTCAATGATTCTAATAATCAAATGAAAGTGCCACAACACATGTTTAGATCCAAGATGAGACTTAGAACTATTCCTAGTTACGTAATGAACTTTTAATCCAAACAATCAACTTGCGACTTCATTTATAGCTATATACTTTGTCTTTATCACTAAACCAAAGAACTCTTTTCTTTGTTTGGAACCTTTCCAATTCAACTGCACCAATTGCTCAAGGTAACCCTTTACGTTAAAGTGGATTTTCATCATCTTAGTGCATGCCTAAAAACTTGAGTCTGCTAAGCCCTCTAGTTTTAATTTAGACCCACCATGAATATGATCACATCCTTAGTGTCGGTTAAGCACTTTAAGATGTTTTTCACTGACTCATAGTGAACTTCTCCAGAATATAACTGATCAACATCAAGTCTCGTATATTTCATTGCGTACATGATTGTCATTCATGCGACCTCTCTTTTCAGGAGTCTGTGGGGACTATTAAGAGAGATACACTCCATAGCTCATCGACATGAGACATCTCTTAGAGTTTGCCATGCTAAACAACTTTAGCATCAAATGAATATACGTTCCGTGGGTTAAGTCGAGCATCCTTTTAAATCTATCTATATAGATTTGCATCCCCAATAATGATACTCTTCCCAAATCATTCATGGAGGATTGTTTAGACAACTTTATCTTTACTGATTGTAGCATTGGTATGTAATTCCTCATCCGTAGTATATCAACATATAATACTAGAAATTTCACGATGCTCCCACTGACCCTTTTGTACACACTATGTTCATTCTTATTTTTGATAAAATCAAACTCTTTTGATTGCCTCATCAAAACGAATGTTCCATATTTGAGAAACTTGCTTCAATCCATTTCTCCGAGTGTCTCACAACACTTACCTCATCATATGTATGTATCGGATCATCATCTTCTATGATGTGTACCTCATCATCATCATCATCTATGATGAATCCATACCTCCCGTATCTTTCTTGCTTATTCGAATTACGATTCGGTTAGTGGTATAATAGGTCTATCTACGAGTTCCTCTTATTTGACTTATAGTGTTTTGTGGTTCTTGAACTTTTCAAGATCTATTATCCTCCCACTAGCCCCTTTTAATGATAAACACCTTTATCTTATAAAGCGCGTGTTTTAAGTAACAAACACCTTTTGCTAAGTAGAATTATAGAACATATACCCTAAACTTACTTTAGGATGTCCCACAAATTGTACTTGTCAAATCTTGTCCCAAGCTTATCCTTTTGAAACCTTTTTCACATAAGTTGGAACCCCTTATCTTAACAAACTTAAGATTAGGAATCCTCCCTGTCCATAACTTTTATGGAGTCTTGGGGCTGGATTTTGAGGTTACCTTTTCGTAGATATGCAGCCATTTCTAGGACATGATCCTAGAAGGATACTGGAATGTCGGTAAAATAATTATGGACCGCACCATGTTCAAATAGGTACAATTTTTCCTTTCAGATACATCAATCAATTATTATGTATCGAGAGGCGTCCATTAAGAGAAAACCATTTGAGATGATCTAGAAACTTATTGCACAAGTATTCCTTCCTTGATCCGATCAAAGAATCCTAATACTTTGCCAATTTGTTTCACTTTTGAATTCTTTGAACCTTTCAAATAATTCACACTTGTATTTCAAAGAAATACACACATTCAACTCTTTGAATGATCATCTCCTTTTCTTATACTAGTTTGTTCAATTTGCAAAATATATTTTTCACGTAAGTCAAGTATACAAAATCCATTAAGTAATATTCCAGTTCTATACAAAACATTATTATTATAAATAGAACAACAATTGTTCTTAATTATAATACCAAAAATTTTATTGTCCAACAATAAAATGGAAATAATATTTTTAACAAGAACTGGAATACAATAACAACTTATTGACTTAATAGATTTGCCCGTAGGCATTGCTAAACTATAAGTTTCTATGGCTAATATGGCAACCTTTGCTACATTTCCCACACATAGGATTACTTATATTTGTTTAGCTTTCCACTTCTGCTTGGTCCCTTCATAAATCTATATTTATGATAACCAAAGTCGGTATCCAATACCCAAGTAGAACCTTGACTTAAAGAAAAATTATTTTAAATCATGAACAAATTTGTATTTGTAACCAAAACTTCACTAAGCTTCTTTGGTTAGCCTCTGCAAGATGCTTCTCATGATTTATTTCCGAGGTCCGGGCTTATAGCGGTGGAAGCAAACTCCTTTGCTATCCGTGACGATTTTGTTCTTATTATCCTTTGTTTACGCCTTTACATTTTACCTTCTTTGAATCGTTCTTCTTTTGAAAGATCCTTTGGCCCCTACCAAAGTGGGACTTGATCTTTCTTGGTTGGAAAGTGACTCTCAACATTTTCAATATGTTAAGCAAATCAAATGAGGCGATATCTAGCTTGTTCATATAAAAAATTCACAACAATTGTGAAAGGAGTCCGGGAGTGAGTGCAAGATCAAATCTTGGCTCAACTCTCCATCCATGACAAAACCAGTTGTCCTAATTGATCAATCAAATTGATTATGTTAAGAACCTTTTGTCTGTACTATAGTGCCATTGGCCATTCTAGTTCGGAAGATCTCCTTAGATATCTGATATCTATCAGTCCTACTTTCCTCACCATCAACTACTTGATGTGCAGGAATATAGTAGGAGCATCCATAGTTTCATGCTGACGCTGAAGCTCGTTACTCATAGATGCGAGCATGATGCATTGAGCCAACTGTGCATCATCTTGACACTTTCTAAAAGTAGCAATCTCTTCCTCAGAGGCATTGTCTGCAACCATTGCAGGGATAGGCGTATTAAGGACATAAGATAACTTTTCAACTATGAGAACTATTCTCAAATTCCTTAACCAATCCGTTTAATTCGGTCTGGTTAATTTAGCATCTAATATGCTTCGCATTGATAGTAATTTTAGACATTGTAAAATTCTGTAAATGAATTTGTAATTAACAACATTTTAACATACATTCTTTTATTAATTACCAAAATAATTTAGGTCTTGTTTTAAATTGGTATCTCCCACTATTTTCTTCAAACTATATTACCCTCACTTATATAGTTCGGCAAAATCTAATTAAAGATTTGCTAGTGAGAATAAGGATCCCATTTCAAATGTATATAGCCTTGTGGTGACACAACAAACTATATATAAATAAATAGGTAGACAACTTTTGTCAATTACATCAACTATGCAACTCCTTTTCTTTTGCCTCTTAGATTATTTTGATCAAGTGGTGGCACATCCGAATCAAAATTATCCAAGTTAAGTCGGACCTAGCACTCCATATATTCAAAAAGAAAAATATCATCCTTGTGGTGACACAACAAAACAATATTGTTCAATTTTCTTTATAAGCATCAAATGTGATAAATTAACATCTTAAATACTTAATACTTGCCTTGTGGTGACACAACAAACTCATATTAAATATTTAATACTCTATTAATTTTATCATGCTAGAAAGGCGACGCTCGATATTCCAAATATCTTTGAACGCTTAGGACTTAATATAAAAATTGAGGGTTTGTTATTAATTTATCTCATCTTGTTTAGCGCATTTATATATATATATATAAAATACGCGTCATATTATTAATAAACATGCGAAGCATGTTTGCATAATATATAATATATATATATAAGCATGCACATATAGAATACTATATTCTACCCGGATTGATTATGGACTTTTATTCTAGTTTGGTTCACTAGAGCCACCAAGTGAACCAAAAGGTCAAACCCTAGAGGTACAAGAAATAATATTTAAATATAACTATTACATTTAAACCCGGCTCCATTACAAACGGGGTCTTCAAGCGCTCCTTGCTCCTTGATCTCCAATTTTCAAAATTAATTCTAACTATTCCTATTACAAAACTATTTAAAATAAATAAAACCTTGATCGTGATCGAGGGAAGTACATAGGAGGGAGTTAGAATTTACATTAAGAAAAATTAGAGAAGGCGAGTCTGCATAGACCCCATTTAATAAAACCCATACATTCATGCATCCAACTAAAATAAAATCCAATCACATTGGTCAATAGTCCATAATCAATCCCATTTATTATCATACACATCATCATATGCATCAATAAATAGCATTCATCATATGAATAATAAACATTTAATATATATATATTGATATCATTTAATGGGCAAATTTAGTTAGTATAAAATCTATTTTTGAATCAAAATAAACTCCTTTATTTTAATCCAAATTTAAATCAAAATAAAACTATTTTATTTTAATTTATCCAATTTTGAATAAAATAAACTATTTTATTTTAATCAAAATTTTAATCAAAATAAACTCCTTTATTTTAATTAATTATGGAATCCAATTCCATGTAATAAAAAAATCTTTAATTAAAATAAACTCTTTTATTTTAATTAATTATGGAATCCAATTCTATGTAAAAAAAAATCTTTTATTAAAGGAAACACTTGATATTCTTTCCTATTCACAAATAAATCTCCTTTATTTTGAATAATATGAAATCTTATTCCATATTTAAATAAACTTTTTATTTAAGGAAATTAGGATTCTCTTTCCTATTCACAAATAAACTCTTTTATTTTGAATAATATGAAATCTTATTTCATATCTAAACAAACTCCTTTATTTAAGGAAAGATGGATTTACTTCCTATTCATAAATAAACTCCTTTTTTTTTAGGAAAAATGAAATCCAATTTCAACTCCAATTAGTTATCATGGAATCCAATTCCAACTCTAATTAGTTAGCATAAAATTCTAATTTTAAAATTAAAATAAACCTATTATTTTAAAATTAAAATAAACTTTTATTTTAAATTAAAATAAACTTTTTATTTTAATTATAAAATTATTAAAATATTATATATATATATAATCATATGCGGTTTTTTTTTTAAAAAAAAATTGTTAACATGCTACTGTTACTATATATATATTGATTCTAATATATATATAAATATATATATGTCAAATATCTGTGTTAACATGGCCTAGTCCCTTTTATTTTTAATGGGCCACGTGGGTTAACATGTAAAGTATATATATATATATATATATATATATATATATATATATATATATATATATATATATATATAGTAACGCATCTTCTTCAAGTATTCCATGCAACAAGTCCTGTTTTTTCCATTAGAATGATTTTGGTTTTTTTTTTTTTTTTTAATAAATTTTATACAACAAAATTATGCCCAAAAAATTGTTCTAAACACATATCAATATACATATCAAATTAAAACAATTAATAATTCGCATAAAGGTTTGGCTCTGATGCCACTGTTAGGTTTGTAATATTCATAACGCAATCAAAATTGCAAAATTAAGCGGAAGCGAGTAAAATCAGAGTTTAAAAATTTTTACAAACCATATACCCGGATCACCCTTTATGCACAATTATTAATTAAACGAAAAAGATAACGAATGAGAATCATACCCTTGAAGATCGAGCTTCCTCAGGTACGAGTTCACCTCCAATCCTTTTCGCGTTCAACTTGAATCCACCGGGTTTGTTCCTTCCTTTGATCAACGTTAGCCACCCAAATGTTTGGCCTCTAGAGATGATCCACCAAGAAAGAAAAAGATTCAAGAAGTGGGTGGTTGGCTAAACCCTAGTTTTTCTATCTCTATAGAAAAGGCGTACTCTCCAACTGTTGGAATTTTTACGTAGTTGTAAAAGTCAACAACCACATCACCCATAATAAGACTCCTCTTATTTATAGATGTGGGCAACCCACCTTAACAATTAAGGAATTGGGTTTTATTTAATTAATTAAATTCTTTTAATTAATTAAGCTCCCTAATCTTATTAGGGATAATTAATTAAACTCCTTTAACTAATTTTCCCTCCTAATCCTATTAGGAATAAATGAGAGTACTTATATTAAATTAATTTCTAAACTCTTTTAGAAATTAAAATAATAATAATTGTAATAATATTAATAAGACTCCTCTTATTAATTTATATTTAATATTTCTAAAATATTAAATAATAAATATTAAGCTATTTAATTTATTCTATCACCATAGATTAAATTAAATATACTTAACATATTATTACGATTATGCCATTAACTTCTTAAATAATTATTCTTCCTTTTATGGTGTGACCCTTTAGGTTCTCCATATTAAACCTAGGTTGTGAATAAATCAATTAGAACAATTCTAATCTTATTTAAATAAATAAATTAAACAATTAATTTATTTAAATAAATAATATTTATTCTACAATAGGGATAAGTCTCCTAGCGATCAACGACTTTCCGGATAATATAGATTTCAACATTAATCATTAAAGAACCTTTGAATAAATAGTTCTGAATGCAATTCAATCCTTCCACCATACAATGTCCCAATTAAATATAAGGCATGGAATTACTTTCACAAGTCTTATTTTATTTAATTATATGTATTTTGATCCTTAAATGCACAACTCCAAATAATGCAAATTAGAAACTCCTTTCTAATTTCATTCTCGCTTAACCCCAAGGACTCTTTGGGTTGTCATTTATCAAATCACATAGGACATTTCTCTTCTTTTATTAGAAGTGGTAGATTCTTTATTGATCATACATTATCTCCATGTACAATTTATTATACCCAAGCATACCCTTTGATATACCCTAAGGGTCTTAAGGAATAAGTCAAAGTATAACTCATCATACACAAGATACTATGATGATCTCAAGTCCAAGGATCACTTGTACTACTATCACTACAGAATTCCTATTGACAAAAAGTAAAACTCCATTAGGTATTCCTTAGCGAGCCACGCTCGATGAACTTATTCTCTAATAAGCACCTACATACTTGCTTTAGTGTCTCCACACAAATGATCATGAGATCAATCATCCTCATCCAATGAGCAAGCAACGTATGTACCAATCTATCCGGATTCACTAATCCCCAATTTAGTAATCCAATGATTGGGAACTATTTTAGTTTTAAGCTTTCTAAGAATTTAAATCTCATTAGAATGATCATCATCATTATTCTAAAAGCATTGCTTAAAACTATGGGTTTATCACATATTGTAAAACAGCATCATGTAGATAATTAAAAGCCTTTAATAAATTAATACTTTTTATTAATAAATGAATAAGATTGTTACAAAGTATATGCTTTATCATCAAACATGATTGGCTTGTGTGCATACTACTTTCAGGATAATGGTGTGGGAATGTGGTGCCTTTACCGTAAGGGTAAAGGTGTATATATATATTTTATAAATTTTATTTATATATAAAATAGAATATATTATATTTTAATTACACAGTACTGCATAGTGTTGCATAGTGTGTGCATAATCCTTTATAGTGCAGCATAGTAAAATCAATTTTTTTAAATGTTCAACTGAACGTCCGTGATTTTCAATTACTGTTCACCCATGATTTAATAAATTCAAATAGTATCCTTCCATTCTCTTATAAATAGGATGCTTAGTTTAGAATTGAAAATCACAACAGAATCAGAGAATTCTTCTTCTATAATATTGAGCGTATTTCTTTAAAGTTTAAGGAAGCTTTGAGCGTAGAAAACAGTATAAGTTTTCTTCAAGAATATCTCCGCTATATTAGACGAAATACTCTCCTTTTTAAGGTAAGGGATATTATTTTTGTTCAGTATTCGTAAGAAATAATATTTTCTTTCATACTCTGTAGTATGTGAGTAATATTATTTCGTTTAATATTCCGAATTCTACCCTCATTTTGTAAAGTATTGCTTTATACTCCTTGAAATTAGTAGAATATCCTTGAAATTTACGCTTCATCTAGTATCATTTCACAAGGATATTTTTCTGAACATTCTTGTTAAATTTTGATCTTTTCATGTCGGGGTTCTATTCACGGAGTACTATCCACGAAGTATTATTCACCTAGGTACTATTCACCCAAAAAATTTATTTCTTTTCTGTCCAAATCATTTTTGATACATAGATATTATTCTTGAATTTTACTCCACAAAGCAGTTATCAGGTTATCAATTTAGACATTTTTAACTATGGATAAATTAAAAATCTTTAAAATTTATCTTTGCTCTCATTTAATTGAATTCTTATATCATTGTCATCATCCTTATGCTTATATTGTGATTAAAGTCATCTTTGGCCCGTAGTGCATAGATGGACTGTTGATTCGTATGATTATGACCAGGCATTATTCGGTATAATCATGACCTGTAATGTTATAAATGATGTGGTAAAAGTCCTCATTGGCCTGTAGTGCATTGATGGAAAATAGTTGGCATGATCATAACCATCGGTGATAACATGAATATCTTTGGCCCATAGTGCATGGATAATTCGTGGATGTGATACTAATGAATATCATTAGCCCATAGTGCATGGATAATTTAGTGATGTGGATTATTTATTGAGCTGAGTCTCATCGATAAAATTTATGATAAACTTTTTAAATCATAGAAGATAGTAGATATCATGCTCTACTTGACTCTTCTAATGGATTATTTGTTCCGCTGTGGTTAAACTTGTTGTTTATTGTATTCTATCAGTTTAACACTGTTGAAGGCTAACGATAATTTATTCTGCATTATCTTAGTCATAATATTTCTTATTGGGCTAGTTGAGCTCACCCTTTTGCTTTCATTATTCTCTTCAGGAAATGAGAACGTAGCCGGGACTAGTCGGGAAATGGAGTGACGGTCCGAGATGGTGGCTGTAGTAGTCCTCACTATTTTATAAAACAGTGTGATAACAATTGTAATGAGGACTCCATTTGAGTTTGGGTATGGTCTAGAAGATAATATTCGTGTTAAAACTCTCAGCTCATGTTGTATAATTAAGTTTGTATTTAAATTATGTACTATGTATTTGGCGACTCAGAATGGGTGATGTATACCTATTTTGGGGGCGTCACAGCAGTGAGTTGGAAGAGTTCCAAACAATAAACAGTTGCTGATTCAGTGATAGAGACAGAGTAAATAGCTGCAAGTGAAGCTACAAAGGAGGCTGTTTGGATGAAGAAGTTTATAACCAAACTTGATGTGGTTCGTAGCATTAGAGGACCAGTACCTTTATTCTGTGACAACACCAGAGCTGTTGCACAGGCTAAAGAACCCATGTCTCATCAAAAATCCAAACACGTGTTGCGGCGGTTTCATTTAATCAGAGAGATCATTAAAAGAGGAGATATCACCCTGGTGCGTGTGGAATTTCAAGACAATATTGTAGATCCATTTACTAAAGCGTTAACACAACAACAGTTCGATCGTCACTTAGAGAAGATGGGTATGAGATATCATGGCAATTGGCTTTAGTGCAAGTGAGAGATTGAAAGTAGTATGCATACAAGCCAATCATGTATGATGATAAAGCATATACTTTGTAATCAATCTTATTTATTTATTAATAAAAAATTATTTATTAAAGGCATTTAATTATCTACATGGTGTTGTTTTAATATATGTGATAAACCCATAGTTTTAAGCAATGCTTTTAGACTCATGATGAGATTATGCTAATGAGATCTAAATTCTTAGATAGCTTTAAACTAAAATGTTCTCAATTAATGGATTAATAAAAAGGGGATTAGTGAATTCGAATAGATTGATACATATGTTGCTTGCTCATTGGATGAGAATGATTGATCTCATGATCATTTGTGTGAAGACACTGTAATATCCGAGATTTTCTATGTAATTTAAGAATTATCAATAAACGAATTTATATGAAACTTTTGGGTGATTTCATTTATTAGATGTATATGTATTGTACATATATGTGTTATTTCAAGATATGTGATGAGATGTATTTAAAGGGTGGGTTTAGTTTTATTTAACTATTTAAATTGATTAATTAGGGAATTATTCTATTTATCACGTGGGATGGTATTAAATCATGAGATGGAGTTCAGAGAAGAATTTAGAGATACGAACTGCGTATTCGAGTCTGGAACGTCAAAATTAGTCAGGATAGACTATAATCATGAAAAAGTGTCACGGTTAACTTTTTGGTCAAAGTCAACTAGTTGACTTTTTAGAGGAAAAAGTCAACTACGAATTCAGAGGTGAATTTGACTAAACAGATAGTCCCATGACGTCCGGAACGTCGACTTTAGTAAGAATCAATATAAGTTTCGCAACGTTCGGCTACGAAGGGCAAAATGGTCAAAGTAATTTATTAATTGATTAATTTATTATTATAATGTTTTATTTAAATACGTCAGCAGCTGGTGGAACCCTTGTGATTCACGAATTGGGACAAGGGAGGGAGTATACATATATTACATAATAGCTAAGGTGGGAGTACTTTATTTTATTCCTTAAAACCAAATTCCTTTCATTTTCTTTAACTCTCACATTCATTTTCTCTAACTCCCACATTCTTCCTATTAATTAACTAAATTATTGTATTATTAAGTATTATGAGTAACTAAGAATTAGAGTTGGGGGTTATGGGAATCGAAAGACTCAAACATATATCCATCAAGCTATACATATATACATATCACTCAAACAACTTTTTCTTTAAAGAAAATTCCACCAAGTGAGTAAACATGGAGAGATATTAAGAGTGATAGATAGTGTGGTAGTATTCTCGAGTTTTGGGGAGTTTAAACAAGCAAGTTAGGAGGATTTTCAGAAGCTAAACAAGAAGAAATTCACAACAAGTAAGCGACTCATGAACTTTTATATGTTTTCAAGGGAAATAGTTAGAAAATGCCTCTTAGTTACTAAGTTTTTCAAATCATGGTAATTTAGTGAGTTTGTTTGTTGTAATATGTTCATATATGTTAGTAGATGAGATCTGGACGGTAGGAATCGAATCCATGCATGCTAGAATCAAAAAATCATGATTTTTGTCAAAGTTGGTTAAAAAGTGTAATCTGTGATTTTTGGGTTTTTCGCAGCCTTGGATTCGTGGTTTATATGACTCGATTAGCTTATGTAATAATTTTATAAAATAGTATGTAGTATGAAGTCTAATCTGGCCCAAATTTTGTTAGAATCAGAGTTATAATGAGCAAGTTATGAAAATCGGAAGCAAGCATGTTCATAACAAAATCAGCAGAAAATCTGGATTTTCCAGATTTTTTCCAAGTATAGAACAAGTGCTGGCACGTTTTTCTATGCAGTTGGTTTGTGGTCTTAGCATGCTAGTTTCATGAATGTTATATTTTTGTAAAATACCTTGATGTATGATGTTTATTGTGTCCAAGTATCATGGTCATATCATCTGTAGATTAGTGGGAATAAAATCATAAAAGTGGTCTAGAGAAACAAAAAATTTGATGTCTTTCTTGGGACTGTTTGGATCAGTCTGATTCGGGGGCATTTTCGTCCACTGTTTTGTACTTTAAAAATTCTAGAAAAATTTGGAGTATTAATATAAGATGATATTAAGGTCCTATAAAAATTTGAAAATTTTTGGCCATACGGTTTGAGAGTTTTGAATTTTACGGCTAAGGACACTATTTGAAAAGATACCCGACTAACTCTCTGTGTATAAGTCCAAAAATTACGAAATTTTTATTGGAAGTCCATGTATATAACAGGAGTTAACCCTGAAAATTTTAGAAGTTTTGGAGCTAATCTCGATTTATGAAAAATCTGAGAATATTTGGCTATCATGGACTATTTAAAAATAATAGATGGATTTAAAAAACTCCGGGAAAAATATATGTTAAGTGTGGGACTATATTCTACAAAATCCCAGAAAAGAAATATTTTTTAAACTAATTTGGTATTTTTTATATAAATGATGTTATATGGATAAATGAATTTAATTATATATGTGATGTCATAATTATGGAAAATGAGATTTTCCAACTTGAGACCCTTAAGCATATCTTATGCAGATTTTTGGTAGAGGTTTTGGTCCAAAAATGTTACAAATTTATGTTTCCCAATTTCTTTTATTTAACCACGTGGCTATATCGTATGAACATGTTATGTAATTGAATTGTATTTGAATACGTGTGAGTTTAATCGTCTTATTAAAATAAAAGGGAACCATTACACTTCAAAGTGGTGTTCGAGAACCAAATTGCTTAACATGACACATTTGAATAGGTTACGTGAAGAGCTAGTAGATTGCAGTAATTGTAGAAGACGTATAGGTAAGTTTCCTAACTTTATTCCCTTTATTGCAGTGAATGTAAGTTCACTTAACTTGTACAATTTATCATTGTGTACAAGTCTCGTATGTTGCAAGTTATAACTCGTACAAACTTATATATAGTGCAAGTTCTATTGATGATTACTCAATTATTAATTCAGTTGTTTATGCCTTACAGTTATTAATTATTTATGAACTATTTTCAAGAATGTGATCTGACCATTTGATTCAGTTAGATATTATAGATGGGAAATGTTGTATTATTTGAACTATTCCAAATTCATTGTAGCTATTTAAGTCTAACAATCTAAATTTCTTTTGTGCGGTCTTGCATGAAACTAAGATGAATAACCCGGATAACGGGGTAACTGATGTCGGGCATATAGTCCCATTTACGCTTATGCGTTTAAACTTTATACTTGTGCACAATGTAGGATACGATAAATTTGATCACACAGAGTACTTGCAGAGATTGTTTACAATCTATTTGATTGTTAAACCGTCTGATGGTTTTCGATGAAACAAAGTAATGTTCAGGGTATCTAACACCCCTTAGTATGCTATTGAGAATTCTAGAACTCTTATCTTGATATTCCAGTTTATCTCTTGATATTTATTTCAACTGTTGAGAAATATTCATACTAATGCTTTTACTTCTGATGTATGTTCTCAAACTACTTTATATACTTGCTGGGTAATTTGTGCTCATTCTTGCTTAAACCTTTCAGTTAAGGCTGATAATGATGAGGGCTCTAGCAAGGACAAAGGAAAGTCTAAGATGAATTGATGAGAGTTATTTATGTAATAAGTATATTTCTGCATATGATGTAATGTAGCGATAAACGCTAAGTTTAAGTTGATGTTTTTTTTAAAGGTTGTAAAGACTTGGGACTTTATTTTGAATAAGTATGTAATAGTTAATATTATTATTATTACTGTTAATGTTACTTAGATAGACGATGATGTATGTTGTATCGTGAGCACCATGTCCTGTAATCGATGTTACACGGATTTAAGGGCGTCACAGGTTGGTATCAGAGCCATAGGTTATAAACTTTGGGTGGGGAAACCTTAGACTATAACCTTAGGGAAGTTAGTGGAGGAAATAAGGAGATGAACTCATGAAGAGTTCTCGGGGTTGTGTCAAATCTATTTTTCTAAAACAAAAATATCTATTTTAAAATACTAACCGAGTTATTTTTCTTGTTTGAAGAATGTCGAGAGAAGAGGAGGTTAGAGATATCCACGTTGTGAGTGAGCGATTGGTGACAATTTGTACACGAGCTTATAAATTTGAGGCGATGGTGACTCGAGACCCGGAGGAGTATATCTGAAGAGGAAGAAGAGCAGGAGGAGGACTCGAAAAGAAGCACTGAGGATACTTTATTGGATGAGTTGATGGATAGGATTACAGAGTTGGACGACAAGGTCCATGAGTTGAGAAGTTTATGTCGGGGGAGCGACAAGTCTGCGGCATTGCTTGAGGCATTAGTGCACCACTTGATAATTATGAACAGGGATCTGGCTGACAAGTTGCGGGCATCAGACTAGAAGGAGGATAGGCTGAAGGATGAGAAAGAAGCTATTAGGACCCACTTGAGACATACCATTAATGGGTTAGAGTCAAGGATATAAAGTCTTCAAACCGACAAGCAAATCATCACCACATTCTGGGGAGAAGAGAGGAGAGACCGTGTTCGGGCTGAGAAGCTAACTGGCGAGTTAGAAGGAGAGGTGAGAGATAAGAAGGTTAAGATAGATAAGATGAAATGCAGCATTTAAGTCGGCACATGGAAGGTTCCAACATAGGGTGAATCACTTTCCAAGTGAGGAGCACCGATCTGAGACGTACCATAAAGTCGGGGTTGGTCTTTGGAGATATAGCGGATGAAGAAGCATGAGGAGCGCCATTAGGTGGGGCTTTTAGTTTATTATGATGAACTTTTACTACTAGCGTATAGAACGCTTATCTTTGAATTAAAAGCTTGGTTTCTATTTTTAGCAAGTATGTTGGTTTAAAGTTATGTAAATGGCTTAATGCTATAAGTCGATGAAATACCTTGGGTGTTATGTTTATAAATAAATATGCTTTTATTTAAGTATGTGATGTGATGATTAAGTTCTCTTCTTATGAATGATATATTCTGTAGAGTAAGTGATAAGATAATAACATTAAGTTCATTTTAAACAGATAGATGGCTAGAGGAAGACGTCGTCAAACACCCGAGGGGTCAGGCGGTAATGCTGGGGATCCACCGAATCCTATGCAACAGTTTATAGACATGTTAGTGGGGTCACTTCAGAATCAAACCCCGAATGCCAATAACCCTCTGGTGGCCCAAGTGGCACACTTCAAGGACTTCAAGAGCGCGGGACCCCCTGAGTTCAAAGGAACCAATGAACCCATCGAAACTCAAACTTGGGTCAATGAAATTGAAAAGGCGTTCGCTATCGCCCCGAGTAGGTGATGATCAGAAAATAATCTTCGCCATTTATATGCTGAAGGGTGAAGCTAACTTCTTGTCGGAGGCAAACCAGACCAGGGCTGGAGAAGGCGTGATACCTTGGGAAGGGTTTAAGAAAATCTTTTTCGAAAACTATTTTCCGGTTAGTATCTTGATCGCGTGGAGATCGATTCCTGAGGCTGAAGCAAGAAGACACATGATGGTACCTCGATATGCTTGCAAAATTCAATGAGCTGGCGAGGTTTAAGCCTCACCGTGTCGACACCTTTGAGAGAGAAAAATGAGGAGGTTTGAGCATGGTCTCAAACCATGGCTATATCTCATGAGACTCTCGATGTTACAGACGAATAGCTTCGCGACTCTCCTGGAGAAAGCTATAATCGCTGAGGGCGGAAGTGAGGCCCTGATGAAATTTAACAAGGAGAAAAAAAAGAAGAATGAAGGAGGGAATCGTGGGGAAGGTAGCAGCAGTAGTGGTGCAAACAAGAGGAATTGGAACAATAACAACGGTAGTAGCAACAATTTCAAATCGGGAATCTTTGGGGAAAACTAGGGGAAGCAAAGAAGAGAACTGAGGCATGCAATGAGTGTGGGAGGAATCACTCGGGGGCATGTATAAAAGGAAAGAATGTCTATTTCAACTACGGGCAGGAGGGGCACATCTCTCCCAACTGCTCTGCACCAAAGAGAAATGAATGCTTCAACTGTGGATTATTGGATCATCAGGCAAGGAATTGCCCAAAGAAGAAAACAACAAGAGGAAATGGAGGAAGGGGACCAAGCGGTGGGAATCTCACGATTAATGGACCACCAACTCAGAATCGACCAACGGCAAGGACTTTCAACATGACGGTTCAGGATGCGGTCGCATCCAGGGACGTGGTTTCAGGTATCATTCTGATCAATGATATATCTGCTTATATATTATTTGATTCAGGTGTTACTTGTTCCTTTGTATCGCATGATTTCTCCCAACGATTAAACTTACCCCAGGAAGAATTAAAATATCCTATGAACATAGAAGTTGCTAACAAGGAAATGATTCCCGTTAGCCATGTCTATAGAAATTATGTTGTAGACATCAGGGGATATAAGTTACCCGTGGATTTAATTCCAAATCAATTAGGTGAATTTGATGTAATTCTAGGAATGGATTAGTTATTTAACCATGGAGCAATGATAAATTTCCAGAAGAAGTGTATAAACCTTAGGACTCCAGACCAGTCTAAGGTAACGTTCTATGGAAGTAAGTCCCCGAGGCAGTCAAGTTGTCTAACGATGATGCAAGCGAGGAAGTTACTAAGCAAGGGATGTGTAGGATATTTGACCCATATCGTCGAGATGCAGAAAGCAGGGATAGAGATGGGATAGATAGCAGTAGTGAATGAATTTCCGGATGTATTTTCGGACGAATTGCCAGGACTTTCGCCGAATTGGGAGGTTGAATTCGTTATAAATGTAGTACCGGGAATGACACCGATTTCGAAAGCCCCTTACAGAATGGCACCGGCAGAAATGAAGGAGCTGATGGTACAGTTGCAGGAGTTATTGGATAGGAAGTATATTCAACCGAGTGTGTCTCCTTGGGGAGCACCAGTTTTATTTGTTAAAAAGAAGGACGGATCGATGAGACTATGTATCGATTATCGAGAGTTGAACATGGTGACAATTAAGAACAAGTACCCGTTACCTAGGATAGATGATCTGTTTGATCAGTTGAAGGGAGGGAAATATTTCTCCAAGATCGACTTAAGGACGGGATATCACCAGTTAAAGGTGAGGAAGGAGGATGTGCCTAAGACAGCGTTCAAGACTCGTTACGGTCACTACGAGTTTCTGGTGATGTCATTTGGGTTAACAAATGCGCCAGCAGCGTTTATGGACACGATGAATCGGGTATTCAAGCAATACTTAGATAAATTTGTAGTTGTGTTCATAGATGATATCCTGATCTATTCCAAGACTAAGGAAGATCATGCTGAACACTTAAGGTTAGTGTTGGAGGCGTTGAGGAAGGATAAGTTATACGCAAAATTCTCGAAGTGTGAATTCTGGTTGGAGAAAGTTCAATTTTTGGGTCACGTGATCGATAAGGACGAAATTTTTGTGGATCTAGCAAAGGTGGAAGCGGTACAAAATTGGGAACAACCAAAGACACCAACTAAAGTAAGAAGTTTCTTAGGACTGGTAGGCTATTACAGACGATTCATTTATGATTTTTCAAAGATAGCGGGAACGTTGACGAATTTAACGAAGAAGTCGGTAAAATTTGTCTGGACGGAGAAATGTAAAGAGAGTTTTAAGGAACTTAAGAAAAGACAAAGTGAAGCACCAGTGTTGTCTTTACCTGATAATACAGGTGACTTCGTGATTTTCAGTGATGCGTCACACAAAGGACTTGGATGTGTGTTTATGCAACATCGTAAAGTTATTGCGTACGCATCACGTCAATTGAAGGATTACGAGAAGGGATATCCTACCCATGACCTGGAATTGGCGGCAGTAGCATTTTCCCTAAAGATATGGAGGCACTATTTTATACGGTGTAAGGTGTGAAATATACACGGACCATAAAAGTCTGAAGTATATCTTCACGCAGAAGGAGTTGAATATGAGACAGAGAAGATGGTTAGAACTTATAAAGGATTACGATTGCGACATCTTGTATCATCCGGGAAAAGCTAACGTGGTAGTAGATGCGCTAAGCGAGAAAAAGGCGATGGTAGATTGGCAATGCTAATAGCTCAAGAGGAGTTAATTAAGGAGATGGCTAGATTGAAACTCGAGATAAAAAGTCCGAGGGAGCCAGAGGGGAAATTATTCACAATGGGGGCTCATTCGACTCTATTGGACAAAATCAAGGAAGCACCAGGTAGCGATGAGGAATGTGTGAAGGTGAGGAAAAGAATTTCAGATGGAGAAGAGCTTAAATTTAGTATGGGGGGTGATGGACTATTAAGATTTGAGAAGAGAATTTGGGTGCCAGCGGTGTCTGAATTAAAGGAAGAAATCTTGTAGGAAGCTCATAGCTCAAGTTACTCAATCCACCCGGGAAGCACAAAGATGTATCAGGATCTCCGCCAACATTATTGGTGGCCCAATATGAAAAGAGAAGTCGCAGAGTGCATCAACAAGTGTTTAACATGCCAGGGAGTTAAGGCGGAACATCAAAAGCCGAGCGGGTTACTTTAACCTTTAGAAATTCAGGAATGGAAGTGGGAGCATATCACGATGGACTTCGTGGTAGGACTTCCAACTACGCGGAAGGGTTATGATGCAATATGGGTGATCGTTGATCGATTGACCAAGTCAGCGCATTTCTTGCCAATCAGGATCAGATATACCTTCGATCAGTTGGCAAAGCTTTACATCAAAGAGATCGTTTCCGTGCACGGGGTACCTGTATTAATTGTGTCAGCTCACGATCTGCGATTCACAGCAAATTTCTGGAGAAGTTATCAAGAACGCATGGGAATGCAACTGAGGTTGAGCACGGCGTATCATCCTCAAACAGATGGGCAGATCAAGAAAACTATTCAAACGTTAGAGGACATGCTGAGAGCATGCGTTATGGATTTCAAAGGGAGCTAGGATGACCACCTACCGTTGGTAGAATTTGCGTACAATAACATTTATCACACGAGCCTCGGTATGCCACCTTATGAAGCTTTATATGGAAGGAAATGCAGAACGCCATTGTGCTGGGATGAAGTGGGAGAACGACAATTGATAGGGCCAAAATTAGTGCAACAAATTGTAGATGTGATCATAATAATACGAGTGAGGCTAGTGACGGCTCAGGATCGACAGAAGAAATATGCAGATCAACATCGACAACAACGAGATTTCGACGTCGGCACTTATGTGTTTTTGAAAGTGTCGCCTTGGAAAGGGAAAATGAGATTTGGGAAGAAAGGAAAACTTAGTCCTAGATTCATAGGACCCTTCGAAGTGTTGAGGCGAGTGGGTGAGGTAGCTTATGAAATAGCTTTACCTCCGGAGTTAGAACATATACACAACGTGTTCACGTTTCAGTCCTACGACCCTATAAGCAGGATTACAAGAATGTCATAGAGTATGAACGTATTCAGTTTGAAAAGGACTTAACCTATGAAGAGGTCCCATTGTAGATAATCAATAGAAAAGAACAAGTGTTAAGAAATAAGATAATACCTTCTGTTAAGGTAGAATGGAGGAACCACAACGTCGATGAGGCTACGTGGGAACTCGAGGAGAAAATGATGAAAAATTACCCTAATCATTTTATTTGATGTGTAATAATTCCAGGGACGGAATCCTTATAAGGGAGGGTGAATGTAATATCCGAGATTTTTTATGTAATTTAAGAATTATCAATAAACGAATTTATATTAAACATTTGGGTGATTTTATTTATTAGATGTATATGTGTTGTACATATATGTGTTATTTCAAGATATGTGATGAGATGTATTTAAAGGGTGGGTTTAGTTTTATTTAACTATTTAAATTGATTAATTAGGGAATTATTCTATTTATTATGTGGGATGGTATTAAATCATAAGATGGAGTTCGGAGTGGAATTTAGAGATGCGGACTGCATATTCGAGTCTGGAACGTCGAAATTAGTCAGGATAGACTATAATCACAAAAAAGTGTCACGGTTGACTTTTTGGTCAAAGTCAATTAGTATACTTTTTAGAGGAAAAAGTCAACTACGAATTTTAGAGGTGAATTTGACAAAACAGATAGTCCCATGACGTCCGGAATGTCGACTTTAGTAAGAATCAATATAAGTTTTGCAACGTTCGGCTACGAAGGGAAAAATTGTCAAAGTAATTTATTAATTGATTAATTTATTATTAAAATGTTTAATTTAAACAAGTCAGCAGCTGGTGGAACCCTTTTGACTCACGAATTGGGACAAGGGAGGGAGTATACATATATTACATAATAGCTAACGTGAGAGTACTTTATTTTATTCCTTAAAACCAAATTCCTTTCATTTTCTCTAACTCCCACATTCATTTTCTCTAACTCCCACATTCTTCCTATTAATTAACTAAATTATTGTATTATTAAGTATTATGAGTAACTAATAATTAGAGTTGGGCGTTATGGGAATCAAAACACTCAAACATATATCCATCAAGCTATACATATATACATATCACTCAAACATCTTTTTCTTTTAAGAAAATTTCACCAAGTGAGTAAACATGGAGAGAAATTGAGAGTGATAGATAGTGTGGTAGTATTCTAGAGTTTTGGGGAGTTTAAACAAGAAAGTGATGAGGATTTTCAGAAGCTAAACAAGAAGAAATTCACATCAAACTTTTATATGTTTTCAAGGGAAATAGCTAGAAAATGCCTCTTAGTTGCTAATTTATTCAAATCATGGTAATTTAGTGAGTTTGTTTGTTGTAATATGTTCATATATGTTAGTAGATGAGATCTGGACGGTAGGAATCGAATCCATGCATGCTAAAATCAAAATCATGATTTTTGTCAAAGTTGGTTAAAAAGTGTAATTTGTGATTTTTGGGTTTTTCGGAGCCTTGGATTCGTGGTTTATATGACTCGATTAGCGTATGTAATAATTTTATAAAATAGTATTTAGTATGAAGTCTAATCAGGCCCAAATTTCGTTAGAATCAGAGTTATAATAAGCAAGTTATGAAAATAAGAAGCAAGTTTCATGTTTTCAATATTTTTCAAAAATAGAACTAGTCTTGGCACATTTTTCTATCTGATTGGTTTGTGGTCTTAGCATGCTAGTTTCATGAATGTTATATTTTTTTAAAATACCTTGATGTATGAACTTTATTGTGTCCAAGTATCATGGTCATATCATCTGTAGATTAGTGGGAATAAAATCGCAAAAGTGGCTGCAAGAAACAAAAATTTGATGTCTTTCTTTGGACTGTTTGGATCAGTTTGTTTCGGGGGCATTTTCTTCCACTATTTTGTATTTTAAAAATTCTGGAAAAATTTGGAGTATTAATATAAGAAAATATGAAGGTCTTGTAAAAATTTGAGAATTTTTGGTCATACGGTTTGAGAGTTATGAAATTTACGGCTAAGGACACTATTTGAAAAGAAACCCGAATAAGTCTCTGTGTATAAGTCCAAAAATTAATAAATTTTTACTGGAAGTGCATGTATATAACAGGAGTTAACCTTGAAAATTTTCGAATGTTTGGAGCTAATCTCGATTTATGAAAAATCTGAGAATATTTGGCTATCATGGACTATTTAAAAATAGTAGATGGATTTAAAAAATTCCGGGAAAAATATATGTTAAGTGTGGGACTATATTCTACAGAATCCCAGAAAAGAAATATTTTTGAGACTAATTTGGTATTTTTCATATAAATGATGTTATATGGATAAATGAATTTAATTATATATGTGATGTCATAATTATGGAAAATGAGATTTTCCGACTTGAGACCCTTAAGCATATCTTATGCAGATTTTTGGTAGAGGTTTTGGTCCGAAAAATGTTACAAATTTATGTTTCCCAATTTCTTTTATTTAACCACGTGGCCTATACGTAGCAACATGTTATGTAATTGAATTGTATTTAATACGTGTGAGTTTAATCGTCTTATTAAAATAAAAGGGAACCATTACACTTCAAAGTGGTGTTCGAGAACCAAATTGCTTAACATGACACATGTGAATAGGTTACGTGAAGAGCTAGTAGATTGCAGTAATTGTAGAAGACGTATCAGGCAAGTTTCCTAACTTTATTCACTTTATTACAGTGAATGTAAGTTCACTTAACTTGTACAATTTATCATTGTGTACAAGTCTCGTATGTTGCAAGTTATAACTCGTACAAACTTATATATAGTGCAAGTTCTATTGATGATTACTCAATTATTAATTCAGTTGTTTATGCCTTAAAGTTATTAATTATTTATGAACTATTTTCAAGAATGTGATCTGACCATTTGATTCAGTTAGATATTATAGATGGGAAATGTTGTATTATTTGAACTATTCCAAATTAATTGTAGCTATTTAAGTCTACCAATCCAAATTTCTTGGTGCGGTCTCGCATGAAACTAAGATGAACAACTCAGATAACGGGGTAACTGATGTCGGGCATATAGTCCCATTTACGCTTATGTGTTTAAACTTTATACTTGTGCACAATGTAGGGTACGATAGGCTGATCACCTAGAGTACTTGCAGAGATTGTTTATAATCTATTTGATTGTTAAACCGTCTGATGGTTTTCGATGAAACAAAGTAATGTTCGTGGTATCTAACACCCCTTAGTATCTTTATTGAGAATTCGAACTCTCTTATCTTGATATTCCAGTTTATCTCTTGATATTTATTTCAACTATTGAGAAATATTCATACTAACGCTTTTACTTCTGATGTATGTTCTCAAACTACTTTATATACTTGTTGGGCAATTTGTGCTCATTCTTGCTTAAACCTTTCGATTAAAGTGATATGTGAGAGGGCTCGGGCAAGGACAAGGGAAAGTCTAAGATGAAATGATGAGAGTTATTTATGTAATAAGTATATTTCCGCATATGATGTAATATAGCGATAAACGCTAAGTTTAAGTTGTATTTTTTTTAAAGGTTGTAAAGACTTGGGACTTTATTTTCAATAAGTATTTAATAGTTAATATTATTATTATTATTATTGTTAAAGTTACTTAGATAGACGATGATGTATGTTGTATCGTGAGCACCATGTCCCGTAATTGATGTTACACGGATTTGGGGGCGTCACAGACACTAAAGCAAGTATGTAGGTGCTTATTGGAGAATAAGTTCACTGAACGTGACTTGCTAAGGAATACCTAATGGAGTTTTACTTGTATGTCAATAAGAATTCCTGTATTGATGGTAGTACAAATGATCCTTAGACTTGAGATCATCATAGTATCTTATGTATAATGAATTACATTTTGACTAATTCCTTAAGACCCTTAGGGTATATCAAAGGGTATGCTTGGGTGTAATAAGTTATATATGGAGATACTGAATGATCGATAAAAAATCTATCACTTCTAGTAAAAGAAGAGAAATGTCATATGTGATTCGATAAATGACAACCCACGAATCATTGGCCAAGGTGGAATGAAATTAGAAAGTAGTTTCTAATTTGCATTCATTAGGATTTGTGCATTTAGGAATCAAAATACATATAATTTAATAAAATAAGATTTGACAGTAATTCCATGTCTTATATTTAATTGAGACATTATATGGTGGAAGGATTAAATAGTACGGTAACTATTTACTCAAAGGTTCTTTTATGATTAATGTTGAAATCTATATTATCTAGAAAGTCGTTAATCGCTAGGGAGACTTATTCCTATTGTAGAATAAATATTATTTATTTAAATAAATTAATAGGTTAATTTATTTATTTAAATAAGATTAGAATTATTCTAATTGATTTATTCACAACCTATTTAAAATGGAGAACCTAAAGGGTCATACCATAAAAGGAATAATAATTATTTAATAAGTTAATGGCATAATCGTAATAATATATTAAGTATATTTAATTTAATCTATGGTGATAGAATAAATTAAATAGCTTAATATTTATTAATTAATATTTTATAAATATTAAATATAAATTAATAAGAGGAGTCTTATTAATATTATTACAATTATTATTATTTTTAATTTCTAAAAGAGTTTAGGAATTAATTTAATATAACTACTCTCATTTATTACTAATAGGATTAGGATGCAAAATTAGTTAAAGTAGTTTAATTAATTATCCCTAATAAGATTAGGGAGCTCAATTAATTAAGGGAATTTAATTAAAAAAATAATACCTTATTTTAATTAAATAGGGTTACCTGATATCTTTATAAGAGGAGTCTTATATCAGATATCAGATATACGTAATTCCAAAAGTTAGAGAGTACACCCCCGTTTTTTCTAGAGATAGGAAAAATTAGGGTTTTAGCCAATACACCCTTCTTCTTAAAAAATTCTTCTTCCTTGGTGGATCACCTCTAGAGGCCATACACTTGGGTGGCTAACATTGATCAAAGGTAAGGAATCTAACCTGGAGATTCAAGGAGATCGCGGAGAAATAGAAGTTGAACTCGTACCTGTGGAAGCCCGTATCTACAAGGGTATGATTCCATAACTTCTTGTTCTTTATATTAATTAATAATATGCATAAAGGATGATCTGGGTAATTGGTTTGTGAAAAATTTTAAATCTAATTTTACTTTGCTTCTGCTAATTTTGCAATTTGATTGTGTCTTTGATCTTCACAAAACCTAACACACGCCCCATTACTCAGAATCAATACCAAAAGACTACTCTAACACTCTGAACTCATTATTAAGCTTCCATGGATCAAGCGCTACATCTTAGACTCTGCGCTGTAGAGCACCAATTACACTAGAGACCGGCGCTGTGGCGCGCAGACAAGCCTGCTAAGCGACGTTGCAGCGCTGCTTAACATTTTCTGTTTCTGGCATTCGCGAAGAACACATAACAGGGCCAATTTAGGCCAAAATCTCACACAAACAACGAATTCAGTTTCACCCATATGTTCTAAACTTAACATAAATATTTATTGACATTTCTAGCATGCTTTTAACACCTTGAGTCACATAAAAACAAGATTTAAAGCCATAATTTTTATGTTTTTGTGAAAACTCTATTTTTTTGGCATTCTTAACGAAATTAACTACTACGAACTTGTTTTTCAACCAAATCAGTTCATACAAGTTTTGTTCTTTTCGTTTTTACGTGTATAAACATAATCAGTCATCAATTTACCTATTAATATAAAATTGAAGCATGAATTTTTGTACTTTTAAGCCATATTCATATGTTCTTACTCTGTAACTATAAAACACTAATTAAACACAATTACATGGATATGATTACTCTAAAACACACATAAATTATATATAATTGAACTATACATGTTAATAAATATTTACAACATCATAAATTCTACAATAAACCATAAATTTCAATTATAGAGAGTTAAAAAATTGGTTTTCATGAAAAAGTTTAAGAACGTAAATTAGAAGTTTTGATTAAGGGATTACCCTTGATTTCTCTGCTTAGATACTCAAAGATGATAGGAACTTCCTTCTTGATTCTACAAAATTTATTCCTTAGTAAAAAATTTCTCTCAATCTCTCTTTTTTCTCTCTGTGCTTTTGCTTTCCAGACTTAAAAGAAAAGAAATAGAATGCGTATAAATTTAACCGATGTGTACATGGGTAGCGGTTAGGCGCAATATGGCCTTAACTGCTCCCATGTCCTCAAGGACATGTTGGTTTGTTTTAAATTAATTCATTTCTCATTATTTTAATTAACTCATTTATTATATAGTTTATTCGTCACACTTTAATTAATTAAATAATATTATTTAAACTCAATTAAATAAATAATACTATTACCCATTAAATCACCTCGTCACATAAATTAAAATTCTCATTTATTAATTATGATAAATCAATAAATCTCTAATTAATTAGAATAACATTAAAATTATTTAATAACTCATTTAATTTAATTATCCCAATTAGATTCACACTTTGAACTATAAAATTATTCCACATTAATTTAATTAATGTCACACACTTAATTAAATTAATCTACCACAATTCCATCAAATGATTATTTAACTTAATAAATAAATAAACAAAATATTTATTTAATTCAATAAATATTTAAAAATTAATTACAAAAGTCTCGTTCGTCACAGTAATTTTCCCTTATCTTTTAATTTTCCCCCGCTCGGGTTGTTAGTTTTCATAACTGATGATATTTGATTTTTGCATTTTTCAATTTTGGTCATATGAGAGGCTCCCTTGACTTCGTCCCGTGACTACATTAGGTCTGGAGACCTATCCACGAGGATGACAATGGCATCACTCCATTCTTGCAGAGGTTCCCGTAGCAGAGGGGTTTACCCATTCTCAATTACAGTTGGAGTTATTGAGTGTTGATGTTATTACGTGGGTTCCCTACACCGAGGAGCATTTGATAGTAGGTATTGAGGGTGGCTTTCCGACTGGGATAGAGTATGTAATATCCACCCGTCGGATCCCTCTCCTGACTGATGGATGTTGGGGGCTCTATTTGGGAGAGCGTGATATCAAGAGCATCGCAGGGGAGATTCATATTCCATTCTTTCCTCTTGCTAGGTAAAACTGGCCTTTATCTCAGCCGATCACCGAGATTCCCCTGATGGGTTTAGATGGCTTCACATTATCAGAGGGCTCTTTTACTCAGGAGGCTTTCTACAGCTGGTGGTTCCCTCGCACCATTGGGGCTTAAACCCGCGCCACTCATTTCATAGAGGATATGGTTCCTGGGTCTGTGATGATAAACTAGATTGACTGTGTTCGAGAGCCCACTCATCTGTGATGATAAACTAGATTGATAGCTTTACCCAGAGGTTGGACCAGGCATATTTTTTCATTCTGCATTTGGGCAAAGATCCGTTAGAGGCAAATTCTTTTAATTCGTCCAGCTCTAGTGCTGGCCCCTCAGGTGGCCCCTACTCTGACAGCTTTACCAGTGCAGACCCCTCTTTGTATCGACTTGATGTTCTATCTGGAAGAGATACAGTGGCTCGAGAGGAGTTACAACAGGTTAATCAATTGGATGATGTAGAAATCATAGATTTCTTATAATAGGTTTCTCGTTATATCTTTTGATAGGCCTCTGTTAGATATTGGGTGGTTGTGCCCCATTTCCCTGTACTTTTTATTTTCAATTGTATATAGAGATTATGATGGATTTAGGAATGTATGTATAATGCTTTCTATTTCTTGCATCATATTGTCATTTATCATCGTTATTTATCATGATACATGCATTATGTCATGGATATGCATTCACATAGGTGATTTTAATATTGACCCCTGGATGATCTTATCATACGGTTCTACAGATGTCTTCATCTACCGTTAGTCGAATTGTGCATACCCACCCACACTGATAGCCCCTTCTTTGAGATCATGGTATGACAATTTGTCACCCACAGATCGGGTGACAGTTGATCAGCTATTGAGGCATTCTATAACCCTTCTGACTTTTCACATACCCTTGAGCTTTGTAGAGGGCATGGTATCTTGTTGGATACCAGAGAGACACATTTTTAGATTTGATATCCATGAGCTAACACCTACATTAGAGGAGTATGAGCGCCTCACTGATTTGCCCTTGGATCGGCTTTATGCTATGATGGTCGTTGATGATATGAGATTACAGTTTATGACCTTGACGGGCTTATGACGCAGAGTTATCATGGACAAGATTACCTCAGGGCATGTGGTGTCCTTGAATTTCTTGATTGACCTATTTGGATCACTGGATAGCTATCTACGACATTCAGGGGATTTCACCATTACTGAGGGGGAGTAGCAGGTTACCCACGTAGATATTCTATTGATGTGCGTTATGGTCTATTTGTATATGCCGCTATATATGGATCATTTGGGCATTGGCCTGATTAAAGTAGTTCATGCTCTCAGAGAGGGTTGCACTATCTTGCCCATGATATTGGCGGAGACCTTAAGGTCGGCCACCTTTTGCCATACCCATCCTGTGGGGTTTTTTCAGAGGGAGTGTCGCCTTGTTGTATATGTGGTTTATGATACATGTGAGACCGATTGACATCTTTAAACGTCATGGGTACTGCTTTAATCATGAGATAGTCATTTCTTATTCCTTTCAGCCGACTAGGTTAACAGATAAAGCATCCTAGTTGGCTTTTCTGTTAGTGATGGAGAATCCATTTGAGATATTTCCTTGTTCAGGGCTCAGCTCTCCTTGTAGCTTTATTACTCACGTTGTTGGCATGGACTATCTACCCTTGGCTGGTTTGAGAGGGGTGACCACATATCATCCACTGGCTGTCATGGGACAGTTTGATCAGTTTCAGAACATTCACCCCTTTGATGGGGCCTTGGGTCAGCAATTATTAGCTCTGTTTTTGTCAACATATGACTTGACCAGGATTTATGATTGTTGGACTCGTCGAGAGAGGGCTGATTTTTGACTAGCTATCCGGGTCGCTCTTCAGAGTATTTTTCATGGCAGGATGCGGATATTACATCGGCGATGGTTGTTCACTCAGAGCCGAGTATTTGTTCTGACGAGGAGAAGCCTATGGAGGACCCTAATTCTCTTAGCGAGGATGAGCTATTTACTGGTTTGACAGCAGCTCTAGTTAGTGACACCCCTAGTGTAAGACCCTAAATTTTATAAAATAAAAATATTCAAATTTTCTTATAATTATTATTCTAGTTAGTAAATGGTTAAATTGAAAAAAGGTTAAAGTTAAGGGTGATATGTGAAAATTTTGCAAAGTAAGCAAGTGGTCATAAATTTTATCGGGGAATATCTGTACGACGACACAATCCTTGGTGGACCCCACAATGGAGTGACTATCGGATATAGAAAGCGACAGAGATAACCTTTTATAAAAATAATGACAAAACTTTTACCGTTAACTGTTGAAATACCGGTGATAAAATTACAGTAATACGTGTTGTTGCACAGTAGCACACGGTATTGCACAATATCTCTGATTATTGATGCTTACGTAAGAAGTCACTCAATTTCATTCAATAATTCCTACAGTAGTTACTGCATATTATCTCATATTATTGATTCAAATATTGTCAGTGTCATTTGCACAATGTTTTATATTATTAAATCAATAATTGAGATAACATAGTTATTCATATTATTATTTGGATTATTGACAATGTCTAGAAAGTTATGTCGAGGAAAGGGGTTAGGTTATTTAATTGCACCCTAAGAAGGAGAAATCCTTATCGAAAAGCCCCATCTTTCCTGTGAACGATCTGGTTGTCAATATTGTGAGTTATAATATTAAATGATGAATAATTGTTGAAATATTAAAAATATATTGATTGAAGATAAATGATTTGTGATAAATATTTGTTTAATTTTTGATATAAATAAAGGGATTTGTCAAGAGGCGTTTGTTGTAAGTTTGGTTTATTATTCCATGGAGAGATGTGCTAATTTTTAGGACCGTTGGTTGAAGTTATAATAGTAAATCAGTATGGACCGCTGGTTGAAGTTATAATAGTAAATCCATATTGAAGTTATAATAGTAAATCAATATGAACCGCTGGTTGAAGTTATAATAGTAAATCAATATGGACTGTCAGTTGAAGTTTTAATAGTAAATCTGTGACGCCCCCAAATCCAAGTTCTCTAACCTCAGATTCAGTGCTCACGATCCATCACCGTCATAAGCATTCTATAAACTATTGCGGAATAATAAACATACATTGTTCATTATAATATAGTTTCATAACATAATCTCAAGGTCTTCTTTACCTTAACTTGAACACGCCTTTAATATTACAAAATGTTTACATAATTACACCATCGTTATCCCAAGTTAACTAACCTTAACCTTTCATGTCTATTAATACAAAAGACTTAAACAAAATTATAATATAATAATCATTGAATAACGAGATACTACTTAGTCGCCTTCACTTTGCTTTTGTCCTTATTAGAATCTTCTGCTATCTCGACTTTAGCTTAAATATTTTATTTAAGCAAGGGTGAGCAACGAGTTTGCTCCGCAAGTAAAGCGTACAATAAAAGATATAGAAGAATTTAACTTTCTATAATTTCAATGATATTCGAACGATTTCGAAATAGCTGAATAATAAATCATTTGCAATAAAGGGTTTTCTATAGTTTCATACTGAATAACATTCCAAGGATTAAAGAGTAAAATTCTACCGAAGGTTCAATAATATTCAATTGATTAAGAAGAATTATCAATACTACAATAATATTCAACAAAGTGGGATATTCCCAGATTTCATGCTGAGTGATCACAAATGGATCAATAACTACTCGAGGAATCATCAGTAATTAAAGCTAAATTACCTCAAGAATATAAGTTAGTTATAAAAACTAATTATACTCTTCTGCAAGTACATGAAGTGATCAGCTCCATTGTACCCTATATTATGCATAATACTCAATAGATCGCGCAAGGGTCATTTTACGACAATAAAGTTCCCCCTTTTATAAGGGTTGTTCTTCTCAGTCATACATCATGAGTCCGTACCACAACAATAAGATTTGGATTGTTTTCAAAGAAATACTATGATTTCAACATATAATATCAATACTGATCTAGTCGAAATCACTGGCATAGATATTCCAACAGTAAATCAGTTCATAATAAATAGAACGTTTCATGCTTTAACAAATATTAGTCTAGCCAAAACAAATAGCTAAGACATGGCTCGAAAATAGTTCCAATAATAGAACAAGAATCAATTGCACTATGTGCGAATAACAGTAATCATTATAGATGTGAATAATTATCAATAGTTATTTATTAATCATGCTTTGAAATTAATAACTCAAGTTGAGTTAGGAAACTTGAAATAAATGCGAATATTCAATAATAATCTTAGATGTGGAATAATCAACAATAATTATCCACCTTTATGCTTGAAAAATAATAACTCGAGTTTGAGCTAGGGAACTTGCATATTAATAACAACTTGCATAATATGCGAATATCAATATATATCATAGAGGTGGAATAATCAACTATAATTATCCACTAACATGCTTGAAAAATAATAACTCGAGTTTGAGTTAGGAAACTTGCTTGTTTGACGAGCTACAACTAACTAGCTTTAATTAAAACTCTTTGATCGACCTAGCATTGACAATGTTGGTCTATTAATTAGTATTGCATATAATTGTACGTCTATACGCTTACTTATGTTATTATCTAGCGAATAATTCAATCACAATATACACGTAGTGTAATGTACCATCATTAATCTTATAAGATATTTAATAAACCTTAGGTTAATGATTTAATAATTTATAAGATCTTTCTTAAGTAATAAACACTTATTAGACCCTTAAACAATTTATTATAATTATTTAATTAACGAGTCATTTAAATTATCTCCATATATTAACTTTATCTTTCTTTAATTACCATTTGATATTAGTTAAATAGTAATTAATTAATTAATTACCTTTAGTTATTATGAAATAAATAATAACTAGTTACATCTACTTATTATTTAATGTTAATTAAATATTGAATAATTAACATTATTTGTCTTTAATTTTTATTTGATATTAACCAAGTAATAATTAATCATTTATCCATGAATAATAAATAATTGATTTATTAGTCTTTAATTATTCATTGCTATTAATAAATGAACAATTAATTAACCTTTGTCCTTATTTAATATTAATTAATTATTTATTTATCCTTGAATAATAAATAATTAATCTACTTCATAAATCTTTAATTATTCTTTCTTATTAACTTAAGAATAATTAATTATCATTTGTTCTTAGTTATTATTTAATTAATTATTTATTTATCTTTGAATAATAATTAATTAATAAGTCTTTAATTATTCTTTCTTATTAACTTAAGAATAATTAATTAACATTTATTCTTATTTATTATTTAATTATTTATTTATTTATCCTTGAATAATAAATAATTAATTTACTTTATAAGTCTTTAATTATTCTCTCTTATTAACTTAAGAATAATTAATTATCATTTATTCTTATTTATTATTTAATATTAACTAAATAATAAATAATTACTTTAAAATTTTTATGTCAATGTAAGTAAATAATTAAATTATTACATAATCTTACTTAAGCATTCTTTAATCATTATTTAATAATAATTAATGGGTTAACCCTATTTATTATTTGATTTTAATTAAATAACCAATAGTTACTTTATTAATACTAACTCTACTTAATTATCACCCAATACTACTTAGATAATAATTAAATAGTTAATTACATTCAAATTTTATGTAATTAGTTTAATAATCCATTAATTGCATTAAAAATTATAAATTAGTAAGTTTAAAAGTGATTTAAATGGGTTTAAACCACTAATTACTTAATAATTAGCTAACTGCTCTGAAAATTTTTGAATTAAATATCTTAATATTCTTCAGAATATTAGAAAATTTTGGGTCCAAGAACCACCACCGGAACCGGCTGGAGAGTGGCCGAACCGGTCACTGGAAAGTTCGGACCGGTTCAGTTTCCGCTGAACCGGTAGTAGGTTTTTAGGATTTTTTATTTTTTTTTCCAGATTTGGGGTCCTTCATTAAAACTTGAATAAAATGAAATCTACAACTCTGATTTGAGTCTAATTAGACTCGTTGGATTCGTATCTTCTCGAACTACAGTTTTCATCCATCAAACATCAATTTTGGATCTGGTTGTGTCCCGAAAATTGGCATAGAAGTGACTATTCTTGCACAAGAGTTCATAGTTGAGGTGTTTTAGTAATAAATTCATAACTTGCTCATTTTTTAACATTTTTACATGCTTCCAAAGGGGTTTTTCTCTTACCTCATAGTTCTAGTATACCAAAAAACAAAATCACAAAAACCATTTGTAGATTTCAAAATGAAAAGCATTGATCACCCCTTTAAATTAGGATTTTTCCTAAAATTACCTTAGCTTCCTTTTTTCCAAAATTTTGCAACATAAACTATATAGATGGACATGTTAAATATATTATACCCAAGATTTATCATTCATATAAGACTCTAACCTATTAGAACTTGCACTTCCATGAATCTCTCACAAGATCACATAGAAGACACAAAACATAAAAACTAGTGTTTGATTTCTTACCTTGTCTTGTGGGATGCCCTCCTTTTCTTGCCAAAGTAAGTTAGGAACTTAGGATGCACGAAATACTCCCTTCTCTTCCTTCTCAGTAGATCCGAATCTCTCCCTCTCTTTCTCTCTTTATATTTTTGCTAGCTTTGGGAGAAAGTAGGAGAAGAAGAATGGTGGAGAATGAAATGAATGTAATGTTGGTGAAATGAAATGGGATGCTAATATCCCCCATGTTTTTTTCCCCTTGGACAAAAGGGTTAGCCTTATTCCTTCCTAATCATGCATAATCATGCCCTTAAGGATGCTAATTAGGTTTTCCACCAATGAGAACATGACACACTTGTCCTTGTGTGTAAGAGTTTCTACTTATGGAACTTGATTAGCTTAATTTCTTTGCCTTAAAAGGCCTAATATAGCTGGTCCCATGTGCCCAATAACCCATCCATTTTGCCTTTTTTAATGCACAAATTAGATTAATCAAAAGTCTAAAATATCCTTAATCAAGTGGGCTAAGTGTGGACTTGCATTTTATTTCTTTTGGACTTTTCCTTTAATTGTTTTGGGTTATGTAAGAAATATAGTTTAACAATTTTAATATATATTACCCTAATTGTTTATTTAGGGTTTCTATTCCCAATCTTATGTAATTTAATTAATATGCATATAACTTTAACTCATAACCTAATTAGGTTCGCTTTAATTTGGTTTAAAATAATTATTCAATTGGAGATAATAAAATTAATCTCTTAAGTTAGTATAATTATTAAATACCAACAATTCTTCAATACCATAACCCTTAGGTTATTTAATTATCTCACCTAATGTATAATTAGGTTATGAAGCTTTCCTTTTTAATGAAATCTATAAATATATATTTCCATAAGCGTGATAACTCGAATTTTTATAAGTTATTAAAATAAAAATTTAATAATTAAAATTTTATTATGAGGTGTATATATTTTGAATTATGTGATTTGGTGTGAAGAGAATTATATATTCATATGTTGGAGAATGTGAGATTTAATAATTAATTAAACTATTAAAGAAATTAAATAATATTAGTTTATTTAACTAAGTTGAAATTATGTTATGAGATAATTTAATTTTAATTATTATGCCTTGTGGGCAATTAAATTATTATGAGTTAAGTTTCATAAATAGTGTGAATAATTCACTTAATTAAAATAGTGAATTAATACAAGTATAATTGATTTAATAAATTGAGAAGGTAATATATTGCATGAAAATGTAAATGTTAGTATAATCGCGAGTAAAATATTTATTAAGTACATTAAATATTTTAGTTAGAAACTTTATGGAATAAAATGAATATTTATGGTATTAAATAAATATTTGATGAAAATTATTATGGGATAGTTTATTTAAGTGTGATAAAATAGATGGGATTTATACGTATTTTATTATGTGAGTATAATTGTGATATTCTAATTTAATTAAATAATTAAATTAGAGGAGTGAAATTTTTAAATAATGTTATGGTTATAATGGTTGAATAGATATTATAATTTAACCGATAAGGTTAATTTTATTTCTTAAGGAATTAAAGTTATATAATCTAGTTTATATTTCTAGTTTATGTGTTCTTGAGTTTCTTTTAAAATTGGAGTTTTGGTTAATGAATTTGTGGGTTACGATGTTTTATATGTTATTAGATATTTATAATTTGATAATGGTCATCTAGGAATAAATTTTCAGAAATCAAATTCATGTATTTATACTAAAGAAGAGGAGTTTGGGTTTTAATTGTAATGTGTATTTTTGTATACTTTGGGACTAAAGTTGATGATGAATTCGTGATGGAAACATTAAATTGATGGATGATTGTTGTTCTCCTCTATAAAACGAAAACAACGCAACTTGAACAGATCGAATTGGTTAAGAAACGAATTCGTGATGAATAAATACACTTAGCATGTTGAAAATTGGAAAAATTAGTATAAACAAATTAGAATTAGTATAAACCAAGTCCCACATAACCTAAATTGAGAACTTTACTCTTTGCTAAACCTATAAATAGAAGGGCTTGATCCTTTGTTTCATTCACCAACAATAAGGCCTCCAATTTTTGAGAAAAACTTTGTTGTGGGAGGACTTTTTATAAAGATCTCCTTAGTTAAATTTTGGTGTGGAAGTGCATATTCAGTTTGTGAAACTAGTATTTTCGAGTATGTTTCTTACTTAATTTTTGGTAATGTTATTATTTTAAATATTGTATTTAGTTTGTTAGTTAAAGTTTAAATTTTGGAAGTTTAGTTTGTTTTGTTAGTAAACTAGTTAGTTTACTATTTTATTTTGGCTTGTAATTGATTATCTAAATGAGTTCTAATGATTGTAATTAGAGATATGAAGTCTTAACATCATCCAAGTGTAACCAAAACTCACAAAATAAAATATTTACAAAGAACCATGTTGGACAGTTTTTGGGATTGAGCTTGAGGACCATTTGTGCTTTTGATTTATATCGAAAAGCTTAATTTGATGATTGTATGTTATATTCCTCTAAGTTCTGATGATTACCTAACTTGAATGAACAAAAACGGAGTTAAAATGAATCCGTGGTGAAGATTTTAGTAAACCATGTCTAGAAATAAAAACTGAATGAACAGTGACTATAGTGTCAAATTATGGAATAGATATGTTACCTGAAAAATTCTGAGTTTCTAGGTAGTTGTAGTGCACTGAGTTAGAAAGCCATAGGCTTTGGAATGACCTCATTCCGACCTCGTATGAGGGAGTTACGGTGACTGGAAGGAAATGTGTCGAATTTGTCAAACTGAAAGTCAGCAGTGGGAGGTGCTATTCGGGACACTGTTTCGATCAGTTAATGTTTCCAAAAACTTCTGGGCTTTTGGTATGTTATATTACACTGAATTATCTTTCCATAGACTCCGGAACGGACTAATTCCGACTTCGGAGCAAAGAGTTATGACCATTCAAACTAGTCGCGTCAAAACTGTCTAACCAACTCGGGACAGTTACCTTGAACGAATTTTCTGGAATTCTGTGTTTTGAATTTGGAAGTGGTCAAAGAATGAAAGTTGTAGCCCCGGAAGTTAGCTTCGCGTGGGCGCAAGAATCGCTCAAAAATGTTTTGAAACGAATTAGTTATGACTGTTTTAGCGAGAGAGGGTAAAGCTGGGAAAGAATGAAAAACAAATTTGAACGCCCTTTTTGAACACTATTTTGGACTGTCTATCTTATCCGAAATGGGTGTCCAAGAACTTTTAAAAATAGGTTAATATGATGTTTATAGCATATCCAAAGTTGGATGTCATCGGACTTATGAGAAATAGCGTAAAGTTTACATTACAACTACTATGCGTTAATATATGACTAATGGATGTGAATCCATGATTATATAACTGTGTAGGAATACACGAAGTGCAGATAAGCGTTAAGCACTTAAGTCGTAGTTCATAAACTACGGATCAGGCAAGTCTTTCAGTTTCTATTTTATATGTGAACTTGATGATTAACTGTTTTAAATCTTTATTGCAAAAAGCATGATCGTTATATATATGTTGAAAGTATGAAATGTTAAAATCGATTTATGACTATGTTGATTGATTAAAGCATCTTTGATTGAGTAAGGACTCAATCTTTATACTTGTTATAAGAACATAGCATGTATGTTATATCTTGAGCGTGTTATTATGTCTTTATGTGATGCATGAAAACTATTAGATTTTTGAAATTTGTCGAAATTTCAACCTTGTAAATAACCACTTTTGCGGTTCAAGATTCAAGGTAAAGTTATGTATTACTTGAAAGACATGAATCGGATGTGATATCTTGAAGATTTATACACTTTGGTTGTCTTATTATTATTTAAACCATGTTTAAGGTTCCGAATAATGTATTAATGTTGAATTGTAATATCGTTTTTGCGATGTAAACTATTGTAGTATTAAAATGATTACAAATATTTAGATGTAAAGGTTGAAGGTTTTGGGAACGAGGATAGTTTGTAATAGAAAATTTTAATTATTCCGCAAATTTCAATGGTTGTATTATTGTTTAAGGATGTAAAATTAGAGGCTTAATGTATTATTAACGACCGAAGTCGAGAATTAAATTTTATGAATTTTGGGGTCGTTACAATAACTATAGTATATATATTTATTTAGCCATACACATTTCCACACAGTCCTCACATATTTATTCACTATATAATAGTCATACTAATTAATCATTTAAAAATTATAAATATTTCTATTTAACTTTCAAGGCTAACACTCAAGCTATGTTAATGTTTCAACATATATAACTTACCTTAATCTTCCTTAATCAACTTGATTAAGTATTGATCTTAGTTAATTTGAAATAACTAAATTAACTATCTTGTTTAATTTATATCTCATAAAACATTCACTTATAAACTAAAAAAAAAAAAATTCGTAAATTTTTTTAAATATATAATCATATAAAGTTCTCGGTCTTTACATTCTCCCCTCTTTATAAAGATTCCGTCCCCAGAATCACCATTACCTTACATTTAAATTATGTTATCATTAGACCTTTATTTATAAATCAAAATTTATTACCCTAATATAGGTATTACTTTGTTTCTTCTTACATTTACTCCTTCGCATCTTATTCAGGGCAGAAAATTCTCTACTAAACTCAAGTCTCGTTTGACTTGCCATAGCTCATAATTACCTGTTATATTTAGGTAACAAGATCTTACTCACAATAGTATTCCTTTAATTTATTAAGCAACATTTGCTTTCTCTTATTCTACTTTGGAACCTCAAAGGGTTAGCATAGACCACTCAATATACGTGTTTTCTTTTAATAATTTATAAAGTTGTATCATCAATTCCTTCAGTTTTATTTATGTGATACTAACATGTGATATCATCATGTGATACCAACCTATGACTCGAATCCGCATAGGAACAACACCTCCTAGTGATATCTATCAAATAAGACGTGCGTAATTATATTACTAATTGAAATTTTATCTGGCACTACTCTATTTAAAGCGACTGCATCCTGGACCATCATGTTAAACGTGCGTGCTGTTGGTCTTGTTGGTTGAGCTGGTCTATTGGTCGTTAGAGTCCCACTGCTGTTTCCTTTTTTGTTGCTTCCCTTCTCTGCATTCTTCTTTGGACAGTTACGGATTTGATGGTTTGACGATCCACATAAATAACAACCTTGTATCTTCTTTGGACTGGGATAATTGGGAGAGATATGTCCCTCTTGGCCATAGTTAAAACACACTCCTTTGCCCTTCAGGTAGACTCCCGGATGATTGTAAAACCCCAACTTTTATGAATAAAGATAAATTTTTTTCTCTAAATATCATTTTGAATATTACGGTGTGAATTTGTTATAATGTTATAGTTGTGGGTAATATTTACAAATTTTACAAAGTAAGTAAGTTGTTATAAAATATTCGATTGGTCGGGGAATATTCATTTTATCAGAGAATATTCGTACGATGGCACAATCATTGGTGGACCCCACAACGGAATTACAGTCGGAGTTAGAAAATAACATAAATATCTTTTTATAAAAATAACGGCTAAAGTTTTACTGTTAACTGTTGAAATACTCGGTGATAAAAGTACAGTAATACGTGTGGTTGCATAGTAGCACACGATATTGATTATTAATGCTTACGTGAGACGTCACTCAGTTATACTCAATTATTGCTATAGTAATTGCTGCATAGTATCTCACGTTATTGATTCAATTATTGTCACAATATTTTATATTATTAAATCAATAATTGAGACGACAAAGTTATTCATATTATTATTTGCATTATTGACGATGTCTAAAAAGTTCTGTCGAGAAACGGGGTTTGGTCACCTAATTGCGCGTCAAGAGGGAGAAATCCTTATCGGAAAGCCCCCTCTTTCCTGAGAATGATCTGGTTGTTAATATTGCAAGTTATAATATTATTGATGAATAATTATTGTTCAAAAATATGTTTATTGAAGTAATGTGGTTTGTGATAAATAGAGGGAATTTTTATGAAGTATTTGTTATAAAATTGGCTTATTTTATGGACCCTCGGTTACCCATTTTTCAAAATAATCAGGAGAAAGTTATCTCAAATTTTGTTATATATATATATATATATATATATATATATATATATGATCTGATCCGATCTAGTCAGGGATCATGGACATGTTTTGTTATATACAGTCCGGATCTAGTTTGTACAGACATGTTTTGTTATATTTATCCAAATCACACCCAAAACACTGTATTATGTAAAAATTTCAGTTCCATAAATTTTTATTTTTTTTAGTTGTTTTTTTTAAAAAAAAAGCAAAAATAAAAAAATAAAAAATTAAAGGTTTGCATTTGAAGCCCGTCCGGAGTCCGGATATGATCCTTTCTCTCTCTCTCTCTCTATATATATATATATATATATATATATATATATATATATATATATAATATGTTGGGTAAAATCTAATTACGCACAACACGCAAATATACGTGGTCAACAAGTAATAAAGTGAAAGTAGAGTATCGTTCCCACAAGGAATTGTTTAATAAAAATCACCAAGTACTAACCCGTAACCAACTTAATCTTATTTAAACGAATGAATTTCAAATTATATAATTAAACTACTATTAAATTCCACTAGTTAAATTAAGATTACGGAGATTTAAGATCACAATTTTACTTATTGTTTCTTTTAAGTTATCACATTTCTCATCAATTATTATTTATTCTGAATTGTTAATCAAGAACACTAAAGCAGATAAAACCACCTCTCGATGCATAATACTCATACTCACTTAAATCCACAGATAATAGAATTAAGCAAGACACCCTACTTAACTAATCCACTATATCTCTATGTGAATTACAATTAAAAAGGATTTAAAGCACAAGTTCTCTATAAGATTACATATGGCGTAAAGGCATATCTCTATCATAAACACGAATCATGAATTCCATCTATACAGAAATCACAAACACATGCTATTATGATCAAATCTAAATCTAAACTTCATCTCTCGAGTTCATATATATTATCACAGTAATTGATGGCCAATTAATTAAACAATTAAGTCCAAATCATAATAGACATTCCTCACAATAAAACATAATAATTGATAGTGAATCATATTAAAATAAACTACACAATAAGATCCATTGTAATCTTAAACAAAGAATTAGTTCATTGAATTAAAACTAAGAATCCATACTTGAATACACAATAAAAGATAATAATAAAATTAAGGAAAAGAAGTGAATCTGTTGTTGGCAAATTCGTCCTCCGTCTCACTCTTGATTTGGATCTCCAATGGCTTTCAAGTGCTTCAATCTCCAAATCTCATAAAAACTAGTGTTTTCTCCTATTCTACTCTAATCTAATCTAATAGAATCCTCTCTCTCTCTCTCTCTCTCTCTCTCCTAATCTGTGTGATTCTCCTCCTTTTATATGTCTCCTTATATGTCTTTAAGTCCTCTTGGAAGTCCTTGAGTCAATCGGATCGAACCAATCCTTCTAGAACTCAAATTCGGACAAAAATTGACTTTTCTGCGTACCCCGTCCCGGCGGGGGGTATAAAGCTTAAAGGTCCCGCCTTGGCGGACTAGGGTTCTGTTTTATAGCTTGTACCCCCGCCCTGGCGGGGTTTTTTTATAGTAAAATCCCGCCCCGACGGGCATCATTTTTTTGCTGTAGTGTCATCTGGTAAAACGGCCATAACTTTTGATCCGGGAGGAGTTACGGGGCCTGCCACCTATCAAATCAATGATTTCGACGAGCTCTAAAACTTTCATTCTTCGAGAATGGAAATATTCTGGCCAGATGAAGGTCTAAATTTGACTGGAAGTAGATGCTATGTAAATTGCAAACATGAGAACTCTTAGCTTTGATCTTCGTTGATAAAAAAGCCATAACTCTCGCATTCGAACTCCGATTGGGATTATTCAAGATGTTCCGGAAATCTAAGAAGAAGCTCTACCGTATAATCCAAGTTCCAAGCCAAGAACATGCATCCAACTTGGTGTTAAAAGCCCTTCAATCTGCCCTTCTTGTATTTACTTGCATATTTTAGTCCAAAAGATGTCCGAATTACTCTTTCTTGCTTCTTCATGCCAATGTTATGCCATAGCCTACAAAATAACATAAAATGTATGAAAAGTAACTAAGAAACATAGGTTTAAGTAACTAATTCAAGTAATAGATACCGGATAAGTAGGTATAAAACCTACTTATCGATATATAAGTTTTGTTTTTTATGTAAAATAAGATATATTATATTTTATTATACATGGTGTTTGCATAGTGTCTACAAAGTGTTTGCAAAGTAAAATCTTAAAATTCCAGCCGATCGAAATGTCGTCCGTGAACTTTTCCCTGTGCGTCCGTGATTTTTATTTTTAAATAGTATCCTGCCATTTTCCTATAAATACGATGCTTAGTTTAGAATTAAAAATCACACCAAAATTAGAGAATTCTTCTTCTATAATATTGAGCGTATTTCTTTAGAGTTTAAGGAAGCTTTGAGTCAAGAATATCCCCGCTATACCAGTCAAAAGTACTCTCCTTTGAAGGTAAGAGATATTATTTTTGTTCGATATTCGTATGAAATAATATTTTCTTACATAGTCTGTAGTGTGTAAGTAATATTATTTCATTTCAGATTCTGAATTATACACACATTTTGTTATAGTATGGCTTCAATACTCTTTGAAATTAGTAGAATATCCTTGAAATTTGCGCTTCATCTAGTATTTTTTCACGAAAATATTATTCAGAACATTCTTGATAAGTTTTAATAATTTCATGCCGGGGTATTATTCACGGGGTACTATTCCCGAAGTACTATTCCTGGGGTACTATTCACCCGGGGTACTATTCATGACAAAAAAATTAATTTCTTTTCGGTCCAAATTATTTTTGATACAATTTTATTCTTGAATTTTACTCCACAAAGCAATATCATGTCGTCAATTTAGACATTATTGAATTCTGGATAAATTGAATTATAAATCATAAAATTTAACCTTGCTCTCATTTAATTGAATTCTTATATCATTGTCATCATCCTCATGCTTATATTATGATGAAAGTCATCTTTGGTCCGTAGTGCATAGATGGACTGTTGATTGGTATGATTATGACTAGGAATTATTCGGTATAATCATTTCCTGTAATGTTACAAATGAGGTGGTGGTAAAAGTCCTCATTGGCTCGTAGTGCATTGATGCACAATTGTTGGCATGATCATAACCATTGGTGATAACACGAATATCCTTGGCCCATAGTGCATGAATAATTCGTGGATGTGATACTAATGAATATCCTTGGACCGTAGTGCATGGATAATTCAGTGATGTGGATTATTTATTGAGCTGAGTCTCAGCGATAAAATTTATGATAAACTTTTTAAATCATAGAAGATAGTAGATATCATGCTCTACTTGACTCTTCTAATGAATTGTTTGTTCAGCTGTAGTTAAACTTGTTGTTTATTGTATTCTATAAGTTTAACACTGTTGAAGGCTAACGATAATTTATTCTGCATTATCTTAGACATAATATTTTTTACTGGGCTCGTTGAGCTCACCCTATTGCTTTCATTGTTCTCTTCAGGAAATGAGAACGTAGTCGGGGCTAGTTGGGGAATGGAGTGACGGTCCGAGATGGTGGTTGTAGTTGTCCTCACTATTTTATAAAATAGTGTGATAATAATTGTAATGAGGACTCCATTTGAGTTTGGATACTGTCTATGAGACAATATTCGTGTTGAAACTCTCAGCTCATGTTGTATAATTAAGTTTTTATTTATATTTTGTACCATGTATTTGGCGACTCAGAATGTGTGATGTATACCTAGTTTGGGGGCGTCATAGTTGGTATCAAAGCTTAGGCATATGATCCCTGGCTGAGATATGAGACTAGAACTAGGAGGGAAGAGACGGGTAAATCCTTCGCTAGTATGACCTACCTAAGCTTATTTGTTATTTAATTGGTCGATCAGGATATAGGGATAATATGTGAAATGTCAATTAACCCTTGTTTTGTGGCAGTATTTGAAAATGGCATATGAAAATGTTGAGATAAGCAATGGAGCACAAGAGTCCGTTGAGTCACCACAGATCAATAACCAGGATAATATGTATCGATAAGGATACAATCCTCATGTAAACAACAACACCGACCAAATGATGAACGATGGGATGTTCAGAGGCTTTTTGCAATTCATGCAACATCAGGCGAGAGAGACTCCTGTTCAAAATGTAGATGGAAACACTGGCAACACACGGATGGTCACCGCTAAGCAGTTCAAGGAGCTGGGACCACCGAAGTTTTTGGGAAAGCCAAAACCAGTTAAGGTAGAGACGTGGATAAAGTAAATCACTAAGATATTTGATGTCTTGGGATGCTCCGAGGGGCAAAAGGTTCCTTTTGCCACCTTCATGTTGTGAGGAGAGGTAGATTACTGGTGGGAATCTATAAAACCTACTCAACCTGCCGCACTGAAGATGTCTTGGGAGAAGTTCCAAGAATTGTTCAACGATAAGTACTTTCCCGAAAGTATTCGTTACATGAAGGAGCTAGAGTTCATCAAGCTGGAGGAAAACAATATGACCGTATTGCAGTACGAGGCTAAGTTTGCATCCCATTTGGAAGATAATGAGGAGCGTATGACGCGGATGTTTCTAAGAGGTTTGAAACCCGAAATACGTCAATACCTCATTTCTCACAAACTATGTTTGTATTCAGATGTTGTAAATAGGGCTTAGTTATTGGAGCATGATAATGAGTCAACCCAACCAAGAGATAGCAGCCAACAAAACAATAATACCAGTGGTAGCAGTCATCGAAGTTGTGACAACAAACGTGGAGGAAATCAACATGCCAGAAATGGTAACCACTTCGGTGGTAATCATGGCCAAGATAATAGAAGTGGAAAGGAGATTCAATAATGATGGAAAGACATCAGCACCAGCAACCGTTGTTAAGGAAGGAGAACGACCACCGATTGTATGCTACAAATGCGGAGGGGAGGGACACATCAGTCCAAATTGTACGCAGCAGTCCAAAGCATATTATAATTTCAGAAAAGAAGGTCACCTAACCCGATTTTATTGTGCAGTGAAGTCAAGTCTAGCTGGGATGGAGACACCAAAGGCCATCCCAGACAGGTCAAAGCCAGTAGTTTAAGGGAGAGCATTTGTCGTAACCTTCTAAAAAGTGAGGAACCCGAACGAGGTTATCATAGGTAAGCTAATCATAAAATCTTACGAAGTCTATACCTTATTTGATACCGGTTCTACTCATTCTTTTATTTCTACTACTTACGCTCAACGTTTAAATTTAACTCCGAAGAAATTAGACTTTGACTTATCTGTTGAAACTCCGTTGGGAGAAACCTTCATTAAATCCATTGTTTATAAGTCTTATTTGATTCAAATCGTTACCCTCACGTTACCTGTCGATCTTATCTCTTTGGAAATACTTGCATTTGATGTGATTTTAGGGATTGATTGGTTAACTAGTCATCATGCTAAAATTGATTATTTTTTTAAGGTTGTTAGCTTTCATATTCCTAACTAACCTATTATGCGAATTCAAGCAACCAAACCACTAAAGTCAATCATTATCATACAAGACCATAAAGCTATTCGTTTATTAAAAAATGGATGTCAAGCTTTCTTAGCCCATGTCACGGATTTAAACAAAAATACGTCAGATTTGAATAATATTCCTATTGTTAATAAATTTCCTGATGTATTCCATGAAGAACTTCCTGGCCTACCCCCAAAGCATGAAATCGAGTTTTGTATTGACCTTGAACCTAGTACAAGACCCATTTCCAAAGCCCCATATCGAATGGCTCCTATTGAACTTCAGGAGTTAAAGACCCAACTATAGAAATTGTTAGACATTGGTTTCATTCGTTCTAGTACGTCTCCTTGGGGTGCTCCTGTTCTATTCGTAAAGAAGAAAGATGGAAGCATGCGACTTTGTATTGATTAGCGGGAGTTGAATCATGTCACCATCAAAAATAGGTAGCCGTTGCCTCGCATTGATGACATGTTTAACCAGTTGCAAGGCGATAAATTCTTTTCAAAGATCGATCTTCGTTCCAGATATCATCAGTTAAAGATTAAAACTGATGACATTTCAAAGACTGCTTTCAGAACTCGGTACGGGCATTACGAATTCCTAGTCATGTCTTTTGGATTGACTAATGCTCCTGTTGCCTTCATGGATATGATGAACTGATTATTCAAGGAATATTTAGATCATTTTGTGGTTGTCTTTATTGATGACATCCTTATTTACTCCAAAAGCCGTGAAGATCATGAACAACACTTGAGGCTAAAACTTCAAAAGCATAATGAAAACAAGCTATATGCCAAGTTGAAGAAATGAAGTTTTGGCTTGAGGAAGTAGCATTCCTTGGGCACGTGATATCAAATCATGAAATATCAGTTGACCCAGCGAAGATTGAAGCAATTCAAAGCTGGGAGCAAGTACGTAGCTTTTTGGGCTTAGCTGGTTATTATCGGAGATTCGTGGAAGGATTTTCTCGAATCGCTACTCCATTAACTCAGTTGACTCGAAAAGATACAAAATTCGGTTGGAGCAAGGAATATGAGAAGAGTTTTTAAGAACTCAAGAGGAGACTCATTTTAGCACTTGTTCTAACAATACCATCTGGTTCGGAGGGATTTATCATCTACAATGATGCTTCAAGTAGGGGGTTAGGATGTGTTCACATGCAAAATGGAAAAGTCATAGCCTATGCCTCGTGACGACTCAAAGAATATGAGAGGAATTATCTTACTCATGATCTAGAGTTGGCGTAGCCATTTTCTAACAAAATGCTGGAGGCATTACACAGATGGGAGAGAAGGTGGAGATCTATACGGATCATAAAAGCCTCAAATATTTTGTCACCCAAAAGGAACTCAATATGCGACAACGAAGTTGGCTCGAGCTGTTGAAAGATTAGGATCATACCATTCAATACCATCTTGGAAAAGCGAATGTGGTAGCTGACGCGTTGAGTAGAAGATCATATGTGGGTACGAGTGCGATATTGTCAACGTAAAGGCCCATTTTGAATAACTTACAAAGGATGGAGATAGAGTTAAAGACTCCAAGGACCCACGCGATGATGGCAAATATATGAGTAGAACCGACTTTAATTGATAAAGTTAAAGTTTCTCAAGGTATAGACCTGGAACTGATGCGTATGAGGAAGAAAGTACAAGAAGGTGCTATTCTAGAAGCAAGAATCGATGAAGAAGGAATACTTCGAGTCAACTCCAGACTTTGTGTTCCTAACGACTCTGATTTGAAGTATAAAATTATGATGGAGGCACACAACACACCATTTGCAATCCATCCTGGAAGTACCAAAATGTATCGTGATCTTCGACATACATTTTGGTGTAGCAATATGAAGAGAGAGATCGCGGATTTTATCTCAAGGTGTTTAACTTGTTAACATGTCAAGGTGGAGCATTAAGTGCCAAAAGGTCCATTGCAACCACTTGAAATTCCAGAATGGAAGTGGGAGAACATTACCATGGATTTCGTTACTGGTCTTCACAAGGTTTCTCAAGGAGTATATGCAATTTGGGTTATTATTGATAGATTAACCAAGTCTGCTCATTTCTTACCTATACGAGAAACATATTCACTTGAACGCCTTGCTCGTATATATATAAATGAGATTGTAAGACTGCATGGTATGCCAGTATCCATAGTTTCTGATCGAGACCCAAGATTTACTTCACAATTTTGAGTCAGTTTGCAAAAAGCTATGGGAATGGATTTACGATTCAGTTCATCGTATCATCCTCAAACGGATGGGTGGTCGGAGAGGACTATTCAAACTCTTGAAGATCTATTAAGACTTTGTGTCCTTGATTTCAGAGGAAGTTGGGATAAGTTCTTGCCATTGGTGGAATTCTCCTACAACAACAGTTATCAAGCAAGTATTGGCATGGATCCATTCAAGGTGTTGTATGGACGCAAGTGTCGTTCTCCAGTATGCTGGGATGAGGTAGGTGAAGCAACATTGTTGGGTTCAGAATTGGTACGCATGACAATGGAAAAGATTCAAATGATCCGACAACGTATAAAAATCTCACAAGATCGACAAAAGAGTTAAGCTGATCTTCATCGAAGAGACGTTGAATTCAATATTGGAGAGCATGTGTTGTTACGTGTTGCTCTATGGAAATGAGTTACAAGATTTGGATAGAGAAGAAAGCTCAATCCTCGATTCATTGGGCCATTCGAAATCCTCGATCGAGTAGGAACTTTGGCCTATAGACTCGCCTTACCGCCAAGTATGTCTCATCTTCATAATATTTTTCACATATCTATGTTATGTAAATACGTGGAAGATCCGAACCACGTTATTGAATTATAACCAAATGAGATAGCGGAAGATTTAACATATGAAGAGGTACCTATTAAAATCTTGGATAATAAGGAACATATTATACGCTCCAAGGTTATACCTCAAGTCAAAGTTTTGTGGAGAAACCACGATGTTGAGGAAATGAACTGGGAGTTAGAATCTGAAATGACATCAAGGTATCATTACCTCTTCGACATGCCAGGTACGTACACTAATTTCGAGGATGAAATTTCATAAGAAGGGGAGGTTGTAAGACCCTAACTTTTATGAATAAAGATAATTTTTTTTTCTCTAAATATCATTTTGAATATTAAGGTGTGAATTTGTTATAATGTTATAGTTGTGGGTAATATTTATAAATTTTGCAAAGTAAGTAGGTTGTCATAAAATATTCGATTGGTCGGGGAATATTCGTTTTATCAGGGAATATTCATACGACGACACAATCAATGGTGGACCCCATAACAGAATTACTGTCAGAGTTAGAAAATGACAGAAATATATTTTTATAAAAATAACGACAAACGTTTTACCGTTAACTGTTGAAATACCCAGTGATAATAGTATAGTAATACGCGTGGTTACCTAGTAGCACACAATATTGATTATTGATACTTATATGAGAAGTCACTTAGTTATACTTAATTATTACTATAATAATTGTTGCATAGTATCTCAAGTTATTGATTCAATTATTGTCACAATATTTTATATTATTAAATTAATAATTGAGACGACAAAGTTATTCATATTATTATTTACATTATTGACAATGCCTAGAAAGTTCTGTCGAGGAAAGGGGGTTGGTCACCTAATTGCACGCCAATAGGGAGAAATCCTTATCGGAAAGCCCCTTCTTTCTTGGGAATTATCCGGTTGTTAATATTGCAAGTTATATTATTATTGATGAATAATTGTTGTTCAAAAATGTGTTTATTTAAGTTATGTGGTTTGTGATCAATAGAGGAAATTTTTATGAAGTATTTGTTGTAAAATTGGCTTATTTTATGGACCCCCACTTACCCATTTTTCAAAATAGTCAAGAGAAAGTTATCTCAGTTTTGTTATATATATATATATATATATATATATAAGTTTTGATTTTTATGAAAAATAGAATATATTATATTTTATTATGCATAATGTTTGTATAGTAAAATCAAAAAATTTCAGCTGATCGAAATGTCGCCCATGAACTTTTCCCTATGCTTCCATGATTTTTATTTTCAAATAGTATCTTGCCATTCTCCTGTAAATAGGATGCTTAGTTTAGAATTGAAAATTACACCAGAATCATGGAATTCTTCTTCTATAATATTGAGCGTATTTCTTTAGAGTTTAAGGAAGCTTTGCGTGTAGAAAATATTACAAATTTTCTTCAAGAATATCCACGCTATACCAGTCAGAAGTACTCTCCTTTGAAGGTAAGGGATATTATTTTTGTTCAATATTCGTATAAAATAATATTTTCTTCCATACTCTGTAGTATGTAAGTAATATTATTTCTTTTTAGATTCTGAATTCTATACTCATTTTGTTAAAGTATGACTTCTATACTCCTTAAAATTAGTAGAATATCCTTGAAATTTGCGCTTCATCTAGTATCTTTTCACGAAATTATTATTTTGAACATTCTTGATAATTTTTAATCTTTTCATGTCGGGGTACTATTCATGGGGTACTATTCCCGAAGTACTATTCACGGGGTAATATTCACTCGGGTACTATTCACCCGGGGTACTATTTATGACAAAAAAATTGATTTCTTTTCGGTCAAAATTACTTTTGATACAATATTATTCTTGAATTTTACTCCACAAAGCAGTATCATGTTTACAATTTGGACATTATTGAATTCTGGAAATTAAATTATAAATCTTTAAAATTTATCTTTGCTCTCATTTAATTGAATTCTTATATCATTGTCATCATCCTCATGCTTACATTATGATGAAAGTCATCTTTGGCCCGTAGTGAATAGATGGACTATTGATTGGTATGATTATGACCAAGGATTATTCGGTATAATCATGATATTTAATGTTACAAATGAGGTGGTAAAAGTCCTCATTGGCCCATAGTGCATTGATGGACAATTGTTGGCATGATCATGACCATTGGTGATAACACGAATATCCTTGACCTGTAGTGCATGGATAATTCATGGATGTGATACTAATGAATATCCTTGGCCCGTAGTGCATGGATAATTCAATGATGTGGATTATTTATTGAGTTGAGTCTCAGCGATAAAATTGATAATAAACTTTTTAAATCATAGAAGATAGTAGATAGCATGCTCTACTTGACTCTTCTAATGGATTGCTTGTTCCGCTGCAGTTAAACTTGTTGTTTATTGTATTCTATCAGTTTAACACTGTCGAAGGCTAACGATAATTTATTCTGCATTATCTTAGTCATAATATTTCTTACTGGGCTAGTTGAGCTCGACTTTTTGCTTTCATTGTTCTCTTGAGAAAAAAAGAGCGTGATCCTGGACTAGTCGAGGAATGGAGTGATGGTCCAGATGGTGGTCAGAATAGTAGTCGTGAATAGTAGGGTCATATAACCCCCCACCTTGGAATTTTTTGGGGTTATTTATTTTCCTTTTCATTCTATTTTTTATGTATTTCCTTTTCTCCTTTGTTTTTTTTTTATTTTTACTTTATCATCAAAGTGAGGCAAAAAAAGTTGTAACAATTCTCTTTGTAAACTAATTAAAAATAAAAAGCTAAAGAAATAAAATAATATTTTTGGATCCTATTATAGTGACCATAAGTTCACCATAGTACTTCTATCCTATGAAGATTATTAAATCTGTCTTCTTCTATTTATTTTTTGTTGTTGTTGGAATTCATTATTTCAAGCTAATTAATCCCATGAACTACAATATAAGGTTTTGAATATATAATATTATAATTTGTAATTTATCTATAAAAGTAGCTAATCAGTTTGTCTAAAAATTTCAAAGTCGATTAATAATCTTATAGTTCAGAAAATACTAATATATATATATATATATATATATATATATATATAAAATTCATTAGACTCACAACTCGAAAGTTGACAAGGGTTGAAGTATGATGTTGTGAAATACTATAATTGGGCAAAATAAATTTGAAAGAAGCACCCCAAGCGTTAATAAATAAATTTTTTACTGATGTATTTTGACCCCCCTTTATAAATGTTCCGGTTCCGCCACTGGCTATAGTAGTCCTCACTATTTTATAAAATAGTGTGATAATAATTGTAATGAGGACTTTATTTGAGTTTGGATACTGTTTATGAGACAATATTCGTGTTGAAACTCTCAGCTCATGTTGCATAATTAAGTTTGTATTTGTATTCTGTACCATGTATTTGGCGACTCAGAATGGGTGATGTATACCTATTTTGGGGGCGTCACAATGATTCTTCCCACAAATTGCACACGACTCACCTTTCTTCTTACCTTATCCTGATTTGTTTCCCGATTTGGTGTTATCGCTCCATTTACGCTTGTTGGAGTTACACCCTCCACTGCTACCTCCTTCATTCATCCTTTTCTTCTTTTCCCGGTGATACCTCGATACGGCTTCATTGCCTCCCTCAGTAATGATTGCTGTAAGACCCCAACTTTTTTGAATAAAGAATAATTTTTCTTGAAATATATTTTTGAATATTATGGTGTGGATATGATATAATGTTATAGTTGTGGGTAATATTTGAAAATTTTGCAAAGTAAACAAGTTGATATAAAATATTCATTGTGTCGGAGAATATTTGATTGGTCATGGAATATTCGTTTTAACAGGGAATACTCGTATGACGGCACAATCATTGGTGGACCCCACAACGGAAGTATTGTCATAGATAGAAAATGACAGAATTATCATTTTTATAAAAATAATGGCGAAAGTTTTACCATTAAACTGTTGAATTACCCGATGGTAAAAAGTAATGCGATGTCTACGCGTTGTCGCGTAGCTACGGTATTGATTATTGATGCTTATGTGAGAAGTCACTCAGTTATACTCAATTATTGCTACAGTAATTACTGCATAGTATCTCATGCTATTTGATTCAATTATTGTTACAGTATTAATATTTTATATAATTGAGATGACAAAGTTATTCATATTATTATTTGCAATATTGACGATGTCTAGAAAGTTCTGTCGAGGAGTGGTTTGGTCACCTAATTGTGCGCCAATAGGGAGAAATCCTTATCGGAAAGTCCCCTCTTTCCTGGGAATGATCTGGTTGTTAAATATTATGAGTTATAATATTAATGATGAATAATTGTTGAAGTATTAAGAATGTGTTTATTGAAGATAAGTGAATTACAAAAGTTAGAGGGGAATAATGCAAACTTGGAAAACTTTAGGGGTACTAAAGTGTAATAAGTTAAATCCATCTGGATCATTGATGGTGGTTGTAATAGTAAATCAATCTGGACCATTGATGGTGGTTTTGAAAGTAAATCAACCTGGACCGTCGGTGGTGGTTTTAAAAGTAAATCAATCTGGACTGTCGGTGGTGGTTTTAAAAGTAAATTAATCTGGACTGTCGGTTGTGGTTTTAATAGTAATCAATATGAACCGTCCATTCTAATAGTAAATCAATCTGGACCGTTCGTGAATTAGTTACTATTTAGTCCATTCTCCTATAAATAGAAGCTTATTTCTTCTTTCATTCTCACCAATTCACTGAGATTCATATGAGACACTATAGAGAGAGAGAGAAACTATAGAGAGCAAGAAGAAGAGTATTCTGCTACTTCACTATTGCAGTATCCAGCCTTTTACTAAGGTAATGGGTTTTATTTCTTTCGTATTTATAAGGAATACTATTTTTTATATTCATCCTTTAATATGTCGGAATAACCTATCTACGCGGATTACGTACCGTATGACAGGTGAAAATCCATTTGCAATTTTGTATGTTATTTCTTTTCATATTCTTAAATCCAAACATACTATGGTAAGTATTGCTTCTATAATCCTTGAAATTAGTAGAATATCCTTGAGTTTTGTGCTTCATCCAGTATCATTTTATTGGAATATTGATCTGAACTTTCTTATTAAATATCAATATTTTCACCCGGGATACTATTCACATGGTTACTATTCACTATAACATTACTCACTCGGGTATTCGGGGTACTTTTTATGCCGGGATACTATTCACGAGTTACTATTCACGGGTTACTATTCACCCAGTTACTATTCACTCAAATATTATTCACTCGGGTATTCGGGGCACTTTTCATGTCGGGATACTATTCATGGGGTACTATTCCCGAAGTACTATTCACAGGGTACTATTCACGGGGTACTATTCACCAAAAAATTTATTTCTTTTCTATCCAAATTATTTTTGATACATGGATATTATTCTTGAATTTTACTCCACAAAGCAGTATCATGTTGATAATTTGGACATTATTGAATTTTGGATAAATTAAGTTATAAATCTTTAAAAATTTATCCTTTGCTTTCTTTTAATTGAATTCTTATATCATTGTCATCATCCTCATGCTTATATTTTGATAAAAGTCTTCTTTGGCTTACGTGCATAGATGGACTATTAATTGGTATGATTATGACCAGGGATAATTCGGTATGATCATGACCATTGATGATTACACGAATATTCTTGGTTCGTAGTGCAAGAATAATTTGTGGACGTGATACTAATGAATATCCGTGGCCCGTAGTGCAGGGATGATTAGATGATGTGATTTATTTATTAAGCTGAGTCTCAGCGATAAAGTTAATGAAAAACTTTTTAAATCATAGAAGATAGTAGATATCATGCTCTACTTGACTCTTCTAATGGATTACTTGTTTCGCTGCAGTTAAACTTGTTGTCTATTATATTCTATCAGTTTAACATTGTTGAAGGCTAATGATAACTTATTTTGCATTATCTTAGTCATAATATTTCTTACTGGGCTAGTTGAGCTCACCCTTTTACTTCCATTATTCTCTTCTGGAAATGAGAACGTAGCCCGAACTAGTCGGGGAATGGAGTGATGGTCCGAGATGGTGTTATTGTAGTCCTCACTATTCTATAAAATAGTGTGATAATAAATGTAATGAGTACTCCATTTGAGTTTTGCTATTGTCTAGAAGATAATATTCGTGTAAAAACTCTCAGCTCATGTTGTATAATTAAGTTTGTATTTGTATTTAGTACCATGTATTTGGCGACCCAAGATGGGTGATGTATTCCTATTTTGGGGGCGTCATAGTTGGTATCAAAGCTTAGGGATATAATCCCTGGCTGAGATGTGAGACAAGAACTAGGAGGGGAGAGACGAGGAATTACTTCGCTAGTATGACCTACCTAAGTTTATTTGGTATTTAATTGGTCGGTTAGAGTATAGGGATAATATGTGGCATGTCAATTAACCCTTGTTTTATGGAAGTGTTTGAAAATGGCATATGAAAATGTCGAGATAAGCAATGAAGAACATTAGACTGTTGAGTCACCAAAGATCAATATCCAAGATAATGTGCAATAGGAAGACAATAATCCTCAGGTAAACAACAACACCAATCAAATGATAAACGATGGGATGTTCAGAGGCTTTACGCAATTCATGCATCATCAGGAGAGAGCTGGGAAACACTGGCAACTCTCGAATGGTCATTGCTAAGCAGTTCAAGGAGCTGGGACCACCGGAGTTTTTGGGAGAGCCAAAACCACTTAAAGCGGAGACGTGGATAAAGCAGATCACCAAGATATTTGATGTCTTGGGTTACTCTGAGGAGCAAAAGGTTGCCTTTGCCACCTTCATGTTGAGAGGAGAGGCAGATTATTGGTGGATATCAGTAAAACGTACTCAGCTTGCCGCACTCAAAATGTCTTGGGAAAAGTTCCAAGAACTGTTCAACGACAAGTACTTTCCCGAAATTATTTGTCACATGAAGTAGGTGGAGTTTATCAAGTTGGAGCAAAACAATATGACCGTGTCGCAGTACGAGGCTAAGTTTACCTAGTTGTCCCAGTTTGCATCTCATTTGGTTTATAATGAGGAGAGAATGACGCGAATATTTCTACAAGGTTTGAGACCCGAAATACGTTAATACCTTATTTCTCACAAACTGTGTTTGTATTCAGATGTTGTAAATAGGGCTCAGTTATTGGAGCACGATAATGAGTCAACCCAACCAAGAGAGAGCAACCAACAAGTCGATAATACTAGTGGTAGTAGTCATCAAAGCGGTGACAACAAACGTGGAGGGAATCAACATGCCAGAAATAGTAACCACTTCGGTGGTAATCATGGCCAAGATAATAGAAGTGGAAATTTTAAGAAGAGGAGATTCAATAATGATGGAAAGACGTTAGCACCCGCACTTGTTGTTAAGGAAGGAGAACAACCGCCGGTCGTATGTTACAAATGCAGAGGGGAGGGACACATCAGTCCAAACTGTACGTAGTAGTCGAAAGTATGTTACAATTGTGGAAGAGAAGGTCACCTAGCCCAATTTTGTCATGCACCAAAGTCAAGTCTAGCTGGGATTGAGGCATCAAAGGCTGTCCCAGACAAGACAAAACCGATAGTTTAAGGGAGTGCGTTTGTCGTAACCTCCTAAAAAGCGAGGAATCCGAACGAGGTGATCACGGGTAAGCTAATCATAAACTCTAGCGAAGTCTATACCTTATTTGATACCGGTTCTACCCATTCTTTTATTTCTCCTACTTGCGCTCAATGTTTAGATTTGACTCTAGAGAAATTAGAATTTGATTTATTTGTTGAAACTCCATTGGGAGAAACCTTCATTACATCCACTGTTTATAAGTCTTGTTTGATTCAAATCGGTAACCACACGTTACCTGTCGATCTTATCTCTTTAAAAATACTTGCATTCGATGTGATTTTAGGAATTGATTGGTTGACTACTCATCATGCTAAAATTAATTATTTTCGTAAGGTTGTTAGCTTTCATATTCCTAACCAACCTGTTATGTGAATTCAAGCAACCAAACCATTAAAGTCAATCACTGTCATCTCAAGTCATAAAACTATTTGTTTATTGAAAAATAGATGTCAAGCTTTCTTAACTCATGTCACGGATTTAAACAAAAATATGTCAGTCTTGAATGATATTTCTATTGTTAATAAATTTCCTGATGTATTCCCTGAAGAACTTCCTGGCCTACCCCCAGAGCGTGAAATTAAATTTTGTATCGTCCTTGAATCCGGTACAAAACCCATTTCCAAAGCCCCATATCGAATGGCTCCTATTGAACTTCAGGAGTTAAAAATCCAACTACAGGAATTGTTAGACATCAGTTTCATTCATCCTAGTACGTCTCCTTGGTGTGCTCCTGTTCTATTCATGAAGAAGAAAGATGGAAGTATGCGACTTGGTATTGATTATCGGGAGTTGAATAATGTCACCATCAAAAATAGGTACCTGTTACCTCGTATTGATGACCTGTTTAACAGTTGCAAGGTGCCAAATTCTTTTTAAAGATCGATCTTCATTCTGGATATCATCAGTTAAAGATTAAAATCGATGACATCCCAAAGACTGCTTTCAGAACTCAGTACGGGCATTATAAATTCCTAGTCATGTCTTTTGGATTGACTTATGCTCCTGCTGCCTTCATGGATATGTTGAACCGAGTATTCAAGGAATATTTGGATCACTTTGTGGTCGTCTTTGTTGATGACATCCTTATTTACTCCAAAAGCCGTGAAGATCATGAGCAACACTTGAGGCTGATACTCCAAAAGCTACATGAGAACAAGTTATATGCCAAGTTGAAGAAATGCAAGTTTTGGCTTGAGGAAGTAGCATTTCTTGGGCACGTGATATCAAATCATGGAATATCTGTTGACCCGGCAAAGATTGAAGCAATTCAAAGCTGGGAGCAACCTAAGTTAGTGACTGAAGTACGTAGCTGTCTTGGCTTAGCTGGTTATTATCGGATATTCGTAGAAGGATTTTCTCGAATCGCTACTTCATTAACTCAGCTGACTCGGAAAGATAAAAAATTCGGTTGGAGCGAAGATTGTGAGATGAGTTTTCAAGAACTCAAGAGGAGACTCATTTTAGCACCTGTTCTGACAATACCATCTGGCTTGGAGGGATTTGTCATCTATAGTGATGCTTTAGGCAAAGGTTTAGTATATGTTCTCATGCAACATGGGAAAGTCATAGCCTATGCCTCATGATAACTCAAAGAATATGAGAGGAATTATCGTACTCATGATTTAGAGTTGGCAGCTGTCGTTTTTGCGCTTAAAATTTGGAGGCATTACCTGTATGGAGAGAAGGTGGAGATCTATACGAATTATAAAACCCTCAAATATTTCTTCTCCTAAAACGAACATAACATGCGCCGAATAAGTTGGCTCAAGCTGTTGAAGATTACGACCATACCATTCAATATCATAGTGGAAGAACGAATATGGTAGTTGACGAGTTGAGTAGAAGATCGTATGCGGTTGCGAGTGTGACGTTGTTAACACAAAGGTTCATTTTATATGACTTACAAAGGATGGAGATAGAGATAAAGACTCCAGGGACCCATGTGATGATGGCCAATATACGAGTAGAACCGACTTTAATCGATAAAGTTAAAGCTGTTCAAGCAACAGACCTGGAGCTGATGCGTATGAGGAAGAAAGTGCAAGAAGGTGCTATTCCGGTAGCAAGAATCGACGAAGAGAGGAAATCTCAACCCTTGATTCATTGGCCCATTTGTAATCCTTAATCGAGTAGGAACTTTGGCCTATAGACTCGCCTTACCGACAAGTATGTCTCGTGTTCATAACGTTTTTCAAATATCTATGTTACGTAAATATTTGAAAGACCCGAACAACATTTTTGAATTAGAACCGGACGAGATAACGAAAGATTTAACGTATAAGGAGGTTCCTGTTAAAATCTTGGATAAGAAGGATCATATTTTATGCTCCAAGGTTATACCTCAAGTCAAAGTTTTGTGGAGAAACCACGATGTAGAGGAAATGACCTGGGAGTTAGAATTTGAAATGAAGTCAAGGTATCCTCACCTCTTCGACATATCAGGTACGTACCCTAATTTTGAGGATGAAATTTTATAAGAAGGGGAGGTTGTAAGACCCCAACTTTTTTGAATAAAGAATATTTTTTCTCGAAATATATTTTTGAATATTATGGCATGGATATGATATAATGTTATAGTTGTAGGTAATATTTGAAAATTTTTCAAAGTAAGCAAGTTGATTTAAAATATTCGTTATGTCGGGGAATATTCGATTGGTCGGGGAATATTAGTTTTAACAGGGAATATTCATACGACGGTACAATCATTGGTGGACCCCACAACGGAAGTATTATCGTAGTTAGAAAACGACATAATTATCTTTTTATAAAAATAACGGCGAAAATTTTATCGTTAAACTATTGAACTACCCGGTGGTAAAAGTATAGTAATACGCGTGATTGCATAGTAGCACACGGTATTGATTATTGATGCTTACGTGAGAAGTCACTCAGTTATACTCAATTATTACTACAGTAATTGCTGCATAGTATCTCACGTTATTTGATTCAATTATTGTTACAATATTAATATTTTATATAATTGAGATGACAAAGTTATTCATATTATTATTTGCAAGATTGGCGATGTCTAGAAAGTTCTGTCGAGGAGAGGTTTGCTCACCTAATTGCGCTCCAATAGGGAGAAATCCTTATCGGAAAGCCCCCTCTTTCTTGGGAATGATCTGGTTGTTAAATATTGTGAGTTATAATATCAATGATGAATAATTGTTGAAGTATTAAGAATGTGATTATTGAAGATAAGTGAATTACAAAAGTTAGAGGGGAATAATGTAAACTTAGAAAACTTTAGGGGTACTAAAGTGTAATAAGTTAAATCAATCTGGATCATTGATGTGGTTGTAATAGTAAATCAATTTGGACTATTGATGGTGGTTTTAATAGTAAATCAACATGGACCATTGATGGTGGTTTTAATAGTAAATCAATCTGGACCGTCGATGGTGGTTTTAAAAGTAAATTAATCTGGACCGTCGGTTATGGTTTTAATAGTAATCAATATGAACCGTCCGTTCTAATAGTAAATTAATCTGGACCGTTCATTAATTAGTTACTATTTAGTCCATTTTCCTATAAATAGAAGCTTAATTTTTCTTTCATTCTCACCAATTCACTGAGATTCACAAGAGACACTATAGAGAGAGAAACTATAGAGATTAAGAAGAAGAGTATTATGTTACTTCACTATTGTAGTATCCAGCCTTCTACTAAGGTAAGGGGTATTATTTCTTTCGTATTCATAAGGAATACTATTTTTCATATTCATCCTTTAATATGTTGGAATAACTTGTCTATGCGGATTACGTACCATATGATAAGTGAAAATCCATTTGCAATTTCGTATGTTATTTCTTTTCATATTCTTAAATTCAAACTTACTATGGTAAGTATTGCTTCTATAATCCTTGAAATTAGTGGAATATCATTGAGTTTTGCCCTTCATCCAGTATCATTTTATTGGAATATTGATCTGAACTTTCTTATTAAATATCAATATTTTCACTTGGGATATTATTCACAAGTTACTATTCACCTAGTTACTATTCACTCAAATATTATTCACTCGGGTATTCAGGGCACTTTTCATGTTGGGATACTATTCCCGGGGTACTATTCTTGAAGTACTATTCATCGAAAAATTTATTTCTTTTCTGTCCAAATTATTTTTGATACATGGATATTATTCTTGAATTTTACTCCACAAAGGAGTATCATGTTGATAATTTGGACATTATTGAATTTTGGATAAATTAAGTTATAAATCTTTAAAAGCTTGTCCTTTGCTTTCTTTTAATTAAATTCTTATATTATTGTCATCATCCTCATGTTTATACTGTGATGAAAGTCATCTTTGGCTTACGTGCATAGATGGACTGTTAATTGGTATGATTATGACTAGGGATAATTCGGTATGATCATGACCATTGATGATTACACAAATATTCTTGGCCCGTAGTGCAAAAAAAAATAATTTGTGGACGTGATACTAATGAATATCCTTGGCCCGTAGTGCAGGGATGATTAGATGATGTGATTTATTTATTAAGTTGAGTCCCAACGATAAAGTTAATGATAAACTTTTTAAATCATAGAAGATAGTAGATATCATTCTCTACTTGACTCTTCTAATGGATTGCTTGTTCCGTTGCAGTTAAACTTGTTGTCTATTATATTCTATCAGTTTAACATTGTTGAAGGCTAATGATAACTTATTTTGCATTATCTTAGTCATAATATTTCTTACTGGGCTAGTTGAGCTCACCCTTTTACTTTCATTGTTCTCTTCAGGAAATGAGAACGTAGCCGGAACTAGTCGGGGAACAGAGTGATGGTCCGAGATGGTGTTATAGTAATCCTCACAATTCTATAAAATAGTGTGATAATAAATGTAATGAGGACTCCATTTGAGTTTGGATATTGTCTAGAAGACAATATTCGTGTAAAAACTCGCAGCTCATATTATATAATTAAGTATGTATTTGTATTTAGTACCATGTATTTGGCGACCCAAGATGGGTGATGTATACCTATTTTGGGGGCGTCACAGTTGCTTTTTCTAATAGAGACAAAAATGTATTAATCTGCAGCACTGCTACCTTGCTAAATATCGATGGCTTTAGTCCATTTTCAAACCTTCGCGCCTTTCGTGCCTCCGTGTCCACCTGATGCTGAGAGAAACTAGCTAATTTGTTGAATCTGGCGGCGTATTTTGAAACTGTCATGTTTTCCTGTTTCAGCTCTAGGAATTGAACCTCCATCTTTGCTTGCATAATTGGTGAGAAGTATTTCTCGTTAAAAACTTCTTTGAACCTTGTCCATGTCACCATCGTTGTTCCTGCTCTATTCTGATTTGTCTCCCACCAGTAGTTCGCCTTCCCCTTCATCAAATAGGTAGCAAAAATGGTCTTTTTCTCCTCTTCTACTCTAGAGATAATGAATGCTTTCTCTATCTCTTTTATCCATGTCTGAGCTTCTATTGGATCTAATGTTCCCTTAAACTCTAGTGGTCCTACTGCCTTGAAATCTTTAAAATTCGCTAATTGATTTCTTGGCGGACTTTCTACGGCTAGTGCCCTATTTTACATAGCTTCTGCCATCATGTTTACAAAGTCTTGCATTGGGTTTAGTTGACCTCCTCCTACATTGTTAACCGACTCTTCGCCCTCTTGGTTTCTTAGAAATCTTCTTGGTGGCATTGTCTGATTAAATAAAACTTTAATTTATTACTTCATCTTTTACACCTTTATGTTACATCTGGTTAGTGGTATCATAAAAATTTAACACAAAATTTTAAACTCAGCCCAATTTGGCTTGCTTGATTAACTAATTCGACATGCTGAATTAACTAATTATCAGTTTAACAGCTTATTATCTTTATTCTCAAAACTTATTTACTTAATTAAATATATATTCATATTTATTCAACTAGTTCATGTTCTTTACATCGCATAGCACATACTACAATAATCATTTACTATCCCTTTTTGATAACAAAAGTCAGGAATCACTGCGACAACTTATACAAAAGTTGAGACTTACAGAGGTTATCTCAATATTCATACATAAGCGAGGATTACATACATATAGATATATAATTACTTATACCTACTCATCATCTACAGTACTACATTACTAATATATTATCTTTCTCCAAAGGTTCTACTACTCATACTTAATTTTTATTTCTTCCATTTCCATCACTTTTCTTCTTCTTAGGACAATTATCCTGAGGACCTTTTTCTCCGCACGAAAAGCATCCTCATTTCTTAGGTTTGGGACGATTGGGAGATATGTGTCTTTCTTGTCCACAATTATAACACACATTCTTCCCCTTCATACATTCCCTAAAATGCTTCTTTTCGCAGTCAATACATGTCTTCTTCTTCGGCTGTTAATCCCCTGAGTTATTGTCATTGTCATTGTTCCATTTCCTTTTATCATTCTTCCCCTCTTTCTTCTTTCTTAAAGTTTTAGACGATACATTGCACTTGCCTCTCCTCTTATTGACTTGTGCCTTCAACTCATTTTGTTTTTAAGTTATCTCTCTTAGTGCCCTTATCAACTTGTCATTTAGTAATCTTTCCACATTCCACATTTCCTCCAGGAAAAATACCTTATTCCACAAATCTTGAACTTCCCCTGATGCCTGACCATCTACGGTCACTACACTGCCTCCTTCTCCATCTTTTGTCTCTATTTCTGGTCCTACTTTAGCTTCTCTAGAATCTACTTCTTCATCTTCATTCAGCTCCATCTCGGGGTACTCGTCATGATCGCTTCCTAGATTTACCACAGGTTCTTCTTTTAGAACTTTCTCAATTGTCCCTTCTTCATTAAAATTCTTCTCTGATTCATCTACCATTTTACCTTGAGCTACCACCTCGGCTATTGGCGCTGGTGTAGCTGCTAACATCTCAAAAAGCACTTGAGTTTCTCTAATCTCATCATCTCCTGACATCCTACAACCAACATATTTCATTTATATCTCTCAATAAAACATACATTCAATATATGGATTGAAAATATATTTCATAACAATACTAATTCTCCAAGAAAACTCTACATGAGTTTTATCTCCTTCTATTCCTTAATCTTATAATCTACTAGCATTCTTCAATTAGTTTTAAACAACTTGATTAATACCTTACCGGTAAACACAATCCATAAACACTAAGTGTCCACACATCTTACTATTGATGAATTTTCTTAATCCATCACTTAAAACTCTAAATGAGTTTTCTCTATCATTGTTATGGTTATATTCCTAAGGCTATTTCCCCCACCTAAGGTTTATAACCTACAACTTTGATACCAACCTGTGACGCCCCCAAATCCAAGTGTAGACACTCGAAATTTTCTGCACGCATGTTACTAACATTGCACGAGGGCAGATTCATCTTTTGGAGATAACCCTGGAAGAAAGCTTTCATCCATTCCGGATACTACCAGAAGTTCAATCCCAAAACCCGGGACACACACCGAGAACATCATTTCCAACCCCGGAACACACACCAGAAGGATCATTTCCAACCTTGGAGATAACCCCGAGTTTCGTCCATGGCGATAACCCCAAGGAGTGTTGTTGCTGTTCTGGCGATAACTCCGGAAATGCTTGTTTCAAATACATGCTATCAGCTTCAAGCTCAGACCTCCTGTCGAGGCACTCATACCTCAGACCCAGAGCTAACACCGGGCAGACAGGCACTCTCACAAGATGACAATGCGGCGTACAAACAAGTAGTCCAATCTCAGATGTAACCCTGAGCAACGTCTGCTTTCAACTCAAACCAGCGATAACCCCGGCGAAGAGTCAAATGTCATCTTGTCCCTTCAACACCTGCGCATCGTCTCAACACTTCATACATATATACATCCAACGATGTCCCACAAGAACCGAGGAGTTACAATCTTGAGTGACTATTACGCGTGGTAGTACCTTGGATAGAATTTGAAGCTTGAAGACTATGGGAATGGACCCCTCTTCCTGACTTCGTACAACCTCTAATCCATGTCATTGCGTAACTCTCAACACAAGCGGTCCGAAGAAGGTCACATATACCTCGTTTGGATGCTCGGATTGAAGTTCTGCAAGTTCGAGTAGACATTACAGTGCACTAGTGCATGTACTTCGAGATGACGGGACCAACGAGGCCTGGATGCACCACGACCAGCCGCATGTATAACCACGGCTACCGCAGGTGTACCTACGGCCATCAGTCTATAAATATAGACCTTGGGGTCAGCCATTTGGAGGAGAGAAGGAGAGAAAAAGGTTAGGAAGCCCTGTCCAATTTACCCTGTACACACCCATATTGAGTGTTTCCTCATCTCTAAACATCTGTTAGCTCACATATAGCTATCTTTTTATCCGGTGGGAGCTGAGTGTTTGTCCATATAGAGTCATAAAAGTCTACATTGGCAGCCCACTGTAAGCCTTCTCACATTCTATAAAGCCTTCTTCTCATATTAGCACACACTATTTACACATTGAGAGTCGTGTTGTGTGCGTTTGCCCGGACTTCGGTCCGTAGTTTTTATTTCTGTTTGTATATATATACTAATATATGTATATATTTTATATATATGGACTAACATTATCGAGTTATGCCTCGATTGAGCCTAGACTTATATGTGGAGCATTTATTTGCTTATATATATATATTTACATTTCATCGTTCTGGAGTTTACTTACGTGGCCTTTTACGACTTTTATTTACATTTCATTCACCTTTTGAGTTTACTTCTTGGCAGTTGATTGCTTTTACAGCTTTATTTACATTTCGTACCACCTGGAATTTACTTCGTGGTGGTTGATCATGTCCATATATATATATATATATATATATTTACCACTTTTATATATTTACATTTCCGATCCCCCATGGAATTGCTTCGTGGTGGTTGATCAAGTCTGTATATATATATTTATAGCTTTTATATATATAAATGCTTACTGCTTTCCATACAAACTGCAGTATCATGTGAGCTTAGGAATCATGTGATCACAGATTCAGTTTACTGAATTTAGATTCGGTTCCCATGATGGACCTTTTTTAGGCATGTGAAAGCGACTTGTACATTATTTTACGATTATCTCGAATTTCCTTGGATGTCTGTCATGCCCATGAGGAGTTCGGCACTGCTGTATATTATTTTCTCGAAGATGCTTCGCATCTCGAAAATAAAAGCAAACAAGCCGAACATTTAATAATAAAAATGGAAGTATCAAAGGCCTCAATTACTATTGAGCACAGGGTTTGAAAAACCTCTTTTTATAAAACTTCACTGCTATATCTTACGTAAAACTGATTTTTTCTACAAATTCAAACCCTTTGTACATAGGTGCGAATGAGGTGTGGCACTAATTCCAAATAATTGCACATTAATCCACACACATACACACACACACACACATTCATACAACAGTTTCTTTGAAAAGTGGCGGTCACCGTGGCAACACGGATGTCGGGGGGTGCCTAACACCTTCCCTCCGCATAATCAAGCCCTCAGACCTAAATGAATCTCGGTTTCACAGACCCGTTTAGCAGTGTCACATCAATGGGTCAATGTGCAAACCTTTTTCGATTGCGTTAGTGCAACCAGTTAAATACACCAACTGGCGACTATTAAAGTCAAATCGTCGACATTATACATGTCAGACCTTTTTTACTTGTTTTTTCAAACAAATCTCACATTAACATGAGAACACCAAAGAACAAGTAACAAAAAGGGACACCAAAAATCCCGATGTCGATAGGTGGCGACTCCGCTGGGGACTCCAGTAAGAGGGCTTAAGCCGCTATTACAAGCTTTTCAAAACTATTGTATGCTTGCGTGTGAATGTTGCATTTACATTTATGATGAATGTGTACGAATGCATTTTACTTACTGCACTATACTATATCTGTCTGTGATATTAGTGCTTCGCACATGTCATCATTTTCATAAACGATGAGACACGTTGTATTTGAATGTATATTGTGTGGTTCCTCCATCAGGAGGCTATCCTGTCGGTGTTTGATTACTGGACTCGTAGGAAGAATAATTTCAACGAGGCTCAGGAAAGGCACCACCCAGATTCACTCTAGTTAAAAGACTAGATTAATTTCCCGTCAAGTAGTTGCGATGATCTGGGAACCTTCATGCCAAAAAGCCGCGAGAGAAAACCTAAGATAGTTCAACCTCTGATAAACCAAACGCGGAGGAAAGTCTCTTCATGCTTTCCACTTTCAATTACTTGTAAAATCATTTACTTGTAATTTTATTCCATGCTCATCTTTATGTAAAGGAAAATATGAAGATTATCTATGCATGCATGTTATCAATTAACACCCGATTTTGCAGGACAATATTCCTAAAACAAACATGTTATGATAACATTTACATTACCCTAAGACTAAACTACATAAGTCTTTTATAGGGAAATCATTGGGCCCGTTACCCGCTCAAAATCCAAAAAGGCCATGAGCCTACAGCCAATCATGTCTTCGCCTGACCAGTCTAATCCTGTTTCTCATGAAGAATTTGACGGATTAAGTCAGCAAATCACAAATTTGGCTATCTTGCTTAAAGAATTTCATCAGTCCACTCAGGGTACAAAGATGCCTCCACTTACAGAATCCTCTACACAAGGAGGAACACATGGTCTAGATAAAACAAATTTAGAACCTCCGTTGGATACGACCAACAAAGACCCTGAAAACACCCATCTCAAAGGAGATCCAGACACTGGTGATATTAGGAAGAAAGTACTCCAAATGGAAGAAACTATTCATGTTCTCAAAGGGATTAGAACACATTGAAGTGTTTCATATGCTGACCTTTGCATCTTCCCTGGTGTTCATTATCCATAGAAATTCAAAACCCCTGATTTTGAAAATTATGACGGATTAGGGGATCCTTATACACATTTGAAAGTGTTCATTGGAGAACTTGGATCTTATGCGGAAAATGAACAGCTCAGAATGCAGCTGTTTCAGAAAAGTCTAACTGGAGAAGCCCGTTCATGGTATACCAGATTAGACAACTAGAAGATCCATAGCATGGAAGAGCTGGCTCACGCCTTCCTCACTCAATACAGTTTTCAATCTCAGATGGTTCCTAACCGGTACCAAATTACCAAGGTCAAGAAACAGCCTAATGAGCCTTTCAGAGAGTATTCTCAAAGGTGGAGGCGCCTTGCTGCTCAAGTTATTCCTTCCATGACAGAATCAAAAATGGTTATGAAATTCATAGATGTACATGAAGCTCATTTCTATTAGAGAGTCTTAGCTGGTATTGGTAAACCATTCTCCGAAATGATCAAGCACGGAGAGATGGCTGAAATGGGATTGAAGTCTGGTAAAATTCAAGACCTAGCCACTCTTAAAGCTATTGCTGAGCACATCCAGTCTGGATTTTATGGAAACAACCCCTGAAGGGTCCATAAAAAGAAAGAGGAGGATGTTTCCTTGATACTACAAGGTCAAAAAATGCAATCAAAGTGTGCATCTACAGAGGAGAATGTACTCCCCTTTTCAAGCACAATCTTCAAACCCTCCATTGCCTAAAGGTGGAGAAGTAAAGTGTCCTCGAACGTTCACACCCTTAGGGGACTCGCTCGAGAATATTCTTGCTCTTCTGACTACTCAGAAGAAAATTACACATCTTCTTCTGCCAGCCAACCCTAATGGGAGGGATTTTAATGCTACTCGGAAATGTGTTTATCATGCCAGGGCACCCGGACACAATACTCAAGATTGTTGGGCCTTTAAACATAAGATCCAAGATTTAAAAGACAACGGTAAGATCATGGTCACCAAACCAGATCAACCTCATGTGTAAGACAACATGACCAGTTGGAGTACTGGACATAGTTCCAATTCTAATGGTGAATCATCCCAAACCCTCAAAGACGATGTTGACAGATGGGATTATGCAAAGTTCCACTTTACTATGGAACGAAAGGTGGAAGCTCTTTGAAAACAAATTGAGCAATTGGCAGAACTGGTGACCCACCAGCATCAAGTCACACGCCAATTAATCAGGCAGGAGCATGCCTATCTCCTTCCATTTGTTATGAATGCTCCATCACCACCTTCAAAAAGCAAAGCTATGGAGGATAAGGTTGTAAAGAGAGCAAATGCTAAAGCCCATCGGGATTTTGCCAATCAGAGAGAATTTACCTATCTGGGCCAATCTATGGAGGAGATACTGCAAATGTTGATCAACGAAGGAAGAATTACCTTCCTTCTGCCTCCAATCAATCCCCGCTCAGGGCGGTTCAATCCTGATGAAGTGTGTCAATATCATTCACATTCTCGCGGTCACAGCACAGAAGAATGTTGGGCACTCCGCCATCTCATTCAGAATCTTATTGATAGTGGTGTCATGCAACTAGCAGATGATTACAATGTGCAACTCAAGGGTGGGAATGCATGTCCTACCAAATGGAAGGGATCAGTAGCAGTTATATCCGAAGTGGATGATGAGACTATCAAAGTATTTCCCATACAACCAATTCACCTCAAAGGAGCTGACAATCCTTTGAAAGTGGCCGCACCAGAGCCAATTTCTTAACCATTCAGACCACAATATCCTGTTGTCAGCTTACACAAAGTTCCATGGAATTATGGATAAGCTGAAGGATCCATGTCTCATAATAATGCTACAGTGTCGGGGGAAAATCTACTGTATCATCCTCAACGGGTTATGAAACCTACTTGCGAAGCAAAGGGGAAGATTCCCATGGAGAATATTGAAAAATTCCTCCGCACTATGGGCCACAATGAAGCCAAGGTGGTTTTAAGCTTACGAGAAGCTCCACACTAGATATCTATACTGGACTTGGTTTTCTCTTCCAAGGATCATCAGAAGATCTTATTGAAGGTTTTGGAAGAAGCCTAATTGCCAAAATCAGTGGATGTAGAAAAATTTCAACATCTGTTTGATCACATTTTCAACAACAATGTGATATCCTTCACTGATGATGACATACCTCTCGAAGGGATCGATCATTGCAAACCATTACACATTGCAGTTTTATCTTCCGGGTATATGCTAGCTGGAGTTTTGATAGATGGAGGTTCATCTCTAAATATCTGTCCCTATGCTACCTTGGTGAAGATGAATGTCAATCTCAAGCGGATCCAAAGCAGCCATACAGTTATCAGAGCTTTTGATGGATCCCGACGAAATTCTGTTGGAAAGATTGAGTTGCCAATTGAGATTGGTCCAAATACATTCAATGTATCCTTGCACGTCTTCAAGATAAATTCAGGATACAACCTGCTATTGGGGAGACCATGGATACACATGGCTGGAGACGTTCCCTCTACACTACATCAACAACTCAAATACATTATCAACAACAGTCTAGTCACTATTAACGCTGAGCCGGAATGTCCTGAACAAGGAACTCTACCAATAATTAGCTTCAATTCAGAAGTTGAACCGGCCAGTTTTCATACTCTGGAAGTGAGTACCACACAATACCATTCTATTGGAGTGCCACTTCCCGTACCCAAGATTTCTGTCGAGGTTATGTCGGCCACTCAAGAAATGATGTCATTGGGTCATCAACCTAGACAAGGGCTTGGTAAAGACAAGCAGGGTATTAAGAACCCTATTCAAGTGTCCAGTCAAATTGTAATAGCCAGACTAGGCTACTCCGCTAGTTCTAGTTACATGAACCCTCATAAGCACAAGCAGGTTCCTCAAGCTTTCGCCGCACGGTGATTTATTCCATCTGTACCACATGAGCTGATACAGTCTCCGGTAAAGGTGCCTGCCCATGTTGTGGCCATGTTGTTTCCTAAACCAGTGCCAATCAAAGCAAAAGAGGTGCTGATTCCTGATTTCGAAGTGGAAGAATAAGAACGAAAATGTAAACATGACATTGCTTTGATGATGGTAGCCATACACGTCATTCTTCATGATGAACATACAAACAGATACACCCCAGACAATGATTGCCCAGATGTCATGGTTATCATTCGGGAGAAGGAGGATAATGACGATCCTTCTAACACTGCAGTCCATCAGGACTTTACCCTCGACAATTGGAGCACCACTCCATACATTGGTCGACGAGGGTAAAATGGGCAGAAAAATCCCTCTGCCTTGTAGATAACTTTAATTGCTTACTTTTCTTTACAGTACTAACAGTTATTTTATCAAGTATATGCTAACACTTTTGTATGATCGAACAGTTGCATATATTAAGTGAAAGCATATTTTATTTCAGGACTCTGAATTTAGATGTGCATGTACTTGCTGATGAGGTGCCTTCTCTCCACAAAGGCTGTAACTTTGATGCAAAGTTGGACTCAGACTTGATGGACAAACAAGAGGACATTGAGACACCTCAGGAGATTAAGGAATGGGTCACAGACAAACCAAAACCCAATCTTGATCAAACCACTTCTTTAAATCTTGGAACCTTAGAAAACCCTAAGCTAAACCAAATTGGTTTAGACCTTACCACAAATCAACGGAATGACATGGTTTCACTATTAACCCAATTCCAGTGTGACGCCCCCAAAATAGGTATACATCACCTATCCTTAGTCGCCAAATACATGGTACATAATACAAATACAATCTTTAATATACAACAAAAGAGCTGTGAGTTTTAATACAAATATTGTCTTCTAGACAATATCCACTCTCAGAATAAGTCCTCATTACATTTATTGTCACACTATTTAACAGAATAGTGAGGACTACTAATGCTATCTTCTGGACCATCACTCCATTCCCCGACTAGTCCCCGCTACGATCTCATTTCCTGAAGAGAACAATGAAAGCAAAAGGGTGAGCTCAACTAGCCCAGTAAGAAATATTATGACTAAGATAATGCAGAATAAATTATCATTAGTCTTCAACAATGTTAAACTGATAAAATACAATAGACATCAAGTTTAACTGCAGCGGAACAAGCAATCCATTAAAAGAGTCAAGTAGAGAATAAAATCTATTATCTTTATGATTTAAAAGGTTTTTCATCACTTTTATCATTGGGACTCAACTTAATAAATAATCCACATCATCGAATCACCCCTGCACTACGGCCAAGGATATTCTTTAGCATCACGACCACAATTATCCATGAACTACGGGCCAAGGACATTCGTGTATTCATCAATGGTTATGATCATGCCAACAACTAACCATCAATGCACTACGGGCCAATAAGGACTTTTATCACATCATTTATAACATTACGGTCAAGATTATACCGAATAATCCCTGGTCATAATCATACCAAGTCCATCTATGCACTACAGGGCACAGATGACTTTCAAAAAAATATAAACATGAGGATGATGACAATGATATAAGAATTCAATAAAACAAGGATATTCAATGAAAATATACTGGATGAAGCACAAATATCAAGGATATTCTACTAATTTCATGGAGTATAGAAGTCAAAACTTTAACCAACTGAGTATAATAAGGAATGGAATAACAAAAGAAATCACCAAGCATGCGGTAGACCGCATAGGCAGGTTATTCCAACAAAATAATAAAGATGGAACCAGGTCCAGTGTAAAATGCACAGACATAATATTCCAACAGAATAATAAAGACGGAACCAGGTTCGGCGTAAAGCACAGACAGGATGTTCCAACAGAATAATAAAGAATGGAATAACAGAAGAATTTCACCATGTTTACGGTACTTTGCATAACCAGGTTATTCCAACATAATAATAAAGAATGGAATAACAGAAGAATTTCACCATGTATGCGGTACTTCGCATAACCAGGTTATTCCAACATAATATTAAAGAATGGAATAACAGAAGTTCTCTTCATGAAGATGAAAGAAAAAAATAATACCCCTTACCTTTGAAAGAAACTGGATATAGGAATAGTGAGGTAGCAGGCTTCTCTTCTTCTACAGATTTTCTCTCAAAAATTTCTCTCTATAATAATTACTTTATAGCTTTATTGAATTGTGAGAAATGAAGAAAGAATGAGCTTCTATTTATAGAAAAATCTAGTTTCAATAATTGCACGTTTTGGGGCTCAAAAAATTACAGTACAATACCTCCAACTTTTTCCTTATTTTTAATTTAGTCATGCAAGTATTATCAAACTTGCACCACCTCCCCTAATAGTAAATAATGTGATTCAATAGTAAATCATATGAATCAATAGTTCTAGACATGTGAAAATACGAATTACAGTATAGTACCTCCATCTATACCTCCATTTTTAACTTAGTCATGCAACTATTATCAATCTTGCACCAACTCCCCTAATAGTAACAAGAATGTGAAACAATAGTATACACATGTGAACAAATAGTTATAATCATGTGAAATAATAGCAATCAATTGCTCATTTATCCTAAGTTAAATACTGGATTGGTCAATATAACCTCAGGACATCAATTATTATCGAAATAAATGTCGATTTTCACTAACACAAATAATTCCAACACAATGAAACTATTTTTATCAAAAATATAAATTTTGAAATTTCAAAGTTTGACTTTTCCTAAAAAAGTCAACTGTTGACTTTTTGACCAAATAGTAAAACCCGGAAAATTTTGTTTTTATAGTCTATTTTTACTAATTTCATCGTTCCAGACTCAAATATCACATCCGCATCTCCAAATTCAACTCCGAGCACAACTTCAATTTTAATAACATTCATCATTAATATTATAACTCACAATATTTATCAACCAGGTCGTTCCCAAGAAAGAGGGGGCTTTCCAATAAGGATTTCTCCCTATTGGCGCGCAATTAGGTTACCAAACCTCTCCTTGACAGAACTTTTAGACATTGTAAATATTGCAATTTAATAATATAAATAACTTTGCCATCTCAATTATTGATTTAATAAAATAACATATTATGCAGATGATACTGTGACAATAATCGAATCAATAATATGAGAGATATGATGCAACAATTACTGTAGCAATAATTGAGTATAACTGAGTGACTTCTCACGTAAGCATCAATAATCAATACTGGTGTGCTACTATGCAACCACGCGCGTATTACTTATACTTTTACTAAGTAGAGTAGTTCAACAAGATAATTGTGTAAAACTTTCACCATTATTTTTTTCATAAATATATTTTTGTCATTTTCTCGATCCGATGATAATTACTGTTGTGGGTCCACACCAATGATTAAGCGTGGTTATGCGAATATTTCCTGCTAAAACGAATATTCTCCGACCAATCGAATATAATATAACAACTTGCATACTTTGCAGAATTTATAAATACTACCCACAACTATAACATTATAACAAATTCATTCAATAATATTCAAAAATAATAATTATAGAAAAATCATCTTTATTCATAAAAGTTGGGGTCTTACAACCTCCCCTTCTTATGAAATTTTGTCCTCAAAATTAGGGTACGTACCTGGTATGTTGAATAGGTGAGGATATCTTGACTTCATCTCAGATTCTAACTCCCAAGTCATTTCTTCCACGTCATGGTTTCTCCACAAAACTTTGACTTGAGGTATAACCTTGGAGCGTAGAATATGATCCTTCTTATCCAAGATTTTAACAGTTAACTCTTTATACGTTAAATAATCCTCTATCACACCCGGTTCTAATTCAATAATATGGTTTGGGTCTTCCACATATTTACGTAACATGGATATGTGAAAAATGTTATGAACACGAGACATACTTGGCGGTAAAGCGAGTCTATACGCCACAGTTCCTACTCGATCGAGGATTAAAATGGGCCAATGAATCGAGGATTGAGCTTTCCTCTCTTTCCAAATCTTTTAACTCCTTTCCATGGAGCAACACGTAACAACACATGATCTCCAATATCGAATTTCACGTCCTTTCGATAAAGATCAGCATAACTCTTTTGTCGATCTTGTGAGGTTTTTATATGTTGTCAAATTATTTGAATCTTTTCCGTAGTCATACGTACCAAATCCGGTCCCAACAACGTTGCTTCACCCACCTCATCCCAACATACTGGAGAACGACACTTTCTTCCATACAACGCCTCGAATGGAGCCATGCCAATACTTGCTTGATAACTGTTGTTGTAGGAAAACTCCACCAATGGTAAGAACTTGTCCCAACTTCCCTTGAAGTTAAGGACACAAAGTCTTAATAAATCTTCAAGAGTTTGAATAGTCCTCTCCGATTGTCCGTCCATCTGAGGATGATATGCCGAACTAAATTGTAAATCTGTGCCCATAGCTTTTTGCAAACTAACCCAAAATCTTGAAGTGAATCTTGGGTCTCGATCAGAAACTATGGATACTGGCATACTATGCAATCTTACAATCTCGTTTATATACATACTAGCAACACGTTCAAGTGTATAAGTTTCTCGTATCGGTAAGAAATGAGCAGACTTGGTCAATCTATCAACAATGACCCAAATCGCATCTATGCCTTTAAGAAACCTTGGGAAGACCAGTAACAAAATCCATGGTAATGTGCTCCCACTTCCATTCTAGAATTTCAAGTAGTTGCAATGGACCTTTTGGCACTTGATGCTCTACCTTGACTCATTGACAAGTTAGACACCTTGAGATAAACCCCGCTATCTCTCTCTTCATATGGCTCCACAAAAATGTATGTCAAAGATCACGATACATTTTGGTACTCCCAGGATGGATTATAAACAGTGTGTTGTGCGCCTACATCATGATTTTATACTTTAACTCAGGGTCGTTAGGAACACAAATTCTAGAGTTGACTCAAAGTATTCCTTCATCATCGATTCTTGCTTCCGGCATAGCACCTTCTTGCACTTTCTTTCTCATACTCATCAGCTCCAGGTTTGTAGCTTGAGCAGCTTTAACCTTATCAATTAAAGTCGGTTCTACTCGTATATTCGCCATCATCACGTGGGTCCCTGGAGTCTTTATCTCTATCTCCATCCTTTGCAAGTCATACAAAATAGGCCTTTGCATTGACAATATCGCACTCGTACCCGCATATGATCTTCTATTTAATGCGTCAGCTACCACGTTCACTTTTCCAGGATGGTATTGGATGGTATGATCATAATCTTTCAACAGTTCAAGCCAACGTCCCTGTCGCATGTTGAGTTCCTTTTGAGTGAAGAAATATTTGAGGCTTTTATGATCCATAAAGATCTCCACTTTCTCCCCATATAAATAATGCCTCCAAATGTTTAGTGCAAAAACGACTGCTGCCAACTCTAGATCATGAGTAGGATAATTCCTCTCATATTCTTTGAGTTGTCGGGAGGCATAGGCTATGACTTTCCCATGTTGCATGAGAACACAACCTAACCCTTTGCCCGAAGCATCACTATAGATGACAAATCCCTCCGATCCAGATGGTATTGTCAGAACAGGTTCTGAAATGAGTCTCCTCTTGAGTTCTTGAAAACTCTTCTCACATTCCTCGCTCCAATCGAATTTTATATCTTTTCGAGTTAGCTGAGTTAAAGGAGTAGCGATTTGAGAAAACCCTTCTACGAATCTCCGATAATAACCAGCTAAGCCGAGAAAGCTACGTACTTCGGTCACTAATTTAGGTTGTTCCCAGCTTTGAATAGCTTCAATCTTTGCTAGGTCAACAGATATTCCATGACTTGACACCACGTGCCCAAGGAATGCTACTTCCTCAAGCCAGAACTCGCATTTCTTTAACTTGGTATAAAGCTTATATTCACGAAGCTTTTGGAGTATCAACCTCAAGTGTTGCTCATGATCTTCACGACTTTTGGAATAAATAAGGATGTCATCAATGAAGACGACCACAAAGTGATCCAAATATTCCTTAAATACTCGGTTCATTATATCCATGAAGGCAGCAAGAGCATTAGTCAATCCAAAAGATATGACTAGGAATTCATAATGCCGTCTTGAGGATTACGGCGCCTCTTTGGAATGTCATCGGTTCTAATCTTCAATTGGTGATAACTGGAACGAAGATCAATCTTTGAAAAGAATTTGGCTTCTTGTAACTGGTCAAATAGGTCATCAATACGTGGCAATGGGTACTTATTTTTGATGGTGACATGGTTCAACTCCCGATAATCAATACAAAGTCGCATACTCCCATCTTTCTTTTTCACGAATAGAACAGGAGCACCCCAAGGAGACATACTAGGACGAATGAAACCGATGTCTAACAATTCCTGCAGTTGGGTCTTTAACTCCTAAAGTTCAATAGGAGCAATTCGATATGGGGCTTTGGAAATAGGTTTTGTAGCGGGTTCAAGGTCGATACAAAATTCAATTTCACGCTTTGGGGGTAGGCCAGGAAGTTCTTCAGGGAATACGTCAGGAAATTCATTAAAAATAGAAATATCATTCAAAACTGACGTATTTTTATTTAGATCCGTGACATGAGCTAAGAAAGCTTGACATCCGTTTTTCAATAAACAAATAGCTTTATGGCTTGAGATGATAGTGATTGATTTTAATGGTTTGGTTGCTTGAATTCGCATAATAGGTTGGTTAGGAATATGAAAGCTAACAACCTTACGAAAACAATCAATTTTTGCATGATGAGTAGTTAACCAATCAATCCCTAGAATCACGTCAAATGCAAGTATTTTCAATGAAATAAGATCGACAGGTAATGTGAGGGTACCGATTTGAACTAAACAAAACTTATAAACAGTGGATGTAATGAAGGTTTCTCCCAATGGAGTTTCAACAGATAAGTCAAAGTCTAATTTCTCTAGAGTCAAATTTAAACGTTGAGCACAAGTAGGAGAAATAAAAGAATGGGTAGAACCGATATCAAATAAGGTATAGACTTTGCTAGAGTTTATGATAAGCTTACCCATGATGACCTCGTTCAGGTTCCTTGCTTTTTGGGAGGTCACAACAAACGCTCTTCCTTGCACTACCGGCTTTGACTTTTCTGGGACGGCCTTTGGTGCCTCTATCCTAGCTAAACTTGTCTTCGGTGAACGACAAAATTGGGCAAGGTGACCTTCTCTTCCACAATTATAACATGCTTTGGACGGCATCGCGTAGTTTGGACTAATGTGTCCCTCCACTCCATATTTGAAGCATATAATAGGTGGTCGTTCTCCTTCCTTCACAACAAGTGCTGGTGCTGACGTCTTTCCATCATTGTTGAATCTCCTCTTCTTGAAATGTCCATTCTTATTGTTTTGGCCCTAATTACCACTGAAGTGGTTACCATTTCTGGCATGCTGATTCCCTCCACACTTGTTGTCACCGCTTCAATGACTACTCTCACTGCTATTATCATTTTGCTGGCTGCTCTCTTTTGGTTGGGTTGACTCGTTATCGAGTTCCAATAACTAAGCCCTATTAACAACATCTGAATACAAACACAGTTTATGAGAGATAAGATATTAACGTATCTCAGGTTTCAAACCTCTTAGAAACATTCGCGTCATTCTCTCCTCATTATCAACCAAATGGGACGCAAACCAGGACAGCTCGACAAACTTGGCTTCGTACTGCGACACGGTTATGTTTTGCTTCAGTTTAATGAACTCTACCTCTTTCATATGACAAATACTTTCGGGAAAGTACTTGTCGTTGAATAGTTCTTGAAACTTCTCCCAAGACATCTTCAGTACGGCAGGTTGGGTACGCTTTACAGATTCCCACCAGTAATCTGCCTCTACCCACAACATGAAGGTGGTGAAGGGAACCTTTTGGTCCTCGGAGCAACCCAAGACATCAAATATCTTGTTGACCTATTTTATCAATGTCTCCGCCTTAAGAGGTTTTGGCTCTCCAAAAAACTCTGGTGGTCCCAGCTCCTTGAACTGTTTGGCGATGATCGTCCGAGAGTTGCCAGTGTTTCCACCTGCATTTTGGACGCGGCCCGCTCTACTTTGATGTTGCATGAATTGTATGAAACCTCGGAACATTCCATCATTCATCATTTAGTCGGTGTTGTTGTTTGCATGAGGATTGTCGCCTTCTTGATGCACATTGTCACAGGTTATTGATCATGGAGACTCAGCGGTCTCCTGTGCTCCATTGATGTTCTCAACATTCTCGGATGCCATTTTTAAATCTTGCAACAAAACAAGGGTTAATTAACATATCACATATTATCCTATACTCGGCCAACCAATTAAATACCAAATAAACTTAGGTAGGTCATACTAGCGAAGGAATTCCCGTCTCTCCCTCCTAGATCTTGTCTCACATCTTAGCCGGGGATCATATCCTAAGCTTTGATACCAGCTTGTGGCGCCCCAAAATAGGTATACATCACTTATCCCGAGTACTTGAAATACATGATGCGAATACAAATACAATCTTTAATATACAACAAAAGAGCTATGAGTTTTAATATAAATATTGTCTTCAAGACAATATCCACTCTCGAGAATAAGTCCTCATTACATTTATTGCCACACTATTTAACGAATAGTGAGGGACTACTAATCTTATCCTCGGACCATCACTCCGGTTTCCCACTAGTCCCCACTACGTTCTCATTTCCTAAAGAGAACAATGAAAAGCAAAAGGTGAGCTCAACTAGCCCAAAAAATATTATGACTAAGATAATGCGAATAAATTATCATTAGTCTTCAACAATGTTAAACTGTTAAAATACAATAGGCGTCAAGTTTAAGCTGCGGTGAACAAGCGATCCATTAAAAGAGTCAAGTAGAGAATAAAATCTACTACCTTTTATGATTTAAAGGTTTTCATCACTTTTATCATTTGGGACTCGACAATAAATAATCCAAATCATCGAATCACCCCTGCACTACGGCCAAGGATATTCTTTAGCATCACGACCATAATTATCCATGCACTACGGGCCAAGGACATTCGTGTATTCATCAATGGTTATGATCATGCCAACAACTGTCCATCAATGCACTACGGGACAATAAGGACTTTTATCACATCATTTATAACATTACGGTCATGATTATACCAAATAATCCCTGGTCATAATCATACCAAGTCCATCTATGCACTACAGGCCACAGATGACTTTCAAAAAAATATAAACATGAGGATGATGACAATGATATAAGAATTCAATAAAACAAGGATATTCTATGAAAAGATACTGGATGAAGCGCAAATATCAAGGATATTCTACTAATTTTATGGAGTATAGAAGTCAAAACTTTAACCAACTGAGTATAATAAGGAATGAAATAACAAAAGAAATCACCAAGCATGCGGTAGTTTCATTGTGTTGGAATTATTTGTGTTAGTAAAAATCGACATTTATTTCGATAACAATTGATGTCTGGAGGTTATATTGACCAATCGGGTATTTAACCGAATAAATGAGCAATTGATTGCTATTATTTCACATGATTATAACTATTTGTTCACATGTGTATACTATTGTTTCACATTCTTGTTACTATTAGGGGAGTTGGTGCAAGATTGATAATACTTGCATGACTAAGTTAAAAATGGAGGTATAGATGGAGGTACTATACTGTAATTCATATTTTCACATGTCTAGAACTATTGATTCACATGATTTACTATTGAATCACATTATTTACTATTAGGGGAGGTGGTGTAAGTTTGATAATACTTGCATGACTAAATTAAAAATAAAGAAAAAGTTGGAGGTATTGTACTGTAATTTTTTGAGCCCCAAAACGTGCAATTATTGAAACTATATTTTTCTATAAATAGAAGCTCATTCTTCCTTCATTTCTCACTAATTCACTAAAGCTATAGAGCAATTATTATAGAGAGAAATTGTAGAGAGAAAATCTGTAGAAGAAGAGAAGCCTGCTACCTCACTACTCCTATATCCAGTTTCTTTCAAAGGTAAGGGGTATTATTTCTTTCTTTCATCTTCATGAAATGAACATCTATTATTCCATTCTTTATTATTATGTTGGAATAACCTGGTTATGCGAAGTGCCGCATACATGGTAAAATTCTTCTGTTATTCCATTCTTTATTATTATGTTGGAATATCCTGGTTATGCGAAGTACCGCATACATGGTAAAATTCTTCTGTTATTCCATTCTTTATTATTACATTGGAACATCATGTATAACGTGCTTTTACGCCTTGAACTTTGTTCCGTCTTTATTATTTTGTTGGAACATCTTGTATCATGCTTTCATGGCTGACACTGGTTCCGTCTTTATTATTCTATTGGAATATCTTGTGCGCTGCGTTTTATCTTTGGACTGGTTCCGTCTTTATTATTACATTGGAATATCCATGCATGCGCGCTTTTACTTGTTGGACACAGATTCCGTCTTTATTATTACTCGTTGGAATAAAATTTGCTGTCGGCGGTCTCTACCGCATGCTTGGTGATTTCTTTTGTTATTCTATTCCTTATTATACTCAGTTGGTTAAAGTTTTGACTTCTATACTCCATGAAATTAGTAGAATATCCTTGATATTTGCGCTTCATCCAGTATCTTTTCATTGAATATCCTTATTTTATTGAATTCTTATATCATTGTCATCATCCTCATGTTTATATTTTTTTTGAAAGTCATCTGTGGCCTGTAGTGCATAGATGGACTTGGTATGATTATGACCAGGGATTATTCGGTATAATCATGACCGTAATGTTATAAATGATATGATAAAAGTACTTATTGTCCCGTAGTGCATTAATGGACAGTTGTTGGCATGATCATAACCATTGATGAATACACGAATGTCCTTGGCTCGTAGTGCATGGATAATTGTGGTCGTGATGCTAAATAATATCCTTGGCCGTAGTGCAGGGGTGATTCGATGATTTGGATTATTTATTAAGCTGAGTCCCAGCGATAAAAGTGATGAAAAACCTTTTAAATCATAAAAGATAGTAGATTTTATTCTCTACTTGACTCTTTTAATGGATTACTTGTTACGCTGCAGTTAAACTTGACGTCTATTGTATTTTATCAGTTTAACATTGTTGAAGACTAATGATAATTTATTCTGCATTATCTTAGTCATAATATTTCTTCTTGGGATAGTTGAGCTCACCTTTTTCTTTCATTGTTCTCTTGAAATGAGAACGTGGCGCGGGACTAGTCGGGAACGGAGTGATGGTCCAGAGGATAGCATTAGTAGTCCTCACTATTCTGTTAAATAGTGTGGCAATAAATGTAATGAGGACTTATTCTGAGAGTGGATATTGTCTAGAAGACAATATTTGTATTAAAACTCATAGCTCTTTTGTTGTATATTAAAGATTGTATTTGTATTCTGTACCATGTATTTGATGACTCAGGATAAGTGATGTATACCAATTTTGGGGGCGTCACAGTTGGTATCAAAGCTTAGGGATATGATTCCTGGCTAAGATGTGAGATAAGAACTAGGAGGGGAGAGACAGGGAATTCCTTCGCTAGTATGACCTACCTAAGTTTATTTGGTATTTAATTGGTCGGTCAGAGTATAGGGATAATATGTGATATGTTAATTAACCCTTGTTTTGTTGCAGTATTTAAAAATGGCATCCGAGAATGTTGAGAACATCAATGGAGCACAGGAGACCGTTGAGTCTCCACAGATCAATAACCAGGACAATGTGCATCAAGAAGGCGACAATCCTCATGCAAACAACAACACTGACCAAATGATGAACGATGGAATGTTCTGAGGCTTCATCCAATTCATACAACATCAGGCAAGAGCGGCTCCTGTCCAAAATGCAGGTGGAAACACTGGCAACTCTCGGACGGTCATCGCCAAACAGTTCAAGGAGCTGGGACCACCGATGTTTTTTGGAGAGCCAAAACCTCTTAAGGCGGAGACGTGGATAAAACAGATCAACAAGATATTTTATTAAATCAATAATTGAGACGGCAAAGTTATTCATATTATTAAATTGCAATATTTACAATGTCTAGAAGTTCTGTTAAGGAGAGGTTTGGTCACCTAATTGCGCGCCAATAGGAAGAAATCCTTATTGGAAAGCCCCCTCTTTCTTGGGAACGACCTGGTTGAGAAATATTATGAGTTATAATATTAATGATGAATGTTATTAAAATTGAAGTTGTGCTCGGAGTTGAATTTTGAGACTCGGACGTGATATTTGAGTCTGGAACGATGAAATTAGTAAAAATAGACTATAAACACAAAATTTTCCAGGTTTTACTATTTGGTCAAAAAGTTAACAGTTGACTTTTTTGGGAAAAGTCAAACTTTGAAATTTTAAAATTTATATTTTTGCAATTTAATAATATGAATAACTTTGCCGTCTCAATTATTGATTTAATAAAATAACATATTATGCAGATGATACTGTGACAATAATCGAATCAATAATATGAGAGATATGATGCAACAAATTAACTAAGTGACTTCTCACGTAAGCATCAATAATCAATACCGTGTGCTACTATGCAACCACGCGTATTATTATACTTTTACTACCGAGTAGTTCAACAGTATTAACGGTAAAACTTCCGCCGTTATTTTCATAAATATATTTTTGTCGTTTTCTCAATCCGACAATAATTCTGTTGTGGGGTCCACCAATGATTGCGCCGTTGTACGAATATTCCCTGCTAAAACGAATATTCTTCAACCAATCGGATATAATATAACAACTTGCATACTTTGCAGAATTTATAAATAATACCCACAACTATAACATTATAACAAATTCATTCCATAATATTCAAAAATGATAATTATAGAAAAATTATCTTTATTCATAAAAGTTGGGGTCTTACATCCAGGATGTGTTTGCATGGTCTCATGAAAACATGGTGGGTTTGTCCACTGACGTTGTTTTGCATCGCCTTCCCATTAAAGAAGGATTCAAGCTAGTTAGGCAAAAACTCAAGCGATTGAAACCTGAGTGGAGTTTAAAAGTTAAAGAAGAAATTGTGAAACAATTTCAAGCTGGCATTATCATGGTGTCTACATATCCGGAGTGGATATCCAACATTGTTCTCGTGCCTAAACGAGGAGGAAAGGTGCGAGTCTGCGTGGATTACCAGGATTTGAACAAAGCTTGCCTTAAAGATAGCTTTCTCATGCCATTTATCCACATTCTTATCGACAATACTGCTCAATACGGCATGTACTCCTTTGCTGATTGCTTTGCGGGGCACCATCAAATTATGGTCGCTGAGGAGGACCGTGAGAAAACTACTTTCACCATGCCTTGGGAAACTTTTTGCTACAAACGGTTGTCATTCGGCCTCATCAATGCCAGGGCAACCTATTAGCGAGCTATGATGGCTCTTTTCCATGATTTAATGCATAAAGAGATAGAGATCTACGTGGATGACATCATTGTCAAATCCCGAAAGGAGGATGACCATTTAGACCATCTCAGAAAACTTTTCAACAGGTTGCGTAAGTACAACTTGAAGTTGAATCCAGCCAAGTGCGCCTTTGGTGTTAAGTCAGGCAAGTTGCTAGGTTTCCTAGTCAGCCACAAAGGGATTGAACTGGATCCTACCAAAATCCAGGTCATCAAGGAAATGCCCATTCCTCAGACAGAGAAGGAAATACGGGAATTTTTGGGAAGAATCAACTTCATTAGCAGGTTCATTTCTTAACTCACAGCAACCTGTGAGCCAATCTTCAAGCTGTTAAGGAAGAACTCCTCCATGAAATGGAATGATGAGTATCAGAAAGCCTTCCTCACAATCAAAGAGTAGCAGATTAATGCTCCTGTTTTCGTACCTCTAGGGATGATGTTCCCCTATTCATGTACCTGTCCATTAATGACAATGCCATGGCCTATATACAGGGGCAAAAAGATGGTAGAGGCCAAGAACGAGCTATCTATTACCTCAGCAAAAGATTCAGCATCAGTGAACGTAAGTACACTCTGATTGAGAAGACTTGTTGTGCTTTAGCATGGGTTTCCATGAGGTTACAACATTACCTCCATGGTTACACAACCCATCTCATATCCTGCGTGGATCCTTTCTAGTATGTGTTCAGTAAGCCCATACTGAATTGTCGACTGTCCAGATGGCAGTTGATCCTACAGCAATTTGACATCATCTACGTGACACAAAAGTCTATCAAAGGTCAAGGAATTGCGGTCAACTGGCCGCCACACCTGAAGGGGACTACAAACACTTGGAAACATACTTCGCATACCTGACAATTGGAATGACTTTGTGGATGCATTAGCAACGTTAGCCTCCTTGGTTCACATACCTGACAAGGAAAACATGTCAAGCATCATGTTTGTTCTGCAAAAAGCCCCAGTCTATGGGAACTACGTTGGAGAAGTATCGGATGAACTACCTCCCATCCACAACCCTTGGTATCAACATATCAAGGAGTATCTGCAAGATGGATCTACACCCGCTGAGGCGAGCTTAACTGAAAAGAGGCGGATTCATCGACTTGCTATGAAATTCTACCTGAGCGGAGATGCACTCTATAAAAGAGATGCAGGATTAGGTTGTAAGATCCCAACTTATTACTAAATGAAATTGAATTTCCTCTATTTATTATTTTGAAATAGTAAGGGTTGATTTGATTAATGTGGTTAGTTATGGGTAAAATGCGTAAATATTTCAAATAAGCAAGTGGTTCTAAAATATTCATTGTTGTCGTGGAATATTCATTTGGTCGTGGAATATTCTTACTGTCGGGGAATATTAGTACGACGGCATAACATTGTGTGGGCCCATAACAGAAAGCGATTGGATGAAGAAAACGACAAGTATAAGTTGTTTTTAAATAACGGCGTAGTTGTTACCGTTAATACTGTTGAAATACTCGATGATTAAAACATAGTAGCACACGGTATTGCACCAATTATTGATTCTTACGTAAAAAGGCACTACTCAATAATTGTTACAGTAATTACTGTTTAATATTTTATTTTATTGATTCAATAATTGTTGCGTTGATTTATTATATTATTGTTGTTTCAATAATTGTCACTGCACAGTATTTTCCTTTATCAAATCAATAATTCATATTATTTGAATAATATTATTAGATAGCACTATTGGAAATGTCTAGAAAGTTCTGTCTAAGGAGAGATTTGGTCACCTAATTGCGCGCTAGTAAGGAGAAATCCTTATTGGAAAGCCCCCTTTTTCACGAGGAGCGACACGGTTGCCGATTTGTGATTCTATAATATTATTTGTGAATAATTAATTATTGATTTATATGATAAGGAAAATATTCATTTTTTGTAGATATAGATGGAGAAAATTTTAAAGTGACAATTGTTGAAAAATTGATATTTTATTTTTATGATAAATAATTCATTTAAATATATTATTATATTTTAATAATATAATAATGGTGATATTTTTACAATGAATGTGGGATATATGAGTATATGAGGAGGAGTATTTTTGTTACTGGAAATATTTAAAACATGTTTTCATGTTTGTGGACCTCATTTCTTGACTGAAATTCGATTATAGCCTGTAAAATCGCCCGTTTGTGGATTTCGGTCAATTTCTGTTTGGAATTTGAAAAAACTTAAACTTACAAAGTTGTAGAAAATGGAATTTCCTATGGAAAAGGCATAAGATTTGAATTTTTCTAATAAAAGGGCTATTTATTATGAATTATTGAAGTTCCGAAGTTCCAGAATAATTGATTTTTGAAAGTTTTAGTTATGTTTTTTAAGAAAAATGTTTTTGATGAGTTGAGTGGGTCTCACATGTGATTTAAATGAGCTGAAATCAGATTTCAAGGGTGGGTGTGTCAATTTTATAATTATATTAATATTATATTAAATTTTCTGCTTTGGTGTTTTAAGCATTTTCCTATAAATAGGGTGCTTAGGTTAGAATAGAAAATCATACCAGAAACTGAAGTTTTCTCTCTCTATATTATAGAGCGTATTCTTGTGAGTATTTTGATACTTTGAGTGTTGCTATACGGTGCAAGTTCCTTCAGCATTATATCTGATATTCCAGCCAGAAGTACTATTTTTTTTTAGATAAGGGATGTAATTTTTTTTTAAATGATATTATTTCTTCTAAAATTATTATGCCGGAATATTGGTAAGATTTTTCTTATGAAATTCTTGTCTTTTAGTGTCGGGGTTACTATTCACGTATACGGCACTATTTACAAATACGACACTATTCACAGAAAAATTAAATTTTCATTCTTTGTCCAAAATATCTATTATGGATACTAGCTTTGATTGTATCCATGTTTTGATCATTCTTGAATTTTACTTCACTATGATTATTTATGAAGTATTTTTGAACTCAGATTGTTTAAAGTACGAATCCTTAATATTTATTTTTTTGTTTCATTGGATTCGTTTTCTTTAAAATATTTTTCATTATCCTCAGTCCTAAATGATGATATTACTGAATATCTTTAGCCTGTAGTGCAAAGATGAATGAATTTTTGATGAATATCTTTGGCCTGTAGTGCAAAGATGTACAAGTTTTGAGATGAACATGACCAACTGATGAATATCTTTGGCCTGTAGTACAAAGATGACTATTTGATTCAAGATGTATATTGATTGATATTACAAGGACAAAATATCGATGATGGACTTTTAAATTCATAGATGAAAGTAGATTTCATTCTCTACTTAACTCTTCTAATGAATTGTTGTTTCCGCTGCAGTTGTTGATCTAATACTTGATGTTGTCTATTGTATTCTATCAGATTTTGCCCTGTTGATGACTAAGGATAATTTTTTGTACATTATCCTAGTCATAATATTCTTTACTAGGCTAGTTGAGCTCACCCATTTCCTTTTTGTTCCATTTTTTTCTCAGGAGGCGAGAATGTAGCGAGTTCTAGTCGGGGTGTGGAATGATGGTTCTAGAGAGTTATTTTAGTAGTCCTCACCATTTTTGTAAAATAATGTACTAATAATTGTAATGAGGACTTATTTGGGTGTGAATATTGTCTAGATGGCAATTTTTGTATTTAAACTCACAGTTTTTATGTTGTATTAATAAAGTTGTAGTTGTTTCTGTACCATGTTATTGACAACTCAAAATGAGTGATGTATACCTATTTTGGGGGCGTCACAGTTGGTATCAGAGCTTAGGGATAGGATCTCTGGTGGAGATCGGGGAATAGAACTAAGAGAGGAGAGACGAGTAAAACCTTCGCTAGTGTGTCTTACCTAAGCTTAATTGTTGGTTGGTCAGTATATAGGGATATTATGTGATATGTTGATTTCTTTAATTAACCCTTGTTTTATGGAAGTATTTGAGAATGTCGACTGAGAATGTTAACAGTGGAGTATATGAGACCGTGGAGGCATCTTTACTCACCAACGAGGAGAACGTGCAACATGCTTGCAATGTTCCTCTTGTGAACAACACCAATGAGCACATGATGAACGACGGGATGTTTAGAAATTTTTTGCAGTTCATGCAAAATCAGACGAGGGAGACTCGTGCACAAAATCCAGGTGGAAATGATAACAACGCACGGTTTGTCACAACCAAAGCGATTCAAAGTTGGGACCACCGAGTGCAGGGAAAGCGGATCCGATTATGGCGGAGATTTTGGTCAAGCAAATTACCAAGATATTCGATGTCTTGGGATGCACGGAGGAACAGAAGGTTCCATTCGCCACTTTTATGTTCTGTAATGAGGCAGATTATTGGTGGGAATTTGTGAAGTGTACCCATCCAGCCGCACTCAGCATGTCTTGGGAAACGTTTCAGAAACTGTTCAGTGACAAGTACTTTCCTGAAAGTATTCATCATATGCATGAAGTGGAGTTTATTAGACTGGAACAAAATAACATGATGGTGTCCCGGTACGAGGCAAAGTTTGCAGAGTTATCCAGGTTTGCACCTCATTTGGTGGAGAATGAGGAACGTATGACGCGGATGTTTCTGAGAGGTTTGAAACCCGTCATACGTCAATATCTCATTTATCATAAATTTTCTCTTTATTCAGATGTTGTGAATAAGGCTCAATTATTGGAGCGCGATAATGAGTCAGCTCAAACCGAAGAATAACGACCAACAACTTGATGATAATCGTACCGGTGGCAACGGTCATCGGAACAATGATAACCATCGTGGAAGAAATTATCATACCAGAAATGGTAACTGCTTCGGTGGTAATCATGGCCAAGATAATATAAGGAATAATTCAAGTGGAAATTTCAAGAAGAGAAGATTTAACCATGACGGAAGACGCGTCGGCGGACCAAAGACCAAAGACCAAACCAAAAAAATCTAGGGAAGAGAACGACCGCCAGTTAGATGCTACAAATGTGGAGAGGAGGGACCTATAAGTCCAAACTGTTCATAGCCTTCGAAGGTATGTTTTAGTTGTGAAAAAGACGGTCACATAGCTCAATTTTGTCTTGTAACGAAATCAAGTCCAGCTGGGACGGTGGCACCAGTGGCGGATATGGACAAGTCAAAGTCAGCGGTTCCTGGAAGAGCGTTTGTCATGACTACCCAAAATGCGAGGAACCCGAATGAAGTTATCACGGGTTAGCTAATTATAAATTCTTGCGAAGTCTATACCTTATTAGATACCGGTTCTACCCATTCATTTATCTCTCCTACTTGTTCTCAACGTTTAAACTTGACTCCGGAGAAAATTAGACTTTGACTTATCTGTTGAAACTCCGTTAGGAGAAACTATCATTACATCCACTGCTTATAAATTTTGCTTGATTCAAATCGGTACCATCACCCTACCTATTGATCCTATCTCTTTAAAGATACATGTTTTTGATGTGATTTTAGGAATTGGTTGGTTAACTACTCATCATGCCAAAATTGATTAATTTCATAAGGTTGTTAGTTTTCATATTCCTAAGCAACCTGTTATTCGAATTCTAGCAACCAAAACATGGAAGTCAAACACTTTCATATCAAGCCATAAAGTCATTCGTTTATTGAAAATTGGATGTCAAGTTTTCTTAGCCCATGTCATGGATTTAAACAAAAATACGTCAGATTTGAATGATATTTCTGTTGTTAGTAAATTTCCTGACGTATTTACTGAAGAATTTCCTGGCCTACTCCCATAGCGTGATATTGAATTTTGTATCGACTTTGAACCCGGTACAAAACCCATTTCTAAAATCTCATATCAAATGGCTCCTATTGAACTTCAGGAGTTAAAAATTCAACTATAGAATTTGGTACCCTAGCCTCTATCTGGTGAATTCCTTTGTGGAATGCACCGAAGCCAGACACTTCGAAGGGGACGCCATATTCGTGCGGTAGTAAACTGATAGGTGCCATTGTGATGTGCTATCCAAGATTGGGATATGAGTCACACTTGAGAGTAACCTAAGTCAGTAATCGAAATACGTAGCTTTCTAGGCTTAGCTAGTTATTATCGGAGATTCGATGAAAGATTTTCTCGAATTGCTACTCCATTAACTCAGCTGAGTCATAGAGATACAAAATTCGAATGGAGCAAGGAATGTGGAAGAGCTTCGAAGAACTCAAGAAGAGACTCATTTCGGCACATGTTCTGACCATACCATCCTGGAAAAGCGAACGTGGTAGCTGACATGTTTAGTAGAAGATCGTATACGAGTACGAGTGCGATATTGTCAAAACCCATTTCGTATAACTTACAAATGATAGAGATAGAGTTAAAGACTATATGGACCCACGTGATGATATACGATTAGAATCAACTTTAATCGATAATGTTAAAGTTACTCAAGCCACCGACCCGGAGCTGATGCGTATAAAGAAAAAATTATAAGAAGGTGCTATTCCGGAAGCGAGAATCGATGAAGAAAGAATACTTCGAGTCCACTCCAGACTTTGTGTTCCTAACGACTCTGATTTGAAATACAAGATCATGATGGAGGCACATAATACACCATTTGCAATCCATCCTGGAAGTACCAAAATGTATCGTGATCTTCGATATACATTTTGGTGGAACAATATGAAGAGAGAGATTGTAAAGTTTATCTTGAGGTGTTTAACTTGTCAACATGTAAAGGCAGAGCATCAAGTACCTAAGGGTCCATTCCAACCACTTGAGATTCTGAAATAGAAGTGGGAACACATTACCATGAACTTCGTTACGGGTCTTCCCACGGTTTCTCAAGGTATAAATGTTATTTGGGTTATTGTTGATAGATTAACTAAGTCTGCTCATTTCTTGCCGATACGTGAGACTTATTCCCTTGAACGTCTTGCTCGTATGTACGTGAATGAGTTTGTGAGATTGCATGGCATACCAGTATCCATAGTTTCGGATCGTTACCCAAGATTCACTTCACGATTTTGGGTTAGCTTGCAAAAAGCTATGGGCACGGATTTACGATTCAGTTCGGCATACCATCCTCAAATGGATGGACAATCAGAGAGGACTATTCAAACTCTTGAAGATCTATTAAGACTCTATGTCCTACACTTCAAAGGGAGTTGGGATAAATATTTATCTTTGGTGGAATTCTCCTACAACAATAGTTATCAGGTAAGTATAGGTGTGGCTCCATTCGAAGCATTATATGGACGTAAGTGTCGCTCTCCAATATGTTGGGATGAGGTTGGTGAAGCAACATTGTTGGGACCAGAGTTGGTACGTATGACTACAGAAAATATCCAAATGATTTGACAACATATACAAACAGCATAGGATCGACAAAAGAGTTATGCAGATCTTCATCGAAAGGACGTGGAATTTAGTATTGGGGATCATGTATTGTTGCATGTTGCTCTATGGAAGGGAGTTACAAGATTTGGGAAGAGAAGAAAGCTCAATCCATGATTTATTGGTCTATTTCAGATTCTTGACCGAGTAGGAAATGTGGCCTATAGACTCGCATTACCTCCAAGTATGTCTCGTGTTCATAATGTTTTTCATATATCTGTGCTACATAAATATGTGAAAGACCCGAACCACGTTATTGAGTTAGAACCGGACGAGATAGCCAAAGACTTAACGTACGATGAGGTACCTGTCAAGATCTTGGATAAAAAAGAGTATGTCCTATGCACAAAGGTCATACCACAAGTCAAAGTTTTGTGGGGAACCATGATATTGAGGAAATGACCTGGGAGTTGGAAACGGAAATGAAAGCGAGGTATCCTCACCTTTTCGAAACACCAGGTACGTACGTCAATTTCGAGGATGAAATTTCATAAGGAGGGGAGGTTGTAAGACCCCAACTTATTACTAAATGAAATTGAATTTCCTCTATTTATTATTTTGAAATAGTAAGGGTTGATTTGATTAATGTGGTTAGTTATGGGTAAAATGCGCAAATATTTCAAATAAGCAAGTGGTTATAAAATATTCATTGTAGTCGGGGAATATTCGTTTGGTCGTGGAATATTCTTCTTGTCGGGAATATTAAATGCGGCCATTTGCCTTGTGTGTGTGCCCATAACGGAAAGCGATTGGATGAAGAAAACGCAGCAAGTATAAGTTGTTTATAAATAGCGGTGTGTTTATTCACAGTTAATCTTGTTGAACTACTCGGTGGGTTAAAACACGATAGTACACCATTGCACCAATTATTGATTCTTACGTAAGAAGGCACTACTCGATAATTGTTACAATAATTCTTGCTTAATATTTTATTTTATTGATTAAATAATTGTTGCGTTGATATTTTATATTATTATTGTTTCAATAATTGTCATTGCACAGTATTTTCCTATATCAAATCAATAATTCATATTATTTGTATAATATTATTAGATAGCATTATTGGCAATGTCTAGAAAGTTCTGTCTAAGGAGAGGTTTGGTCACCTAATTGTGCCAAGATGAAGAAAGATCCTTATTGAAAGCCCTCCTTCCCAGGAACTACCAGTTGCGATATTGTGATTCTATAATATTATTTGTGAATAATTAATTATTGATTTATATGATAAGGAAAATATTCATTTTATGTGGATATAGATGGTGAAAATTTTAAAGTGACAATTGTTGAAAAAGTGATATTTTATTTTTTATGATAAATAATTCATTTAAATATATTATTATATTTTAATAATATAATAATGGTGATATTTTTACAATGAATGTGGGATATATGAGTATATGAGGAGGAGGAGTATTTTTGTTACTAAAAATATTTAAAACATGTTTTTCATGTTTGTGGACCCCATTTCTTGACTGAAATTCGATTATAGCTTGTAAAATTGCCCGTTTGTGAATTTCGGTTAATTTCTGTTTGGAATTCGGAAAAACTTAAACTTACATAGTTGTAGAGAATGGAATTTCCTATGGAAAAGACATAAGATTCGAATTTTTCTAATAAAAGGGCTATTTATTATGAATTATTGAAGTTCCGAAGTTCCAGAATAATTGATTTTTGAAAGTTTTAGTTATGTTTTATAAGAAAAACGTTTTTGATGAGTTGAGTGGGTCTCACATGTGATTTAAATGAGCTGAAATCAGATTTCAAGGGTGGGCGTGACAATTTTATAATTAAATTAATATTATATTAAATTTTCTACTTTGGTGTTCTAAGCATTTTCCTATAAATAGGGTGCTTAGGTTATAATTAAAAATTACACCAGAAATTGAAGTTTTCTCTCTCTATATTAAAAAGCGTATTCTTGTGAGTATTTTAATACTTTGAGTGTTGCTATACGGTGCAAGTTCCTCCAGCGTTATATCTGATATTCCAGCCAGAAGTACTATTCTTTTTGAGGTAAGGGGTATTATTTTTTTTTAAAATGATATTATTTCTTATAATATCATTATTCCAGAATATTGGTAAGATTTTTCTTGTGAAATTCTTGTCTTTTAGTGTCGGGGTTACTATTCACGTATACGACACTATTCACAAATACGACACTATTCACAGAAAAATTAAATTTTTGTTTTTTGTCCAAAATATCTATTATGGATACTAGCTTTGATTGTATCCATGTTTTGATCATTCTTGAATTTTACTTCACTATGATTATTTATGAAGTATTTTTGAACTCGGATTGTTTAAAGTACGAATCCTTAATATTTGTTCTTTTGTTTCATTGGATTCGTTTTCTTTAAAATATTTTTCATTATCCTCAGTCCTAAATGATGATATTACTGAATATCTTTGGCCTGTAGTGCAAAGATGATTGAATTTTTGATGAATATCTTTGGCCTGTAGTGCAAAGATGTACATGTGTTGAGATGAACATGACCAACTGATGAATATCTTTGGCCTGTAGTGCAAAGATGACTATTTGATTCAAGATGTATATTGATTGATGTTACAGGGACAAAATATTGATGATGGACTTTTAAATTCATAGATGATAGTAGATTTCATTTTCTACTTAACTCTTCTAATGAATTGTTGTTTCCGCTGCAGTTGTTGATCTAATACTTGTTGTCTATTGTATTCTATCAGATTTTTCCCTATTGAAGACTAAGGATAATTTGTTGTACATTATCCTAGTCATAATATTCTTTATTGGGCTAGTTGAGCTCACCCATTTCCTTTTTGATCCATTTTTCTTCTTAGGAGGCGAGAATGTAGCGAGTTTTAGTTGGGGTGTGGAATGATGGTTCTAGAGAGTTATTTTAGTAGTCCTCACCATATTTGTAAAATAATGTTCCAATAATTGTTATGAGGACTTATTTGGGTGTGAATATTGTCTAGATGACAATATTTATATTTAAATCACAATTTTTATGTTATATTAATAAAGTTGTAGTTGTTTCTGTACCATGTTATTGACGACTCAAAATGGGTGATGTATACCTATTTTGGCGGCGTCACAGTTGGTATCAGAGCTTAGGGATATGATCTCTGGCGGAGATCGGGGAATAGAACTAGGAGGGAAGAGACGAGTAAAACCTTCGCTAGTGTGTCTTACCTAAGCTTATTTGTTGGTTGGTCAGTATATAGGGATATTATGTTATATGTTGATTTCTTTAATTAACCCTTGTTTTATGGCAGTATTTGAGAATGTCGACTGAGAATGTTAACAGTGGAGTAAATGAGATCGTGGAGACACCTTTACTCACCAACGAGGAGAACGCGCAACAGGCTTGCAATGTTCCTCCTGTGAACAACACCACTGAGCAGATGATGAACGACGGGATGTTTAGAAGTTTTTTGCAGTTCATTCAAAATCAGACGAGGGAGACTCGTGCATAAAATACAGGTGGAAATGATAACAACGAACGGTTTGTCACAGCCAAGCAGTTCAAAGAGTTAGGACCACCAGAATTCTAGGGAAAGCCGGATCCGATTATGGCAGAGACGTGGGTCAAACAAATTACCAAGATATTCGATGTCTTGGGATGCACGGAGGAACAGAAGGTTCCATTCGCCACTTTTATGTTCCGTAATGAGGTAGATTATTGGTGGGAATCTGTGAAGCGTACCCATCCAGCCACACTCAGCATGTCTTGGGAAACATTTCAGAAACTGTTCAGTGACAAGTACTTTCCTGAAAGTATTTGTCATATGAATGAAGTGGAGTTTATTAGAGTGGAACAAAACAACATGACGGTGTCCCGGTACGAGGCGAAGTTTGCAGAGTTATCCAGGTTTGCACCTCATTTGGTGGAGAATGAGGAACGTATGACGCGGATGTTTCTGAGAGGTTTGAAACCCGGCATACGTCAATATCTTATTTCTCATAAATTTTCTCTCTATTCAGATGTTGTGAATAGGGCTTAGTTATTGGAGCGCGATAATGAGTCAGCACAAACCAAAGAATAACGACCAACAACTCGGTGGCAACTGTCATCGGAACAATGATAACCATCGTGGAAGAAATTATCATGCTAGAAATGGTAACCGCTTCGGTGGTAATCATGGCCAAGAGAATATAAGGAATATTTCAAGTGGAAATTTCAAGAAGAGAAGATTTAACCATGACGGGAAGACGTCGGCGGACCAAAGACCAAAGACCAAAGACCAAGACAAAGAACAAATTCTAGGGAGGAGAACGATAAGCGGTTAGATTCTACAAATGCGGAGAGGAGGGACCTATAAGTCAAAACTGTTCATAGCCTTCGAAGGTATGTTTTAGTTGTGGAAAAGACGGTCACATAGCTCGATTTTGTCTTGTAGCGAAATCAAGTCCAGCTGGGACGGTGGCACCAGTGGCGGATACGAATAAGTCAAAGTCAGCAGTTCTTGGAAGAGCATTTGTCATGACTACCCAAAATGCGAGGAACCCGAACGAAGGTATCACGAGTTAGTTAATTATAAATTCTTGCGAAGTCTATACCTTATTAGATAACGGTTCTACCCATTCATTTATCTCTCCTGCTTGTGCTCAAGGTTTAAACTTGACCCCGGAGAAAATTAGACTTTGACTTATCTGTTGAAACTCCGTTAGGAGAAACTTTCATTACATCCACTGCTTATAAATTTTTCTTGATTCAAATTGGTACCATCACCCTACCTGTTGATCCTATCTCTTTAAAGATACTTGCTTTTGATGTGATTTTAGGAATTGGTTGGTTAACTACTCATCATGCCAAAATTGATTACTTTCGTAAGGTTGTTAGTTTTCATATTCCTAAGCAACCTGTTATTCGAATTCAAGCAACCAAACCATTGAAGTCAAACACTTTCATATCAAACCATAAAGTCATTCGTTTATTGAAAAATGGATGTCATGTTTTCTAAGCCCATCTCATGGATTTAAACAAAAATACGTCAGATTTGAATGATATTTCTGTTGTTAGTAAATTTCCTGACATATTTCCTGCTGAATTTCCTGGCCTACTCCCATAGCGTGATATTGAATTTTGTATCGACTTTGAACCCGGTACAAAACCCATTTCTAAAATCTCATATCAAATGGCTCCTATTGAACTTCAGGAGTTAAAAATTCAACTATAGAATTTGGTACCCTAGCCTCTATCTGGTGAATTCCTTTGTGGAATGCACCGAAGCCAGTCTCTCCGTAGGGGACGCCATATTCGTGCGGTAGTAAACTAATAGGTGCCATTGTGATGTGCTATCCAAGATTGGGATATGAGTCATAGTTGAGAATAACCTAAGTCAGTAATCGAAATACGTAGCCTTCTAGGCTTAGCTAGTTATTATCGGAGATTCGTTGAAAGATTTTCTCGAATCGCTACTCCATTAACTCAGCTAACTCATAGAGATACAAAATTTGAATGGAGCAAGGAATATGGAAGAGCTTCGAAGAACTCAAGAGGAGACTTATTTCGGCACATGTTCTGACCATACCATCCTGGAAAAGCGAACGTGGTAGCTGACGTGTTTAGTAGAAGATCGTATACGAGTACGAGTGCAATATTGTCAAAGCCTATTTCGTATAACTTACAAATGATAGAGATAGAGTTAAAGACTCTATGGACCCACGTGATGATATACGAGTAGAATTGACTTTAATCGATAAAGTTAAAGTTGCTCAAGCCACCGACCCGGAGCTGATGCGTATGAAGAAAAAAGTATAAGAAGGTGCTATTCCGGAAGCGAGAATCGATGAAGAAGGAATACTTCGATTCCACTCCAGACTTTATGTTCCTAACGACTCTGATTTGAAATACAAGATCATGACGGAGGCACATAATACATCGTTTGCAATCCATCCTGGAAGTACCAAAATGTATTATGATCTTCGACATACATTTTGGTGGAACAATATGAAGAGAGAGATTGTAAAGTTTATCTCGAGGTGTTTAACTTGTCAACGTGTAAAGGCGGAGCATCAAGTACCTAAGGGTCCGTTGCAACCACTTGAGATTCTGAAATAGAAGTGGGAACACATTACCATGGATTTTGTTACGGGTCTTCCCACGGTTTCTCAAGGTGTAAATTCTATTTGGGTTATTGTGGATATATTAACTAAGTCTGCTCATTTCTTGCCGATGCGGGAGACTTATTCCCTTGAATGTCTTGCTCGTATGTACGTGAATGAGATTGTGAGATTACATGGCATGCCAGTATCCATAGTTTCGGATCGTTACCCAAGATTCACTTCACGATTTTGGGTTAGCTTGCAAAAAGCTATGGGCACGAATTTACGATTCAGTTCGGCATACCATCCTCAAATGGATGGACAATCAGAGAGGACTATTCAAACTCTTGAAGATCTATTAAGACTCTATGTCCTAGACTTCAAAGGGAGTTGGGATAAATATTTACCTTTGGTGGAATTCTCCTACAACAACAGTTATCAATTAAGTATAGGTGTGGCTCCATTCGAAGCATTATATGGACGTAAGTGTCACTCTCCAATATGTTGGGATGAGGTTGGTGAAGCAACATTGTTGGGACCAGAGTTGGTACGTATGACTACAGAAAAGATCCAAATGATTAGACAACGTATACAAATAACACAGGATCGACAAAAGAGTTATGCAGATCTTCATCGAAAGGACGTGGAATTTAGTATTGGGGATCATGTATTGTTGCATATTGCTCTATGGAAGGGAGTTACAAGATTTGGGAAGAGAAGAAAGCTCAATCCATGATTTATTGGTCCATTTCAGATTCTTGACCGAGTAGGAAATGTGCCCTATAGACTCGCATTACCTCCAAGTATGTCTCGTGTTCATAATGTTTTTCATATATCTGTGCTACATAAATATGTGAAAGACCCGAACCACGTTATTGAGTTAGAACCGGACGAGATAGCCAAAGACTTAACGTACGATGAGGTACCTGTCAAGATCTTGAATAGAAAAGAGCATGTCCTACACACAAAGGTCATACCACAAGTTAAGGTTTTGTGGAGGAACCATGCTATAGAGGAAATGACCCGGGAGTTGGAAACGGAAATGAAAGCGAGGTATCCTCACCTTTTCGAAACACCAGGTACGTACGTCAATTTCGAGGATGAAATTTCATAAGGAGGGGAGGTTGTAAGACCCCAACTTATTACTAAATGAAATTGAATTTCCTCTATTTATTATTTTGAAATAGTAAGGGTTGATTTGATTAATGTGGTTAGTTATGGGTAAAATGCGCAAATATTTCAAATAAGCAAGTGGTTATAAAATATTCATTGTTGTCGAGGAATATTCATTTGGTCGTGGAATATTCCTACTGTCGGGGAATATTCGTACGACGGCGCAGCCTTGTGTGGGCCCATAACGGAAAGCGATTGGATGAAGAAAACGACAAATATAAGTTATTTATAAATAACGGCGTGGTTGTTACCGTTAATACTGTTGAACTACTCGGTGGTTAAAACACAGTAGCACACAGCATTGCACCAATTATTGATTCTTACGTAAGAAGGCACTACTCAATAATTGTTACAGTAATTACTGTTTAATATTTTATTTTATTGATTCAATAATTGTTGCGTTGATATTTTATATTATTGTTGTTTCGATAATTATCACTGCACAGTATTTTCCTTTATCAAATCAATAATTCATATTATTTGAATAATATTATTAGATAGCATTATTGGCAATGTCTAGAAAGTTCTGTCTAAGGAGAGGTTTGGTCACCTAATTGTGCGCCAGTAAGGAAAGATCCTTATTGGAAAGCCCCTCCTTCTTGGAGCGGCACCAATTGCCGATAGATTGTGATTCTATAATGTTATTTGTGAATAATTAATTATTGATTTATATGATAAGGAAAATATTCATTTTATGTGAATATAGATGGAGAAAATTTTAAAGTGACAATTGTTGAAAAAGTGATATTTTATTTTTTATGATAAATAATTCATTTAAAAATATTATTATATTTTAATAATATAATAATGGTGATATTTTTACAATGAATGTGGGATATATGAGTATATGAGGAGGAGGAGTATTTTTGTTACTAAAAATATTTAAAACATGTTTTTCATGTTTGTGGACCCCATTTCTTGACTGAAATTCGATTATAGCCTGTAAAATCGCCCGTTTGTGGATTTCGGTTAATTTTTGTTTGGAATTTGGAAAAACTTAAACTTACATAGTTGTAGAGAATGGAATTTCCTATGGAAAAGACATAAGATTCGAATTTTTCTAATAAAAGGGATATTTATTATGAATTATTGAAGTTCCGAAGTTCTAGAATAATTAATTTTTGAAAGTTTTAGTTATGTTTTATAAGAAAAACGTTTTTGATGAGTTGAGTGGGTCTCACATGTGATTTAAATGAGTTGAAATCAGATTTCAAGGGTGGGCGTGCCAATTTTATAATTATATTAATATTATATTAAATTTTCTACTTTGGTGTTCTAAGCATTTTCCTATAAATAGGGTGCTTAGGTTAGAATTAAAAATTACACCAGAAATTGAAGTTTTCTCTCTCTATATTAAAAAGCGTATTCTTGTGAGTATTTTGATACTTTGAGTGTTGTTATACGGTGCAAGTTCCTCCAGCGTTATATCTGATATTCTAGCCAGAGGTACTATTCTTTTCGAGGTAAGGGGTATTATTTTTTTCAAAAATGATATTATTTCTTATAATATCATTATGCCAGAATATTGGTAAGATTTTTCTTGTGAAATTCTTGTCTTTTAGTGTCGGGGTTACTATTCACGTATACGACACTATTCACGTATACGACACTATTAACAAATACGACACTATTCCGTGTTTTGATCATTCTTGAATTTTACTTCACTATGATTATTTATGAAGTATTTTCGAACTCGGATTGTTTAAAGTACCAATCCTTAATATTTGTTCTTTTGTTTCACTGGATTCGTTTTCTTTAATATATTTTTCATTATCCTCAGTCCTAAATGATGATATTACTGAATATCTTTGGCCTGTAGTGCAAAGATGAATGAATTTTTGATGAATATCTTTGGCCTGTAGTGCAAAGATGTACATGTGTTGAGATGAACATAACCAACTGATGAATATCTTTGGCCTGTAGTGCAAAAATGACTATTTGATTCAAGATGTATATTGATTGATGTTACAGGGACAAAATATTGATGATGGACTTTTAAATTCATAGATGATAGTAGATTTCATTCTCTACTTAACTCTTCTAATGAATTGTTGTTTCCGCTGCAGTTGTTGATCTAATACATGTTGTCTATTGTATTCTATCAGATTTTCCCTGTTGAAGACTAAGGATAATTTGTTGTACATTATCCTCGTCATAATATTCTTACTGGGCTAGTTGAGCTCACCCTTTTCCTTTTTGTTCCATTTTTCTTCTCAGGAGGTGAGAATGTAGCGATTTCTAGTTAGGGTATGGAATGATGGTTCTAGAGAGTTGTTTTAGTAGTCCTCACCATATTTGTAAAATAATGTACCAATAATTGTAATGAGGACTTATTTGGGTGTGAATATTGTCTAGATGACAATATTTATATTTAAACTCATAGTTTTTATGTTGTATTAATAAAGTTGTAGTTGTTTCTGTACCATGTTATTGACGACTCAAAATGGGTGATGTATACCTATTTTGGGGGCGTCACATAGGTCTCCTCAGATGTTTGGATAAACACCAAGCTCAGAGACTCATGGATGAGATCCATGGTGGAGTATGTGGCACCCACATGAGCGGACCCCTACTTGTCAAGAAGATCCTCAGAACAGGGCATTATTGGCTTACACTCAAAGCTGACTGTGATGATCATGTCAAGAGGTGCTATCAATGCCAGATTCATGGAAATTCCATGCACGCCCCTCTATGGGAACTCCACAATATGAGTTCTCCATGGCCCTTCTCAAAGTGGGGAATGGACGTGATTGGGCCCATTGAGCCTAAAGCCAATAATGGACATCGATTCATGTTTACCATAATCGACTACTTCACCAAATGGGTAGAAGTAGCTTCCTTCCCCAGGGTTACTAAAGAAGTCATCATTGCTTTCATCAGAAACAATGTCGTCTGTCGATATGGACAACCAGAGGTCATTATGTCAGACAATGCTAAGAACCTCAACAATAAAATGATGGAGGAGTTATGCAGAAAATTCCTCATCAAACACCTTAACTTCGTCATCTACTGTCCAAAGATGAATGGTGTTGTTGAAGCGGCTAATAAAAACATCAAAAAGATCATGCAGAAAATATCTGCCAATCACAAAGGATGGCCTGACCTCTTGCCTCTGACTTTATTAGCCTACAGAACTTCTATGCGTACTTCCACTGGGGCAACCCCCTACTTATTAGCCTATGGAATGGAAGCAGTGCTCCCCATAGAGGTGGAAATGGAATCCCTCTGAGTGTTGATGGATGCTCAGTTGGATGAAGACCAATGGGTACAAGACAGGTATCACCAATTGTCTCTAATAGACGAAAGGCGAACTGCAGCTATCTTTTATGGTCAATTATATCTGCAAAGGATCGCACGTTCCTACAACAGAAAAGTCCGACTACGACAGTTCAAACAACATGACTTGGTTAAGAAGAAGATCATTGACAACCAAGATCAGTCTAAGGGAAAATTCGCTCCTAACTAGGAAGGCCCATTTGTTGTCAAGGAGGTATTGATAGGAGGAGCTCTTAGATTGCAGGAAATGGATGGCTATGAATTTCCACAGCTTATCAACTCGGACACCGTGAAATAGTACTATTTCTGAGGTTACCATCAAACAAACATCCTGGTTTTGATAATTAAATCACCAGTCATTCCGGTTTTGAACCCTCTCCTTTTTACATAATCTTTTGCCCCTCAGGGAAACATACACTTCAAACCAGTAGCCTGGTTTCACCTCAGTTTAAACATTTCATACAATTTCGGTTATCCTGAAGACGGGATTAAACCTTTTACACTTGCAGTTTATCCTGATGACGGGATTAAACTTTTTCACACTTGCAGTTTATCCTGAAGACGAGATTAAACTTTTCTACGCTTGCAGTTTGTCCTGAATACGGGATCAAACTTTTTCCATACTTGCAGTTTATCCCCATTATGGGATCAAACTTTCTTCTCCCCCTAGTAGAGCCTGCACATGGGATTCACACTTCTCTTTAGCTGCGATTCGTCCTGAGGGGAGAACTACGTCGACCTGATCTTCCTGATACCCGGGGGTACATAGGCAACCATATTCTATATGGCCCGGTCGCGCAACGGAAAAAACAACAAAAACATTTCTACCCTTTTTCCACAAAAAACAACAAAAATATTTCTGCACCCATCTGCCTTTCACATTCAGCGTTGAACCTCTTACACCAGGTTCGAACTACACAGACTTGATCTCCTCTTCAATAGGAGTACATAGGCAACCATTTATGGTTCAGTCTGACCCCTACCAGAATAAAAATATTTGTCACACGGTACTGGGATCAACCTTTAATTCACCACATTTCATCAGTTTCAGATCAAAGGGATGGAATTACCCAACCTCTTCTCACAAATAGAAGATTCGGTGACCATCTAAGCTGCGATCATGCCTTAAAGAGAAATACCAACCCATAAAAGATGGAATTAACTAGGCTTCTCACAAATAGAAGTACTGGCGACCATCTTTGGTGCGATCAATCTTAGAGAGGAAAAACCACCCTCCTCTCCACTTTTCCATACAGATACCAGTCCCAAGACACCAAAGATGGTAGGGATGTACAGAAATCAATGATCCGTTTTAAGAGATCTTGCGATGTCTCAATGTCCACCTATCAAGGATAAGTTCAGAATGCATCAAGATCACAAGGCCCTGAAGAAACAGACAAATATCAAGCAAGTATCAAGGCGTAACTAAAAGGGAAGTGAATCAAAATATATTTCCCTGCCATACATAATACTGTTTGATATATACATATGTGTTGTACATGACAAAATGGCTAAGCTAGTCTGTGCAGGAAAATACAAAGCTATCTACAGATCTGTATATATGTGGACTATCAGATCTAACATGGCATTCCTCTCTGAAGACGTAGGTAGTGCTGCACGCTTCTACCCAAGGGTATCTACACGAGCTAGCAGGTCAGAGGCTAACTACATGGTGGCATAATGCTCATCAATGTAAGCACTCATGTCGCCAAGAGACCGACGGTCATCCGGGATCTCATCAAGTGAATCGCCTGCGCAATGGCCACATCCCTAGCAGATAAGGCGGCATCCCACTTTACAATCAATGCATCCATGGCTGATCTAGCCTCATCCCTCTCCAACAGAGCGGCGTCTCTCCCATCAAGAGCTGTCAACATCGCGGCCCTAGCCTGATCTCTATCATAAGTCATCAGATGTAAGCTCTGCTCCAAATGTTGTGCCGAATACTGGGTAATAGTGGCACTCGAGGTGGGAGAATCTATCACAAATGCTAACAGCCCAGCAATCAAGTCCTCGGTGGGAATATCAGCCTCCTCTATAGGCTCCTCATCGTCAGAATCAGTCTCCTGCACTGTGGATACTACCGCAGCCAATGCAGTCTCTGTCTCCATCCATGCGGAATACTTTGCAGAACAACCCGGATGACTGATAGAAAATCTAGCCAGCTCTCGCTGATCCCAATAGGCATACAACCTCGATCTGTCCTTAGCTGATAAACGATGTGAAGCGAAGCGCTGACTCACTGCCCCCTCATAAGGGTGAAAATCCTGAAACTGGTCAAACTAACATTTCACGGCCAGTGGATGGTAAGTAATCATGCCCCTCAATCCAGCCAGAGGGAGATAATCCATGCCCGGAGCATGAGTAATGAAGCTGTAGGGTGAGCTAAGCCCTGAACATGGAAATATAGCAAACGGATCCCTGATCCCTGCCAGGAAAGCTAACCACGATGCAGCATCTATACACTCCGCAGGTTGAAAGGAGTACGACATGGCTATATCATGGGTGAAACAAAACCCCTGCCGTCTAAGTGTGCCAATCGGTCTCAAGTGTGACATAAACCACACATACAACATGACCAAGCTACCTGTGAACACTTCTGCTGGATAAGTGCAGCAGTATGTAGCTGACCTCACAGTTTCTGCAATGATCATCGGTACAATGGTATGACCCTCCTTAAGAGCTCTCACTGCCATAATGACGCTGATATCCAACTCATCCATATACTGCGGCATGAAGACGCATGACAATACACACAAAAGCAGTACATCCACCCTGGCTGAACGCCAATGATCCTCCGGTATGGTGAAATCCCCGGAATGTCGTGCATAACTATCCTCAGAGCCAAATCTGTCAAACAGAAAATGCTGGGATATCACGTGGCCGGATGTAATCTCGTCCTGTACCACTTTACGTCTCAATCCGGTGAGGGTCATAAACTGTCTGCTCATATCTCCGATAGGCATATGCACGTAAGGTCTGTCCAGTGGCAGGATCGTCAACCGTGCATACTCCTCTAAAGTAGGAGTCAACTCCTGGGTCCCAAATTGGAAAACCTGCCTCTCCGATACCCAAAGGTTTCTAGCATACCCTCTACAAATCTGTGGGAACTCAAACATCAATGTGGTCATAGTATCTTGCAAAGAAATCATCTACAATCAGCATGTCTGATGGTGATATACTATTATACCATGAGCGCATACCAAATACCACAAAAATGGTGGGGTATGATCAATACGACTAACTGTCGAAGAAGACATCTGTATGGGCCGCGTCATAAGACCATCCAGGGGTCAATGCTAAATATCTCTGGACATACATACATATGCATAGCATAATAACATACATGATACAATAGATGGCAATATGATATAGGGAATGGAAAACTGTACATACATTCCTAAGTATATCATCATCTAATACTTATCTGTACAGCTGAAATACAGGGAAATGGGGCGAAAGCTACCCAACATCTAACAGAGGCCTATCAAAAGATATAGCAAGAATGGGGCGAATCTACCCAGCAGCTAACAGAGGCCTATCAAAAGATATAGCGAGAAATATATCAGAAAAAGTCAATGGTGTCAATGTCTACATCATCAATCATGTCCACCTGATGTAACTCCTCCTGAGTCACTGGATCTCTATCTACAGGGATGTCAGGCCTATACAATGGAGGATTTGCACCGACAAAGCCATATTGGTCACTTGAGGGGCCAGCGCCAGAGTTGGAAGGATCAAAAGTATCTACCTCTGAAGGATCTCTACCCAAATGCCAAATGAAAAGATGTGTCTAGTCCAGCTGCCGGGTCAATCTGTCAATCTGTGTCACATGAGTCGGATCTCTGACATAGGCTAGCCAATCCGTCATCATCACGGATCCTGGAATCATATCCCCTATAAACTGTGTGGTGCGGGTCTGAGCTCCAATAGTACGAGGGATCCACCAATCTTTGGAACATCTCCTGAGACCAACGACCCCTCGACAATGTAAAATCACAATCCCCATCAATGGGATGTTAATGACGGGTGACTGTGAAACAGGCCAATAACGCCTGGCAGGAGACAAGATAGGCATACGGATCTCTCCTGTAGTGCTCCTGATAGCACACTCTCCTAAATAGAGCCCCCATACTCCATCTATGAAGAGAAGAATCCTGCGGGTGGAAATGACGTACTCTACTCCAGTTGGGTACCCATCCTCAAATCCAACTCCCAAATGCTCGCCAGAGTAGGGAACCTATGCGATGACATCCGCTGTCAATAACTCCAGCTGTAGGCGACAATGAGTAAAACCCTCAGCAACAGGGACCTCCGTCAGTATGGAATGATGCCATCTCCGTCCTCATGGATATGTGTCTAAACCTAGCATACTCAAAGGACGCAAACATGGAAGCCTCTCATAGGCCCAAAACTGCCAACACAAAGGCAACATATGCTGCCAATCAACACTCTTAACTTATACATAGGAAAAGACAAGAGAAACACTCACCAGCAGAAACGGGTAGAATCCTAACCACGCCTCGGTCAAGCCCTGCGATCGCATGCGCATTCCCCTGAGGAAGTAGGCAAAGGTATAGGAACCCCAATCATACTCTCCTATACAGTCCACATGTCGAGTGGCCCTGACCAAAGTAAACGACACCGTAGAGGAATTATCTTCTATGAAGCAATCCCTAATGATCATCAGGAACAATCGCCGAAGAATGCGATCCCTGACTCTCATATCATCGGGTATGGGCTCACTCAATAGCCTGCTAATAGCATCTACGCTCAAAGGGCCTGTATGAATAGTCCTGCCCTTGTGCGCCTCCGTCGGAACTCCTAACAAGGATCTGACGGCAGTAGGGGTAATATCCGCCGTACAAGGCACTGGATCCCCTCCAAACTCCATACCTATGATAAACCGCCAATCAATCAGCGTCATCATCACCTCACAGCCCATCAAATGGAGTGATTGAGTCTGGTGAAACCACCGCTCAGACATGCCTTGAGGTAACCCCAGGGACATCGACGGGGAAGAATGTCCCAAATCCCCAGCCATGTACAATCGCTCTGTAGTCATCATGCAAAGCCTGATACATAGAGTGGATGCTAAACCAGTTCCCTCGAGGCTGTGTGAAGTCGAGAACCTACATCAAATACAGATCAACATCAGAATCCTTGACTCCTCATCGATAGGAAATAAGGAAGATTAAAGATCTAACTTTATACCTCGTTTGCGTGCAGGTATACTGAAGGATGCCTACTCGAGTCACCTAGAAGATTTGGGTTCACCACTTGAATACCTGGCAATTCCCTTCGGGGAACACGTACAGCAGGAGCAGGAACCTTGATCGGTACATCCTCCTCCTCATCCTCGACATTCGGCACTTCAACCCGACATTCGACATTCGGCATAACTAGGTGGCCATTCAGTAGCACACCTATACACAGTCATATACACCCTACATGCATTAATCACATCACAGTAAAAAATCCCTAAGTGTAGTCTAATTACTAGGATTATTTTGCTTTTCTACCTTTACTCATTTATCTTCAAAGAGGATAATAAATGACAGTAAAAGGTGTCAATTTGACTGTTTCAAAAGACAATTTTTTTTACATCATTATGTTCAACATGGTTTAATACTAACATTTGCTATGTTGAATATTTTTTATCAAGTCATATCAGCATGCATATTCACTACTATGTGTCTAAATGCATTTTATATGACAAGTCATTTTCCAACAGATAGAAATTGGAAAAAAATACATGCATATGCAACCGAGATGATGAAAGAACACTTATGCGGTGGCAAGAATATGCAAAAATTGCTCAACTCAAAGAAATCAAGAAGAGCTCTCGATTTCCTTTGCGTATAACTTGAAAATGATTTATAAAAGAAACCTTTGGGCTTTACATAGCCACGGTTGGCCGCAGGTCAACCTGCGGCACTCCTACGTGGGTCCCACACCTCCAGCTTGCTCCAGTTAGAGTTGCAAAAGAGGTCTCACAAGCTGAAAAGGCCAAATTAGGAATTAAAATGATATGCGATTGAGTGGAATAGCCTGAAATCCTGGTTTCATACGGGTCAGAATTAAACTCCCGTCATCTCATCAGTATTCACCTGAATGTAGTGTATACTATACCGATGAGCTCAGCTTTCACAAATCATGCTTGGCAATACCCCACAAAGGTCTGATGCCGTCATTGCAGGGTCACAACCCTAAACCTCCCCGGCGGGGGTTACAACGCAAAACCACAAAATACTAAACCTCCTCGGGGTTATAACATCAAAGTAATCAACTGATGAAGTATCCCCGGTGGGGGTCACAACGCACATCTTGCAAACATCCACGTATCCTCGGCAGGGGTCAAAACGTAAGTCTTTCAAGCATCCACGTATCCCCGGCGGGGGTTAAAACACAATGCGACCATTGATACACACATCAGTGAAGGTCAAGCAACCTTGATGTCATGTCAGCCGATGGAAAGTAAACCCATCGAAGTAGCTTATACAAGTATCCCCGGCGGGGGTTATAACGTAATGCGACCATTGACACATACATCAATGAAGGTCAAGCAACCTTGACAATGCACCTATCAGGGATCTATCCGGTGATACACACATCAATGAAGGTCAGGCAACCCTGACAGCAACAGACTGTTGGCATTAACTTTGACAGAATGAGGGAATATGTTATACACATCCTCAAACAGGAAAAGCTTTATCCCCACAGATCTCTTATACGCAAGAGGTACCTCTATGGAATATAAGTCAGTGTCTAGGATTTGAGACTTTGGTGATAGCCCCAACGTCAACATCCTTGAAGACTTGGATCACATATCCAAGCCATCACTGATTGTCATCCCAACAGGATTACCAGGGAACAGACAATCACTGCCATCATGCAACATACATTTGCATCATGTTGTTGCACATAGCATCTTGTTTACCTTACTTGCATTTCAAGTGTCTAGGATTCTTTATCCTATCCATGGCTTGCATTGCATGAATATGATAAAGAGGGGAATCTATAGACATTCAAAATTTTCTTCACGCCTGTTACTAACATTGCAGGAGGGCAGATTCGTCTTTCGGAGATAACCATGGAAGACAGCTTACATCCATTCTGGATACTACCGAAAGTTCAATCCCAAAACCTAGGACACACACCGGGAACATCATTTCTAACCCTAGAACACACACTGAAAGGATTATTTCCAACCTCGGAGATAACCCCGAGTTTCGTCCTTGGCGATAACCCCAAGGAGTGATGTTCCAGTTCCAGCGATAACTCCAAAAATGCTTGTTTCAAATACATGCTATCAGCTTCAAGCTCAGACCTCCTGCCGAGGCACTCATACCTCAGACCCAGAGCTAACATCGGGCAGACATGCACTCTCACAAGATGACATTGCGGCATAGAAACAAGTAGTCCAATCTCAGATGTAACCCTGAGCAACGTTTGCTTTCAACTTAAACCGGCGATAACCCCGACGAAGAGTCAAATGTCATCTTGTCCCCTCAACACCTGCACGTCATCTCAACACTTCATACATATATACATCCAACGATGTCCCACAAGATCTGAGGAGTTACAATCCCAAGTGACTATTACGCGTGGCAGTACCTTGGATAGAATTTGAAGCTTGAAGACCATGGGCATGGACCCCTCTTCCTGACTTCGTACAACCTCTAATCCATGTTATTGTGTAACTCTTAACATAAGCGGTCCAAAGAAGGTCACATATACCTAGTTCCGATGCTCAGATTGAAGTTCTGTAAGTTCGAGCAGACATTATAGTGCACGAGTGTACGTACTTAGAGATGATGGGACCCGCGAGACCCGGATGCACCACGACCAGCCGCAGGTATAACCATGGCTGCCGCAGGTGTACCTGTGGCCATCAGTCTATAAATATAGACCTCGGGGTCAGCCATTTGGAGGAGAGAAGGATAGAAAAAGGCAAGGAAGTCCTGTCCAATTTACTCTGTACACACCCATATTTAGTGTTTCCTCATCTCTAAACATCTGTTAGCTCACATATAGCTATCTTTTTATCCAGAGGGAGCTGAGTGTTTGTCCATATAGAGTCATAGAAGTCTACATTGGCAGCCCATTGTAAGCCTTCTCACATTCTATAAAGCCTTCTTCTCATATTAGCACACATTGTTATACACATTGAGAGTCGTGTTGTGTGCGTTTTCCCGGACTTCGGTCCATGGTTTTCATTTTTGTCAGTATATATATACTTATATATGTATATATTTTATATATATGGACTAACATTATCGAGTTATGCCTCGATTGAGCCTAGATTTATGTCTGGAGCGTTTATTTGCTTTTATATATATATACTTATATATATAATTGTTGTCAGACATATCTGATGAGCCTGGATTTTACATCCGGTGCATTTACTTACTTATATATATATATATATATATATATTTACATTTCTGTCAGGCCTGGAGTTTACTTCGTGGTGGTTGATCATGTCCATATATATATATATATATATATATATATATATATCGCTTTTATATATTTATATTTCTGATCCCCCATGGAGTTGCTTCGTGGTGGTTGATTAAGTCTGTATATATATATTTACAACTTTTATATATATAACTGCTTACTACTTTCCATACAAACTGTAGTATCATGTGAGCGTAGGAATCATGTGCTCACAGATTCAGTTTACTGAATTTAGATTCGGTTCCCATGATGGACCTTTTTCACCGTGAAAATTGACATATATTATTTTATAAAGTCTCGAATTTCCTTGATGGTCATCATGCCCATGAGGAGTTAAATCATCGTCAGTATATTATTTTCTCGAAGATGTTTTGCATCTCGAAAATAAAAGCAAACAAGCCAAACATTTAATAATAAAAATGGAAGTATCAAAGGCCTCACTTACTATTGAGCACAGGGTTTGAAAAACATCTTTTTATAAAACTTCACTGCTATATCTTGCGTAAAACTGAATTTTTCTACAAATTCAAACCCTTTGTATATAGGTGCGAACAAGGTGTAGCACTACTTCCAAATAATTGCACATTGATCTGCACACACACACACACACATTCATAGAACAGTTTCTTTGAAAAGTGGTGGTCACCGTGGCAACACGGATGTCGGGGGGTGCCTAACACCTTCCCTCCGTATAATCAAGCCCCCAGACCTAAATGAATATTGGTTTCATAGACCTGTTTAGCAATGTCACATCACTAGGTCAATGTCAAAACCTTTTTCGGTTGCGTTGGTGCAACCAGTTAAATACACCAACTGGGGACTCTTAAAGTCAAATCGTCTACATTATACATGTCGGATCTTTTTCACTTGTTTTTCAAATAAATCTCACATTAACATGAGAACACTAAAGAACAAGTAATGAAAAGGGACACCAAAAATCCCGACGTCGACACCAAGTTCTCTAACCTCAGATTCAGTGCTCACGATCCATCATCATCATAAGCATTCTATAAACTATTGCGGAATAATAAACATATATTGTTCATTATAATATAGTTTCATAACATAATCCCAAGGTCTTCTTTACCATAACTTAAACACACCTTTAATATTACAAAAGGTTTACTTAATTACACAATCGTTATCCCAGGTTAACTAACCTTAACCTTTCATGTCTATTAATACGAAATACTTAAACAAAATTATAATATAAAAATCATTGAACAACGAGATACTACTCGGTCGCCTTCACATTGCCTTTGTCCTTATTAGAAGCTTCTGCTATCTCGACTTTAGCTAAAATATTTTATTTAAACAAGGGTGAGGTGTAAGACCCCAACTTTTATGAATACAAATTAATTTTCTCTAAATATCATTTTGAATATTAAGGTGTGGATTTGATATAATGTTATAGTTGTGGGTAATATTTACAAATTTTGCAAAGTATGTAAGTTGTCATAAAATATTTGTTTGGTTGGGGAATATTCGTTTTATCAGGGAATATTCGTACGACGGCACAATCATTGGTAGACCCCACAATGGAATTACTGTCGGAGTTAGAAAACAATAGAAATAACTTTTTATAAAAATAACGGCAAAAGTTTTACCATTAATTGTTGAAATACCCGGTGATAAAAGTACAGTAATACACGTGGTTGCATAGTAGCACACAATATTGATTATTGATGCTTACGTGAGAAGTCACTCAGTTTTATTCAATTATTGCCACAGTAATTACTACATAGTATCTCACGTTATTGATTTAGTTATTGTCATAATATTTTATATTATTAAATCAATAATTGAGACAAAAAAATTATTCATATTATTATTTGCATTATTGACGATGTCTAGAAAGTTATGTCGAGGAAAGGAGTTTGGTCACCTAATTGTGCGCCAATAAGGAGAAATCCTTATCGGAAAGCCCTATCTTTCCTGGGAATGATCTGGTTGTTAATATTGCAAGTTATAATATTAATGATCAATAATTGTTGATCAAAAATGTGTTTATTGAAGCCAAGTGAATTGATATAAATAGAAGGGTATTTTTATGAAGTATTTGTTATAAATTTGGCTTATTACATGGACCCCCACTTACCCATTTTTCAAAACTGTTGATAGAAAGTTATCTCAATTTTGTTATATATATATAAATAGGGTCACTGGGGGAATCTTGGTCACGAGTGGGAGTAATATGTATATATATATATTATAAGTTTTATAATATATATATTATATAATTTTTGTTTTTTATGTAAAATATAATATATTATATTTTATTGTTTGCATAGTAGCATAGTGTCGGATAGTACTGCATAGTAAAAATCAAAATTTTCAAAATTTCAGCCGTGAAAATCGCTCGTGAACTTCTACTGTGCAGTCCGTGATTTTTCCTTTACTATGCATCCAAATAGTATCCTGCCATTCTCCTATAAATAGGATGCTCAGTTTAGAAATGAAAATCATACCAGAATCAGAGAATTTTTCTTCTATAATATTGAGCGTATTTCTTTAGAGTTTAAGGAAGCTTTCAGTGTAAAAAATAGTGCGAGTTTTCTTCAAAAATATCTCCGCTATACTAGTCGGAATACTCTCCTTTTAAGGTAAGGGGTATTATTAATTTCATAATCGCTTACGATATTATTTTTCATATTCGTAAGGAACTTTATTTTCGTTCAACAGTCGTAAGGGATATTATTTTCGTTCAATATTCGTATGAAATAATATTTTCTTCCATACTTTGTAGTATGTAAGTAATATTATTTCTTTTCGTATTCCTAATTTTACACTCATGTTGATGTCAAATATATGAGTAAAACTGACTTTAATCGATAAAATTAAAGTTGCTAAAGCTACAGACCCGGAGCTGATGAATATGAAGAAGAAGTTGCTAGAAGGCGTTATTTTAGAAGTAAGAATTGATGAAGAGAGGAAATCTTAACCCTCAATTTATTAGTCCATTTGAAATCCTCGATCGAGTAGGAACTGTGGCTTATAGACTCTCCTTACCGTCTAGTATATCTCGTGTTTATAATGTTCTTCACATATCTATGTTACGTAAATATGTGGAAGACCCAAACCACATTATTGAGTTAGAACCAGATGAGATAGCGGGAGATTTAACGTATGAAGAGATACCTATTAAAATCTTAGATAAGAAGGAACATATTCTACACTCCAAGGTTATACATCAAGTCAAAGTTTTGTGAAGAAACCACGATGTTGAGGAAATGACCTGGAAGTTAGAATCTGAAATGAAATCAAGGTATCCTCACCTCTTCGACATACCAGGTAAGTACACCAATTTTGATGATGAAATTTCATAAGAATGGGAGGTTGTAAGACCCCAACTTTTATGAATAAAGATTAATTTTCTCTAAATATCATTTTGAATATTATAGCGTGTATAATGTTATAGTTGTGGGTAATATTTACAAATTTTGCAAAGTATGCAAGTTGTTATAAAATATTCGTTTGGTCGGGGAATATTCGTTTTATCAAGGAATATTCGTACGACGGCACAATCATTGGTGGACTCCACAATGGTTTTACTGTCGGAGTTATAAAACAACATAAATAACTTTTTACATAAATAACGGTAAATGTTTTTCCGTTAACTGTTGAAATACCCGGTGATAAAAGTACAGTAATACACTTGGTTGCATAGTAGCACACGATATTGATTATTGATGCTTACGTGAGAAGTCACTCAGTTTTATTCAATTATTGCCACTGTAATTACTGCATAGTATCTCACGTTATTGATTCAATTATTGTCACAATATTTTATATTATTAAATCAATAATTGAGACGCCAAAGTTAATCATATTATTATTTGCATTAGTGATGATGTCTAGAAAGTTCTGTCGAGGAAAGGGGTTTGGTCACCTAATTGCACTCCAATAAGAAGAAATTCTTATTGGAAAGCCCCCTCTTTCCTGGGAATGATCTGGTTGTTAATATTGCAAGTTATAATATTAATGATGAATGATTGTTGATCAAAAATGTATTTATTGAAGCCAAGTGAATTGAGATAAATAGAGGGGTATTTTATGAAGTATTTGTTGTAAATTTGACTTATTACATGGACCCCCACTTACACATTTTCAAAACTGTTGGTAGATAGTTATCTCAGTTATATATATATATATATATATAAGTTTTATTTTTTATTAAAAATAGAATATATTATATTTTATTATTTGCATAGTACTGCATAGTGTTGCATAGTAAAAATCAAAATTTTCAAAATTTCAACCATGGAAATCGCCCGTGAACTTCTACTGTGCAGTCCGTAATTTTCCTTTACTGTGTAAGACCCCAACTTTTTATAAATAAAATTGAATTTTCTCTAATTATTATTGTGAATAATAAGGTGTTAATTTGATATAATGATTTGGTTATGGGTGAAATGTGCAAATTTTGCAAAATAAGCAAGTGGTTATAAAATATTCATAGTTGTCGGGGAATATTTGTTTGGTCATGGAATGTTCTTGTAGTTGGGGAATATTTGTACGATGGCTTAGCCATTTGTGGGCCTCATAACAGAAAACTGTCGGATGAAGAAAACGACAAGAATGATTTTTCTAAAAATAACGACGTGGTTGTTACCGTTAACACTGTTGAAATACTCAGTGGTTAAAATACAGTAATACGTGTGGTTGCACAGTAGCACACGGTATTGCACAATATTTTTGGATTATTGATTCTTACGTAAGAAGGCACTACTCAATAATTGTTACAGTAATTACTGTTCAATATTTTATTTTAGTGATTCAATAATTGCTACGTTGATATTTTATATTATTGTTGTTTCAATAATTGTTACTACACAGTATTTCCCATTATCAGATCAATAATTCATATTATTTGAATAATATTATTAGATAAAATTATTGTCAATGTCTAAGGAAGTTCTATCTAGGAAAGGGGTTTGGTCACCTAATTGTGCGCCAGTAAGGAGAAATCCTTATCGAAAAGCCCACTTCTTTCTTGGGAACGACCTGGTTGTCATTATTGTGATTCTGTAATATTATTTGTTAATAATTAATTATTGATTTATATGACAAGAAAATATTTATTTTATGTAGATATAAATTAAGGAATTAATGTTAAGGAATCAGTATTTCATCAGAATGAAGGTATTAAAAATCATCCGTATGTGTATTTCAATTATTTTTTGTTTGGAATTTTGAAAAACTTTCTTCTATAAAGTTGTAGAGAATTAAATTTCCTATGGAATGGACATAAAATTTGTATTTTTCTGATAAAATGGCTATTTATTATGAATTATTGAAGTTTTGGAAATAAATATTTTTATTAAAAAACATGGTGGCCCCTACTTTTGGTTGGTGTGGAAAATGCTGATTTTGGTCGGCCCCACTAGTGGTGTGCTGAATTTGGTCAAGAAGGTGTGCGTAGGAAATTTTTAAAGAATATTAATATTTTATTATTTTAGTCTGCTTTGGCGTTCTAAGCATTTTCTTATAAATAGGGTGCTTAGTTAGAATTGAAAATCACACCAGAATCAGAAGTTTTCTATCTCTATAATATCGAGTGTATTTTTGTGAGTATTTAGATACATTAAGAGTTAATATTCAGTGCACATTTTTTTCAACATTATATCCGATATTCCAGTCAGAAGTAATGTTCTTTTGAGGTAAGGGATGTTATTTTCTTCGTAAATGTTGTTATTTCGTTCAATATCATTATGTCAAAATATTAGTATGAATTTTATTATGAAATTTTTACCTTTTCATGTCGAGGTTACTATTCATGTATACGGTACTATTCATGTATATGACACTATTCACGAATACGATACTATTCACGAAGTATGATTTTTCTTGTGGAATTTCTACCGTTTCATGTCAGGGTTACTATTCACATATACGACACTATTCACGAATACGGCAGTATTCACAGAAAAATGAAATTTTCTCTTCTTTGTCCAAGATGTCTATTATGGTTACTATCTTTGATTGTATCTATGTTTTGATCTTCATTCTTGAATTTTACTCCACTATGGTTTATTATGGAGTATTTTTAAACTTGGATTATCTAAAGTACGAATCCCTAATCTTTGTCCTTTTATCTCATTGGATTTATTTTTTTAAAATATTTTTCATCACACCCAGTCCTAAATGATGATATAGCTAAATATTTTTTGCTTGTAGTGCAAAGATTAATGATTACCTGATTAAAATCTTTGACCGGTAGTGCAAAGATGGATAGGTGTTGAGATGAACATGACTAAATAGTGATACAAATGAATATCTTTGGCCCGTAAAACAAAGATGAATATTTGGTTCAAGATGTATATTGATTGTTGTTACATGGATAAAATATTGATGATGGACTTTTAAATCATAGAAGATAGTAGATTTCATTCTCTACTTAACTCTTCTAATGAATTGTTATTTCCACTGCAAATATTGATCTAAAGCTTATTGTCCATTATATTTTATATTAATTATTGATGTAACATCCCCAAATCCCAGTCCTAATCACCAAGGATTTGGTATACTATTTCTATAATTATTGCGGAAGATATAAACATAAATTGTTTATACATTAAACATTACATACTAATCCCAAGGTCGAGAACCTTCACATAATACCTGAATTAATATCATATCTAACATATAATGTTATTATCATACATTACTGTTACAAATCTAACTGCACACATAATTCCCAAGCTTTACTTGTCTTTGACCTTTCCTTGTATCCGAAGTATTCGCCTAATCTGCAAGTGTTTATCATGATATAGTAAGGGTGAGTAACAAATTTTCCCAGCAAGTTTAAGTTCAATAAATTAAGGATATATCATGATAGATAGAATTTAACAATAAGCTGGCTAAAATTCTACAATATAATTGTGAACTAGCATAAATAAACTTTTATAGCTGAACAAACATTTAACATGGACATATCAATTATATCTGGACCAAATGGTAATGAAGGTGATCAGCCTTTCATACTTGATGAATACATGCAATATTCACAAAGTACGATTCAACAATTCATAGACATGGTAATCAAAAATGATTATCCATAAGCATATTTGAATAAACAACTCAAAGTTGAGTTAAGGAAAACTTGCCTAATCTGTTGATAATTGTTACGCAACTTATTTAGCTTTGTCTGAAAACCTAATATAAATAATACCGATCTCTAAATATTAGAATAATATCATCACAGTATAATACTATATATATTCATAGAATAACCTAAACATATAACACATAACCCTATATGTCTATACAGCACATAAGACTTAGTATCAAGTCAAACTATTGCAGTCTGAGTTGAATCCGGCACAATTCTTGTATCCCAACGTCCTAGTCGGACAATTCACTAGCTTATTATCCATAAGACTCTGTCTAAACTGGTTTATAGATATTTTAGATAATTTATTATCAGTCAAAATATTTTTTATAAGCTCGTAATAATTTTCAGATAATTATTACCATTTATCATGATTTTTCAATCATTAATATCGTATTTATATAATATAACTACCACAATATTCTTTTATCATTAATATTTATTTAATACTAAATATTAATGAAAATCACAACATAATATTATAATATATTTATAATATATCAAAGTATTTTTAATACCCTAAAATCATATTATATGATTATTAAAATGCTTAAATCCATTATCCGATAATTACCATTAATATTAAATATTAATGCTTTTAATGCCAAAATATCAAAAGTTATATATATAACTTAAAATATTTGTATAACACTTCAATCATTTTTATATGATTTTTAAATCATTAATTTATTTTCCATAATTTATTTAATACATTTATTAAATAAACTAATTACCATTAATATTAAATTATTAATGAAATTCATCACAAAATATTAAAAGTTATTAAAATAACTTAAAATATTTTCTTATACCATAATATAATTTTAAATGATTTTTCAAATATTAAAATTATTTTTAAACAATTTATTTAATATTATAATTAAATTAATTAATTACCATTAATATTCCAAAAATATTAAACATTAATGAAATATATTCAAAATTATTAAAAACCCATTTTAGTCTTTAAAATAATTTTTAGTAATTTATTATGTATTTCTAATAATTAAAAACTATTTTTTTCAATTTATTTATTAAAATAATTAATTTTCAGAAATTAAGTGTCACTAAAGGGCCCTATAGCGACAGAACCGTCGCTATAGGTGTTCTTGGCCAAACCCAGAACATTCAAACCCATTATCAGGCTGCCTAGTTTGACCAATCGTAGATCTTAGATCATAAGGATTTTGGGTTTGTATTTGTGTTTATGTTGTAGTATACATGTAATACTACAACCATAATTTGATTCCATGACCAAACTATTACAAAACTGCCAGATCTAAGCTGCAGAATTTGTTGTCAGACGTGTTCTTAAGTTTTTGGGTTGCCCAGAAACTCAAACAGTAACAAGGGTCCTATTTTGAAGCTTTGTATCTTTGATTCTGAGCTTACATATTGCGATCTAAAAGTTCAGTCATATAGTAAAGATGTTAGGGTACAAATATCAAGCACTATATCATATTAACAACATCACATGAGAGATATTAAGGCCGGTCAAAGTAATGTCAGAAAACGATTCTTGAACATTTTTGGGTTTTCCAGAAATGTTCTTGAGTAGTCGGTCAACCTATGTTTGACCATCCTTATACTTGATTCTATTAAGGATCTGGATGATGTAAAGGCTTTATTGTGTAGTCCTCATGTCAGGCTACCACATAAAAACAACAACTTGACCTAATAATCAATGATCAGTAAGATCAGAGCCTTCAAAAAAGGTTGTCAGGCTTTCTAGGTTTCTAGGTTTACCCAAATTTCCAATTTTCGTGGTCGGTCAACTAACTTTGACCATTTATAACTTGCAATATATACATGATCTGACTCTGTTTCCAGTTCCAGATCATAGTCCAATGGCATACTACAGATCAATAACATAAAACACAATAAATAACTAACATGTAAAGATCTATGGGCCATGACATATGGCTGTCAGGCCAAATTTTCTAACTTTTCCAGATTTTTGAAAACTTAAATTTTGTGCATATAGATGTTATGGATCCTTGATGTAACATCTTGGATCACTAAATATCATCCCAATACACAACTTAAAACAATAAATCATGACATTAACATCAAATCAAAAAGATTTTCAAATTTAGGATTTTATACCTTTTTCTAGCTTTGATCTTGAATCTGGTCATCATGATTTGATCTTGGTGTTCTAAGGGCTTAATTATGGACTGGTCAACTTAATATTTTCGTGGCTAAGAGGTTGAGAGAGTTTGTTTGGGTGTTGGTGACCAAATAAGACTTTCTCTTGACTTTTCTCTCTCCTTGATCTATATATAACATGTTGCAATTAAGTTGGCTGATGTAAATGGCTGAATGCTAGAGTTTTAAGTCACACTGAGTAGATAGATTTGTTGAGCAACTAAAGATATAACAAGATTTATAAGTTATCCAATTAAAGAATGTAAAAAGGGCACTTTGGTCTTTTGTTCAACATTTTAATGGCAAACTAGTAATCTTGGCTAACCCTTAGGGTTTGAACCTTAGGGTTTAACCCTAAGGGTTTACTGATTTGATTTTCAAGGATTTCTAAGTATAGCCAAAAATGAAAATTTTAGTTACTAAAATGGAAATTAGGGTTTCCTAATTAAATTAGGTTTCCTAATAACTTAGGACTTATAATTAGGATTAATATTTCATAATTAACATAAAACTTTCTTAATTAGCAATTAGGGTTTTTAATTTTGCAATTAGGGTTTCTAATTTACAAATTAGGGTTTTCTAACTAATTTGTTAGGTTTTACCCTGATTAAGTTTGTAATTAATACACTTAAGCCTTTACAATTATCCTTCGAACCCCCAAATTAGGGTTTTAATATTCTGAATTAGGGTTTTGGATTCCCGAAACTAAAATAAGGGTTTCTATAACCGGTTTCTAGGGTTTCTTATCAATCGCTGGGGTTTTCTAACTGAACGCTGACGTTCTTAATGTAATATTAGGGTTTGGACACTGATATAAAATTTATCTGGTCAACCCTTGACTCTTAACCACATTCTGTACACATACATAACCATACACACAGAATATATACACCTATACATTTTACCCTAGTAATCATTACCCTAATAATCATTACCAAAAGATTTTAAATCCATCACAGAATTTTGAAACCCTTAAAATTCCTTCACAAAACTGTCGAACCCATTCACTTATTTTCTGTCTAGGTCTATTATTTAACCTCTATTCAATCTTTTAAGATTTAAATAATTTTTTAAATTTCCAGGTTGTCACATATATTCACCCCTTCTTCTAAGCATTTCGTCCCCGAAATTCAACTTATACCTTATACCATGCACCATTCACCATTCATTCTCATCATTACATGCTACCCAATACACCACTCACCAGAGTTACAATTTTGAAATTGTGCTGAGGAGTCATATAGACCATGAACTACTGAGGTTTATAGGTATTACTACCTGGTACCTATTTTAATTTAGAAAAAGGTACTCTACCCTATACAAAGGTTAACAGTATATTTACAATCATGAAGAAGGTAAACTACCGTTACTAGTACGTATACTTTAATCATTTCTCGCGAATATTCTCGCTATTGAATAATTTTATCCAATCTACACAGTTCACCTCAGTCTTATCATAGAATTCCGCACCAAAACAATTTGGTTCGGGAAAATTTTCAAAGAACGCTTAGAGTTTTCATAAACGTAGGTCTACCTGAATTAAATATCTTAGACTCATATCGATAATCAATTTCAAACAAAATATTAAGGTATAGCCAAACCCCATTGGAAAATTAAAATTATGAAAATAGTTTGAAACTGAAGTCATGATGTCGTACTATATTAACCACCCGTTTGAGGATGCCATCATTATATGACTTTGTCATAATACATCATACAATAGTGGAACAGTGATTTTTAGATCGAATTCAACACTAAGTTTTTCTGTATTTACAACTCCATCATTTTTTTATCAATCTTGAACCAGGTTACATGGTACATTAATGATAAATAAAAAATATTTTGATATTTTAAATCATTTTGGTCTAGCCGAAACAATTAACATAGACTATTCTTTAAACCGTTCAAAAATCATTGCAAATCTGTTTTATCATCTCAATAGGTATCGAGGTGTCGATGGCCCGAAGTCCACACATACACAATGGTCACCAGGAGTTGAGAACAAAAATTTATTTTCAAAAGCACATAGTGCGTAATTAGCTTGATGTCAAAAATTTCGAAGTCTAGCGTAACTAGGAGTTTTGGAAAACATATGTCTCCACTAATTATCATTTGCTTAAATAGTCTATCTATTCCTATTATCTTCAATACTCCATTCACACAAAACTATACCCAGTTCATCAAACTTACCACACTTATGTGAAAGTAGTATGCATACAAGCCAATCATGTATGATGATAAAGCATATACTTTGTAATCAATCTTATTTATTTATTAATAAAAGAATTTTTTATTAAAAGCATTTATTATCAACATGGTGCTGTTTTAATAATATGTGATAAACCCATAGTTTTAAGCAATGCTTTTAGAATCATGATGAGATCATGCTAATGAGATCTAAATTCTTAGATAGCTTAAAACTAAAATGTTCCCAATCTATGGATTACTAAAAAGGGGATTAGTAAATCCGAATAGATTGGTACGTACGTTGCTTGCTCATTGGATGAGGATGATTGATTTCATGATAATTTGTGTGGAGACACTAAAGCAAGTATGTAGGTGCTTATTAGAGAATAAGTTCACTGAACGTGACTCGCTAAGGAATACTTAATGGAGTTTTACTTGCATGTCAATAGGAATTCCTGTAGTGATAGTAATACAAATGATCCTTAGACTTGAGATCATCATAGTATCTTATATATAATGAATTACACTTTGACTTATTCCTTAAGACTCTTAGAGTATATGAAAGGGTATGCTTGGATGTAATAAGTTATATATGGAGATAATGAATAATCAATAAAGAATCTACCACTTCTAGTAAAAGAAGTGAAATGTCCTATGTGATTCGATAAATGACAACATAGGAATCCTTGGCCAAGGTGGAATGAAATTAGAAAGTAGTTTCTAATTTGCATTCATTAGGAGTTGTGCATTTAGGAATCGAGATACATATAATTAAATAAAATAAGACTTGACAATAATTCCATGTCTTATATTTAATTGAGACATTGTATGGTGGAAAGATTGAATTGTACGGTAACTATTTACTCAAAGGTTCTTTTAAGATTAATGTTGAAATCTATATTATCTGAAAAATTGTTGATCGCTGAAGAGGCTTATCCCTATTGTAGAATAAATATTATTTATTTAAATAAATTAATCGTTTAATTTATTTATTTAAATAAGATTAGAATTGTTCTAATTGATTTATTCACAACCGGTTTAATATGGAGAACCTAAAGGGTCACACAATAAAAGGAAAAATAATTATTTAAGAAGTTAATGGCATAATCGTAGTAATATAGTTGAGTATATTTAATTTAATCTATGGTGATAGAATAAATTAAATAGCTTAATATTTATTATTTAATATTTTACAAATACTAAATATAAATTAATAAGAGGAGTCTTATTAATATTATTACAATTATTATTATTTTAATTTCTAAAAGAGTTTAAGAATTAATTTAATATAAGTACTCTCATTTATTCCTAATAGGATTAGGAGGAAAATTAGTTAAAACAGCAGCTTTAATTAATTATCCCTAATAAGATTAGTGAGCCCATTTAATTAAAAGAATATAATTAAATGAATAATACCTTATTTTAATTAAAATAGGGTTACCTGATATCTTTATAAGAGGAGTCTTATATCAGATATCAAATATACGCAATTCCAATCATTGTAGAGTACGTACCTCATCTTTTTTTGGTTTTCGTCTTGATGTAAATTCTATCTCTCCTATGTATTTCCCTTGACTGTTGATCAAGGTTTCTATTTAAATTAAATAGTTTATGTAATAAGATTATTTAGAATTTTTTTTTTCTTCCGAAGAACCAGAGATCAATGAGCGTTTGAAGACCCGTTTGTAATGGAGCTCAGGTTTAAATGTAATAGTTATATTTAATGTTTATTCTTGCACCCTAGGGTTTGACCTTTTGGTTCACTTGGTGGCTCTAGTAAACCAAACTAGAATAAAAGTCCATAATCAATCCGGGTAGAATATAGTATTCTATATGTGCATGCTAGTATTATATATTATATATTATGCAAACATGCTTCGCATGTTTAATAATATGACGCGTATTTTATATATATATTTGCACGCCATTAAACAAGATGAGACGAATAATAACAAATCCTCAAAGTTTTTATATATTAAGTCCGAAGCGTTCAAAGTTATTTAGAATATCGAACGTCACCTTCTAGCATGATAAAATTAATAGAGTATTAAATATTTAATATAAGTTTGTTATGTCACCACAAGGTAAGTATTAAATATTTAAGATGTTAATTTATTACATTTGATGCTTATAAAGAAAATTGAACAATATTGTTTTGTTGTGTCACCACAAGGACAATATTTTTCTTTTTTGAATATATGGAAGTGCTAGGTTGGACTTAACTTGGATAATTTTGATTCGGATGTGCCACCACTTGATCAAAATAATCTAAGAGGCAAAACATAAGGAGTTATATGATGATGTAATTGACAAGGAGTTGTCTACCTATTTATTTATATATAGTTTGTTGTGTCACCACAAGGCTATATATATTTGAAATGGGATCCTTATTCTCACTACCAAAAAATTTAATTAGATTTTACCGAACTATATAAACGAGGGTAATATAGTTTGAAGAAAATAGTGGGAGATACCAATATAAAATAAGACCTAATTTATTTTGGTAATTAATTAAATGAATATTTGCTAAAATATTGTCTTTTTTACATGCGTAATTTTGAAAATTTCACATTCACTAATTTCATCACAGTAGCATACTTGTTGCTAACAAACCCAATCGGACCAATTACACCTGACCGGTTAAGGAATCCGAAATTTTCTCCTTTCTTTGAAAAGATTTCTTATGTCCTAAATTCGCCCGTACCTATAAAAGTTGCAGAGACAGCCTCTGAGGAAGAGATCGCTACTTTTAAACAGTGGCAAGATGATGCATCTATGGCTCAATGCATCATGCTCGCATCCACGAGTAACGAGCTTCAGCGTCAACATGAAACCATGGATGCTCCTACTATGCTACTGCACCTTCAAGAGTTGTATGGTGAACAAAGTAGGACTGTTAGATATGAAATATCTAAGGAGCTCTTCCGATCTTGGATGACCGAGGGTACTACCGTTGAGACTCATGTCTTAAAGATGATCAATTTGATTGAACGTCTTGGACAGCTTGGGTTCATCATGGATGGGGAGTTGAGTCAAGATTTTGTCTTGCAGTCACTCCCAGACACCTTCTCACAATTTGTTGTGAATTTTCACATGAATAAGTTAGATGTCAGCTTGCCTGAATTACTTAACATGTTGAAAACTGTTGAAGGTCACTTCCCATCCAAGAAGAACCATGTCTTACTGGTGGATGATTCTTACAAGAAAAGGAAGAGGCTCAAGGTATCTTCTAAAAAGAAGAAATCCAAGAAGGCTAAGGGAAAAGCGAAAGTGAAGGATCAAAAGAAACCTGATCCAGCTAGCAAAGGAATTTGCTTCCATTGCAACAAGCCGGGTCACTAGAAGAGGAAATGCAAGGATTATCTTGCGGAACAAAAGTAGAAGAAGCTTCGAATCCTAATCAAGATTTGTTTATGATTGAAATTAATTTTTCTGAAAGTCAATCTTCTACTTGGGTATTGAATACCGGCTGTGGTTCTCACATATGCAATAATATACAGGGACTGGTCAGAAGTAGAAAGCTAAGCAAGGATGAGGTCGTCTTACGAGTGGGAAATGGAGCAAAGGTTGTTGCATTAGTTGTAGGAACTTATTGTTTAGCACTGCCTACGGGCAAGTTCATTAATTTAAATAATTGTTATTTTGTTCCAAATATCATTAGAAACATTATTTCTATCTCTGTATTGGATATGGATGGTTTTAACATTATCATAAAGAACAATAGTTGTTCTATTTATAATGATAATGTTTTATATAGTGTTGGTAATTTGTGAAATGGACTTTATATACTTGACTTGCATGAAAATATACTTCAAATTGAATAAACTAAGAAAAGGAAAAGAGATGATGTTAATTATACCTTCATGTGACACTATAGACTCGGTCATATTAATGAAACAAGATTATCCAAGTTGCACAAAGATGGGCTCCTAGAGCTATCAGATTATGAATCATATCCAACTTGTGAATCTTGTATCATGGGCAAAATAAATTAATCTCCTTTTAGTGGAATAGGAGAAAGAGTTACAGAGTTGTTAGCATTGGTACACACAGATGTATGTGGACTTATGACAACGACTGCACGAGGAGGGTATTCTTATTTTATTACATTCACTGCCGATCACTCAAGATTTGGATATGTGTATTTAATGAAATATAAATCTTAATCATTTGAAAAGTTCAAAGAGTTCAGAAGTGAAGTAGAGAAGCAAACTGGTAAGAGTATTAAGATTCTTCGATTTGATCGAGAAGGAGAATACTTAAGTGGTGAGTTTATCAATTGTCTCAAAGAAAATGGTATAATCTCATAATGGACTCCATCAGGGATGCCACAGATGAATGGTGTATCTGAAAGGAGAAATCGAACATTATTGGACATGGTTCAATCCATGATGAGCTTTACCGACCTTCCAATTTCCTTATGGGGATATGCCCTAGAATCGGTTGCATACCTACTTAACAAGGTACCTACAAAATCCATCCCCAAGACCCCATATGAGTTATGGACAGGGAGGAAACCAAATCTTAAGCATGTTAAGACTTGGGGTTCTCCAGCTTATGTCAAAAAGTTTGAAAATGATAAGCTACAGACTAGATTTGACAAATGTAGATTTGTGGGATACCCTAAAGAAACATCGGGGTATTATTTCTATCATCCAACTGATCACAAGGTGTTTGTTGCAAAACATGCTATTTTCTTGGAAAAGGAGTTTATCCTTGAAGGGGTCAGTGGGAGTAAGATATATCTTGAAGAGGTTCAAGAACCACAAAATACTACAAATCAAAGTGAGGTACCTAACCAAGTAGAGATTCCTTCTGTATCACACCCTATTCGTAAATTTGGAAGAATACCAAAGATACCTGATAGGTATGGACTTGTCATAGAGGATGACGATGAGGTACACATCATAGATGATGATGATTCATTGAATTACGAATTGGCTATGAGTAATAAAGACTCAGAGAAGTGGAAAGAAGCCATGAAATCCGAGATACTCCATGTATGAAAACCAAGTATGGACTTTGGTTTCAACACCTGAACGCATTAAGCCTATTGGGTGTAAATGGGTCTTTAAAAAAAAGACTGGAGCAGACGGCAAGGTAGAGACCTATAAGGCTCGACTGGTCGCAAAAGGTTTTAAACAATGACAAGGAGTTGACTATGACGAAACTTTCTCACCAGTAGCAATGCTCAAGTCCATTCGAATTTGGCTTGCGATTGCAGCTTACCATGACTACGAAATCTGGCAGATAGACGTGAAAACGGCCTTCCTCAATGGGAAACTTGAGGAGGATGTGTATATTACACATCCAAAGGGATTTGTTTCAAAGGTTGGAACAAATCAAGTCTGTAAGCTACAATGATCCATTTATGGATTGAAGCAAGCTTCTCGTAGGTGGAACATCCATTTTGATGAGACAATCAAAGAGTTTGATTTTATCAAAAATAAGGATGAACTATGTGTGTACAAGAAGGTTAGTGAGAGTGATGTTTCATTCCTCGTATTATATGTTGATGATATATTACTGATAGGGAATGATATTCCTATGCTACAATCAATTAAAATCTTGTTATCTAAACACTTCTCAATGAAGGACTTGGGAGAAGCATCCTATATTTTGGGGATAAAGATCTATAGAGATAGATCTAAAAGGATGCTTGGCTTGTCCCAAGGAACATACATTGACTCGATGCTAAAGAAGTTTAGCATGGAAGATTCCAAAAGTTGTCTCATTCCGATGAGCCATGGAATAAATCTCTCCAAGAAACAGGCCCCAACGACACATGAAGAGAGAGACCGTATGAGTAAGATTCCTTATGCTTCAGCAATAGGATCTATCATGTACGATATGATATATACTAGACCAGATGTCGCTCATGCACTTACTGTAACAAGAAGATATCAGTCGAATCCAAAAGAAGAACACTGGAAGGCAGTGGAAAATATCCTAAAGTACTTAAGAAGAACTAAGGATGTATTTCTTATCTACGGTGGGTCTGAATTGAAACTAGAGGGCTTTACAGACTCAAGTTTTCAAACGGACCATTTCGGGGTATGTGTTTACCTTAAATGGTGGCGCAGTGAGTTGGAAGAGTTCTAAATAGCAAACAGTTGTTGATTCAGTGATAGAGGCAGAGTACATAGCTGCAAGTGAAGCTGCAAAGGAAGCTATTTGGATGAAGAAGTTCATTATCGAACTTGGTGTGGTTCCTAGCATTACAGGACCAGTACCTTTATTCTGTGACAACACCAGAGCTGTTGTACAGGCTAAGGAACCCAGGTCCCATCAGAAATCCAAACACGTGTTGCGGCGGTTTCATTTGATCAAAGAGATTATTGAAAGAGGAGACGTCACCCTAGAGCGTGTGGACTCTCAAGACAATATTACAGATCCATTTACTAAAGCGTTAACACAACAATAGTTTGATCATCACTTTGAGAAGATGGGTATGAGATACCACGACGATTGGCTTTAGTGCAAGTGGGAGATTGAAAGTAGTATGCATACAAAACAATCATGTATGATGATAAAGCATAAACTTTGTAATCAATCTTTTTTATTTGTTAATAAAAGAATTTTTTATTAAAGGCATTTATTACCAACATGCTGCTATTTTAATAATATGTGATAAACCCATAGTTTTAAGCAATGCTTTTAGAATCATGATGAGATCATGCTAATGAGATCTAAATTTTAGATAGCTTAAAACTAAAATCTTCCCAATCAATGGATTACCAAAAAGGGGATTAGTGAATCCGGATAGATTGGTATGTACGTTGCTTGCTCATTGGATGAGAATGATTGATTTCATGATCATTTGAGTGGAGACACTAAAGCAAGTATGTAGGTGCTTATTAGAGAATAAGTTCACTGAACATGACTCGCTAAGGAATACCTAATGGAGTTTTACTTACCTGTCAATAGGAATTCCTGTAGTGATAGTATTATAAATGATCCTTAGACTTGATATCATCATAGTATCTTATATATAATGAATTACACTTTGACTTATTCCTTAATACTGTTAAGAGTATATCAAAGGGTATGCTTGGGTGTAATAAGTTATATATGGAGATAATGAATGATTAATAAAGAATCTACCACTTCTAGTAAAAGAAGTGAAATGTCCTATGTGATTCGATAAATGACAACCCAGGAATCCTTGGCCAAGGTGGAATGAAATTAGAAAGTAGTTTCTAATTTGCATTCATTAGGAGTTGTGCATTTAGGAATCGAAATACATATAATTAAATAAAATAAGACTTGATAGTAATTCCATGTCTTATATTTAATTGGGATTGTATGGTGGAATGATTGATTTGTACGGTAACTATTTACTCAAAGGTTCTTTTATGATTAATATTGAAATCTATATTATCTGGAAAGTCGTTGATCACTAGGGAGGCTTATCCCTATTGTAGAATAAATATTATTTATTTAAATAAATTAATCGTTTAATTTATTTATTTAAATAAGATTAGAATTATTTTAATTAATTTATTCACAGCCGGTTTAATATGGAGAACCTAAAGGGTCACACAATAAAAGGAAGAATAATTATTTAAGAAGTTAATGGTATAATCGTAATAATATGTTGAGTGTATTTAATTTAATCTATGATGATAGAATAAATTAAATAACTTAATATTTATTATTTAATATTTTAGAAATATTAAATATAAATTAATAAGAGGGTCTTATTAATATTATTACAATTATTTTAATTTCTAAAAGAGTTTAGGAATTAATTTAATATAAGTACTCTCATTTATTCCTAATAGGATTAGGAGGGAAAATTAGTTAAATGAGTTTAATTAATTATCCCTAATAAGATTAGGGGGCCCATTTAATTAAAAGAGTTTAATTAAATGAATAATACCTTATTTTAATTAAAATAGGGTTACCTGATATCTTTATAAGAGGAGTCTTATATCAGATATCAAATATACGCAATTCCAATCATTAGAGAGTACGCCCCCTTTTTCTATAGAGATAGGAAAAAACTAGGGTTTGAGCCAATACACCCTTCTTCTTGAAAATTCTTCTTTCTTGGTGGATCACCTCTAGTGGCCATACACTTGGGTGGCTAACTTTGATCAAAGGAAGGAATCTACCAGGAGATTCAAGGAGATCGCGGAGAAGTAGGAGGTGAACTCATACCTGTGGAAGCTCGTATCTACAAGGGTATGATTCCATAACTTCTTGTTCTTCATTTTAATTAATAATATGCATAAAGGATGATCCGGGTAATTAGTTTGTGAAAAATTTTAAAATTTGATTTTATTTTGCTTTCGCTAATTTTGCAATTTGATTGCTACTTTGATTTTAACAAAACCTTACATTATGAGTTCAGCAACTTTCCACAATCATATGAGTTTAAGAACTTGTCCTAGACAGACCTTTGGCATCCAATCGCTAAGGGGTTCATAAATATTTCATATAATCATGAGTCACGAACATACCATAAGTATGAGTTTTAAGAACTCGTACTTAATCCTATATTCTCTACCTATAACCTATCTATCTGTTATATACATGAGAAAATAATCACCTTCTCAACAGGTATATAGCCAATAGCGTGACACATATATTTCAATGATTATCAGTGCCAGAAACAAAGTGGTTTTTACACCAAGTACAATTCCCTGCCCATAACAAGGAATCCTATAACTCAGCTGCTGACATGAGTCCTCAATTGAAATCCCCACTTAATACTAACTCCTTTCTCAATACGAATTTTATTCAACTCGTATTCATAATCCTTTCCTTGATCTGTACCAATTTATAGTACAACTTACACACAACATTCTTGTCGTAAACTTTTCAATCATTCAATCTATTCCCTGCTATAACCTTATCAGATCACGGGGTGATCTCATCGTATATATTACGATTCATTTTTATACTATGATAATTTTGTTTGACGATATCCTATCCTTGTACCTTTAGTCTTTTAGACTCTATCTATTCACCATTACCGATCACTTTTATTATTAGAGTTAGGGAACTCCGTATCTTTACAACCCACCGAGATTCGTCTTAGAATCTTACCGACACACTAACTTTATTTGAGTTAGTCCTAATCCTAATCACTGCGATTATTAGTATAAGGTAACCCTACCCTAGGTTCTTAACCAACAGCTTTGATACCAACTGTAGCATCCCCAAATTCCGATCCTAATCACCAAGGATTTGTTATACTATTTCTATAATTATTGCGAAAGATATAAACATAAATTGTTTATACATTACACATTACACACTAATCCCAAGGTCAAGAACCTTCACATAATACCAGAATTAATATCTTATCTAACATACAATGTTATTATCATACATTACTGTTACAAATCTAACTGCACACATAATTCCCAAGCTGTACTTATCTTTGACCTTACCTTGTATCCGAAGTATTCGCCTAATTTGCAAGTGTTTATCATGATATAGCAAGGGTTAGCAACAAATTTGCCCAGCAAGTTTAAGTTCAATAAATTAAAGATATATCATGATAGAAAGAATTGAATAATAAGCTGGGTAAAATTCTATAATATAATTTTGAACTAGGATAAACAAACTTTCATAGTTGAACGAACATTTAACATGGATATATCAATTATATCTGGACCGAATAGTAATGAAGGTGATCAGTCTTTCATACCTGATGAATATATGTAATATGCACAGAGTACGATTCAACAATTCATAGACATGGTAATCATCAATGATTATCCATAAGCATATTTGAATAAACAACTCGAAGTTGAGTTAAGGAAAACTTGGTTGATCCGTTGATTATCGTTACGCAACTTATTTAACTTTGTCTGAAAACCTAATATAAATAATATCAATCTCAAAATATTAGAATAATAGCATCACATTATAATACTATTATATATATTCATAGAATAACCTAAACATATAACACATAACCCTATAAGTCTATACAGAACATGGGACTTAGTATCAAGTCAAACTATTGCAGTCTGAGTTGAATCCGGCACAATTCTGGCATCCCGACATCCTAGTCAGAAAATTCACGAGCCTATTATCCATAAGACTTTGTCTAAACTGGTTCACAGATATTTTAGATAATTTATTATCAGTCAAAATATTTTTCATAAGGTCGTAATAATTTTTAGATAATTATTACCATTTATCATGATTTTTCAATCATTAATATCGTATTTATATAATATAACTACCACAATATTCTTTTATCATTAATATTTATTTAATACTAAATATTAATGAAAATCATAACATAATATTATAATATATTTATAATATATCAAAGTATTTTTAATACCTTAAAATCATATTATATGATTATTAAAAGTTAAATCCATTATCCGATAATTGCCATTAATATTAAATATTAATGTTTTCATGCTAAAATATCAAAAGCTATATTTTATAACTTAAAATATTTTTATAACACTTAAATCATTTTTATTTTTCCATAATTTATTTAATACATTTATTAAATAAACTAATTACCATTAATATTAAATTATTAATGAAATTCTTCACAAAATATTAAAAGTTATTAAAAATAACTTAAAATATTTTCTTATACCATAATATAATTTTAAATGATTTTTCAAATATTAAAGTTATTTTAAAAATTTACTTAATATTATAATTAAATAAATTAATTACCATTAATATTCCAAAAATATTAAATATTAATGAAATATATTCAATATTATTAAAAACCCATTTTTAGGCTTTAAAATAATTTTTAGGAACTTATTATGTATTTTTTCTAATTAAAAACTATTTTTTTCAATATATTTATTAAAATAATTAATTTTCAGAAATTAGGTGTGACTAAAGGGCCCTATAGCGACAGAACCGTCGCTACAGGTGTTCTTGGCCAAACACAGAACATTCAAACCCATTATCAGGCTGCCTAGTTTGACCAATCGTAGATCTTAGATCATAAGGATTCTGGGTTTGTATTTGTGTTCATGTTGTAGTATATATGTAATACTACAACCACAATTCGATTTCATGACCAAACTATAACAAAATTGCCAGATCTAAGCTACAAAATTTGTTGTCAGACGTGTTCTTAAGTTTCTGAGTTGCCCAGAAACTAAAGTAGTAACAAGGGTCCTATTTTGAAGCTTTGTATCTTTGATTCTGAGCTTACTTAATGCGATCTAAAAGTTCAGTCATGTAGTAGAGATGTTAGGGTACAAATATCAAGCACTATATCAGATTAACAACATCACATTAAAGATATTAAGGCCAGTCAAAGTGATGTCAGAAAACGATTCTTGAACATTTTTGGGTTTTCCAGAAATGTTCTTGAGCAGCCGGTCAACCTATGTTTGACCATCCTTATACTTGATTATGTTAAGGATCTGGATGATGTAAAGGCTTTATTGTGTAGTGCTCATGTCAGGCTACCACATAAAAATAACAACTTGACCTAACAATCAAAGATCAGTAAGATCAGATGTAAAATCCCAAATTTTACGAATAAAGATTTAATTTTCTCGAAATATTTTTTTTAATATTATGGTATGGATTTGAGATAATGTTATAGTTGTTTGTAGTATTTATAAATTTTGCAAAGTATGCAAGTTATTGTATTATATTCGATTGGTCGGGGAATATTCATTTTAGCAGAGAATATTCATACAACGGCGCAATCATTGGTGGACCCCACAACGGAATTATTGTCGGAATGAGAAAATGACAAAAATATATTTATGAAAATAACGGCAGAAGTTTTGCTGTTAAAACTGTTGAACTATCCGGTAGTAAAAGTACAGTAATACACGTGGTTGTATAGTAGTACACGGTATTGATTATTGATGCTTACGTGAGAAGTCACTCAGTTTTGTTCAATTATTGCTACAGTAGTTGCTGCATAGTATCTCATGTTATTGGATTCAATTATTGTCGATTGTTATATATATATATATATATATTATATGAGCTTTGTTTTATTAGTATTATTAATAAAACAGAAAAACTTTTTATATAAAACAGAATACTTTTATAAAGTTAGTCGTTTTATTAGGCTAATAGTAAATTTTTTTTATATAAAACAGAATACTTTTATAAAGTTATTTGTTTTATTAGACAATAATTAGAGTATATTATATTTTATTATGCATAGTATTTGCATAGTGCGTGCATAGTGTTTGCATAGTAAAATCTTTTTATATAAAATAGAATACTTTTTATAAAGTTATTCGTTTTATTAGATTATAAATAGAATATATTATATTTTATTGTAAACCAATCTGGACCGTCCGTTTAAAAGTAAATCAATCTGGACCGTTCATGGATTAGTTACTATTCAGTCCATTCTTCTATAAATAGAAGCTCATTCCTTCATTATTTCTTACGAATTCACTGAAACTCTAGAGAGAGAAACTATACAGAAAATTCTTCTTCTATAATCTTAAGCGTATTTCTTTAGCGTTTAAGAAAGCTTTGAGCATAGTGCAAGTTTCTTCAAGTATATCCCCACCCTACCGTCGGAGTACTCTTCTTTATAAGGTAAGGGGTATTATTATTATTTTTGTATTCATAAAGAGAACTTCTGTTATTCCATTCTTTATTATTTTGTTAGAATAAACTGTATACGCGGTCTACCCTATACTTGGTGAAATTCTTCTATTATTCCGTTATTTATTATTACATTGGAATAACTTTGTATCTGTGACTACCCTATACTTGGTGAAATTCTTACATTATTCCATTATTTATTATTCATTGGAATAACTTTATATCTGCGAACTACCCTATACTTGGTGAAATTCTTACATTATTCCATTCTTTATTATTACTTTGAATATCTCTTGTCGTGTGCGTTCTCACGCCGGACACAGTTCCGTTATTTATTATTTTGTTGGAATAACTTTTATCATGCGAGAAGTACCACATGCATGGTGATTTTGTTATTACATTCTTTATCATTCTTTGAAATATCACGCTCGTGCATTCTACTGTTGGACTGGTTACATTATTTATTATTTTGTTGGAATAACTTTTATCATGCCAAGTACCGCATGCATGGTGATTTCTGTTGTTATTCCATTCTTTATTATTACATTGGAACATCCCAGTGGTGCGAATTTAAATTCGACTGGTTCCGTTATTTATTATTCATTGGAATAACTTTTGTCATGTGAAGTACCGCATGCATGGTGATTTCTTTTGTTATTCCATTCTTTATTATACTCAGTTGGTTAAAGTTTTGACTTCTATACTTCATGAAATTAGTGGAATATCCTTGATATTTGCGCTTCATCCAGTATCTTTTCATGGAAATATTCTTCTGAGCATTCTTGAATTTTACTCTACAAAGAAGTATTACGTTGACAATTTGGACGTTATTAGTTCCTGGATAATTTAATTCTTGAACTTGTTTTATTGAATTCTTATATCATTGTCATCATCCTCATGTTTATATTTTGTTGAAAGTCATCTGTGGCCTGTAGTGCATAGATGGACTTGGTATGATTATGACCAAGGATTATTCGGTATAATCATGACCGTAATGTTACAAATGATGTGAAAAAAGTCCTCATTGGCCCGTAGTGCACTGATGGACAATTTTTGGTATGATTATGGCTATGGATTCTCTTCGGCCAAGGGAGCAAAGATGAATTGTTTTATGGCATGATCAGGACCGTTGATGAAAACACAATTATCTTTGGCCGTAGTGCATAGATAATTCGTGGTCATGATACTAAATAATATCATTGGCCTATAGTGCAAGGATGAATTGATAATGTGGATTATTTATTAAGCTGAGTCCCAGCGATAAAAGTGATGAAAAACTTTTTAAATCATAGAAGATAGTAGATTTTATTCTCTACTTGACTCTTCTAATGGATTGCTTGTTCCGCTGCAGTTAAACTTGATGTTTGTTATATTTTATCAGTTTAACATTGTTGAAGACTAATGATAATTTATTCTGCATTATCTTAGTCATAATATTTCTTACTGAGCTAGTTGAGCTCACCCTTTCTTTCACTGTTCTCTTCAGGAAATGAGAATATAGTTGGGATAAGTCGGGGAACTAAGTGACGGTCCAGATTATAGCATTAGTAGTCCTCACTATTCTGTTAAATAGTGTGACAATAAATGTAATGATGACTCCTTTGAGTGTGGATATTGTCTAGATGACAATATTCTTATTAAAACTCTCAGTTTATGTTTTGTCGTATTGTTTACACGACAGCTGTATTATTAAGTTATATTTGAATTCTGTTCCATGTATTTGGCGACTCAAGATGGGTGATGTATACTGCTTTGGGGGGTCACGGGTTGAGTATCAAAGCTTAGGGATATGATCCTGGGGTAGAGATGTGAGACAAGAACTAGGAGGGGAGAGACGGGAATTCTTTACGCTAGTATGACCTAGCTAAGTTTATTTGGTATTTAATTAGTCGGTCAAAGTATAAGGATAATATGTGATATGGTATTTAACCCTTGTTTTGTTATAGTATTTGAAAATGGCATCTGAAAATGTTGAGAATAACAATGGAGCACAGGAGACCGTTGAGTTTCCAAAGATCAATAATCAGGATAATGTGCAACAAGAAGGCGATAATCCTCTTGTAAACAACAACACTGATCAAATGACGAATGATGGTACGTTTAGGAGCTTTTTAGAATACATGCAACACCAAAAGAGAGAGACTCCTGTTCATAATGTAGGTGGAAACAATGGCAACTCATGGTTTGGTCACCGCTAAGCGATTCAATGAAATTTGGGACCACCGGAGTTTTTGGGAAAGCCAGACCTACTTAAGGCAGAGACGTGGATTAAGTAGATCACCAAGATATTTGATGTCTTGGAATGCTCAGAGGAGCAAAAATTTCCATTCGCCACCTTTATGTTGCGTGAAGATGCAAATCATTGGTGGGAATCTATAAAACGTACCCATCCTGACGCACTCAAGATGTCTTGGGAGAAGTTCCAAGAGTTGTTCAATGACAAGTACTTTCCCGAAAGTATTCGTCATATGAAGGAGGTGGAGTTCATCAAGCTGGAGAAAAATAATATGACCGTGTCGCAGTACGAGGCTAAGTTTACTGAGTTGTCTCGGTTTGCATCGCATTTGGTCGATAATGAGGAGCGAATGACGCGAATGTTTCTAAGAGGTTTGAAACCCAATATACGTCAATACCTCATTTCTCACAAACTTTGTTTATATTCAGATGTTGTGAATAGGGCTCAGTTATTGGAGCGCGATAATGAGTCAGCACAACCAAAAGGCAACAACCAACAACACGATAATAATTGTATCGGTGGCAACGACCATCGGAATAATGATAACCATCGTGGGGGAAATTATCATGCCAAGAATGGTAACCACTTCAGTGGTAATCATGGTCAAGATAATAGAAGTGGAAATTTCAAGAAGAGAAGGTTCAATAATGATGGAAAGACAGCTGCACCAACACCCGTTTCAAAGGAAGAAGAACGACCACCGGTCGTATGTTTCAAATGCGGACAGGAGGGACACATCCGTCCAAACTGTACGTAGCAATCCAAAGCGTGTTTTAATTACGGAAGAGAAGGTCACCTAGCTCGATTTTATCGTATGGTGAAGTCAAGTCCAGTTGGGATAGTGATGCCAAAGGATGTCCCAGACAAGCCAAAGCCGGTAATGTAAGAGAGAGCGTTTTTCTTTCTCGTGACGAGGAACCTGAATAAAATTATCACATGTATGTTAGTCATAAACTCTTGCGAAGTCTATACTATGTTAGATACCGGTTCTACTCACTCTTTTATTTCACCTAATTGTGTTCAATGTTTGAAGTTAACTCCGGAGAAGTTAGACTTTGATATATCTGTTTAAACTCAGTTGGGAGAAACCTTCGTTACCTCCACTATTTATAAATCTTGTTCAAATCAACACTTTCACATTACTTGTCGATCTTATCTCTTTGAAAATACTTGCCTTTGATGTGATTTTTGGAAACGATTGGTTAACTACTCATCATGCTTTTCTTAAGGTTGTTGGCTTTTATACTCCTAACCAACCTGTTATGTGGATTCAAAGTAACCAAACCACTAAAGTCAATCATTGTCATATCAAGCCATAAGTAAAGAGCCCGATCCTTTCATTGTTGACTTCCTTGTGTGGAATGAAGCGAAGCCAGACTTTTTGTAAGAGACGTTGTGAATAACGATGGCAAGTTGATAGGTATCAATGTGACGTGTTATCCAAGTCTTGGATGAGAGTCACAATTGTGAATGATATTTCTATTCTACATGATAAAATGGCTAAGCTAGTCTGTGCAGGAAAATACAAGTCTATCTACGGATCTATGTGTATGCAGACTATCAGATCTAACATAGCATCCCTCTCTAAAGAAGGAGATAACGCTGCAAGTTCCTACCTAATGATATCTACAGGAGCTAGCAGATTCGTGGCTAACTACATGGTGGCATGATGCTCATCAATGTATGCGCTCATATCGGCAAGGATGCCAATCGTAAGGGATTTCATTGAGGTACTATCTGTGATAGCTACATCCCAGGCAGATAAAGCAGTATCCCGCTCTACATTCAATGCATCTCTAGCTGATCTGGCCTCGTCTCTCTCTAATAGAGCTGTGTCTCTCCCATTAAGAGTTGTCAACATTAAGGCCCTAGCATAATCTCGCTCAAAGGTCATCAGATGTAGACTCTGCTCCAGATACTTTGTTGAATGTTGAATCACAGTAGCACTCATAGTGGGAGAATCCATCACAAATGTTGGCAACCTAGTAGTCAAATCCTCATCGATGGGAATATCAGCCTCCTCCATAGGCTCCACATCGCCAGAATCAGTCCCCTACACTGTGGATAATACCGCAGCCGATGCAGTCTCTGTCTCCATCCAGGCGGAATAATCTGCAGAACAACCCGGATGACAGACAAAAAACTCAGCTAGCTCACACTGATCCCAACAGACATATAACCTGGATCTATCCTCTGCTGATAAGTGGCGAGAAGCAAAGCGCTGACTCGATGCCCCTTCAAAAGGATGGAAATCCTGGAATTGGTCAAACTGACTATGACGACCCCAAAATATGTCCAATCCACCCAACCCATTTTGAGTCGCCAAATACATGGTATAGAAAACAACTTCAACTTCATTATCACATTTGTCGTGTAAAATACAACAAAACATATGTTGTGAGTTTTGATACAAATATATACCAACTGTGACGCATGTCCCAACCTTGGATAGCACGTCACAATGGCACCTGACATAAAGGTATAGTCAATAACTGTTTTAGAAATTAAAATCTTTGGAAAGTGCTCAAGGAAACCTTCGTACATGGGAGGCCATGCGTCTAGGTTATGATAGATATCATATGTCCACAGAATTATCCTTGGTTGATCCAATAGACCCCAAAGAAAAACGAGAAGATTAATATCATGTTCTTTCCAATGGTGAGTCTTCTCTTGACATATAACTATCTCCACTATCTCCATTTGAGAATTATATTTCAACCAAACTCCAAGATTATACAGGTAATGCTCGTAGATATACTCAGTAAGTGGATGTGCACAACCTTGTCTTATGATAACACGAGGTTGTATGTCATTAGACATCTTGTATGATAGTGGCAAAACACCCTTCCAACGTTGGGTTAGCCTCACCCTATTGGATTCACCAAATATAACTATTAAATGACGTATAAAATACAACACACTTATCTAAAGTTCTTAATAAAATTATTTTTATATTGTTTAGGGAGAACCTCAACAACTATAGACCATCGTTCTATTCCCCTGTTATCCCTGCTCGACCCAGCTACACTCTTATTACATAAAAGGAATTCTGAAGCAAAAGGGTGAGCACAAATAGCTCAGTAAAGAATATTATGACTAAAGATAATTAAATTATCAATAGCCTTCGTCAGTAATAAATCAGAGATTTAGAACATATGGTAGATGATAAAACTTTTCAACTATAGTTGCAGCGGAACGAGCAATCCATTAGAAGAGTCAAATAGATCATAAAGTCTATTATGTTCTCCATGTTAAAAGTCCACCAACAATGTTTTATCCCTGTAACATCAATCAACAGTTCCTGTCCACATTCATGTGAATAACTCATAATCATAGTTGTGGTTCTAAATTCTTCTTCTCATTCCGGACAAAGATAATTTTCATCATCTGTCTTTACCTGAAACATCAAAGATCATGGTTGTACCAAATCATAGTTCCTATTCATAATCATACTGATAACTTCATCTTTGCACTACGGGCCAAAGATATTCATTAACAGTTCATCTTTACATTACAGGCCAAAGATATTCAACAACTGGTCATCTTTGCACTACAGGCTAAAGATATTCAACAACAGGTCATCTTTGCACTACGGGCAAAGATATTCATCAATAATTCATCTTTGCACTACAGGCCAAAGATATTAATATATCAAAGAACTACATAATCATTTCAGAATTTATATAAACCATAATTATAACCATGTTGATCAATTCACCTTTGCACTTAAGCTAAAAATACTCAATTATAAATTCAATGGCCGTGATCATACCAGTCAACGATTCAACTTTGCATTACTGGCAAAAGAGAACCCATAGTCACGATCATACCAATAATCTACCCATATTTACATTCAAGTCAAAGAGAAATTTCTTCACCAGGATTATAAAAATGTTATATATGATAATAAAAACAATATGATCAAAACATGGATTTAATTTTAAGAGTAAGATTCATAAATCAACGATAATTTGGTCAGAAAAAGAAACTAATTTTGCCGTGAATAGTATCCCGTGAATAGTAACTCATGAATAGTAACTCGTGAATAGTAACTTGTATAAATGTACATATAGTCCGTAGATATCGTAAATAATATCGTAAACCTAAATAGTGCCATATACATGAATAATGTCGATATATGTGAATAATCTTCAGATATATGCGAATAGTAATAATCGACACGAAAAGATAAAGTTTCACAATAAAATCTATATCAATATTTATAACACCTTAATCCAAATATTATAAATCACTTAATAATCTCATAATCTAATATTATTAATATTACAACAATATTTTAATCATTTCTTAAACTTATAAACAATTTATTTTAATTGTTTACACTTTATTAATAAATGAATTTAATCATCCTAAAATGCCAAACTCGTAAGATTTCATCACCAATAACCAAAACCCTCATCAAAAATCTGCATATACCTTATATAGGATTCTCAAGCCATAAAATCATATTTTCCAATTTTCTTACTTCACATAACATATTTAATTCATTTACTCATAACTAGTCCATTTTCATGAAAAATATCAAATCAGTCCCATAAAATTTTCTTTTCTAGGATTTAGCAGAATATAGTTCCATATTGAACATATATTTTTCTCGAAATTTTTAAAATTCATTTACTATTTTTCATATGGCCAAAACTTCCGAATATTTAGACATTTATTATAACCTATACTTTTATTCAAAAATTTCAAAATTACAGAGTATATTTTTATTATATACATGTACTCCCAATAAAAATTTCACCAATTTTGGAGTTAACCACAAGGAGTTATAAGAGTTTACTTTTAAAATAATCTCTTCCCATAAAATTCATAACTCCTATTTTATACATCCAAAAATCTCCATTTTTGGACACAATCTAGAAAACTCATCAAATTATCATTTCAAATTTTTCCAGAATTTTTGAGGGTCGGAAAAATTACGAAATTGAAAAACATAATAACCCTTACAATCCCTTACATCAAAATAGCAGTATTTCTGACTGGAATATCGGATGTAATGCCGAAAGAAACTTGCACCAAATAGCAACTCTCAAAGTATCTAAATACTCATAAAAATACGCTCGATAATATAGAGTGAGAGAGAGAAAACTTGTTTCTGGTGTGATTTTCAATTCTAACCTAAGTGCCTATTTATAGGAAAATGCTAGAACGTCATAGGAGACTAAATTAATAAAATATTAATATTTCAAAAAATTTCTACGCACACATTTTTGACCCAAATTTCAGCCACCACCAGTGGGGCCCACCAAAATCAGATTTCTACACCAATCGAAAGTGGGGCCCACCCATGTTTTTAATAAAAAAACCATTTTATTTTCTGAAATATCAATAATTCATAATAAATAGTCATTTTATCAGAAAAATATGAATTTTATGTCCATTCCATACGAAATCGAATTCTCTACAACTTTGTAGCTTTAAGTTATTCCAAATTCCAAACGGAAAATATCCGAAATCCACATACGGACTTTTTTCAACACCTCTTAAAATTCATAACAAATCATACATTAATTGTTAACGGTTCAAAATTTGTGGACATATACTCAACTTATATATGTATAACATATCCAAAAATCACAACTATCCAACGGTCGGATTAAAATTATAACTCACGTAATAGAGTTTTAAGAACACTGATTTGATTTTTAATACCTCAATTCCGACAAAATACTGACAAAACACCTCAACATTAATTCCTTTATTTATATCCACGTAAAAAATAAATATTTCCTTATCATATAAATTAATAATTAATTATTCACAAATAATATTACAGAATCACAATAATGACAACCAGACAGTTCACAGGAAAGAGGGGGCTTTCCGATAAGGATTTCTCCTTACTGGCGCGCAATTAAATTATCTAACCTCTCCTCGACAGAACTTTCTAGACATTGCCAATAATGCTATCTAATAATATTATTCAAATAATATGAATTATTGATATGATAATGGGAAATACTGTGCAGTGACAATTATTGAAACAACAATAATATAAAATATCAACGTAACAATTATTGAATCAATAAAATAAAATATTGAACAGTAATTACTGTAACAATTATTGAGTAGTGCCTTCTTACGTAAGAATCAATAATTCCAAAAATATTGTGCAATACCGTGTGCTACTGTGCAACCACGTGTATTTCTGTATTTTAACCACCAGGTATTCCAACAGTGTTAACGGTAACAATTACGTCGTTATTTATAAAAACTCAAACTTGTCATTTTTTTCATCCGACAGTTATTTGTTATGGGGCCCACAAATGGCTGCGTTGTCGTATGAATATTCCCTGACAACAAGAATATTCCATGACCAAACGAATATTCCCGGACAACAATGAATATTTTATAACCACTTGCTTATTTTGCAAAATTTTATATATCACCCTTAACTTTAACTTTTTTATTAATTTAACAATTTACTGAATAACAATTATAAAAAAAAATGAAATACTTTTATTTCATAAAATACGGGGTCTTACACTGACACATCACGGCCAGTGGGTGGTAAGTAATCATGCCCCTCAAGCCAGCTAGAGGGAGATAATCCATGCCCAGAACATGAGTGATGAAGTTGTAGGGTGAGCTAAGCCCTGAACACGGTAATATAGCAAATGAATCTCCAATCCCTGCCAGGAAAGCTGACCAAGATGCAACATCTATACACTCCGCAGGCTGAAAGGAGTATAACATGGCTACATCATGGGTGAAACAATACCCATGCCGTTTAAAAGTGCCAATCGATCTCAAGTGTGACATAAACCACACATACAACATGACCGAGCTTCCTGTAAACACTCCCGTCGGATAAGTGCAGCAGTATATGGCCGACCGTAGAGTCTCTACTAAGATCATCAGTACAATGGTGTGACCCTCTCTGAGAGCTCTCACTTCCATGATGACTCTTATGTCCAATTCATCCATGTACCGTGGCATGAAGACATACGACAGTATGCACAATAGCAGTACATCCACTCTGGCCAAATGACAATGATCCTCTGGTGTGGTGAAATCCCCGAAATGCCATGCATAACTATCCTCCAAACCAAATCTATCAAATAGAAAATGCTGGGATATAACGTGGCCAGATGTGAGCTCATCTTGCACCACCCTACGCCTCAATCCAGTGAGGGTCAGGAACTGCCTACTCATGTCTCTAATCACCACATGCACGCAAGGTATGTCTAGTGGAAGCATCGTCGAACGTGCATACTTCTCCAAAGTAGGAGTCAACTCCTGGGTCCCAAATCAAAAAACCTACCTCTCCGATACCCAGTGCTCCAGCATGCCCTCTATGAATCCTACAAGAACCTGAAACATCAACAGGGTCATAGTGTGCTGAAAAAGCTGATCTACAGTCACCTTGTCTGATGGTAACATACTATCATACCACGATCGCATACCAGGTGCCACAAATATTGGTGGGGTATGATCAATACAGCTAACTATCGAGGAAGACATCTGTATGGGTCGTCTCACAAGACCATCCAGGGGTCAATGCTGAATATCTCTAGACATACATATATATGCTTAACATAATAACATGCATGATACAATAGATGGCATTATGATATAGGGAATGGAAAACTATACATACATTCCTAAGTATATCATCATCTAATACATCTCTGTACATCAAAAATACAGGGAAATGGGGCAAAACTGCCCTATAACTAATAGAGGCCTATCAAAAGATATAGCGAGAATGGGGCGAAGCTACCCAATGTCTAATAGAGGTCTATCAAAAGAGACAACGAGAATATACATCAGAACAAGACAATGGTGTCAATGTATACATCAACAATCATGTCCACCTGATGTAACTCCTCCTGAGTCACTGGATCTCTATCCACAGGGATGTCAGGCCTATACAATGGAGGATCTACACTGGAAAAACCATATGGGTCACCTGAGGGGCCAGCGCCAGAGTTGGAAGGATCAATAGTATCTGCCTCTGAAGGATCTCTGCCCAAGTGCCGGATAAAGAAATGTGCCCGGTCCAACTGCCGGGTCAAACTGTCAATCTGTGTCAAATGAGTCGGATCTCGGACATAGGCTAGCTAATCCGTCATCATCACGGATCCTGGAACCATATCCCCCATGAACTGAGTGGCGCGGATCTGGGCTCCAATGGTACGAGGGAACCACCAATGCTGGAATATCTCTTGAGTATAGGGTGTAAAAACCCAAAACCCTAATAAGACTCGTATGTATAAAATCCCGTTATATATAAAAAATTACTCCGTTCTAAATGTGTTATGTGTTAATATATACTTTGTTTAACAATTTGACCCTATAAATTTTTATCTGAAAAACGTCGTGCTTGACACCTCGTGCTTAAAATTTTTCTTCCATAATCGGACTTTTCGGTATAATTATTTTGACAAGTTCTTTGTCGTGCTTACATTGACAAAACGCTTTGTCGTGCTTGTTAGAATTAGTGAGAAATTTAGGTTAACAACCCTAGATTAACAAACCTTAACCCTAATTAGAAAAACCCTAACCCTAATTTGTAAACCTAACCCTAATTAGCTAACCTAACCCTAATTACCTTATGTTAACACCTAATCATGGTTAGTAAACTTCAATTAGGTACTACTAAACATCATTTAACATTCCTAATCATTTAAAACAAAACCCTAATCAAGATTAGGGAGGATTTGGAAAAAACTAAGCTACTAAACAAACCTAACTAGCTCACAAGTAGGTTAGGAGTCACCATTCAAGTCCCTAGGCTGCACATGACATGCTTGTAACTCCCAAGCATGACATTAGTCATCAGATCAGATATTTGTAGAGGCAAGTTGCTCAAAAATGACCAAAAAGCCAAGTTGAAGAATTCTATAAATAGGAACCTTAAGGCTGAGCAAACTCACAAAATTCCTAAGCCTAGATACACTTATAAACTTACCAAATCAAGTTTGGGTGTTAGCAACAACAACATCAGAAGCTAGAATTGAAAATCATTCAAGAAAAGGTACAAACCCTAGTTCATAACTAGCTCTTTGATCCTTTGTTAATTTTATTGGTTAGATGTTTGGAAATATGTATTAGTATGTTAGAAAGTATGTTAGATTGGTAGAACACATTTTCATAACATCTAGATGCCTTAATTAAGTCTTTTAAGAAATTTTGAAAAACTAAGTCTGACAGCCGAATGTCAGGGCCTTTAGATTCATATGTGCTTATGTTTTGGTCTGTTATTTGTTTAATATTTATAGCCTGTTAGTAGGTCTTTAATCTGGAAAAGAAAACAGGTTCATTGGAACCATAGATTTCAAGTTATAAGTAGTCAAAGTGGGTTTACCGTTCACGGATTTCAGTTTTCTGGGTTACCCAGAAAACTCAAGAACAGTCGAATCGGTTACTTTGACCAACCTTTTTAATCGTGTTCTGGTTGTTATTTTTGTAAGGTTTTGTTATAGATTAATACCCTATTATATGTACTACATATCTATGATCTCAAATTGCTTAAACAACTAATAGGATTACTGGAATTAATGGTCAAAAGTCGTTGACCAAGCTTGACCAAGTTTTCTAGGCTGCCCAGAAAACTAAAGAACACGAAGAACAACGTTTGACTGTACTTTGACCAGCATAATTAGAGACCTTAGATTTATGTTTTGTTCAAGTTAATGTTATATATATGTACCCTGACATATATACTACATGTTACAACAAACGCCACACACATCTAATACACAGAATCAAAGATATTTAAGCCACAAAACCGTTAACCGGCCATGACTACTGTTCTAGGTTACCCAGAAACTCAAGAACAGCTCTGACAGTGACTTTGAGCCTCTATAACTTCTTGTTATATATAGGTTAAAGCCTAAATTTAGATTCATGTTGTACTACTGTATGAGTACTACAACATCAACTCTTAACCAAACCAAAAATCATTATCAGTAGCTTTTTAATTAGTGGTCAATCTGGTCACTCGACCATGACCAAACTGTTACCTAGAAACTCAAGAACACCTACAACGACACTTTCTGTCACTGAAGGGCTTTAGCGACAGACATAAATTATTTTTCTAAAAATAAATTATAAAAATTAGAAATAATTAATAAATAAATATAAAAAAATATAAAAAAAGTTTTAAAAATTATATTAAATAATTATAATTAAATTTTAATATTTTTACATAAATTTAATAATTATTTTATTTTATTTAGATATTATTAATAATTAACTTATTAATAAAGAAATTAGAATAATTATTTATAAATATTAAATAATTATAGAAAAATATTATTAATGATATAAAAATTATAATAAATGAATATAAATTATTTAAAAATAATAATCAATATTTTGTAAAATTTTAAGTAATTATTAATTACCTAAAATAGAAGTAAATGATTTAAAAATCATTTAAAAGATAAATAAATGTTTTAAATACTTTAAAACTTCTAAAAAGGTATTATAAAGGATATTTAAATTTTATAAATAAAATTTAGTCCATTTATCAAAGATATTAAACACCGAAGCCCAATTAAATCTAACCTGATATTATATAAATGTTTTATTTGAGTATTGTTATCAATACTAACGTGTTAGATTTATATATATGAACATCATAAGTATTTATTAACGATTGAATAACATAACTTGACTGATCTACGCTCAGGCAAGTTTTCTATACCCAAGTTATTACTTATGCAAATTTCTTAATCCCTGTTTATTCATTGAACAAGATTTTTATCTTGATATGTTGTTGATATAATATACTACACCTACAATTGAATTACCTTTTTATTGTAAAGTTATTGCTATAGCTTCAGCATAACTAAGAAATGAATCGTTTATTCATATGATATTATTTATTGTGCATAAACTGTTAAGTTAAACCAAATTATTTTGGTAAGACATCCTATACTGAAGTTGGGTATCCCGTAAGGGATCTAAATTTGGTCAATAATATATTGACACTAATGTTGGGTGCGTTTGAGCACTGGTAGGATGAGATGCATACTCCTAAGATGTTGAATGGGCTGATCCCCTATCTCATATCTGAACAAAATTTCTAAGTTAGTGTGACTGACAGAAATAAAGAAAAATTCCAGAAATGGTTCAAATAAATAAAAATCCAGAAATGGTAACAACTATCAGTCGAAATTTGAATTGTGTATTTCTTCAAATCATATATTGTTATAAATACAAAACTTGCTGAGCATGTCATAGCTCACCCTTGCAAATTATTCCCTTTGCAATTTTAGATGGTAATCTTGGAACATATGGAGTAGATAAAGGGAAGAGTCTCTACATAGATTAGATTATATTCTTTTCTATTTGAATACCTTGTAATAAGAACTTGTTATGTGAATCATGTAATCGAATCTTAATATTATATATATAACATCTTTTACTTCCGCAACCGTGTTTTCTTACATATATAGATGTAAAATTAGACTTCTTCGAATCTAGTTGAGATCCTTGGGAACTATTTATCTGAGTGAGGGTATTAATAGCATGGACTGTTCATGTTGTTATTGATACTCTGGATTTCGGATAGATAGTTACTATCGATACGATAGTATAAATTTGCTTTGCTTAAACTATACATCTGGGTGAGGGTATTAGTAATATGGACTATTCATATTATTACTGGTACTCTGAATTTCGGATAGATAGACTTTAGTCATATATACAGTTCATATATCCAAGCGAAGGTATCCAAACACAGTAATAGTTCTCTAAAGAATTACCATCTGTTATGGGATACTGTGAATCTTGGATCTGTGAGAATTATATCTGATAGTCCCTCTATTTAATGTAATATTTTAATCAGTTACCATGAGTGTATAGATTTAAATGCATTATGTTGATTCACTGTAAACACCATATCGGATACCATGAGAGTATAGATATGGGGTTGTTACATAGGGACCCTCTAACAGTGCAAAACTATCAACCCCCAACAATGGGATGTCAGTGATGGGTAACTGCGAAACAGGCCAATTACGCCTGGAAGGAGGCAAGATGGCATACGAATCTCTCCTGTAATGCTATTGATAGCATGCTCTCCTAAGTAGAGCTCCCATCCTCCATCTGTGAAGAGAGGAATCCTATGGGTGGAAATCACGTGCTCGACACCAGTCGGGTACCCATCCTCAAATCCAATGCTCAAATGCTCCCCAAAATAGGGAACCCACGTGATGACATCCGCTGTCAACAACTCCAACTGTATGCGACAATGAGTAAAACCCTAAGTAACAGGGACCTCCTCCAGTATGGAATGATGCCATCTCCGTCCTTGTGGATAGGTATCTAAGCCTAACACACTCACAGGATGCAAACATGGGAGCCTCTCATAGGCCCAAAACTGCCAACATAAAGGCAACATCTGCTATCAGTCAACACTCTTAACATGTACATGGGAAAAGATAAGAGAAATACTCACCAGCAGAAATGGGTAGAATCCTAACCAAGCCTCGGTCAAGCCCTGCAAGTGCATGTGCATTCCCCTGAGGAAGTAGGTGAAGGTGTAGGAACCCTAATCATAATCTCCAATATGGTCCATGTGTCAAGTGGCGCTAATCAAAGCGAAGGACACCATAGAAGAGTAATCTGCTATGATCACTAGGAAAAATCGCCAAAGAATGCGATCCCTGACTCTCACATCATCGGGTATGGGCTCACTCAACAGCCCGCTCATAGCATCTACGCTCAAAGGACCTGCCCATATAGTCCTGCCCTTGAGCGCTCCGTCTGGAACTCCTAACAAGGATCTGACGGTAGTAGGGGTGATATCTGCCATACAAGGCACTGGTACCCCTCAAAACTCCATACTTGTGATAAACCGCCAATCCATCGGCATCATCATCACCTCACAATCCAGCAAATGGAGTGATTGAGTTTGGTGAAACTAGCGCTCAGACAATGCCCTGAGGTAACCTCAGGGACAACGATGGGGAAGAATGGAAAAGAACGTCCCGAATCCCCAGCCATGTACAATCGCTCTATAATCATCATGCAAAGCCTGATACATAGAGTGGATGCTGAACCAGTTCCCCCGAGGTTGTGTAAAGCTGGGAACCTACATCAAATGCAGATCAACATCATAACCCTTTACTCATTATCAATAGGAAATAAAGAAGATTAAGATCTAACTTTATACCTCATTTGCATACAGGTAAACTGAAGGGTGTTGACTCAAGTCACCCAGAAGCTCTGGGTTCACCACCTGAATGCCTGGAAAATCCCTACAGGGAACACGTGCAGCAGGAGCAGGGTCCACAATCGGAACATCCTCCTCCTTGTCCTCGACGTCCGGTAATTCAACCTGGATAGGATGTATCACCGCCTCCACCAAACGATGAGGCTATCTAACAAAACGAGGTCGAGGCACTTTGGAAGCCCTTCTCCGTACACCAGAAGTGATCCTGCGAAAACTACTCGGTTGATCCGGATCCATAATATCTGGACAATAAGTCTCCAAATCACTTCAGAAAGGGTGTGGTAAATTCTTATTTGGAGCTTTTCAAAATTCATTTTTATGATTACATGCATGCATGCATTATTTTAACATACTTCTACAGTAGAGTTAAAAATGCATGACTACAAAATGCCTACGTTTTGGAAAATTTTGCCATAGTCCATTTTGTAAATAGGACTATCCACATGCACATAGGCATGACTAGGTGACCATTCAGTAGCACACCTACCCAAAGTCATATACATCCTACATGCATTAATACATCATAGTAAAAAATCCGTAAGTGTAGTCTAATTACCAAGATTATTTTTCTTTTATACCTTTACTCATTTGTCCTCAAATAGGATAAGAAATGACAGTAAAAGGTGCCAATTTGACTGTTTCAAATATCCAATTTTTTCACATCATTATGTTCAACATGGTTTAATACTAACATTTACTATGTTGAATATTTTTTATAAAGTCATATCATCATGCATATTCACTACTATGTGTCTAGATGCATTTCATATGATAAGTCATTTTCCAACGGATAGAAACTGGAAAAGAATACATGCATACATTACCAGGACAGTGTAGAACACTTGTACAGTAGCAGAATTTGCAGAAAGTCACTCGAACTCAGCAGATCTGAAGAAGAGCTCTCGGATTTCCTTTGCGGCACAACTTGAAAGTGACTAATGAAAGAAACTCGCAAGTATTACATACCCATAGTTGGTCGTAGATCTACCTGTTGTTGCTGCAGGTGTACCTGTGGCTACCGCAGGTGTACTTGCGGCACCCCTACATGGGTCCCACCCTTCCGGTACCCCTACTGTAGTAATAATTGAGTATAAATGAGTGACTTCTCACGTAAACATCAGTAATCAATACCGTGTGCTACTATGAAACCACACGTATTACTGTACTTTTAACACCGGTATTTCAACAGTTAACGGTAAAACTTTTGCCGTTATTTTTATAAAAAGATATTTATGTCATTTTCTAACTCCGATAATAATTCCGTTGTGGGGTCCACCAATGATTGTGTCGTCGTATGAATATTTCTTGTTAAAATGAATATTCCCTGACCAATCGAATATTTTATAACAACTTGCATACTTTGCAAAAATTATAAATACTACCCACAACTATAACATTATATCAAATTCACATCATAATATTCAAAAATTTATTTCGAGAAAATTAATCTTTATTTATGAAAATTGGGGTCTTACAACGTGAAGTTGAATTCTTTATTGACCTTGAACCTGGTACAAAATCAATTTCTAAAACCTCATATTGAATGGCTCCTATTAAATTTCAGGAGTTAAAGGTCCAATTACAGGAGTTGTTAGACATCGATTTTATTCGTCCTAGTACATCTCCTTGTGGTGCTCCTATTTTATTCATAAAGAAGAAAGACGGGAGTATGCGACTTTTTATTAACTACCGAGAATTGAACCATGTCACCATCAAGCATAGGTATCCGCTACCTCACATTGATGACTTGTTCGACCAGTTGCAAGGAGCACAATTCTTTTCAAAGATTGATCTTCATTTTGGATATCATAAGTTGAAGATTAAAACTAAGGATATTTCAAAGACTACCTTCAGAACTCGGTACGAGCATTATGAATTCTTAGTCATGTCTTTTGGATTGACTAATGCTCTTGGTGATTTTATGGATATGATGAACCGTGTGTTCAAAAAATATTTGTATAATTTCGTTGTCGTCTTTATTGATGACATCATCATCTATTCCAAAAGCTGTGAAAATCATGAGCGCCATTTGAAGCTGGTCCTTCAAAGGTTTCATGATAACAAGCTATATGTCAAGCTGAAGAAATACGAGTTCTGGCTTGAGGAAGTAGCATTCCTTGGGCACGTGGTGTCAAAACATAGAGTATCTGTTGACCCGACGAAGATTGAAGCAATACAAAGTTGGGAGCAACCGAAGTTGGTGACCGAAGTACGTAGATTTCTGGGCTTAGCTGGTTATTATCAGATATTTGTGGAAGGATTTTCTCGAATCGCTACTCTGTTAACTCAGCTTACTCAGAAAGATATAAATTTGTATGGAGCGAGGACTGCGAGAAGAGTTTCCAAGAACTCAAGAGGAGAACCATCTAGTTTAAATAGATTTGTTATCTACAGTGATGCTTCGGGCAAAGAATTAGGATGTGTTCTCATGCAACATGGGAAAGTCATAGCCTATGCATCGCGACAACTCAAAGAATATGAGAGGAATTATCCTACTCATGATCTGGAGTTGGCAGCAGTCATTTTTGCATTGAAGATCTGGAGACACTACTTGTATGGGGGAGAAAGTGGAGATTTATACGGATCATAAAAGCCTTAAATATTTCTTCACTCAAAAGGAACTCAACATGGGGCAACGACGTTGGCTCGAGCCGTTGAAAGATTATGATCATACCATCCAATACCATCTTGGAAAAGCAAATGTAGTAGTTGACACATTGAGTAAAAGATCATATGCGGGTACGAGTGTGATATTGTCAACGCAAAGGCCCATTTTGTATGACTTGCAAAAGACAGAGATAGAGTTAAAAGCTCCAAGTACCCACGTGATGATATCTGATAGACACGTAATTCATGCATTTTATTATCCCTAATTTTGTCCTTTTAATTATATTAGATTATTAAATTAATATGTTTTATTTAATTTTGTAGGATCTAATATTTATTGCAATAAAGTCAAAATCTTGGTGATCAAATGATATTTATTGCTCTTATTCTTATAAGGAATGCCCAAGAAGAATCCGACAGGAGAAGGAAAGAGGTTGAACAATCTTAGTGTGCAAGTCAAATCCAACAAGAGAAAGAAAAGTCTATCTAGAAGATCTTTTTGAGAAGTTGATTGCCACTAGGAAGTTGAATCCTACATGGAAAGGGAACAAAAGTATCCAAGTTCAATGAATCTAAATTAGGGTTCAAAGTTATTTTCCCTATAAATAGGTCTCTTATTTTAGAGAGAAAAGGATGAGGTATTTTATTAGTTTAGATTAGGAGTAGGAGTAGGAGTAAATTAAATTACGTCTTCATTGTACGCTCGTTGGATGGTTGTTAATTAAAGGGAGTTTTCTTATTTATTTTTAATCTTCTTCTTTTCTTTATTTTAGTTAATTTATTTATGTCTAGTTAATTTTTTTATATCTAGGATGAAGATGAAATTAAATAATTATTTGTAATAATATTTTTCATCTCTTCTATTATTTATGCTTTTGTGTTAAATTGATTTACTTCATGTTTTTTAGTTATTGAAATACCTTCGCTTTTATAGTTCTTATGTGATTTTAAATTAATTAAGAGGTTTTGATAGATTATTGTTAAGATATGAGTTTTTCATAATCCATTCTTGCTCAAAGAAGTTTTGATGGGTTATAGTTAATCCTTAAATTTTCATAGTCTATGCTTGCCCACGTTAATTGTAAATTACTAAATTAAAGGGAAAGGAGATCAAAATCATAATTTGAGTTATAAAAATAGAAGAGATTGAATTATATGTTATGTTTATTATTTAGTGGATTCAGATTCCTAGATTGTTTCCTCATTATTTATTTTTCATATTCTAGTTAATTAAATCTCAATCTTTATTTCTAATTCACCTAAAATAGATATTAAGGAAATATTAAAATTAATCTAGTCTCTGGGTTCGATTGCACACATGCTTTCAGTTCTTGATTAAACCTTGTGCTTGCGGTACACATATTTTTGACACATCAAGTTTTTGGTGCCGTTGCCGGGGACTAGACTTAATTTTATATTCCTTAATTTTTATTTATTCGAATTAGTTTTTTTTTCCTTCTAATATTTTTTCCAGGATTATTGAAGCGGATCGAAGGAGCGAAAAGATAAAGATTTTGTTGTTGCGCTTTCTTCGATACTTCGTATCTCCAATCTTTTTTTTAAAGAAAAATAGTAGATTGTGTGGTTCAAAAGGTATACGCCTAAAGATTGTGTGGTTATTTAATTAGTCACCGTATCTACGGAGAGACTCCGACCTTTCTTACACTTACCTGGCTAGTGGTGTGATTAATTTCGAATTTGGGGGACTTTGCAGTGTAACTTGGAACAGTTAGGAGCTGTCTAGATTTTATTTAGGTTAACCATAGAATTAGGATTTTAATTTTATTTTATTTATTTATTAAATATTTTTTTTGTGCGACTTTCGTGGTTAGTTGTCTGTTTGTTTTGTGATTTGTGGAAAAATGAATTCTTATTATAGTTGGAATAATAATTTTTCTTGGAATCAAGAACCCTACGAAAATTTTAATGCACACCAAGTAAATCAATTTTTTCTAACTTATGAAAATCGTTATCTAAATCCATATCCATATCCATATCCATATTCGGATCCAGAACCTCAATATCCACAAGAATTATCAAATGAAGAAGACGAATGACTTAGTGCCCTGGAGAAAACTACGAAAGTTTTAATGGAAGAACAATTTAGTATTATATCTCGTCTAGAAATTCAAATGAGTCGTTTAACCACCATAATAAATGAACAAGAGGTGGGTGGATTTTCTAGTAACTCTGAAGTTTATTTTGAAAATCTTATGGTCGTGGAAATGATGAAGAAAGTGAAAATTTTATATTCAATTCTACACAATTTGAGTTAAATGTATTTGAGGAGTCTTTAAATTATGAGTCTATGACTAAAATTGATCATGTTGCATTTGATGAGTCTGTTGAAAAAGTCTACAAGCCTAAAGTTCCATACCCCAAAAGACTTATTCCTAAAAAATCACTCACTCATTTTTTGGACCAGCCCATTAAAGTAAACATGATCCACGAGTTCTCATTGACCCAAGAGATAATTGAAAATAGACTCTTGATTGAAAAAGATCCAAGTTATTTTTCTTAAATCACCTTGACCAAAATTGGAATGAATCCGAATATTTAGATAAGGTCAATGAGCCGTTGAGATCCACTACAAATAAGTCAACTAAACTAGAACATGTATTTGAACCAATTCTTCCATCATTTGAACATGTTAATGAAAGTTTTCTTGAGGTAAACTTGAAGCATAACTGTGATGAAAATTCTGACTATTTTCAATTTCCTAAACCTCCTGAAAATAATGAAAAGTTCACACTCACTTATCCATTTGTAACATTCTTTTTTAGTCACATAATTTTTAGGATTTATAAAATTTGTAGATATGTACATTTATTTTCTTTCTCACCACATCTTCTTGCAGAACAAATGCCCCGCATACAAGGTACAATTCTTTCACATCTTTGTTCTCTTTTCTTCATTTGCATACATTGAGGACAATGCATGATTTAGGTATGGGGGGAGTTTGTTTGTATTAGATTTTTTTTTTCTTTTTACGAAACAAAAACAAACACAAAAAAAATTAAAAAATTAAAAATTTTGTTTGACTTTTTATGAATTGAATTAATTTTAATAAGTGTTTGTGGAGCAAAACTCATGAGTGAGATTGAAAGATTTAGAACTCTTGAATTTTTGATAAGATACAAAATCTTAGTTTGAAACACCATCTGGATTAAAATTGATTTCACAAGTATTTTTGCACTTCACGTTTGCACTAATTCTTAGTTGTGGGGTATAAACCATGATTCGAATAATTTCAAAAAAACATAGAAAAAAAAAAGAAAAGGAAAGAAAAGAAGAAAGAATGAAAAAAAATGAAGTTGAGAAAAGTTGAAAAAACGAATAAATAACTGCTTCAATGTCCATTAAACGAAATAACTGGGTATCCAAGCCTCGGGAAGCATCGATATTCACGCTGAAAAGTGTGATGGATAAAAGCAGCTTGACTAGTCTAATTTTGTGGCCTTTGTTACTTGAGTTAATAAATCCTTAGGGGTGTCTCTACACTTAGTGCCCTAAAGCCATCTGGTTTGGGAGTCATTGGTCCAACGCTCTCTCTACATAGGTAACTCTGAAAAGCCTAAGGAAATGAGACATTGCACAAGTCAAGAATAAAAATTGAAATAAAATGGAAAAAAGAAAGAAAAAAGAAAAAAAAAGAAAAAAAAAAGAGTTTACTTGATTTTCATGGTAAAAATCCCTACTAAGAGTTACATCACATACACATGCATGTATCACATGAAATTGATTTAATGAAGGATGGTGTCTAAAATGAAGATCGAGTATTTTTGATAAGGTGAAAGTGTGATTTTGAATTTAATCTTGCTTATGTATAATGCCCATAAATATTTAGAAGCTTTCTTTCAATTTCATAATTTGTTGAATACAAATATATTTTTAAATTTTGTGGGTATATTCACTGCAAACCCTCACGAGACACAACTCGTCCACTTGGGGTAACCTTGGGGTTTAAAGGCTTGTTGCACATGCTAATTGCAATCGTGCTTCCCTACTGAAATAGGGTAGTGTAATTTTTGTTTTATTTTATTTTACTCGAGATGACGAGCAAAAGCTAGGTATGGGGTATTTGATAGACAGATAATTCATACATTTTATTATCCCTAATTTTGTCCTTTTAATTATATTAGATTATTAAATTAATATATTTTATTTTATTTTGTTGGATTTAATATTTGTTGCAATAAAGTCAAAATCTTGGTGATCAAACGATATTTAATGCTCTTATTCATATAAGGAATGCCCAAGAAGAATCCGACAAGGAGAAGGAAAGAGGTTGAACAATCTTAGTGTGCAAGTCAAATCCAACAAGAGAAAGAAAAGTCTATCTAGAAGATCTTTTTGAGAAGTTGATTGCCACTAGGAAGTTGAATCCTACATGGAAAGGGAACAAAAGTGTCCAAGTTCAATGAATCTAAATTAGGGTTCAAAGTTATTTTCCCTATAAATAGGTCTCTTGTTTTAGAGAGAAAAGGATGAGGTATTTTATTAGTTTAGATTAGGAGTAGGAGTAAATTAAATTACGTCTTCATTATCATCGCTTTCGTTGGATGGTTAGTTAATTAAAGGGAGTTTTCTTATTTATTTTAATCTTCTTCTTTTCTTTATTTTAGTTAATTTATTTATTTTGCATGTCTTGTTAATTTTTTATATCTAGGATGAAGATGAAATTAAATAATTATTCGTAATAATATTTTTTATCTCTTCTATTATTTATGCTTTTATTTTTAATTGATTCGCCTTCATGTTTCGTTATTGAAATACCTTCGTTTTATAGTTCTTATGTGATTTTAAATTAATTAAGAGGTTTTGATAGATTATTGTTAAGATATGAGTTTTTTATAATCCATTCTTGCTCAAAGAAGTTTTGATGGGTTATAGTTAATCCTTAAATTTTCATAGTCTATGATTGTCCACGTTAATTGTAAATTACTAAATTAAAGGGAAGGGAGATCAAAATCATAATTTGAGTTATAAAAATAGAAGAGATTGAATTATATGTTATGTTTATTATTTAGTGGATTCAGATTCCTAGATTGTTTTCTCATTATTTATTTTCATATTCTAGTTAATTAAATCTCAATCTTTATTTCTAATTCGCCTAAAATAGATATTAAGGAAATATTAAAATTAATCTAGTCTCTGCAGGTTCGACCTGTACTTTCCAGTTCTTCAATTCGACACTGTGCACTTGCAGTACATATTTTTAATACATCAATATCAAATATACGAGTAAAACCGACTTTAATCGGTAAAGTTAAAGCTGCTCAAGCTACGGACTGGAGCTGATGCGTATGAAGAAGAAAGTGCAAAAAGGTGCTATTCCAGAAGCAAGAATCGATGAAGTAGGAATACTTCAAGTCAACTACAGACTTTGTGTTCCTAACGATTTTGACTTGAAGCATAGAATGAAGATGGAGGCACACAACACACCATTTGCAATCCATCCTACGGTTACCAAAATGTATCATGATCTTTGACATACATTTTGGTGGAGCAATATGAAGAGAGAGATCGCGGAGTTTATCTCGAGGTGTTTAACTTGTTAACGTGTAAAGGTGGAATATCAAGTGCCAAAAGGTCCATTGCAATCACTTGAGATTCTGAAATGGAAGTGGGAACACATTACTGTGACGCCCCCAAAATAGGTATACATCACCCATCTTGGGTCGCCAAATACATGGTACTGAATACAAATACAAACTTAATTATACAACATGAGCTGAGAGTTTTTACACGAATATTATCTTCTAGACAATATCCAAACTCAAATGGAGTCCACATTACATTTATTATCACACTAATTTATAGAATAGCGAGGACTACTATAACACCATCTCGGACCATCACTCCGTTCCCTGACTAGTTCCGGCTACGTTCTCATTTCCTAAAGAGAACAATGGAAGTAAAAGGGTGAGCTCAACTAGCCCAGTAAGAAATATTATGAATAAGATAATGCAGAATAAGTTATCATTAGCCTTCAATAATGTTAAACTGATAGAATATATATAGACAACAAGTTTAATCTGCAAATTGAACAAGCAATCCATTAGAAGAGTCAAGTATAGCATGATATCTACTATCTTCTATAATTTAAAAAGTTTATCATTAACTTTATCATTGGGACTCAACTTAATAAATAAATCACATCATCTAATCATCCCTGGACTATGGGCCAAGGATATTCATTAGTATCACGTCCACAAATTATTCTTGCACTACGGGCCAAGAATATTCGTGTAATCATCAATAGTCATGATCATACCAAATTATCCCTGGTCATAATCATACCAATTAACAGTCCATCTATGCACGTAAGCCAAAGATGAATTTCATCACAATATAAGCATGAGGATGATGACAATGATATAAGAATTCAATTAAAAGAAAGCAAAGGATAAATTTTTAAAGATTTATAACTTAATTTATCCAAAATTCAATAATGTCCAAATTATCAACATGATACTCCTTTGCGGAGTAAAATTCAAGAATAATATCCATGTATCAAAAATAATTTGGACAGAAAAGAAATAAATTTTTCAGTGAATAGTACCCTATGAATAGTACTTCGAGAATAGTACCCTGTTAATAGTACCCCGACATAAAAAGTGCCCCGAATACCCGAGTGAATAATATTTGAGTGAATAGTAACCCATGAATACTAACTCGTGAATAGTACCCCGGCATAAAAAATGCCCCAAATACCCGAGTGAATAATATTATAATGAATAGTAACCGAGTGAATAGTAACCCGTGAATAGTATCCTGGGTAAAAATATTGATATTTAATAAGAAAGATCAGATCAATATTCCAATAAAATGATACTGGATGAAGCGTAAAACTCAAGGATATTCCACTAATTTCAAGGATTATAGAAGCAATACTTACCATAGTAAGTTTGAATTTAAGAATATGAAAAGAAATAACATACGAAATTATAAATGGATTTTCACCTGTCATACGTTACGTAATCCGCGTAAACAGGTTATTCTGACATATTAAAGGATGAATATAAAAAATAGTATTCCTTAAGAATACGAAAGAAATAATACCCCTTACCTTAGTAGAATTTGGATACTTTATAATAGTGAAGTAGCAGAATACTCTTCTTCTTGCTCTTTATAAATTCTCTCTCTATAGTGTCTCTTGTGAATCTTAGTGAATTGGTGAGAATGAAAGAAGAATTAAGCTTCTATTTATAGGAGAATAGACTAAATAGTAACTAATTTACGAACGGTCCAGATTGATTTACTATTAGAACGGACGGTTTATATTGATTACTATTAAAACCACAACCGACGGTTCAGATTAATTTACTTTTAAAACCACCACCGACGGTCCAGATTGATTTACTTTTAAAACCACCACCGACGGTCCAGATTGATTTACTATTAAAACCACCATCAATGGTCCAAATTGATTTACTATTACAACCGCCATCAATGATCCAGATTGATTTAACTTATTACACTTTAGTACCCCTAAAGTTTTCCAAGTTTGCATTATTCCCCTCTAACTTTTGTAATTCACTTATCTTTAATAAACACATTCTTAATACTTCAACAATTATTCATCATTAATATTATAACTCACAATATTTAACAACCAGATAATTCCCAGAAAGAGGGGGCTTTTCGACAAGGATTTCTCCCTATTGGTGCGTAATTAGGTGACCAAATCTCTCCTCGACAGAACTTTCTAGACATCGTCAATATTGCAAATAATAATATGAATAACTTTGTCATCTCAATTATATAAAATATTAATACTGTAACAATAATTGAATCAAATAACGTGAGATACTATGCAGTAATTACTGCAGCAATAATTGAGTATAACTGAGTGACTTCCCACATAAGCATTAATAATCAATACTGTATGCTACTATGCCCATAGCTTTTTATAAACTAACCCAAAATCTTAAAGTGAATCTTGGGTCTCGATTAGAAACTATTGATACTGGCATACCATTCAATCTTACAATCTCGTTTATGTACATATGAGCAAGACGTTCAAGTGTATAAGTTTCTCGTATTGGTAAGAAATGAGCAGACTTGGTCAATCTATCAATAAGGACCCAAATTGCATCTATGCCTTGAGAAACCTTGGGAAGGCCAGTAATGAAATCCATGGTATTGTGCTCCCACTTCCATTCTGGAATTTCAAGTGGTTACAATGGACCATTTGGCACTTGATGTTCTGCCTTGACTCGTTGACAAGTTAGACACTTTGAGATAAACCCCGCTATCTCTCTCTTCATATTGCTCCACCAAAATGTATGTCGAAGATCACGATACATTTTGGTACTCCCGGGATGGATTGCAAACGGTGTGTTGTGCGCATCCATCATGATTTTATACTTCAAGTCAGAATCGTTAGGAACACAAAGTCTGGAGTTGACTAGAAGTATTCCTTCTTCATCGATTATTGCTTCCAGAATAGCACCTTCTTGCACTTTCTTCCTCATACGCATCGCCTCCGTGTCCAGATAGCTCGAGCGACTTTAACTTTATTGATTAAAAGTCGGTTCTACTCAGATATTTGCCATCATCACATGGGTCCTGAGTCTTTAACTCTATATCCATCCTTTGTAAGTTATATAAAATGGGTCTTTGCAAAGATAATATCGCACTCATACCCGATATGATCTTCTACTCAATGCGCCGCATAAATGTTCGCTTTTCCATGATGGTATTGAATGGTATGATCATAATCTTTCAACAACTCAAGCCATCGTCGTTCTTGGCGTGTTGAGTTCTTTTTTGAGTGAAGAAATATTTGAGGCTTTTATGATCCGTATAGATCTCCACCTTCTCTCCATATAGGTAATGCCTCCAAATCTTAAGCGCAAAAACGACAACTGTCAACTCTAGATCATGAGTAGGATAATTCCTCTAATATTCTTTGAGTTGTTGTGAGGCATAGGCTATGACTTTCCCATGTTGCATGAGAACACATCCTAAACCTTTGCCTGAAGCATCACTGTAGATGACAAATCCCTCCGAACTAGATGGTATTGTCAGAACAGGTGCTGAAATGAGTCTCCTCTTGGGTTGTTGAAAACTCTTCTCACAATCCTCACTCCAACCAAATTTTATATCTTTCCGAGTCAGCTGAGTTAATGGAGTAACGATTCGAGAATACCCTTCTACGAATCTCCGATAATAACCAGCTAAGCCGAGAAAGCTACATACTTCGGTCACTGACTTAGGTTACTCCCAGCTTTAAATTGCTTCAATTTTTGTCGGGTCAACCGATATTCCATGATTTGATATTACGTGCCCAAGGAATGCTACTTCCTTAAGCCAAAACTCGCATTTCTTCAACTTGTCATATAACTTGTTCTCATAAAACTTTTGGAGTATCAGCCTCAAGTGTTGCTCATGATCTTCACGGCTTTTGGAGTAAATAAAGATGTCATCAATAAAGATAACCACAAAGTGATCTAAATATTCCTTGAATACTCGGTTTATCATATCCATGAAGGCAGCAGGAGCATTAGTCAATCTAAAAGATATGACTAGGAATTTGTAATGCCCGTACCGAGTTCTGAAAGCAGTCTTTAGAATGTCATCAGTTTTAATCTTTAACTGGTGATATCCGAAACGAAGAACGATCTTTGTAAAGAATTTGGCGCCTTGCAACTGGTCAAACAGGTCATCAATGCGTGGCAACGGGTACCTATTTTTGACGGTGACATGCTTCAACTCCCGATAATCAATACAAAGTCGCATATTTCCATCTTTCTTCTTTACAAAGAGAACAAGAGCACCCCAAGGAGACGTACTAGGATGAATGAAACCGATGTCTAACAATTCCTATAGTTGGGTCTTTAACTCCTAAAGTTCAATAGGAGCCATTTGATATGGGGCTTTGGAATTGGGTTTTGTACCAAGTTCAAGATCGATACAAAATTCAATTTCACGCTCTTGGGGTAGGCCAGGATGTTCTTCAGGGAATACGTCAAGAAATTTATTAACAATAGAAATATCATTCAAGACTGACGTATTTTTGTTTAAATCTGTGACATGAGCTAAGAAAGCTTGACATCCGTTTTTTAATAAACGAATAGCTTTATGGCTTGAGATGACAAAGGATCGACTTTAATGGTTTGGTTGCTTGAATTCGCATAATAGGTTGGTTAGGAATATGAAAGCTAACAACCTTACGAAAATAATCAATTTTAGCATGATGAGTAGTCAAACAATCAATTCCTAAAATCACATCGAATGCAAGTATTTTTAAAGAGATAAGATCGACAGGTAATGTGCGGTTACCAATTTGAATCAAACAAGACTTATAAACAGTGGATGTAATGAAGGTCTCTCCCAACGGAGTTTTAAAAGATAAATTAAAGTCTAATTTCTCCAGAGTCAAATTTAAACGTTGATCGCAAGTAGTAGAAATAAAAGAATGGGTAGAACCGGTATCAAATAAGGTATAGACTTCACTAGAGTTTATGATTAGCTTACCCATGATCACCTCATTTGGATTCTTCGCTTTTTAGGAGGTTGCGACAAACGCTCTCCCTTAAACTACCGATTTTATCTTGTTTGGGACGACCTTTGATGCCTCTATCCCAGCTGGTCTTGACATTGGTGCCTAAAAAATCCAATTAGGGTGACCTTCTCTTCTACAATTGTAACATGCTTTGATGCACGATATAGTTTGAACTGATGTGTCCCTCTCCTCCGCATTTGTAACATACGACCGGCGGTCATTCTCCTTCCTTAACAACAGGTGATGGTCCTGACATCTTTCTATCATTATTGAATCTCCTCTTCTTGAAATTTCCACTTCTATTATCTTGGCCATGATTACCACCGAAGTGGTTACCATTTTTGGCATGTTGATTCCCTCCACGTTTGTTGTCACCGCTTCGATGACTGCTACCACTGGTATTATCAACTTATCGCCTACTCTCTCTTGGTTAGGTTGACTCATTATCGCGCTCCAATAACTGAGTCCTATTTACAACATCTAAATACAAACACAGTTTGTGAGAAATGAGGTATTGACATATTTCGGGTCTCAAACCTCGTAGAAACATTCGCGTCATTCTCTCCTCATTATCAACCAAATGGGATGTGAACCAAGATAACTCGGCAAACTTAGCCTCGTACTACGACACGGTCATATTATTTTGCTCCAACTTGATAAACTCCACCTCATTCATGTGACGAATACTTTCGAGAAAGTACTTGTCGTTGAACAGTTCTTGGAACTTTTCCCAAGCTTTACTTGTCTTTGACCTTTCCTTGTATCCGAAGTATTCGCCTAATCTACAAGTGTTTATCATGATATAGTAAGGGTGAGCAACAAATTTTCCCAGCAAGTTTAAGTTCAATAAATTAAGGATATATCATGATAGATAGAATTTAACAATAAGCTGGCTAAAATTCTATAATATAATTGTGAACTAGCATAAATAAACTTCCATAGCTGAACAAACATTTAACATGGACATATCAATTTTATCTGGACAGAATGGTAATGAAGGTGATCAGCCTTTCATACTTGATGAATACATGCAATATTCACAAAGTACGATTCAACAATTCATAAACATGGTAATCAAAAATGATTATCCATAAGCATATTTAATAAACAACTCGAAATTGAGTTAAGGAAAACTTGCCTAATCTGTTGATAATTGTAACGCAACTTATTTAGCTTTGTCTGAAAACCTAATATAAATAATACCGATCTCCAAATATTAGAATAATATCATCACAGTATAATACTATATATATTCATAGAATAACCTAAAAATATAACACATAACCCTATATGTCTATACAGCACATAAGACTTAGTATCAAGTCAAACTATTGCACTCTGAGTTGAATCCGGCACAATTCTTGTATCCCAGCGTTCTAGTCGGACAATTCACTAGCTTATTATCCATAAGACTCTATCTAAACTGGTTTATAGATATTTTAGATAATTTATTATCAGTCAAAATATTTTTTATAAGCTCGTAATAATTTTCAGATAATTATTACCATTTATCATGATTTTTCAATCATTAATATCGTATTTATATAATATAACTACCACAATATTCTTTTATCATTAATATTTATTTAATACTAAATATTAATGAAAATCATAACATAATATTATAATATATTTATAATATATCAAAGTATTTTTAATACCCTAAAATCATATTATATGATTATTAAATGCTTAAATCCATTATCCGATAATTACCATTAATATTAAATATTAATGCTTTTCATGCCAAAATATCAAAAGTTATATTTATAACTTAAAATATTTGTATAACACTTCAATCATTTTTATAGGATTTTAAATCATTAATTTATTTTTCCATAATTTATTTAATACATTTATTAAATAAACTAATTACCATTAATATTAAATTATTAATGAAATTCATCAAAAAGTATTAAAAGTTATTAAAATAACTTAAAATGTTTTCTTATACCATAATATAATTTTAAATGATTTTTCAAATATTAAAATTATTTTTAAACAATTTATTTAATATTATAATTAAATTATTTAATTACCATTAATATTCCAAAAATATTAAATATTAATGAAATATATTCAAAATTATTAAAAACCCATTTTAGTCTTTAAAATAATTTTTAGGAATTTATTATGTATTTATAATAATTAAAAACTATTTTTTTTCAATTTATTTATTAAAATAATTAATTTTCAAAAATTAAGTGTCACTAAAGGGCCCTATAGCGACAGAACCGTCGCTATAGGTGTTCTTGGCCAAACCCAGAACATTCAAACCCATTATCAGGCTGCCTAGTTTGACCAATCGTAGATCTTAGATCATAAGGATTTTGGGTTTATATTTGTGTTTATGTTGTAGTATACATGTAATACTACAACCACAATTCGATTTCATGACCAAACTATTACAAAAATGCCAGATCTAAGCTGGAGAATTTGTTGTCAAACGTGTTCTTGAGTTTCTGGGTTGCCCAGAAACTCAAACAGTAACAAGGGTCCTATTTTGAAGCTTTGTATCTTTGATTCTGAGCTTACTTAATGCGATCTAAAAGTTCAGTCATATAGTAAAGATGTTAGGGTACAAATATCAAGCACTATATCATATTAACAACATTACATGAGAGATATTAAGGTCGGTCAAAGTAATGTCAGAAAACGGTTCTTGATCATTTTTGGGTTTTCCAGAAATGTTCTTGAGTAGTCGGTCAACCTATGTTTGACCATCCTTATACTTGATTCTATTAAAGATCTGGATGATGTAAAGGCTTTATTGTGTAGTCCTCATGTCAGACTACCACATAAAAACAACAACTTGACCTAATAATCAATGATCAGTAAGATAAGAGCCTTCAAAAATGGTTGTCAGGCTTTCTGGGTTTCTAGGTTTACCCAGATTTCTAGTTTTCGTGGTCGGTCAACTGACTTTGACCATTTATAACTTGCAATATATACATGATCTGACTCTGTTTCCAGTTCCAGATCATAGTCCAATGGCATACTACTGATCAATAACATAAAACACAACAAATAACTAACATGTAAAGATCTATGGGCCATGACATATGGCTGTCAGGCCAAATTTTCCAACTTTTCCAGATTTTTGAAAACTTAAATTTTGTGCATATAGATGTTATGGATCCTTGATGTAACATCTTGGATCACTAAATATCATCCCAATACACAACTTAAAACAATAAATCATAACATTAACATCAAATCAAAAAGATTTTCAAATTTAGGATTTTATACCTTTTTCTAGCTTTGATCTTGAATCTGGTCATCATGATTTGATCTTGGTGTTCTAAGGGCTTAATTATGGACTGGTCAACTTAATATTTTCGTGGCTAAGAGGTTGAGAGAGTTTGTTTGGGTGTTGGTGACCAAATAAGACTTTCTCTTGACTTTTCTCTCTCTTGATCTATATATAACATGTTGCAATTTAAGTCAATGATGTAAATGGTCAATGCTAGAGTTTTAAGTCACATGGAGTAGATAGATTTGTTGAGCAACTAAAGATATAGCAAGATTTATAAGTTATCCAATTAAAGAATGTAAAAAGGGCACTTTGGTCTTTTGTTCAACATTTTAATGGCAAACTAGTAATCTTGGCTAACCCTTAGGGTTTGAACCTTAGGGTTTAACCCTAAGGGTTTACTGATTTGATTTTCAAGGATTTCTAAGTATAGCCAAAAATGAAAATTTTAGTTACTAAAATGGAAATTAGGGTTTCCTAATTAAATTAGGTTTCCTAATAACTTAGGACTTGTAATTAGGATTAATATTTCATAATTAACATAAAACTTTTTTAATTAGCAATTAGGGTTTTTAATTTTGCAATTAGGGTTTCTAATTTACAAATTAGGGTTTTCTAACTAATTTGTTAGGTTTTACCCTGATTAAGTTTGTAATTAATACACTTAAGCCTTTACAATTATCCTTCGAACCCCCAAATTAGGGTTTTAATATTCTGAATTAGGGTTTTGGATTCCCAAAACTAAAATTAGGGTTTTTATAACCGGTTTCTAGGGTTTCTTATCAATCGCTAGGGTTTTCTAACTGAACGTTGACGTTCTTAATGTAATATTAGGGTTTGGACACTGATATATAATTTATCTGGTCAACCCTTGACCCTTAACCACATTCTGTACACATACATAACCATACACACAGAATATATACACCTATACATTTTACCCTAGTAATTATTACCCTAATAATCATTACCAAAAGATTTTAAATCCATCACAGAATTTTAAAATCCTTAAAATTCCTTCACAAAACTGTCGAACCCATTCACTTATTTTCTGTCTAGGTCTATTATTTAACCTCTATTCAATCTTTTAAGAGTTAAATAATTTTTTAAATTTCCAGGTTGTCACATTCACCCCTTCTTCTAAGCATTTCGTCCCCGAAATTCAACTTACACCTTATACCATGCACCATTCACCATTCATTCTCATCATTACATGCTACCCAATACACCACTCACCAGAGTTACAATTTTGAAATTGTGCTGAGGAGTCATATAGACCATGAACTACTGAGGTTTATAGGTATTACTACCTGGAACCTATTTTAATTTAGAAAAAGGTACTCTACCCTATACAAAGGTTAACAGTATATTTACAATCATGAAGAAGGCAAACTACCGTTACTAGTACGTATACTTTAATCATTTCTCGCGAATATTCTCGCTATTGAATAATTTTATCCAATCTGCACAGTTCACCTCAGTCTTATCATAGAATTCCGCACCAAAACAATTTGGTTCGGGAAAATTTTCAAAGAACGCTTAGAGTTTTCATAAACGTTGGTCTAGCTGAATTAAATATCTTAGACTCATATCGATAATCAATTTCAAACAAAATATTAAGGTATAGCCAAACCCCATTGGCAAATTAAAATTTTGAAAATAGTTTGAAACTGACGTCATGATGTCGTACTATATTAACCACCCGTTTGAGGATGCCATCATTATATGACTTTGTCATAATACATCATACAATAGTGGAACAGTGACTTTTAGATCGAATTCAACACTAAGTTTTTCTGTATTTACAACTCCATCATTTTTTTATCAATCTTGCACCAGGTTACATGGTACATTAATGATAAATAAAATATATTTTGATATTTTAAATCATTTTGGTCTAGCCGAAACAATTAGCATAGACTATTCTTTAAACCGTTCAAAAATCATTGCAAATCTGTTTTATCATCTCAATAGGTATCGAGGTGTCGATGGCCCGAAGTCCACACATACACAATGGTCACCAGGAGTTTAGAACAAAAATTTATTTTCCAAAGCACATAGTGCGTAATTAGCTTGATGTCAAAAATTTCGAAATCTAGCGTAACTAGGAGTTTTGGAAAACATATGTCTCCACCAATTATCATTTGCTTAAATAGTCTATCTATTCCTATTATCTTCAATACTCCATTCACACAAAACTATACCCAGTTCATCAAACTTACCACACTTATGTGAAAGTAGTATGCATATAAGCCAATCATGTATGATGATAAAGCATATACTTTGTAATCAATCTTATTTATTTATTAATAAAATAATTTTTTATTAAAAGCATTTATTATCAACATGGTGCTGTTTTAATAATATGTGATAAACCCATAGTTTTAAGTAATGCTTTTAGAATCATGATGAGATCATGCTAATGAGATCTAAATTCTTAGATAGCTTAAAACTAAAATGTTCCCAATCTATGGATTACTAAAAAGGGGATTAGTAAATCCGAATAGATTGGTACGTACGTTGCTTGCTCATTGGATGAGGATGATTGATTTCATGATAATTTGTGTGGAGACACTAAAGCAAGTATGTAGGTGCTTATTAGAGAATAAGTTCACTGAACGCGACTCGCTTAAGGAATACTTAATGGAGTTTTACTTGCACATCACAATAGGAATTCCTGTAGTGATAATAGTACAAATGATCCTTAGACTTGAGATCATCATAGTATCTTATATATAATGAATTACACTTTGACTTATTCCTTAAGACTCTTATATATGGAGATAATGAATAATCAATAAAGAATCTACCACTTCTAGTAAAAGAAGTGAAATGTCCTATGTGATTCGATAAATGAGAACACAGGAATCCTTGGCCAAGGTGGAATGAAATTAGAAACTAGTTTCTAATTTGCATTCATTAGGAGTTGTGCATTTAGGAATCGAGATACATATAATTAAATAAAATAAGACTTGACAATAATTCCATGTCTTATATTTAATTGAGACATTGTATGGTGGAAGGATTGAATTGTATGGTAACTATTTACTCAAAGGATCTTTTAAGATTAATGTTGAAATCTATATTATCTAGAAAATCATTGATCGCTAGAGAGGCTTATCCCTATTGTAGAATAAATATTATTTATTTCAATAAATTAATCGTTTAATTTATTTATTTAAATAAGATTAGAATTGTTCTAATTGATTTATTCACAACCTAGCTTAATATGGAGAACCTAAAGGGTCACACAATAAAAGGAAAAATAATTATTTAAGAAGTTAATGGCATAATCGTAGTAATATATGTTGAGTATATTTAATTTAATCTATGGTGATAGAATAAATTAAATAGCTTAATATTTATTATTTAATATTTTACAAATACTAAATATAAATTAATAAGAGGAGTCTTATTAATATTATTACAATTATTATTATTTTAATTTCTAAAAGAGTTTAAGAATTAATTTAATATAAGTACTCTCATTTATTCCTAATAGGATTAGGAGGAAAATTAGTTAAAAGCAGTTTAATTAATTATCCCTAATAAGATTAGTGAGCCCATTTAATTAAAAGAGTATAATTAAATGAATAATACCTTATTTTAATTAAAATAGGGTTACCTGATATCTTTATAAGAGGAGTCTTATATCAGATATCAAATATACGCAATTCCAATCATTGGAGAGTACGCCCCCTTTTTCTATAGAGGTAGGAAAAAACTAGGGTTTGAGCCAATACACCCTTCTTCTTGAAAATTCTTCTTCCTTGGTGGATCACCTCTAGAGGCCATACATTTGGGTAGCTAACATTAATCAAAGGAAGGAATCTACCCAGAGATTCAAAGAGATCGTGGAGAAGTAGGAGGTGAACTCTACAAGAGTATGATTCCATAACTTCTTGTTCTTTGTTTTAATTAATAATATGGATAAAGGATGATCCAGGTAATTGGTTTGTGAAAAATTTTAAAATCTGCTTTTATTTTGCTTCTGCTAATTTTGCAATTTAATTGCAACTTTGATTTTTACAAAACCTTATAGTGGCATCAGAGCCAAACTTTATGCGAATTATTAATTATTTTGATTTCATATATGTATGAATATATATTTAAAATAATGTATTAGGCATAATTTGTTGTATAAAATTAGTTTTTATGAAAAAAATAAAATCTGTTCGCGATTTTTCTTTCCGCTGAGTCCATCCGTGGCGTGTTTCTGATTATATATATATAGTATATGTTAATAATATATATATATATATATATGTGTGTGTGTGTGTGTGTGTGATAAAAATCTAATTAGCCACGCGAAAATATATATGTTTATTTCACGTGAATCCAAAAAGTCTTGTAGTCATTTGATCACATATATATATATAATCTGATTACCTAAAGCATATCACTTTTTTTTAAACTTTAGTTACAAGGGTTCATGACATTCACGTGCTTGGTTCGTATTATATAAATATATTATATGATTAGAAACAGGATTCATATAAGCTGATTTAGGAAACAAGATATCTGGTGCCACGCGAATTCCTTTAGCATTATAATATTATATATATATATTAATACTAACGTAATAATTTTATAATTAAAATAAAGAGTTTATTTTAATCTTCAAATTGGATTTCATGCAACATAAAATTGTCCATTAAATGATATTCATATATATATATGGAATTATTTTATTTATTGATACATATGATGATATGTATGATAATAAATGGGATTGATTATGGACTATTGACCAATGTGATTGGATTTATTTTTGTTGGATGTTTGAATGAATGAGTTTTATTAAATGGGGTCTACGTACCTCATCTTTTTTTGGTTTTCTTCTTGATGTAAATTCTATCTCTCCTTTGTATTTTACTTAACTGTTGATCAAGGTTTCTATTTAAATTAAATAGTTTATGTAATAAGATTATTTAGAATTTTTTTTTTCTTCCGAAGAACCAGAGATCAATGAGCGTTTGAAGACCCGTTTGTAATGGAGCTCAGGTTTAAATGTAATAGTTATATTTAATTTTTATTCTTGCACCCTAGGGTTTGACCTTTTGGTTCACTTGGTGGCTCTAGTAAACCAAACTAGAATAAAAGTCCATAATCAATCCGGGTAGAATATAGTATTCTATATGTGTATGCTAGTATTATATATTATATATTATGCAAACATGCTTCGCATGTTTAATAATATGACGCGTATTTTATATATATATTTGTATGTGCGCTAAACAAGATGAGACGAATAATAACAAATCCCTCAAAGTTTTTATATATTAAGTCTGAAGCGTTCAAAGATATTTAGAATATCGAACGTCACCTTCTAGCATGATAAAATTAATAGAGTATTAAATATTTAATATAAGTTTGTTGTGTCACCACAAGGTAAGTATTAAATATTTAAGATGTTAATTTATCACATTTGATGCTTATAAAGAAAATTGAACAATATTGTTTTGTTGTGTCACCACAAGGACAATATTTTTCTTTTTTGAATATATGAAAGTGCTAGGTTGGACTTAACTTGGATAATTTTGATTCGGATGTGCCACCACTTGATCAAAATAATCTAAGAGGCAAAACATAAGGAGTTATATGATGATGTAATTGACAAGGAGTTGTCTACCTATTTATTTATATATAGTTTGTTGTGTCACCACAAGGCTATATATATTTGAAATGGGATCCTTATTCTCACTACCAAAAAATTTAATTAGATTTTGCCGAACTATATAAACGAGGGTAATATAGTTTGAAGAAAATAGTGGGAGATACCAATATAAAATAAGACCTAATTTATTTTGGTAATTAATTAAATGAATATTTGCTAAAATATTATCTTTTTACATGCAGAATTTTGAAAATTTCACATTCACCAATTTCACTGCATAGCATACTTGTTGCTAACAAACCGAATTTTACCGAAATTACACCTGATTTGGTTAAGGAATCTGAGAATTTTTCTCACTGCTGAAAAGATTTCTTATGTCCTAAATTACCAGTACACAGAAAAGTTGCAGAGACAGCCTCTGAGGAAGAGATCACTACTTTTAAACAGTGGCAAGATGATGCATCTGTGGCTCAATGCATCATGCTCGCATCCACGAGTAACGAGCTTCAGCATCAGTATGAAACCATGGATGCTCCTACTATGCTACTGCACCTTCAAGAGTTGTATGGTGAACAAAGTAGGACTGCTAAATATGAAATATCTAAGGAGCTCTTCCGATCTTGGATGACTGAGGGTACTACCGTTGAGACTCATGTCTTAAAGATGATCAATTTGATTGAACGTCTTGGATAGCTTGGGTTTGTCATGGATGGGGAGTTGAGTCAAGATTTTGTCTTGCAGTCACTCCCAGACACCTTCTCACAATTTGTTGTGAATTTTCACATGAATAAGTTAGATGTCAGCTTGCCTGAATTACTTAACATGTTGAAAACTGTTGAAGGTCACTTCCCATCCAAGAAGAACCATGTCTTACTGGTGGATGATTCTTACAAGAAAAGGAAGAGGCCCAAGGTATCTTCTAAAAAGAAGAAATCCAAGAAGGCAAAGGGAAAAGCGAATGTGAAGGATCAAAAGAAACCTGATCCAGCTAGTAAAGGAATTTGCTTCCATTGCAACAAGCCAGGTCGCTAGAAGAGGAAATGCAAGGATTATCTTGCGGAACAAAAACAGAAGAAGCTTCGAATCCTAATCAAGATTTGTTTATGATTGAAATTAATTTTTCTGAAAGTCAATCTTCTACTTGGGTATTGGATACCGGCTGTGGTTCTCACATATGCAATAATATGCAGGGACTAGTCAGAAGTAGAAAGCTGAGCAAGGATGAGGTCGTCTTACGAGTGGGAAATGGAGCAAAGGTTGTTGCATTAGTTGTAGGAACTTATTGTTTAGCACTGCCTACGAGCAAGTTCATTAATTTAAATAATTGTTATTTTGTTCCAAATATCATTAGAAACATTATTTCTATCTCTGTATTGGATATGGATGGTTTTAACATTATAATAAAGAACAATAGTTGTTCTATTTATAATAATAATGTTTTATATAGTGTTGGTAATTTGTGAAATGGACTTTATATACTTGACTTGCATGAAAATATACTTCAAATTGAATAAACTAAGAAAAGGAAAAGAGATTATGTTAATTATACCTTCATGTGACACTGTAGACTCGGTTATATTAATGAAACAAGATTATCCAAGTTGCACAAAGATGGGCTCCTAGAGCTATCGGATTATGAATCATATCCAACTTGTGAATCTTGTATCATGGGAAAAATAACTTAATCTCCTTTTAGTGGAATAGGAGAAAGAGTTACAGAGTTGTTAGCATTGGTACACACAGATGTATGTGGACCTATGACAATGACTGCACGAGGAGGGTATTCTTATTTTATTACATTCACTGACGATCACTCAAGATTTGGATATGTGTATTTAATGAAATATAAATCTTAATCATTTGAAAAGTTCAAAGAGTTCAGAAATGAAGTAGAGAAGCAAACTTGTAAGAGTATTAAGATTCTTCGATTTGACCGAGGAGGAGAATACTTAAGTGGTGAGTTTATCAATTGTCTCAAAGAAAATGGTATAATCTCACAATGGACTCCATCAGGGATGCCACAGATGAATGTGTATCTGAAAGGAGAAATCGAACATTATTGGACATGGTTCAATCCATGATGAGCTTTACCGACCTTCCAATTTCCTTCTGGGGATATGCCCTAGAATCGGTTGCATACCTACTTAACAAGGTACCTACAAAATCCGTCCCCAAGACCCCATATGAGTTATGGACAGGGAGGAAACCAAATCTTAAGCATGTTAAGACTTGGGGTTGTCCAGCTTATGTCAAAAAGTTTGAAAATGATAAGCTACAGACTAGATTTGACAAATGTAGATTTGTGGGATAACCTAAAGAAACATCGGGGTATTATTTCTATCATCCAACTGATCACAAGGTGTTTGTTGCAAAACATGCTATTTTCTTGGAAAAGGAGTTTATCCTTGAAGGGGTCAGTGGGAGTAAGATATATCTTGAAGAGGTTCAAGAACCACAAAATACTACAAATCAAAGTGAGGTACCTAACCAAGTAGAGATTCCTTCTGTATCACACCCTATTCGTAAATTTGGAAGAATACCAAAGATACCTGATAGGTATGGACTTGTCATAGAGGATGACAATGAGGTACACATCATAGATGATGATGATTCATTGAATTACGAATAGGCTATGAGTAATAAAGACTCAGAGAAGTGGAAAGAAGCCATGAAATCCGAGATAGACTCCATGTATGAAAACCAAGTATGGACTTTGGTTTCAACACCTGAACACATTAAGCCTATTGGGTGTAAATGGGTCTTTAAAAAAGATCGGAGCAGCATTTAAAGGTAGAGACCTATAAGGCTCGATTTGGTCGCAAAAAGGTTTTAAACAAAGACAAGGAGTTGACTATGACGAAACCTTCTCACCAAAGAGCAATGCTCAAGTCCATTCAATTTGGCTTTCGATTGCGACTTACCATGACTACTTAAATCAAGGCAGATAGACGTGAAAACGGCCTTCCTCAACGGGAAACTTGAGGAGGATGTGTATATTACACATCCAAAGGGATTTTTTTCAAAGGTTGGAACAAATCAAGTCTATAAGCTACAATGATCCATTTATGGATTGAAGCAAGCTTCTCGTAGGTGGAACATCCATTTTGATGAGACAATCAAAGAGTTTGATTTTATCAAAAATAAGGATGAACTATGTGTGTACAAGAAATTTAGTGAGAGTGATGTTTCATTCCTCGTATTATATGTTGATGATATATTACTGATAGGGAATGATATTCCTATGCTACAATCAATTAAAATCTGGTTATCTAAACACTTCTCAATGAAGGACTTGGGAGAAGCATCCAATATTTTGGGGATAAAGATCTATAGAGATAGATCTAAAAGGATGCTTGGCTTGTCCCAAGGAACATACATTGACTCGATGCTAAAGAAGTTTAGCATGGAAGATTCCAAAAGTTGTCTCATTCCGATATATGAGCCATGGAATAAATCTCTCCAAGAAACAGGCCCCAACGACACATGAAGAGAGAGACCGTATGAGTAAGATTCCTTATGCGTCAGCAATAGGATCTTGTTAGGTTTGTAATATTCAAGAACGCAATCAAATTGCATAAAAAGTGCGAAAACATGTAAAAATCAGAGTTTAAAATTTTTTTACAAACCATATACCCGGATCACCCTTTATGCACAATTAAACGAAAAGATAAAGAATAAAATCATACCCTTGAAGATCGAGCTTCCTCAGGTACAAGTTCACCTCCAAATCCTTTCGCGTTCAACTTGAATTCATCGGGTTAGGTTCCTTCCTTTAATCAACGTTAGCCTCCCAAGTGTTTGGCCTCTAGAGGTGATCCACCAAGGAAGAATAAGAATTCAAGAAGATGGGTATTTGGCTCAAACCCTAGTTTTATATCTCTATAGAAAAGAACGTACTCTCCAACAAATTGGAATTATGTCATTATATTGATATCTGATATAAGACTCTTCTTATAAAGATATCAAGTAACCCTATTAAAATAAGGTATTATTTAATTAAACTCTTTTAATTAAAAAATGGGCTCCCTAATCTTATTAGGGATAATTAATTAAACTCCTTTAATTAATTTTCCTCCTAATCCTATTAGGAATAAATGAGAGTATTTATATTAAATTAATTCCTAAACTCTTTTAGAAATTAAAATAATAATAATTGTAATAATATTAATAAGACTCCTCTTATTAATTTATATTTAATATTTCTAAAATATTAAATAATAATTATTAAGCTATTTAATTTATTCTATCACCATAGATTAAATTAAATATACTTAACATATTATTACGATTATGCCATTAACTTCTTAAATAATTATTCTTCCTTTTATGGTGTGACCCTTTAGGTTCTCCATATTAAACCGGTTGTGAATAAATCAATTAGAACAATTCTAATCTTATTTAAATAAATAAATTAAATAATTAATTTATTTAAATAAATAATATTTATTCTACAATAGGGATAAGCCTCCCTAGCGATCAACGACTTTCCAGATAATATAGATTTCAACATTAATCATTAAAGAACCTTTGAGTAAATAGTTACTGCATAATTCAATCCTTCCACCATACAATGTCCCAATTAAATATAAGACATGGAATTACTATCAAGTCTTATTTTATTTAATTATATGTATTTCGACTCTTAAATGCACAACTCCAAATAATGCAAATTAGAAACTCCTTTCTAATTTCATTCTGCCTTGACCAAGGACTCTCGGGTTGTCATTTATCGAATCACATAGGAAATTTCTCTTCTTTTAATAGAAGTGGTAGATTCTTTATTGATCATACATTATCTCCACGTATAAACTTATTATACCCAAGCATACCCATTGATATACCCTAAGGGTCTTAAGGAATAAGTCAAAGTATAACTCATCATACACAAGATACTATGATGATCTCAAGTCCAAGGATCACTTGACTACTATCACTACTGAGAATTCCTATCGACAGTAAGTAAAACTCCATTAGGTATTCCTTAGCGTACCACGCTCAATTGAACTTATTCTCTAATAAGCACCTACATACTTGCTTTAGTGTCTCCACACAAATGATCATGAGATCAATCATCCTCATCCAATGAGCAAGAACGATGTACCAATCTATCCGGATTCACTAATCCCCAATTTAGTAATCCAATGATTGGGAACTATTTTAGTTTTAAGCTTTCTAAGAATTTAGATCTCATTAGAATGATCATCATCATTATTCTAAAAGCATTGCTTAAAACTATGGGTTTATCACATATTATAAAACAAAGATCAAGTAGATAATTAAAAGCCTTTAATAAATTAATACTTTTTATTAATAAATGAATAAGATTATTACAAAGTATATGCTTTATCATCAAACATGATTGGCTTGTGTGCATATTACTTTCAATCTCCCACTTGCACTAAAGCCAATCGTCATTGTATCTTATACTCTTCTTCTAAGTGACGATTATCCTGTCATTGGATAAGCTTTAGTTAATGGATATGTAATGTTGTTCTTGAGAGTCCACCATCTCTATAGTGATTTCCCATCTTTCAATGATTCTTATAATCAAATGAAAGTGCCACAACACATGTTTAGATCCAAGATGAGACTTAGAACTATTCCTAGTTCGTAGAATGAATTTTAATCCAAACAATCAACTTGCAGCTTCATTTATAGCTATATAGTTTGTCTTTATCACTAAACCAGCAACTTTTTGCTGTTTGGAACCTTTACAATTCACTACACCACTGTTCAAGATAACGCTTTACCTTAAAGTGGATTTTTCATCATCTTGGTCTGTCTCGAAAAACTTGAGTCTCATTAAGCCCTCTAGTTTTAATTTAGACCCACCATGAATATGATCACATCCTTAGTGCCAAGGTTAGCACTTTAAGATGTTTTTCAACCGACTCATAGTGAACTTCTCCATAATATGACCGATCAACATCGTGTCTCGTATATTTCATTGCGTATATGATCATCACTCATGCGACCTCTCTTTTCGTGAGTCCTGTGGGGACTATTAAGAGAGATACACTCCATGGCTCATCGACATGAGACATCTCTTGAGTTTGCCATGCTAAACGACTTTTAGCATCAAATGAATATACGCCTCAAGTTAAGTCGAGAATCCTCGTAAATCTATCTATATTGATTTATATCCCCAATTAAGATACTCTTCCAAATCATTCATGGATGAATGTTTAGACAACTTTATCTTTACTTGATTGTAGCATTGGTATGTAATTCCTTATCCATAGTATATCAACATATAATACTAGGAATGTCACGACGCTCCCAATCGACCTTTTTGTACACACTTTCAAGTCTTACCTCGTCAGATGTAACTCGGATCATCATCTTCTATGATGCGTACCTCATCATCATCATCCATGATGAATCCATACCTCCTAGGTATCTTCTTGTACTATTCCGATTTATGATTCTTGGTTGTGGTACAATAGGTTCATCTACGTGTTCCTCTTATTTGACTTATAGTGTTTTGTGGTTCTTGAACTCTTCAAGATCTATTATCCTCCCACTAGCCCTTCAATAATAAACACATTTATCTTAGAAGGCGTGTTTCGCAACAAACACCTTTTGCTAAGTAGGATTATAGAACATATACCCTAAACTTACTTTAGGATGTCCCACAAATTGTACTTGTCAAATCTTGTCCCAAGCTTATCCTTTGAAACATTTTCACATAAGTTGGACAACCCCTTAACTTAACATACTTAAGATTAGGAATCCTCCCCATCCATAACTTTTATGGAGTATTAAATGGATTTTGAGGTTACCATTTTCGTAGATATCCGTACCATTTCTAGGACATTATCCCGTAGGATACCGGAATGCTCGGTAAAAACATTTTGGACCGCACTATGTCCAACAAGGTACGATTTTCCTTTCGGATACATCAATCAATTATCATGTATCCGAGGCGCCCATTAATGAGAAAACCATTTGAGATGATCTAAAAACTTATTGCACAAATATTTATTCCATGATCTAATCAATGAATCTTAATACTTTGCCAATTTGTTTTACTTCTGAATTCTTTGAACCTTTCAAATAATTCACACTTGTATTTCAGCATACACACATTCAACTCTTTGAATGATCATCTCCTTTTCTTATACTATTTTGTTCAATTTATAAAATAATTTTCCACGTAAGTCAAGTATACAAAATCTATTAAGTAATATTTCATTCTATACAAAACATTATTATTATAAATAGAACAACAATTGTTCTTAAATATAATACCAAAGATTTCATTGTCCAACAATAAAATGGAAATAATGTTTTCAACGAGAACTGGAATACAATAACAACTTATTGACTTAATAGATTTGCCCGTAGCGATGCTAAACTATAAGTTTCTATAGCTAATGCAACAACATTTGCTTCATTTTCCACACATAGATTACTTATCTTTGTTTAACTTTCTACTTACGCTTGGTCCCTTCACAAATCTATATTTATGATAACCAAAGTCGATCCAATACCCAAGTAGAACCTTAACTTAAAGAAAAATTATTTTAAATCATGAACAAATTTGTATTTGTTACCAAAACTTCACTAAGCTTCTTTTGTTAGCCTCTGCAAGATGCTTCTTGCGCTTTCTTTCCAAAGCTCAAAGCTTATTGTAGTGGAAGCAAACTCCTTTGCTATCCGTATCGCTTTTGTTCTTATTATCCTTTGTTTATGCCTTTCTATTTACCTTCTTTGAATCGTTCTTCTTTTAGAAGATCCTTTGGCCCCTACCAAGAAGACATGGTCTTTCTTGGTTGAAAGTGACTCTCATCATTTTCAATATGTTAAGCAAATCAAATGAGGTAGATATCTAGCTTGTTCATATGAAAAATTCACAACAATTGTGAAAGGAGTCCGGAGTGAGTGCAAGATCAAATCTTGGCTCAACTCTCCATCCATGACAAAACCAATTGTCCAAATTGATCAATCAAATTGATTATGTTAAGAACTTTTATTCGCATTATAGTGTCATCCTGTCATTCTAGATCTAAGAGCTCCTTAGATATCCGATATCTATCACCCCTACTTTCCTCACCATCAACTACTTAATGTGCGTGAATATAGTAGAAGCATCCATAGTTTCATGCCGACGCCAAGCTCAAGCACTCATAGATGCGAGCATGATGCATTGAGCCAATCAGTGCATCATCTTGCCACTTTCTAAAAGTAGCAATCTCTTCCTTAGAGGCATTGTCTCGCAACCATTGCAGGGATAGGCGATTATGACATAAGATAGCTTTTCACTATGAGAACTATTCTCAAATTCCTTAACCAATCCGCTTTAATTCTATTCGGTTAATTTAACATCTAATATGCTTCGCAAAGATAGTAATTTTAGACATTGTAAAATTTCAGAAATGAATTTGTAATTAACAACATTTTAACATACATTCTTTTATTAATTACCAAAATAAATTAGGTCTTGTTTTAAATTGGTATCTCCCACTATTTTCTTCAAACTATATTACCCTCAATATATATAGTTCGCAAAAAATCTAATTAAAGATCTCTAGTGAGAATAAGGATCCCATTTCAAATGTATATAGCCTTGTGGTGACACAACAAACTATATATAAATAAATAGGTAGACAACTTTTTGTCAATTACATCAACTATGCAACTCCTTTTCTTATGCATCTTAGATTATTTTGATCAAGTGGTGGCACATCCGAATCAAAATTATCCAAGTTAAGTCCGACCTAGCACTCCATATATTCAAAAAAGAAAATATCATCCTTGTGGTGACACAACAAAACAATATTGTTCAATTTTCTTTATAAGCATCAAATCGATAAATTAACATCTTAAATACTTAATACTTGCCTTGTGGGACACAACAAACTCATATTAAATATTTAATACTCTATTAATTTTATCATGCTAGAAGGCTTACGCTCGATATTCCGATATATCTTTGAACGCTTAGGACTTAATATAAAAATTGAGCGGTTTGTTATTAATTTGTCTCATCTTGTTTAGCGCATTTACATATATATATAAAAATACGCTATATTAATGAACATGCAAAGCATGTTTGCATAATATATAATATATATAGTATAAGCATGCACATATAGATTACTATATTCTACCCAGATTGATTATGGACTTTTATTCTAGTTTGGTTCACTAGAGCCACCAAGTGAACCAAAAGGTCAAACCCTAGGTGCAAGAATTAATATTTAAATATAACTATTACATTTAAACCTGTGCTCCATTACAAATCAGTCTTCAAGCGCCTCTTGCTCCTTGATCTCTAATTCTTCAAAAATTAATTCTAACTATTCCTATTACATAACTATTTTAAAATAAATAGAAACCTCGATCGCTATCAAGGGAAGTACATAGGAGGAGATAGAATTTACATTCTGTAAAAATTAGAGAAGACGAGGTACGCAGATTCCATTTAATAAAACTCATACATTCATGCATCCAACTAAAATAAAATCCAATCATATCGGGTCAATAGTCCATAATCAATCCCATTTATTATCATACACATCATCATATGCATCAATAAATAACATTCATCTTATGAATAATAAACATTTAATATATATATATTGATATCATTTAATGGGCAAATTTAGTTAGTATAAAATCTAATTTTGAATCAAAATAAACTCCTTAATTTTAATCCAAATTTAAATCAAAATAAAACTATTTTATTTTAATTTATCCAATTTTGAATAAAATAAACTATTTTATTTTAATCAAAATCTTTAATCAAAATAAACTCCTTTATTTTAATTAATTATGGAATCCAATTCCATGTAAAAAAAAATAACTCCTTTATTAAAGGAAATACTTGATTCTCTTTTCCTATTCACAAATAAACTCCTTTATTTTGAATAATATGAAATCTTATTTCATATCTAAATAAACTCCTTTATTTAAGGAAATTAGGATTCTCTTTCTTATTCACAAATAAACTCTTTTATTTTTGAATAATATGAAATCTTATTTCATATCTAAATAAACTCCTTTATTTAAGGAAACATTGATTTTCTTTTCCTATTCACAAATAAACTCCTTTATTTTGAATAATATGAAATCTTATTTCATATCTAAATAAACTCTTTTATTTAAGGAAATACTTGATTTTCTTTCCTATTCACAAATAAACTCTTTTATTTTGAATAATATGAAATCTTATTTCATATCTAAATAAACTCCTTTATTTAAGGAAACATATTATCCAATTTCAACTCCAATTAGTTATCAAGGAATCCAATTCCAACTCTAATTAGTTAGCATGAAATTTAATTTTAAAATTAAAATAAATCTTTTATTTTAAAATTAAAATAAACTTTTATTTTAAGATTAAAATAAATTATTTATGTTAATTATAAAATTATTAAGAATATAATATATATATATATATATATATATATATATATATATATGTCATGCACGTGAATTCCGTGACAATTCCTGTAATTCTCCAGGATTACAAGAAAGGTGTTACTTTTAAAAGCAAGTTATATAAGGAATCATGAATATTACAGGACATATATCACGTGGAGTTAATACATATATATCATATATAATCCGTTCCTTTTGAATAATCACCTTGTTGCCTTGTGAATCACGGATTTCGCGAAATGGATCATGTTAAAGGGTACTGATTCACGGCTTTAGAAGAAATTCATGAATTTTTTTATTTTTTTTTAATAAATTTTATACAACAAATTATGCCCAATTAAAATGTTCTAAACACATATCAATATACATATCAAATCAAACAATTAATAATTCGCATAAAGGTTTGGCTCTGATGCCACTGTTAGGTTTGTAATATTCAAGAACGCAATCAAATTGCATAAAAGTGCTAAACGTAAAAAATCGTAGTTTAAATTTTTTTTACAAACCATATACCCGGATCACCCTTTATGTACAATTATTAATTAAACGAAAAGATAAAGAATAAAATCATACCCTTGAAGATCGAGCTTCCTCGTACAAGTTCACCTCCAAATCCTTTCGCTCAACTTGAATTCACCGGTTAGGTTCCTTCCTTTAATCAACGTTAGCCACCCAAGTGTTTGGCCTCTGAGAGGTGATCCACCAAGGAAGAATAAGAATTCAAGAAGATGGGTATTTGGCTCAAACCCTAGTTTTCTATCTCTATAGAAAAGAACGTATTCTCAACAAATTGAAATTATGTCGTTATATTGATATCCGATATAAGACTCTTTTTATAAAGATATCAAGTAACCCTATTAAAATAAGGTATTATTTAATTAAACTCTTTAATTAAAAATGGGCTCCCAATCTTATTAGGGATAATTAATTAAACTCTTTAATTAATTTTCTCCTAATCCTATTAGGAATAAATGAGAGTACTTATATTAAATTAATTCCTAAACTCTTTTAGAAATTAAAATAATAATAATTGTAATAATATTAATAAGACTCTCTTATTAATTTATATTTAATATTTCTAAATATTAAATAATAATTATTAAGCTATTTAATTTATTCTATCACCATAGATTAAATTAAATATACTTAACATATTATTACGATTATGCCATTAACTTCTTAAATAATTATTCTTCCTTTTATGGTGTGACCCTTTAGGTTCTCCATATTAAACCTATGAATAAATCAATTAGAACAATTCTAATCTTATTTAAATAAATAAATTAAACAATTAATTTATTTAAATAAATTATATTTATTCTACAATAGGGATAAGCCTCCCAAGCGATCAACGACTTTCCGGATAATATAGATTTCAACATTAATCATTAAAGAACCTTTGAGTAAATAGTTACCGATAATTCAATCCTTCCACCATACAATGTCCCAATTAAATATAAGACATGGAATTACCACAAGTCTTATTTTATTTAATTATATGTATTTCGACTCTTAAATGCACAACTCAAATAATGCAAATTAGAAACTCCTTTCTAATTTCATTCTTATTAACCAAGGACTACTGGTTGTCATTTATCGAATCACATAGGACATTTCTCTTCTTTTAATAGAAGTGGTAGATTCTTTATCGATCATACATTATCTCCATGTATAACTTATTATACCCAAGCATACCCTTTGATATACCCTAAGGGTCTTAAGGAATAAGTCAAAGTATAACTCATCATACACAAGATACTATGATGATCTCAAGTCCAAGGATCACTTGACTACTATCACTACAGAATTCCTATCGACAGCAAGTAAAACTCCATTAGGTATTCCTTAGCGAGCCAATGCTCAAAGAACTTATTCTCTAATAAGCACCTACATACTTGCTTTAGTGTTCCACACAAATGATCATGAGATCAATCATCCTCATCCAATGAGCAAGCAACGTATGTACCAATCTATCCTGATTCACTAATCCCCAATTTAGTAATCCAATGATTGGGAACTATTTTAGTTTTAAGCTTTCAAGAATTTAAATCTCATTAGAATGATCATCATCATTATTCTAAAAGCATTGCTTAAAACTATGGGTTTATCACATATTATAAAACATCATCATGTAGATAATTAAAAGCCTTTAATAAATTAATACTTTTTATTAATAAATGAATAAGATTGTTACAAAGTATATGCTTTATCATCAAACATGATTGGCTTGTGTGCATATTACTTTCAGATCTATCATGTACGATATGATATATACTAGACCAGATGTCGCTCATGCACTTAGTGTAACAAGAAGATATCAGTCGAATCCAAAAGAAGAACACTGGAAGGCAGTGGAAAATATCCTAAAGTACTTAAGAAGAACTAAGGATGTATTTCTTGTCTACGGTGGGTCTGAATTGAAACTAGAGGGCTTTACAGACTCAAGTTTTCAAACGGACCAAGATGAAAGTAAATCTGTTTCGGGGTATGTGTTTACCTTAAATGGTGGCGCAGTGAGTTGGAAGAGTTCTAAATAGCAAACAGTTGTTGATTCAGTGATAGAGACAGAGTACATAGCTGCAAGTGAAGCTGCAAAGGAAGCTATTTGGATGAAGAAGTTCATTACCGAACTTGGTGTGGTTCCTAGCATTACAGATCCAAGATTTTTTATTCCAAGCGACAACACCACCAGAGTCACAGTACGTGCTAAGGAACCTGTGTCCCATCGTAAATCTAAACACGTGTTGCGGCGGTTTCATTTGATCAAAGAGATTATTGAAAGAGGAGACGAGCGTGTGGACTCTCAAGACAATATTACAGATCCATTTACTAAAGCGTTAACACAACAACAGTTTGATCATCACTTAGAGAAGATGGGTATGAAATACCACGATGATTGGCTTTAGTGCAAGTGGGAGATTGAAAGTAGTATGCATACAAGCCAATCATATATGATGATAAAGCATAAACTTTGTAATCAATCTTTTTTATTTATTAATAAAAGAATTTTTTATTAAAGGCATTTATTACCAACATGCTGCTATTTTAATAATATGTGATAAACCCATAGTTTTAAGCAATGCTTTTAGAATCATGATGAGATCATGCTAATGAGATCTAAATTCTTAGATAGCTTAAAACTAAAATCTTCCCAATCAATGGATTACCAAAAAGGGGATTAGTGAATCCGGATAGATTGGTAAGTACGTTGCTTGCTCATTGGATGAGAATGATTGATTTCATGATCATTTGAGTGGAGACACTAAAGCAAGTATGTAGGTGCTTATTAGAGAATAAGTTCACTGAACATGACTCGCTAAGGAATACCTAATGGAGTTTTACTTGCCTGTCAATAGGAAGTCCTGTAGTGATAGTATTATAAATGATCCTTAGACTTGATATCCTCATAGTATCTTATATATAATGAATTACACTTTGACTTATTCCTTAATACTGTTAAGAGTATATCAAAGGGTATGCTTGGGTGTAATAAGTTATATATGGAGATAATGAATGATTAATAAAGAATCTACCACTTCTAGTAAAAGAAGTGAATGTCCTATGTGATTCGATAAATGACAACCTGTGAATCTCTTGGTTAGGTAGAATGAAATTAGAAAGTAGTTTCTAATTTGCATTCATTAGAGTCAGGCATTTAGGAATCAAAATACATATAATTAAATAAAATAAGACTTGATAGTAATTCCATGCCTTATATTTAATTGGGATTGTATGGTGGAATGATTGAATTGTATCAGAACTATTTACTCAAAGGTTCTTTTATGATTAATGTTGAAATCTATATTATCCGGAAAGTCGTTGATCACTAGGAGGCTTTATCCCTATCAGAGAATAAATATTATTTATTTAAATAAATTAATCGCTTAATTTATTTATTTAAATAAGATTAGAATTGTTTTAATTAATTTATTCACAAACCGCTTAATATGGAGAACCTAAAGGGTCACACAATAAAAGGAAGAATAATTATTTAAGAAGTTAATGGTATAATCGTAATAATATAAGTTGAGTATATTTAATTTAATCTATGATGATAGAATAAATTAAATAACTTAATATTTATTATTTAATATTTTAGAAATATTAAATATAAATTAATAAGAGGAGTCTTATTAATATTATTACAATTATTTTAATTTCTAAAAGAGTTTAGGAATTAATTTAATATAAGTACTCTCATTTATTCCTAATAGGATTAGGAGGGAAAATTAGTTAAATGAGTTTAATTAATTATCCCTAATAAGATTAGGGAGCCCATTTAATTAAAAGAGTTTAATTAAATGAATAATACCTTATTTTAATTAAAATAGGGTTACCTGATATCTTTGTAAGATGAGTCTTATATCAGATATCAAATATACTCAATTCCAATCATTGGAGAGTATGCCCCCTTTTTCTATAGAGATAGGAAAAAACTAGGGTTTGAGCCAATACACCCTTCTTCTTGAAAATTCTTCTTTCTTGGTGGATCACCTCTAGTGGCCATACACTTGGGTGGCTAACTTTGATCAAAGGAAGGAATCTACCAGGAGATTCAAGGAGATCGCGGAGAAGTAGGAGGTGAACTCATACCTGTGGAAGCTTGTATCTACAAGGGTATGATTCCATAACTTCTTGTTCTTCATTTTAATTAATAATATGCATAAAAGATGATCCGGGTAATTAGTTTGTGAAAAATTTTAAAATTTGATTTTATTTTGCTTTCGCTAATTTTGCAATTTGATTGCTACTTTGATTTTAACAAAACCTTACATTATGAGTTCAACAACTTTCCACAATCATATGAGTTTAAGAACTTGTCCTAGACAGACCTTTGGCATCCATTCTCTGAGGGGTTCAAAAATATTTCATATAATCATGAGTCACGAACATACCATAAGTATGAGTTTTAAGAACTCGTACTTAATCCTATATTCTCTACCTATAACTTATCTATCTGTTATATACATGATAAAATAATCACCTTCTCAACAGGTATATAGCCAATAGCGCGACACATACATTTCAATGATTATCAGTGCCAGAAACAAAGTGGTTTTTACACCAAGTACAATTCCCTGCCCATAACAAGGAATCCTATAACTCAGCTGCTGACATGAGTCCTCAATTGAAATCCCCACTTAATACTAACTCCTTTCTCAATACGAATTTTATTCAACTCGTATTCATAATCTTTTCCTTGATCTGTACCAATTTATAGTACAACTTACACACAACATTCTTGCCGTAAACTTTTCAATCATTCAATCTATTCCCTCGCTATAACCTTATCGATCATCACGGGTGATCTCATCGTATATATTACGATTCATTTTATACTATGATAATTTTGTTTGACGATATCCTATCCTTGTACCTTTAGTCTTTTAGACTCTATCTATTCACCATTATTGATCACTTTTATTATTAGAGTTAGGGAACTCCGTATCTTTACAACCCGCCGAGATTCGTCTTAGAATCTTACCGACACACTAACTCTATTTGAGTTAGACCTAATCCTAATCACTGCGATTATTAGTATAAGGTAACCCTACCCTAGGTTCTTAACCAACAGCTTTGATACCAACTGTAGCATCCCCAAATTACGATCCTAATCACCAAGGATTTGTTATACTATTTCTATAATTATTGCGAAAGATATAAACATAAATTGTTTATACATTACACATTACACACTAATCCCAAGGTCAAGAACCTTCACATAATACCTGAATCAATATCTTATCTAACATACAATGTTATTATCATACATTACTATTACAAATCTAACTGCACACATAATTCCCAAGCTGTACTTATCTTTGACCTTTCCTTGTATCCGAAGTATTCGCCTAATCTGCAAGTGTTTATCATGATATAGCAAGGGTTAGCAACAAATTTGCTCAGCGAGTTTAAGTTCAATAAATTAAGGATATATCATGATAGAAAGAATTGAACAATAAGCTGGCTAAAATTCTATAATATAATTTTGAACTAGGATAAACAAACTTTCATAGTTGAACGAACATTTAACATGGATATATCAATTATATCTAGACCGAATAGTAATGAAGGTGATCAGTCTTTCATACCTGATGAATATATGTAATATGCACAAAGTACGATTCAACAATTCATAGACATGGTAATCATCAATGATTATCCATAAGCATATTTGAATAAACAACTCGGAGTTGAGTTAAGGAAAACTTGGTTGATCCGTTGATTATCGTTATGCAACTTATTTAACTTTGTTTGAAAACCTAATATAAATAATATCAATCTCAAAATATTAGAATAATAGCATCACATTATAATACTATTATATATATTCATAGAATAACCTAAACATATAACACATAACCCTATAAGTCTATACATCACATAGGACTTAGTATCAAGTCAAACTATTGCATGCAGGTTGAGTTGAATCCTAAGACACCTCGCATCCCGACATCCTAAATGTAAAATTCACGAGCCTATTATCCATAAGACTTTGTCTAAACCGGTTCACGATATTTTTAGATAATTTATTATCAATTAAAATATTTTTTCATAAGCTCGTAATAATTTTTAGATAATTATTACCATTTATCATGATTTTTCAATCATTAATATCGATTTATATAATATAACTACTATTAATATTCTTTTATCATTAATATTTATTTAATACTAAATATTAATGAAAATCATAACATAATATTATAATATATTTATAATATATCAAAGTATTTTTAATACCTTAAAATCATATTATATGATTATTAAAAGTTAAATCCATTATCCGATAATTGCCATTAATATTAAATATTAATGTTTTTCATGCTAAAATATCAAAAGTTATATTTTATAACTTAAAATATTTTTATAACACTTAAATCATTTTTATTTTTCCATAATTTATTTAATACATTTATTAAATAAATAATTACCATTAATATTAAATTATTAACTAAATTCATCACAAAATATTAAAAGTTATTAAAAATAACTTAAAATATTTTCTTATACCATAATATAATTTTAAATGATATTTCAAATATTAAAGTTATTTTTAAAAAATTTACTTAATATTATAATTAAATAAATTAATTACCATTAATATTCCAAAAATATTAAATATTAATGAAATATATTCAATATTATTAAAAACCCATTTTTAGGCTTTAAAATAATTTTTAGGAATTTATTATGTATTTTTACAAATTAAAAACTATTTTTTTTCAATATATTTATTAAAATAATTAATTTTCAGAAATTAGGTGTGACTAAAGGGCCCTATAGCGACAGAACCGTCGCTACAGGTGTTCTTGGCCAAACCCAGAACATTCAAACCCATTATCAGGCTGCCTAGTTTGACCAATTGTAGATCTTAGATCATAAGGATTCTGGGTTTGTATTTGTGTTCATGTTGTAGTATATATGTAATACTACAACCACAATTCGATTTCATGACCAAACTATAACAAAACTGCCAGATCTAAGCTACAAAATTTGTTGTCAGACGTGTTCTTAAGTTTCTAGGTTGCCCAGAAACTAAAGTAGTAACAAGGGTCCTATTTTGAAGCTTTGTATCTTTGATTCTGAGCTTACTTAATGAGATCTAAAAGTTCAGTCATGTAGTAGAGATGTTAGGGTACAAATATCAAGCACTATATCAGATTAACAACATCACATGAGAGATATTAAGGCCAGTCAAAGTGATGTCAGAAAACGATTCTTGAACATTTTTGGGTTTTCCAGAAATGTTCTTGAGCAAATTAATAACCTATGTTTGACCATCCTTATACTTGATTATGTTAAGGATCCGGATGATGTAAAGGCTTTATTGTGTAGTGCTCTATGTCGCTACCACATAAAATAACAACTTGACCTAACAATCAAAGATCAAGAAGATCGTATGTAAAATCCCAAATTTTACGAATAAAGATTTAATTTTCTCAAAATATTTTTTTAATATTATGGTATGGATTTGAGATAATGTTATAGTTGTTTGTAGTATTTATAAATTTTGCAAAGTATGCAAGTTATCAGATTATATTCGATTGGTCTGGGAATATTCATTTTAGCAGAGAATATTCATACAACTACAATCATCGGTGGACCCTACAACGGAATTATTGTTTAATGAGAAAATGACAAAAATATATTTATGAAAATAACGGCAGAAGTTTTGTCGTTAAAACCGCTGAACTATCCTAGAGTAAAAGTACAATGAATACACGTGGGTCGCATAAGTAGTAGTACTCAGATTGATTATCGATGCTTACGTGAGAAGTCACTCGCTTTTGTTCAATTATTGCTACGAGATTCTTTTACAAGTATCTCACGTTATTGATTCAATTATTGTCGATTGTTATATATATATATATATATATATATATATATATTATATGAGTTTTGTTTTATTAGTATTATTAATAAAATGTAAAAAACTTTATATATAAAATGTAATACTTTTATAAAGTTATTTATTTTATTAGACAATAATTAGAGTATATTATATTTTATTATGCATAGTGTTTGTATAATAGTGCTCGCATAAGTGTTCAGATAGTAAAATCTTTTATATAAAATAGAATACTTTTTATAAAGTTGTTCGCTTTTATTAGATTATAAATAAATATATTATATTTTATTGTAAACCAATCTGGACCGTCCGTTTAAAAGTAAATCAATCTGGACCGTTCATGGATTAGTTACTATTCAGTCCATTCTTCTATAAATAGAAGCTCATTCCTTCATTATTTCTTATGAATTCACTGAAACTCTAGAGAGAGAAACTATAGAGGAAATTCTTCTTCTATAATCTTAAGCGTATTTCTTTAGCGTTTAAGAAAGCTTTGAGCATAGTGCAAGTTTCTTCAAGTATATCCCCGCCCTACCGTCGGAGTACTCTTCTTTATAAGGTAAGGGGTATTATTTTTTTCGTATTCATAAAGAGAACTTCTGTTATTCCATTCTTTATTATTTTGTTAGAATAAACTATATACGCGGTCTACCTTATACTTGGTGAAATTCTTCTGTTATTCCATTATTTATTATTCTGTTGGAATAACTGTATACGCGGGCTACCCTATACTTGGTGAAATTCTTCAGTTATTCCATTATTTATTATTCTCATTGAATAACTCAGATACGCCAAGCTACCCTATACTTGGTGAAATTCTTCTGTTATTCCATTCTTTATTATTCTGTTAGAATATCTTATCTGTGCATTCTACGCTGGACCTGGTTCCGTTATTTATTATTCGCTGGAATAACTCGCTCATGCCAAGTACCACACGCACGGTGATTTTGTTGTTATTACATTCTTTATCATTCTCATTGAAATATCCTCATTCATGCGTTCTACTACCGGACCCGGTTCTCGTTATTTATTATTTTGTTGAATAACTCGTCATGCCAAGTACCGCATGCATGGTGATTTCGTTGTTATTCCATTCTTTATTATTCTATTGAACATCCTCGCTTGCATGTAATTTCACCGACCGTTCCGTTATTTATTATTCTGTTGAATAACCTGCCTATGTGAAGTACCGCATGCACGGTGATTTCTTTTGTTATTCCATTCTTTATTATACTCAACTTGGTTATAGTTTTGACTTCTATACTTCATGAAATTAGTGGAATATCCTCGATATTTGCGCTTCATCCAAAGATCTTTTCATGGAAATATTCTTCCGAGCATTCTTGAATTTTACTCTACAAAGAAGTATCACGTTGACAATTTGACGTTATTAGTTCCCGGATAATTTAATTCTTGAACTTGTTTTATTGAATTCTTATATCATTGTCATCATCCTCATGTTTATATTTTGTTGAAAGTCATCTGTGGCCTCAGTAGTGCATAGATGGACTTGGTATGATTATGACCAGATTATTCTAGATAATCATGACCGTAATGTTACAAATGATGTGAAAAAGTCCTCATCGCCTGTAGTAGTGCATCGATGGACAGCTTTTTGTATGATTATGGCTATGGATTCTCTTCTACCAAGGGAGCAAAGATGAATTGTTTTATGGCATGATCGGACTGTTGATGAAAACACATAATTATCTTCGCACGTAGTGCATAGATAATTCGTGGTCGTGATACTAAATAATATCATCGGCCTATAAAGGCAAGGATGAATTGATAATGTGGATTATTTATTAAGTCGAGTCCCAAATGATAAAAGTGATGAAAAACTTTTTAAATCATAGAAGATAGTAGATTTTATTCTCTACTTGACTCTTCTAATGGATTGCTTGTTTCACTGCGCAGCTTAAACTTGATGTTTGTTATATTTTATCGCTTTAATATTGTCAAGACTAATGATAATTTGTTCGCATTATCTTAGTCATATTTTTCTTATCGAGCTAGTTGAGCTCACCCTTTCTTTCACCGTTTTCTTCGTGAAATGAGAATATAGCTGGGATAAGTCGGGGAACTGAGTGACGGTCCAGATTATAGCATTAGTAGTCCTAACTATTCTATTAAATAGTGTGACAATAAATGTAATGATGACTCCTTTGAGTGTGGATATTGTCTAGATGACAATATTCTTATTAAAACTCTCAGTTTATGTTTTGTCGTATTGTTTACACGACAGCTGTATTATTAAGTTATATTTGAATTTTGTTCCATGTATTTGGCGACTCAAGATGGGTGATGTATACCGCTTTTTGGGGCGCCACGGTTGGTATCAAAGCTTAGGGATATGATCCCTGGCTGAGATGTGAGACAAGAACTAGGAGGGGAGAGACGGGGAATTCCTTCGCTAGTATGACCTAGCTAAGTTTATTTGGTATTTAATTAGTCGGTCAGAGTATAAGGATAATATGTGATATGTTATTTAACCCTTGTTTTGTTACAGTATTTGAAAATGGCATCTGAAAATGTTGAGAATAACAATGGAGCATAGGAGACCGTTGAGTTTCCAAAGATCAATAATCAGGATAATGTGCAACAAGAAGGCGATAATCCTCCTGTAAACAACAACACTGATCAAATGAAGAATGATGGTACGTTTAGGAGCTTTTTAGAATACATGCAACACCAAAAGAGAGAGACTTCTGTTCATAATGTAGGTGGAAACAATGGCAACCCGCGGTTGGTCACCGCTAAGCAGTTCAATGAGCTGGGACCACCGGAGTTTTTGGGAAAGCCAGACCCACTTAAGGCAGAGACATGGATTAAGTAGATCACCAAGATATTTGATGTCTTGGAATGCTCAGAGGAGCAAAAATTTCTATTCGCCACCTTTATGTTGCGTGAAGAAGCAAATCATTGGTGGAATCAGAAACGCACTCCATCCCGACGCACTCAAGATGTCTTGGGAGAAGTTCCAAGAGTTGTTCAACGACAAGTACTTTCCCGAAAGTATTCGCTATATGAAGGAGGTGGAGTTCATCAAGTCGAGAAAAACAATACGACCGTGTCGCAAAGACGAGGCTAAGTTTGGCCGAGTTGTCTCTTGGTTTGATCCCATTTGGTCGATAATGAGGAGCGAATGACGCGAATGTTTCTAAGAGGTTTGAAACCCAATATACATCAATACCTCATTTCTCACAAACTTTGTTTATATTCAGATGTTGTGAATAGGGCTTAGTTATTGGAGCGCGATAATGAGTCAGCACAACCAAAAGGCAACAACCAACAACACGATAATAATTGTACTAAAGGCAACGACCATCTAATAATGATAACCATCGTGGGGAAATTATCATGCCAAGAATGGTAACCACTTCAAAGGGTAATCATGGTCAAGATAATAGAAGTGGAAATTTCAAGAAGAGAAGGTTCAATAATGATGGAAAGACAAAGAAAGACCAAAGACCCGCTTTCAAAGGAAGAAGAACGACCACCGGTAGTATGTTTCAAATGCGACAGAGGGACACATCACCAAACTGTATTTAAAGAATCCAAAGCGTGTTTTAATTACTTAAGAGAAGGTCACCTAGCTCAATTTTATCGTATGGTGAAGTCAAGTCCAGCTTGGGATAGTGATGCCAAAGGATGTCCCGCATGCCAAAGCCTAGAGTTTAAGAGAGAGCGTTTTTCTTTCTCGTGACGAGGAACCTGAATAAAATTATCACAGGTATGTTAGTCATAAACTCTTGCGAAGTCTATACCATGTTAGATACCGGTTCTACTCACTCTTTTATTTCACCTAATTGTGTTCAATGTTTGAAGTTAACTCCGGAGAAGTTAGACTTTGATATATCTGTTTAAACTCAGTTGGGAGAAACCTTCGTTACCTCCACTATTTATAAATCTTGTTCAAATCAATACTTTCACATTACTTGTCGATCTTATCTCTTTGAAAATACTTGCCTTTGATGTGATTTTTGGAAACGATTTGTTAACTACTCATCATGCTTTTCTTAAGGTTGTTAGCTTTCATACTCCTAACCAACCTGTTATGTGGATTCAAAGTAACCAAACCGCTAAAGTCAATCATTGTCATATCAAGCCATAAGTAAAGAGCCCGATCCTTTCGTTGTTGACTTCCTCAGTGTGGAATGCAATCGCCGGCACTTCTCTGTAAGAGACATTGTGAATAACGATGGCAAGTTGATAGGTATCAATGTGACGTGTTATCCAAGTCTTGGATGAGAGTCACAATTATGAATGATATTTCTATTCTACATGACAAAATGGCTAAGCTTAATCATGCGGTGAAAATACAAGTCTATCTACGATCTATGTGTATGCGCATCTATCAGATCTAACATAGCATCCCTCTCTGAAGAAGGAGATAACGCTGCAAGTTCCTACCTAATGATATCTACAGGAGCTAGCAGATTCGAGGCTAACTGCATGGTGGCATGATGCTCATCAATGTATGCGCTCATATCGGCAAGGATGCCAATCGTAAGGTATCTCATTGAGGTACTATCTGTGATGGCTACATCCCAGTGCAGATAAAGCAAGATCCCGCTTACATTCAATGCATCTCCGGCCGATCCGCCTCGCCTCTCTAATAGAGCTGTGTCTCTCCCATCAAGAGTTGTCAACATTAAGGCCCTAGCATAATCTCTCTCAAAGGTCATCAGATGTAGACTCTGCTCCAGATACTTTGTTGAATGCTGAATCACGGTAGCACTCATAGTGGGAGAATCCATCACAAATGTTGGCAACCTAGTAGTCAAATCCTCATCGATGGGAATATCAGCCTCCTCCATAGGCTCCACATCGCCAGAATCAGTCCCCTACACTGTGGATACTACCACAGCCGATGCAGTCTCTGTCTCCATCCATGCGGAATAATCTGCAGAACAACCCGGATGACAGACAGAAAACTCAGCTAGCTCACGCTGATCCCAACAGACATACAACCTGGATCTATCCTCTGCTGATAAGTGGCGAGAAGCAAAGCGCTGACTCGATGCCCCTTCAAAAGGATGGAAATCCTGGAACTGGTCAAACTGACTGTGACGACCCCAAAATAGGTCCAATCCACCCAACCCATTTTGAGTCGCCAAATACATGGTATAGAAAACAACTTCAACTTCATTATCACATTTGTCGTGTAAAATACAACAAAACATATGTTGTGAGTTTTGATACAAATATATACCAACCGCGACTCATGTCCCAACCTCGATATAGACGTCACAATGGCACCCTACATAAAGGTATAGTCAATAACCTGCTTTTAGAAATTAAAATCTTTGAAAGTGCTCAAGAAACCTTCGTACATGGGAGGCCATGCGTCTAGGTTATGATAGATATCATATGTCCACAGAATTATCCTTGGTTGATCCAATAGACCCCAAAGAAAAACGAGAAGATTACTATCATATCCTTTCCAATGGTGAGTCTTCTCTTGACATATAACTATCTCCACTATCTCCATTTGAGAATTATATTTCAACCAAACTCTAAGATTATACAGGTAATGCTCGTAGATATACTCAGTAAGTGGATGTGCACAACCTTGTCTTATGATAACATGAGGTTGTATGTCATTAGACATCTTGTATGATAGTGGCAAAACACCCTTCCAACGTTGGGTTAGCCTCACCCTATTGGATTCACCAAATATAACTATTAAATGACGTATAAAATACAACACACTTATCTAAAGTTCTTAATAAAATTATTTTCATATTGTTTAGGGAGAACCTCAACAACTATAGACCATCGTTCTATTCCCCTGTTATCCGTGCTCGACCCAGCTACATTCTTATTACATGAAAGGAATTGTGAAGCAAAAGGGTGAGCACAAATAGCTCAGTAAAGAATATTATGACTAAAGATAATTAAATTATCAATAGCCTTCGTCAGTAATAAATCAGAGATTTAGAACATATGGTAGATGATAAAACTTTTCAACTATAGTTGCGCGAACGAAAGCAATCCATTAGAAGAGTCAAATAGATCATAAAGTCTATTATCTTCTCCATGTTAAAAGTCCACCAACAATGTTTTATCCCTGTAACATCAATCAACAGTTCCTGTCCACATTCATGTGAATAACTCATAATCATAGTCGTGGTTCTAAATTCTTCTTCTCATTCAGGACAAAGATAATTTTCATCACCTGTCTTTACCTGAAACATCAAAGATCATGGTTCTACCAAATCACAGTTCCTATTCATAATCATATTGATAACTTCATCTTTGCACTACGGGCCAAAGATATTCATTAACAGTTCATCTTTACACTACAGGCCAAAGATATTCAACAACAGGTCATCTTTGCACTACAGGCCAAAGATATTCAACAACAAGTCATCTTTTCACTACGGGCCAAAGATATTCATCAATAATTCATCTTTGCACTACAGGCCAAAGATATTAATATATCAAAGAAATACATAATCATTTCAGAATTTATATAAACCATAATTATAACCATGTTGATCAATTCACCTTTGCACTTAAGCTAAAAATACTCAATTATAAATTCAATGGTCGTGATCATACCAGTCAACGATTCAACTTTGCATTACTGACAAAAGAGAACCCATAGTCACGATCATACCAATAATCTACCCATATTTACATTCAAGTCAAAGAGAAATTTCTTCACCAGGATTATAAAAATGTTATATATGATAATAAAAATAATATGATCAACAACTACATTTAATTTTAAGAGTAAGATTCATAAATCAACGATAATTTGGTCAGAAAAAGAAACTAATTTTGCCGTGAATAGTATCCCGTGAATAGTAACTCATGAATAGTAACTTGTATGCGTACATAGTACCGTATACGTAAATAGTATCGTAAACCTAAATAGTGCCATATACATGAATAATGTCGTATATGTGAATAGTACCGTATATGCGAATAGTAACCCCGACACGAAAAGATAAAGTTTCACAATAAAATCTATATCAATATTTATAACACCTTAATCCAAATATTATAAATCACTTAATAATCTCATAATCTAATATTATTAATATTACAACAATATTTTAATCATTTCTTAAACTTATAAACAATTTATTTTAATTGTTTACACTTTATTAATAAATGCATTTAATCATCCTAAAATGCCAAACTCGTAAGATTTCATCACCAATAACCAAAACCCTCATCAAAAATCTGCATATACCTTATATAGGATTCTCAAGCCATAAAATCATATTTTCCAATTTTCTTACTTCACATAACATATTTAATTCATTTACTCATAACTAGTCCATTTTCATGAAAAATATCAAATCAGTCCCATAAAATTTTCTTTTCTAGGATTTAGCAGAATATAGTCCCATATTGAACATATATTTTTCTCGGAATTTTAAAATTCATTTACTATTTTTCATATGGCCAAAACTTCCGAATATTTAGACATTTATTATAACATGTACTTTTATTCAAAAATTTCAAAATTTATAGAGTATATTTTTATTATATACATGTACTCCCAATAAAAATTTCACCAATTTTGGAGTTAACCACAAGGAGTTATAAGAGTTTACTTTTAAAATAATCTCTTCCCATAAAATTCATAACTCCTATTCTATACATCCAAAAATTGCCATTTTTGGACACAATCTAGAAAACTCATCAAATTATCATTTCAAATTTTTCCAGAATTTTTGAGGGTCGGAAAAATTACGAAATTGAAAAACATAATAACCCTTACAATCCCTTACATCAAAATAGCAGTATTTCTGACTGGAATATCGGATGTAATGCTGAAAGAAACTTGCACTAAATAGCAACTCTCAAAGTATCTAAATACTCATAAAAATACGCTCGACAATATAGAGTGAGAAAGAGAAAACTTGTTTCTGGTGTGATTTTCAATTCTAACCTAAGTGCCTATTTATAGGAAAATGCTAGAACGCCATAGGAGACTAAATTAATAAAATATTAATATTTCAAAAATTTTCTACGCACACATTTTTGACCCAAATTTCAGCCACCACCAGTGGGGCCCACCAAAATCAGATTTCCACACCAACAAAAAGTGGGGCCCACCCATGTTTTTAATAAAAAAACCATTTTATTTTCTGAAATATCAATAATTCATAATAAATAGCCATTTTATCAGAAAAATATGAATTTTATGTCCATTCCATACGAAATCGAATTCTCTACAACTTTGTAGCTTTAAGTTATTCCAAATTCCAAACAGAAAATATCCGAAATCCTCATACGGACTTTTTTCAACACCTCTTAAAATTCATAACAAATCATACATTAATTGTTAACGACTCAAAATTTGTGGACATATACTCAACTTATATATGTATAACATATCCAAAAATCACAACTATCCAACGGCCGGATTAAAATTATAACTCACGTAATAGAGTTTTAAGAACACTGATTTGATTTTTAATACCTCAATTCCGACAAAATACTGACAAAATACCTCAACATTAATTCCTTTATTTATATCCACATAAAAAATAAATATTTCCTTATCATATAAATTAATAATTAATTATTCACAAATAATATTACGTAATCACAATAATGACAACCGTGTAGTTCCTGTGAAAGAGGGGCTTTCCGAGAAGGATCTCTCTCTCATCGGCGCAATTAAATTATCTAACCTCTCCTCGATGTAACTTTCTAGACATTGCTAATAATGCTATCTAATAATATTATTCAAATAATATGAATTATTGATATGATAATGGGAAATATCAAAAAAGGACAATTATTAAAACAACAATAATATAAAATATCAACGCAACAATTATCAATCAATAAAATAAAATATCGAATAAGAATTATCGTAATAATTATCGAGTAAAGTGCCTTCACGTAAGAATCAATAATTCCAAAATATTGTGCAATACCGCAAATCATCAGGCAACCACGCAGTATTATCGTATTTTAACCACCAGGTATTCCAACAGTGTTAATGGTAACAATTACGTCGTTATTTATAAAAACTCAAACTTGTCATTTTTTTCATCCGACAGTTATTTGTTATGGGGCCCACAAATGGTTGCGCTATCGTACGAATATTCCCTGACAACAAGAATATTCCATGACCAAACGAATATTCCCCGACAACAATGAATATTTTATAACCACTTGCTTATTTTGCAAAATTTTATATATCACCCTTAACTTTAACTTTTTTATCAATTTAACAATTTACTGAATAACAATTATAAAAAAAATGAAATACTTTTATTTCATAAAATACGGGGTCTTACACTGACATATCACGGCTAGTGGGTGGTAAGTAATCATGCCCCTCAAGCCAGCTAGAGGGAGATAATCCATGCCCGGAACAAGTTGTAAGGTGAGCTAAGCCCTGAACACGGTAATATAGCAAACGAATCTCCGATCCCTGCCAGGAAAGCTGACCAAGATGCAACATCTATACACTCCACAGGCTAAAAGGAGTATGACATGGCTACATCATGGGTGAAACAATACCCATGCCGTTTAAAAGTGCCAATCGATCTCAAGTGTGACATAAACCACACATACAACATGACCGAGCTTCCTGTAAACACTCCCATCGGATAAGTGCAGCAGTATGTGGCCGACCTCAGAGTCTCTACTATGATCATCAGTACAATGGTGTGACCCTCTCTGAGAGCTCTCACTTCCATGATGACTCTTAAGTCCAATTCATCCATGTACCGTGGCATGAAGACATACGACAGTATGCACAATAGCAGTACATCCACTCTGGCCAAATGACAATGATCCTCCGGTGTGGTGAAATCCCCGAAATGCCATGCATAACTATCCTCCAAACCAAATCTATCAAATAGAAAATGCTGGGATATAACGTGGCCAGATGTGAGCTCATCTTGCACCACCCTACGCCTCAATCCAGTGAGGGTCAGGAACTGCCTATTCATGTCTCCAATCACCATATGCACGCAAGGTATGTCTAGTGGAAGCATCGTCGAACGTGCATACTCCTCCAAAGTAGGAGTCAACTCCTGGGTCCCAAATCAAAAAACCTGCCTCTCCAATACCCAGTGCTCTAGCATGCCCTCTATGAATCCTACAAGAACCTGAAACATCAATGTGGTCATAGTGTCAGCCAAAAAGTCGATCTACAAATACCTTATCTCGATGGTAACATACTATCATACCACGATCGCATACTGTGTGCCACCAATATTGGTGGGTATGATCAATACAAATTAATCGTCGAGGAAGACATCTGTATGGTCGTCTCACAAGACCATCCAGGGGTCAATGCTGAATATCTCTAGACATACATACATATGCTTAACATAATAACATGCATGATACAATAGATGGCATTATGATATAGGGAATGGAAAACTATACATACATTCCTAAGTATATCATCATCTAATACATCTCTGTACATCAAAAATACAGGGAAATGGTGCAAAACTGCCCTATAATTAATAGAGGCCTATCAAAAGATATAGCGAGAATGGGGCGAAGCTACCCAATGTCTAACAGAGGCCTATCAAAAGAGACAACGAGAATATTCATCAGAACAAGATAATGGTGTCAATGTATACATCAATAATCATGTCCACCTGATGTAACTCCTCTTGAGTTGTTGGATCTCTATCCACAGGGATGTCAGGCCTATACAATGGAGGATCTACACCGGAAAAACCATATGGGTCACCTGAGGGGCCAGCGCCAGAGTTGGAAGGATCAAAAGTATCTGCCTCTGAAGGATCTCTGCCCAAGTGTCGGATAAAGAAATGTGCCTTGCTTCAATCACGGGTCAAACTCATCGGCCTGTGGTCAAATGAGTTCTGATCTCTGGACATAAAGCTAGCTAATCCGTCTATCATCACGGATCTCCGGAACCATATCCCCATGAACTGAGTGGCGTGGATCCGGGCTCCAATGGTACGAGGGAACCACCAACGCTGGAATATCTCTTGAGTACAGGGTGTAAAAACCCAAAACCCTAATAAGACTCGTATGTATAAAATCCCGTTATATAAAAAAAAATTACTCCGCTCTAAATGTGTTATGTGTTAATATATACTTTGTTTAACAATTTGACCTATAAAAATTTTATCCTAAAAACGCCGTGTTTCGACACCTCGTGCTTAAAATTTTTCTTCCATAATCGACTTTTCTAGATAATTATTTTGACAAGTTGCTTTGTCGCGGCTTACAATCGACAAAACGCTTTTGTCGTGCTTGTTAGAATTAGTGAGAAATTTAGGTTAACAACCCTAGATTTATAAACCTTAACCCTAATTAGAAAAACCCTAACCCTAATTTGTAAACCTAACCCTAATTAGCTAACCTAACCCTAATTACCTTATGTTAACACCTAATCATGGTTAGTAAACTTCAATTAGGTACTACTAAACATCATTTAACATTCCTAATCATTAAAAACAAAACCCTAATCAAGATTAGAGAGGATTTGGAAAAAACTAAGCTACTAAACAAACCTAACTAGCTCACAAGTAGGTTAGGAGTCACCATTCAAGTCCCTAGTTTACATAACATGCTTGTAACTCCCAAGCATGACATTAGTCATCGACGAGATATTTGTAGAGGCAAGTTGGTCAAAAATGACCAAAAAGCCAAGTCAAGAATTCTATAAATAGAACCTTGTAATGAGCAAACTCACAAAATTCCTAAGCCTAGATACACTTATAAAACTTACCAAATCAAGTTTGGGTGTTAGCAACAACAACATCAGAAGCTAGAATTGAAAATCATTCAAGAAAAGGTACAAACCCTAGTTCATAGCTAGCTCTTTGATCCTTTGTTAATTTTATTGGTTAGATGTTTGGAAATATGTATTAGTATGTTAGAAAGTATGTTAGATTGGTAGAACACATTTTCATAACATCTAGATGCCTTAATTAAGTGTTTTAAGAAATCTAGAAATTTTGAAAAACTAAGTCTGATAGCCGAATGTCAAGGCCTTTAGATTCATATGTGCTTATGTTTTGGTCTGTTATTTGTTTAATATTTATAGCCTGTTAGTAGGTCTTTAATCTGGAAAACAAAACAGGTTCATTGGAACCATAGATTTCAAGTTATAAGTAGTCAAAGTGGGTTTACCGTTCACGGATTTCAGTTTTCTAGGTTACCCAGAAAACTCAAGAACAGTCGAATCGGTTACTTTGACCAACCTTTTTAATCGTGTTCTGGTTGTTATTTTTGTAAGGTTTTGTTATAGATCAACACCCTGTTATATGTACTACATATCTATGATCTCAAATTGCTTAAACAGCTAATAGTATTACTGGAATTAATGGTCAAAAGTCGTTTGATCGCATAACGCTTTCTAGTCGCCTTAAAACCAAGAACACGAAGAACAACGTTTGATCGTGCTTTGACCAAAGATAATTAGAGACCTTAGATTTATGTTTTGTTCAGTTAATGTTATATATATGTACTTCGACATATATACTACATGTTACAACAAACGCCACACACATCTAATACACAGAATCAAAGATATTTAAGCCACAAAACCGTTAACCTATTACATTTACTATTGCTCGGGTTTACCTGAAACTCAAGAAACGATTTCTAACAAAGTGACTTTGAGCCTCTATAACTTCTTGTTATATGTAGGTTAAAGCCTAAATTTAGATTCATGTTGTACTACTGTATGAGTACTACAACATCAACTCTTAACCAAACCAAAAATCATTATCAGTAGCTTTTTAATTAGTGGTCAAACTGGTCACTCGACCATGACCAAACTGTTACCCAGAAACTCAAGAACATCTACAACGACACTTTCAGTCACTGAAGGGCATTAGCGATAGATATAAATTATTTTTCTAAAAATAAATTATAAAAATTAGAAATAATTAATAAATAAATATAAAAAAATATAAAAAAAGTTTTAAAAATTATATTAAATAATTATAATTAAATTCTAATATTTTTACATAAATTTAATAATTATTTTATTTTATTTAGATATTATTAATAATTAACTTATTAATAAAGAAATTAGAATAATTATTTATAAATATTAAATAATTATGGAAAAATATTATTAATGATATAAAATTATAATAAATGAATATAAATTTTTAAAAATAATAATCAATATTTTTGTAAAATTTTAAGTAATTATTAATTACCTAAAATAGAAGTAAATGATTTAAAAATCATTTAAAAGATAAATAAATGTTTTAAATACTTTAAAACTTCTAAAAAGGTATTATAAATGATAATTAAATTTTATAAATAAAATTTAGTCCATTTATCAAAGATATTAAACACCGAAGCCCTATTAAATCTAACCCGATATTATATAAATGTTTTATTTGAGTATTGTTATCAATACTAACGTGTTAGATTTATATATATGAACATCATAGGTATTTATTAACGATTGAATAGCATAACTTGACTGATCTACGCTCAGGCAAGTTTCCTATACCCAAGTTATTACTTATGCAAATTTCTTAATCCTTGTTTATTCATTGAACAAGATTTTTATCTTGATATGTTGTTGATATAATATACTACACCTACAATTGAATTACCTTTTTATTGTAAAGTTATTGCTATAGCTTCAACATAACTAAGAAATGAATCGTTTATTCATATGATATTGTTTATTGAGCATAAACTGTTAAGTTAAACCAAATTATTTTGGTAAGACATCCTATACTGAAGTTAGGTATCCCGTAGGGATCTAAATTTAATCAATAATATATCGACACTAATGTTAAAGCGCTTGAGCAATCGGGTAGGATGAGATGCATACTCCTAAGATGTTGAATGGGCTGATCCCCTATCTCATATCTGAAAAAAATTTCTAAGTCAGTGTGACTGACAGAAATAAAGAAAAATTCCAGAAATGGTTCAAATAAATAAAATTCCAGAAATGGTAACAACTATCAGTTGAAATTTGAATTGTGTATTTCTTCAAATCATATATTGTTATAAATACAAAACTTGCTGAGCATGTCATAGCTCACCCTTGTAAATTATTCCCTTTGCAATTTTAGATGGTAATCCTGGAACATCTGGAGTAGATAAAGGGAAGAGTCTCTACATAGATTAGATTATATTCTTGTCTATTTGAATACCTTGTAATAAGAACTTGTTATGTGATTCATGTAATCGAATCTTAATATTATATATATAACATCTTTTACTTCCGCAACCGTGTTTTCTTACATATATAGATGTAAATTAGACTTCTTCAATCTAGTTGAGATCCTTGGGAACTATTTATCCGAGTGAGGGTATTAATAGCATGGACCTGCTCATGTTGTTATTGATACTCGGATTTTGATAGATAGTTACTATCGATACGATAGATAAATTTGCTTTGCTTAAACTATACATCTGGGTGAGGGTATTAGTAATATGGACTATTCATATTATTACTGGTACTCTGAATTTCGGATAGATAGACTTTAGTCACAGATACAGTTCATATATCCAAGTGAGGGTATCCAAACACAGTAATAGTTCTCTAAAGAATTACCATCTGTTATGGGATACTGTGAATCTTGGATCTATGAGAATTATATCTGATAGTCCCTCTATTTAATGTAATATTTTAATCAGTTACCATGAGTGTATAGATTTAAATGCATTATGTTGATTCACTGTAAACACCATATCGGATACCATGAGAGTATAGATATGGGGTTATTACACAGGGACCCTCCGACAAAGGTAAAACTATCAACCCCAACAATGGGATGTCAAATATGGGTAATCTCGAAAATGTGCCAATTACGCTTGGAAGGAGGCAAGATGGCATACGAATCTCTCCTGTAGTGCTATTGATAGCATGCTCTCCTAAGTAGAGCTCCCATCCTCCATCTGTGAAGAGAGGAATCCTATGGGTGGAAATCGCATGCTCGACACCAGTCGGGTACCCATCCTCAAATCCAATGCTCAAATGCTCCCCAAAATAGGGAACCCACGTGATGACATCCGCTGTCAACAACTCCAACTGTATGCGACAATGAGTAAAACCCTCAGTAACAGGGACCTCCTCTAGTATGGAATGATGCCATCTCCGTCCTTGTGGATAGGTATCTAAGCCTAACACACTCACAGGACGCAAACATGGGAGCCTCTCATAGGCTCAAAACTTCCAACATAAAGGCAACATCTGCTGTCAGTCAACACTCTTAACATGTACGTGGGAAAAGACAAGAGAAATACTCACCAAAGAAATGGGTAGAATCTCAACTGCCTCTGGCCAAGCCTCTCGCAAGTGCGTATGCATTCCCCGAGGAAGTAGGTGAAGGTGTAGGAACCCTAATCATAATCTCCAATATGGTTCATGTGTCAAGTGGCGCTAATCAAAGCGAAGGACACCATATAAGAGTAATCACATGATCACTAGAAAATCGCCAAAGAATGCGATCCCTTACTCTCACATCATCGCATGGGATCACTCAACAACATTTCATAGATCTACGCCAAAGGACCTCGCCTGCTTAGTCCTCGCCTTGAGCGCCTGCCTTGAACTCCTAACAAGGATCTGACGGTAGTAGGGCTGATATCTGCCATACAAGGCACTGGTACCCCTCAAAACTCTATACTTGTGATAAACCGCCAATCCATCGGCGTCATCATCACCTCACAATCCAGTAAATGGAGTGATTGAGTCTGGTGAAACTAGCGCTCAGACAATGCCCTGAGGTAACCTCAGGGACAACGATGGGGAAGAATGGAAAAGAACGTCCCGAATCCCCAGCCATGTATAATCGCTCTATAATCATCATGCAAAGCCTGATACATAGAGTGGATGTCTTTGAACCGCCCCCAGGTCGTAAAAGTCGGGAACCTACATCAAATGCAGATCAACATCAGAACCCTTTACTCATTATCAATAGGAAATAAAGAAGATTAAGATCTAACTTTATACCTCATTTGTATGCAGGTATACTGAAGGGTGTCGACTCAAGTAAGCCAGAAGCTCTGGGTTCACCACCTGAATGCCTGGAAAATCCCTACAGGGAACACGTGCAGCAGGAGCAGGGTCCACAATCGGAACATCCTCCTCCTTATCCTTGACGTCCGATACTTCAACCTGGATAGGATGTATCACCGCCTCCACCAAACGATGAGGCTATCTAACAGAACGAGGTCGAGGCACTTTGGAATTCCTTCTCCGTACACCAGAAGTGATCCTGCGGGAACTAATCGGCTGATCCGGATCCATAATATCTGGACAACAAGTCTCCAAATCACCTCAGAATAGGTGTGGTAAATTCTTATTTGGAGCTTTTCAAAATGCATTTTTATGATTACATGCATGCATGCATTATTTTAACATACTTCTACAGTAGAGTTAAAAATGCATGACTACAAAATGCCTACATTTTGGAAAATTTTGCCATAGTCCATTTTGTAAATAGGACTATCCACATGCACATAAAAATGACTAGGTGACCATTCAAGAGCACACCTACCCAAAGTCATATACATCCTACATGCATTAATACATCATAGTAAAAAATTCGTAAGTGTAGTCTAATTACCAAGATTATTTTTCTTTTATACCTTTACTCATTTGTCCTCAAATAGGATAAGAAATGACAGTAAAAGGTGCCAATTTGACTATTTCAAAAGTCCAATTTTTTCACATCATTATGTTCAACATGGTTTAATACTTACATTTACTATGTTGAATATTTTTTATAAAGTCATATCATCATGCATATTTACTACTATGTGTCTAGATGCATTTCATGTGATAAGTCATTTTCCAACGGATAGAAACTGGAAAAGAATACATGCATACATTACCGGATGAAGTAGAACACTTGTACAAGAGCGTAATTTCTGCGAAAAGTCACTCGAACTCAGCAGATCTGAAGAAGAGCTCTCAGATTTCCTTTGCGGCACAACTTGAAAGTGACTTATGAAAGAAACTCGCAAGCATTACATACCCATAGTTGGCCGTAGATCTACCGGTTCATCGTCAGCAGTGTGTACATTGCTGCTACCAAGTAGTGTACTTTCATGCACCCCTACATGGGTCCCACCTTCCCAAGACCCCTCATCGTAGTAATAATTGAGTATAAATGAGTGACTTCTCACGTAAACATCAATAATCAATACCGTGTGCTACTATGAAACCACACGCATTACTGTACTTTTAACACCAGTATTTCAATAGTTAACAGTAAAACTTTTGCCGTTATTTTTATAAAAAGATATTTATGTCATTTTCTAACTCCGATAATAATTCCGTTGTGGGGTCCACCAATGATTGTGTCGTCGTACGAATATTTCTTGTTAAAATGAATATTCCCTGACCAATCGAATATTTTATAACAACTTGCATACTTTGCAAAAATTATAAATACTACCCACAACTATAACATTATATCAAATTCACATCATAATATTCAAAAATTTATTTCGAGAAAATTAATCTTTATTTATGAAAATTGGGGTCTTACAACGTGAAGTTGAATTCTTTATTGACCTTGAACTCCGGTACAAAATCAATTTCTAAAACCTCATATTGAATGGCTCCTATTAAATTTCGTGGAGTTAAAGGTCCAATTACAGAGTTGTTAGACATCGATTTTATTCGGCCCAAGACATCTCCTTGGGGTGCTCCTATTTTATTCAGTAAAGAAGAAAGACCGGAGTATGCGACTTTTTATTAACTAATGAATTGAACCATGTCACCATCAAGCATAGGTATCCGCTACCTCACATTGATGACTTGTTCGACCAAATTAAGGAGCACAATTCTTTTCAAAGATTGATCTTCATTTTGGATATCATAAGTTGAAGATTAAAACCGAGGATATTTCAAAGACTACCTTCGAATCTAGAGTACGAGCATTATGAATTCTTAGTCATGTCTTTTGATCGACTAATGCTCTTGGTGCTTTTATGGATATGATGAACCGTGTGTTCAAAAAATATTTGTATAATTTCGTTGTCGTCTTTATTGATGACATCATCATCTATTCCAAAAGCTGTGAAAATCATGAGCGCCATTTGAAGCTGGTCCTTCAAAGGCTTCATGATAACAAGCTATATGTCAAGCTGAAGAAATATGAGTTCTGGCTTGAGGAAGTAGCATTCCTTGGGCACGTGGTGTCAAAACATGGAGTATCTGTTGACCCGACGAAGATTGAAGCAATACAAAGTTGGGAGCAACCGAAGTTGGTGACCGAAGTACGTAGATTTCTGGGCTTAGCTGGTTATTATCAGATATTTGTGGAAGGATTTTCTCAAATTGCTACTCTGTTAACTCAGCTTACTCGGAAAGATATAAATTTGTATGGAGCGAGGAATGCGAGAAGAGTTTCCAAGAACTCAAGAGGAGACTCATTTCGGCACATGTTCTGATAATACCATCTAGTTCAGATAGATTTGTTATCTACAGTGATGCTTCGAGCAAAGAATTAGGATGTGTTCTCATGCAACATGGGAAAGTCATAGCCTATGCCTCGCGACAACTCAAAGAATATGAGAGGAATTATCCTACTCATGATCTGGAGTTGGCAGCAGTCATTTTTGCATTGAAGATCTGGAGACACTACTTGTATGGGGAGAAAGTGGAGATTTATACGGATCATAAAAGCCTTAAATATTTCTTCACCCAAAGGAACTCAACATGGGGCAACGACGTTGGCTCGAGCCGTTGAAAGATTACGATCATACCATCCAATACCATCATGGAAAAGTAAATGTAGTAGTTGACGCATTGAGTAAAAGATCATATGCGGGTACGAGTGTGATATTGTCAACGCAAAGGCCCATTTTGTATGACTTGCAAAAGATGGAGATAGAGTTAAAAGCTCCAAGTACCCACGTGATGATATCTGATAGACACGTAATTCATACATTTTATTATCCCTAATTTTGTCCTTTTAATTATATTAGATTATTAAATTAATATGTTTTATTTTATTTTGTAGGATCTAATATTTATTGCAATAAAGTCAAAATCTTGGTGATCAAACGATATTTATTGCTCTTATTCATATAAGGAATGCCCAAGAAGAATCCGACAAGGAGAAGGAAAGAGGTTGAACAATCTTAGTGTGCAAGTCAAATCCAACAAGAGAAAGAAAAGTTTATCTAGAAGATCTTTTTGAGAAGTTGATTGCCACTAGGAAGTTGAATCCTACATGGAAAAGGAACAAAAGTATCCAAGTTCAATGAATCTAAATTAGGGTTCAAAGTTATTTTCCCTATAAATAGGTCTCTTGTTTTAGAAAGAAAAGGATGAGGTATTTTATTAGTTTAGATTAGGAGTAGGAGTAGGAGTAAATTAAATTACGTCTTCATTGTACGCTCGTTGGATGGTCGTTAATTAAAGGGAGTTTTCTTATTTATTTTTAATCTTCTTCTTTTCTTTATTTTAGTTAATTTATTTATGTCTAGTTAATTTTTTTATATCTAGGATGAAGATGAAATTAAATAATTATTTGTAATAATATTTTTCATCTCATCTATTATTTATGCTTTTATGTTAAATTGATTTCGCCTTCATGTTTCGTTATTGAAATACCTTCGTTTTATAGTTCTTATGTGATTTTAAATTAATTAAGAGGTTTTGATAGATTATTGTTAAGATATGAGTTTTTCATAATCCATTCTTGCTCAAAGAAGTTTTGATGGGTTATAGTTAATCCTTAAATTTTCATAGTCTATGCTTGCCCACGTTAATTGTAAATTACTAAATTAAAGGGAAAGGAGATCAAAATCATAATTTGAGTTATAAAAATAGAAGAGATTAAATTATATGTTATGTTTATTATTTAGTGGATTCAGATTCCTAGATTGTTTCCTCATTATTTATTTTTCATATTCTAGTTAATTAAATCTCAATCTTTATTTCTAATTCCCCTAAAATAGATATTAAGGAAATATTAAAATTAATCTAGTCTCTGTGGGTTCGACCTGTACTTTGCAATTCTTCAATTCGACACTGTGCACTTGCAGTACATATTTTTGACACATCAAGTTTTTGGTGTCGTTGTCGGGGACTAGACTTAATTTTATATTCCTTAATTTTTATTTATTCGAATTAGTTTTTTTTTCCTTCTAATATTTTTTCCAGGATTATTGAAGCGGATCGAAGGAGCGAAAAGATAAAGATTTTGTTGTTGCGCTTTCTTCGATACTTCGTATCTCCAATCTTTTTTTAAAGAAAATAGTAGATCGTGGTGTTCAAAAGGTATACGCCTAAAGATTGTGTGGTTATTTAATTAGTCACCGATTCTACTTGAGAGACTCCCACCTTTCTTACACTTACACAGCTAGTGGTGTGATTAATTTCAGATTTGGGGACTTTAGCAAAGGTAACTTGGAACAGCTAGAGTCAGTTTAGATTTTATTTAGGTTAACCATAGAATTAGGATTTTAATTTTATTTTATTTATTTATTAAATATTTTTTTTGTGCGTAATTTCGTGGTTAGTTATGTTTTGTTTTTTTGTGATTTGTGGAAAAATGAATTCTTATTATAGTTGGAATAATAATTTTTCTTGGAATCAAGAACCCTACGAAAATTTTAATGCACACCAAGTAAATCAATTTTTTCTAACTTATGAAAATCGTTATCTAAATCTATATCCATATCCATATTCGGATCCAGAACCTCAATATCCACAAGAATTATCAAATAAAGAAGACGAATGACTTAGTGCCCTGGAGAAAACTACGAATGTTTTAATGGAAGAACAATTTAGTATTATATCTCGTCTAGAAATTCAAATGAGTCGTTTAACCACCATAATAAATGAACAAGAGGTGGGTGGATTTTCTAGTAACTCTAAGGTTTATTTTGAAAATCTTATGGTTGTGGAAATGATGAAGAAAGTGAAAATTTTATATTCAATTCTACAAAATTTGAGTTAAACGTATTTGAGGAGTCTATAAATTATGAGTCTATGACTAAAATTGATCATGTTGCATTTGATGAGTCTGTTGAAAAAGTCTATAAGCCTAAAGTTCCATACCCCAAAAGACTTATTCCTAAAAAATCACTCACTCATTTTTTGGACCAGCCCATTAAAGTAAACATGATCCACGAGTTGTCATTGACCCAAGAGATAATTGAAAATAGACTCTTGATTGAAAAAGATCCAAGTTATTTTTCTTAAATCACCTTTACCAAAATTGGAATGAATCCAAATATTTAGATAAGGTCAATGAGCCGTTGAGATCCACTACAAATAAGTCAACTAAACTAGAACATGTATTTGAACCAATTCTTCCATCATTTGAACATGTTAATGAAAGTTTTCTTGAGGTAAACTTGAAGCATAACTGTGATGAAAATTCTGACTATTTTCAATTTCCTGAACCTCCTGAAAATAATGAAAAGTTCACATTCACTTATCCATTTGTAACATTCTTTTTTAGTCACATAATTTTTAGGATTTATAAAATTTGTAGATATGTACATTTGTTTTCTTTCTCACCACATCTTCTTGCAGAACAAATGCCCCGCATAGAAGGTACAATTCTTTCACATCTTTGTTCTCTTTTCTTCATTTGCATACATTGAGGACAATGCATGATTTAGGTATGGGGGGAGTTTGTTTGTATTAGATTTATTTTTTCTTTTTACGAAACAAAAACAAACACAAAAAAAAATTAAAAAATTAAAAATTTTGTTTGACTTTTTATGAATTGAATTAATTTTAATAAGTGTTTGTGGAGCAAAACTCATGAGTGAGATTGAAAGATTTAGAACTCTTGAATTTTTGATAAGATACAAAATCTTAGTTTAAAACACCATCTGGATTAAAATTGATTTCACAAGTATTTTTGCACTTCACGTTTGCACTAATTCTTAGTTGTGGGGTATAAACCATGATTCGAGTAATTTCAAAAAAAACATAGAAAAAAAAAGAAAAGAAAAGAAAAGAAGAAAGAATGAAAAAAAATGAAGTTGAGAAAAGTTGAAAAAAAGGAATAAATAACTGCTTCAATGTCCATTAAACGAAATAACTGGGTATCCAAGCCTCGGGAAGCATCGATATTCACGCTGAAAAGTGTGATGGATAAAAGCAGCTTGACTAGTCTAATTTTTTGGCCTTTGTTACTCGAGTTAGTAAATCCTTAGGGGTGTCTCTACACTTAGTGCCCTAAAGCCATCTGGTTTGGGAGTCATTGGTCCAACGCTCTCTCTACATAGGTAACTCTGAAAAGCCTAAGGAAATGAGACATTGCACAAGTCAAGAATAAAAATTGAAAAAAAAATGGAAAAAAGAAAGAAAAAAGAAAAAAAAGAAAAAAAAAGAGTTTACTTGATTTTCATGGTAAAAATCCCTACTAAGAGTTACATCACATACACATGCATGCATCACATGAAATTGATTTAATGAAGGATGGTGTCTAAAATGAAGATCGAGTATTTTTGATAAGGTGAAAGTGTGATTTTGAATTTAATCTTGCTTATGTATAATGCCCATAAATATTTAGAAGCTTTCTTCCAATTTCATAATTTGTTGAATACAAAAATATTTTTAAATTTTGTGGGTATATTCACTGCAAACCCTCACGAGACACAACTCGTCCACTTGGGGTAACCTTGGGGTTTAAAGGCTTGTTGCACATTCTAATTGCAATCGTGTTTCCTACGAAAATAGGGTAGTGTAATTTTTGTTTTATTTTTATTTTACTCGAGGACGAGCAAAAGCTTGGTATGGGGTATTTGATAGACACATAATTCATACATTTTATTATCCTTAATTTTGTCCTTTTAATTATATTAGATTATTAAATTAATATATTTTATTTTATTTTGTTGGATTTAATATTTGTTGCAATAAAGTCAAAATCTTGGTGATCAAACGATATTTAATGCTCTTATTCATATAAGGAATGCCCAAGAAGAATCCGACAAGGAGAAGGATAGAGGTTGAACAATCTTAGTGTGCAAGTCAAATCCAACAAGAGAAAGAAAAGTCTATCTAGAAGATCTTTTTGAGAAGTTGATTCATTAGAAGTTGAATCCTACATGGAAAGGGAACAAAAGTGTCCAAGTTCAATGAATCTAAATTAGGGTTCAAAGTTATTTTCCCTATAAATAGGTCTCTTGTTTTAGAGAGAAAAGGATGAGGTATTTTATTAGTTTAGATTAGGAGTATGAGTAAATTAAATTACGTCTTCATTGTACGCTCGTTTGATGGTCGTTAATTAAAGGGAGTTTTCTTATTTATTTTTAATCTTCTTCTTTTCTTTATTTTAGTTAATTTATTTATTTTGCATGTCTTGTTAATTTTTTTATATCTAGGATGAAGATGAAATTAAATAATTATTCGTAATAATATTTTTTATCTCTTCTATTATTTATGCTTTTATGTTTAATTGATTCTGCCTTCATGTTTCGTTATTGAAATACCTTCGTTTTATAGTTCTTATGTGATTTTAAATTAATTAAGAGGTTTTGATAGATTATTGTTAAGATATGAGTTTTTTATAATCCATTCTTGCTCAAAGAAGTTTTGATGGGTTATAGTTAATCCTTAAATTTTCATAGTCTATGATTGTCCACGTTAATTGTAAATTACTAAATTAAAGGGAAGGGAGATCAAAATCATAATTTGAGTTATAAAAATAGAAGAGATTGAATTATATGTTATGTTTATTATTTAGTGGATTCAGATTCCTAGATTGTTTCCTCATTATTTATTTTCATATTCTAGTTAATTAAATCTCAATCTTTATTTCTAATTACTTTAAAATAGATATTAAGAAAATATTAAAATTAATCTAGTCTCTGCAGTTAAATTGCACTTTCCAGCTTCTTCAATTAGACAATCGTGCACTTGCATAGACATATTTTAATACATCAATATCAAATATACGAGTAGAACCGACTTTAATCGATAAAAGTAAAAGTCGCTTTCAAGCTACTGACCCGGAGCTGATGCGTATGAAGAAGAAAGTGCAAAAAGGTGCTATTCCAGAAGCAAGAATCGATGAAGTAGGAATACTTCAAGTCAACTACAGACTTTGTGTTCCTAACGATTTTGACTTGAAGCATAGAATGAAGATGGAGGCACACAACACACCATTTGCAATCCATCCTAGGGTTACCAAAATGTATCATGATCTTTGACATACATTTTGGTGGAGTAATATGAAGAGAGAGATCGCGGAGTTTATCTCGAGGTGTTTAACTTGTCAACGTGTAAAGGTGGAGTATAAGGTGCCAAAAGGTCCATTGCAATCACTTGAGATTCTGAAATGGAAGTGGGAACACATTACTGTGACGCCCCCAAAATAGGTATACATCACCCATCTTGGGTCGCCAAATACATGTTACTGAATACAAATACAAACTTAATTATACAACATGAGCTGAGAGTTTTTACACGAATATTATCTTCTAGACAATATCCAAACTCAAATGGAGTCCACATTACATTTATTATCACACTAATTTATAGAATAGTGAGGACTACTATAACACCATCTCGGACCATCACTCCGTTCCCTGACTAGTTCCGGCTACGTTCTCATTTCCTAAAGAGAACAATGGAAGTAAAAGGGTGAGCTCAACTAGCCCAGTAAGAAATATTATGAATAAGATAATGCAGAATAAGTTATCATTAGCCTTCAATAATGTTAAACTGATAGAATATAATAGACAACAAGTTTAACTGCAGCGGAACAAGCAATCCATTAGAAGAGTCAAGTATAGCATGATATCTACTATCTTCTATGATTTAAAAAGTTTATCATTAACTTTATCGTTGGGACTCAACTTAATAAATAAATCACATCATCTAATCATCCCTGAACTATGGGCCAAGGATATTCATTAGTATCACGTCCACAAATTATTCTTGTACTACAGGCCAAGAATATTCGTGTAATCATCAATAGTCATGATCATACCGAATTATCCCTGGTCATAATCATACCAATTAATAGTCCATCTATGCACGTAAGCCAAAGATGAATTTCATCACAATATAAGCATGAGGATGATGACAATGATATAAGAATTCAATTAAAAGAAAGCAAAGGATAAATTTTTGAAGATTTATAACTTAATTTATCCAAAATTCAATAATGTCCAAATTATCAACATGATACTACTTTGTGGAGTAAAATTAAAGAATAATATCCATGTATCAAAAATAATTTGGACAGAAAAGAAATAAATTTTTCAGTGAATAGTACCATATGAATAGTACTTCGGGAATAGTACCCTGTGAATAGTACCCCGACATAAAAAGTCCCCCGAATACCTGAGTGAATAATATTTGAGTGAATAGTAACTAGGTGAATAGTAACCCATGAATACTAACTCGTGAATAGTACCCCGGCAAAAAAAATGCCCCAAATACCCGAGTGAATAATATTATAGTGAATAGTAACCCGTGAATAGTATCCTGGGTGAAAATATTGATATTTAATAAGAAAGATCAGATCAATATTCCAATAAAATGATACTGGATGAAGCGTAAAACTCAAGGATATTCCACTAATTTCAAGGATTATAGAAGCAATACTTACCATAGTAAGTTTGAATTTAAGAATATGAAAAGAAATAACATACGAAATTATAAATGGATTTTCACCTGTCATACGTTACGTAATCCGCATAAACAGGTTATTCTGACATATTAAAGGATGAATATGAAAAATAATATTCCTTATGAATACGAAAGAAATAATACCCCTTACCTTAGTAGAAGGCTGGATACTGCAATAGTGAAGTAGCAGAATACTCTTCTTCTTGCTTTTTAAAAATTCTCTCTCTATAGTGTCTCTTGTGAATCTTAGTGAATTGGTGAGAATGAAAGAAGAATTAAGCTCCTATTTATAGGAGAATAGACTAAATAGTAACTAATTTACGAACGGTCCAGATTGATTTACTATTAGAATGTATTTGGTTTATATTGATTACTATTAAAACCACAATGCATTTCGCCTGATTAATTTACTTTTAAAACCACCACCGACGGTCCAGATTGATTTACTTTTAAAACCACCACCGACGGTCCAGATTGATTTACTATTAAAACCACCATCAATGGTCCAAATTGATTTACTATTACAACCGTCATCAATGATCCAGATTGATTTAACTTATTACACTTTAGTACCCCTAAAGTTTTCCAAGTTTGCATTATTCCCCTCTAACTTTTGTAATTCACTTCTCTTCAATAAACACATTCTTAATACTTCAACAATTATTCATCATTAATATTATAACTCACAATATTAACAACCAGATAATTCCCAGGAAAGAGGGGGCTTTTCGACAAGAATTTCTCCCTATTGGTGCGTAATTAGGTGACCAAATCTCTCCTCGAAAGAACTTTCTAGACATCGTCAATATTGCAAATAATAATATGAATAACTTTGTCATCTTAATTATATAAAATATTAATACTGTAACACTAATTGAATCAAATAACGTGAGATATTATGCAGTAATTACTGCAGCAATAATTGAGTATAACTGAGTGACTTCCCATGTAAGCATTAATAATCAATACTGTGTGCTACTATGCAAGCATGCGTATTACTGTGCTTTTACCATCGGGTAGTTCAACAGTTTAACGGTAAAACTTATGCCGTTATTTTTATAAAAATATAATTTTGTCATTTTCTAACTACGACAATACTTTCATTGTGGGTTCCACCAATGATTGTGCCGTCTTACGAATATTCCTTGTTAAACGAATATTCCCTGACCAATAAAATATTCCCCGACACAACGAATATTTTATATCAACTTGCTTACTTTGCAAAATTTTCAAATATTACACACAACTATAACATTATATCATATCTATGCCATAATATTCAAAAATATATTTCGAGAAAAATTATTCTTTATTAAAAAAAGTTAGGGTCTTACAACCTCCCCTTCTTATGAAATTTCATCCTTGAAATTAGGGTACGTACCTGATATATCGAAGAGGTGAGGATACCTTGATTTCATTTCAAATTCTAACTCTCAGGTCATTTCCTCCACATCATGGTTTCTCCACAAAACTTTGACTTGAGGTATAACCTTGGAGCGTAGAATATGATCCTTCTTATCCAAGATTTTAACAGGAACCTCCTCATACGTTAAATCTTCCGCTATCTCGTTCGGTTCTAATTCAATAATGTGGTTCGGGTCTTTCACATATTTACATAACATAGATATGTGAAAAATGTTATGAACACGAGACATACTTGGCGGTAAGTCGAGTCTATAGGCCACAGTTCCTACTCAATCGAGGATTACAAATTGACCAATGAATCGAGGATTGAGCTTTTCTCTCTTTCCAAATCTCGTAACTCCTTTCCATGGAGCAACACGTAACAACACATGATCTCCAATATTGAATTCCACGTCCTTTCAATGAAGATCAGCATAACTCTTTTGTCGATCTTGTGAGGTTTTTATATGTTGTCGGATCGTTTAAATATTTTCCGTAGTCATACGTACCAACTCCAGTCCCAACAATGTTCCTTCACGCACCTCATCCCAGCATACTGGAGAACGACACTTTCTTCCATACAACGCCTCAAATGGAGTCATGCTTGATAACTGTTGTTGTAGGAAAACTCCATCAATAGTAAGAACTTGTCCCAACTTCCTTTGAAGTCAAGGACATAGAGTCTTAAGAAATCCTCAAGAGTTTGAATAGTCCTCTTAGACTGCCCATCCGTTTGAGGATGATACGCCGAACTAAATCATAATTCCGTGCCCATAGCTTTTTATAAACTAACCCAAAATCTTGAAATGAATCTTAGGTCTCGATCAGAAACTATGGATACTAGCATACCATGCAATCTTACCATCTCATTTATGTACATACGAGCAAGACGTTCAAGTGTATAAGTTTCTCGTATCGGTAAGAAATGAGCAGACTTGGTCAATCTATCAATAAGGACCCAAATTGCATCTATGCCTTGAGAAACCTTGGGAAGGCCAGTAATGAAATCCATGGTAATGTGCTCCCACTTCCATTCTGGAATTTCAAGTGGTTACAATGGACCATTTAGCACTTGATGTTCTGCCTTGGCTCGTTGACAAGTTAGACACTTTGAGATAAACCCCGCTATCTCTTTCTTCATATTGCTCCACCAAAATGTATGTCGAAGATCACGATACATTTTGGTACTCCCGGGATGGATTACAAACGGTGTGTTGTGCGCCTCCATCATGATTTTATACTTCAAGTCAGAATCGTTAGGAACACAAAGTCTGGAGTTGACTAGAAGTATTCCTTCTTCATCGATTCTTGCTTCCAGAATAGCACCTTCTTGCACTTTCTTCTTCATACGCATCAGCTCCAGGTCTGTAGCTTGAGCAGCTTTAACTTTATTGATTAAAGTCGGTTCTACTCGTATATTTGCCATCATCACATGGGTCCCTGGAGTCTTTAACTCTATATCCATCCTTTGTAAGTTATATAAAATAGGTCTTTGCATTGACAATATCGCACTCATACCCGCATATGATCTTCTACTCAATGCGTCAGCTACAATGTTCGCTTTTCCATGATGGTATTGAATGGTATGATCATAATCTTTCAACAGCTCAAGCCATCGTCGTTGCCGCATGTTGAGTTCTTTTTGAGTGAAGAAATATTTGAGGCTTTTATGATCCGTATAGATCTCCACCTTCTCTCCATATAGGTAATGCCTCCAAATCTTAAGCGCAAAAACGACAGCTGTCAACTCTAGATCATGAGTAGGATAATTCCTCTAATATTCTTTGAGTTGTCGTGAGGCATAGGCTATGACTTTCCCATGTTGCATGAGAACACATCCTAAACCTTTGCCTGAAGCATCATTGTAGATGACAAATCCCTCTGAACTAGATGGTATTGTCAGAACAGGTGCTGAAATGAGTCTCCTCTTGGGTTGTTGAAAACTCTTCTCACAATCCTCACTCTAACCAAATTTTATATCTTTTCGAGTCAGTTGAGTTAATGGAGTAACGATTCGAGAATACCCTTCTACGAATCTCTGATAATAACCAGCTAAGCCGAGAAAGCTACATACTTCGGTCACTGACTTAGGTTACTCCCAGCTTTGAATTGCTTCAATTTTTATCGGGTCAACAGATATTCCATGATTTGATATTACGTGCCCAAGGAATGCTACTTCCTCAAGCCAAAACTCGCATTTCTTTAACTTGTCATATAACTTGTTCTCATAAAACTTTTGGAGTATCAGCCTCAAGTGTTGCTCATGATCTTCATGGCTTTTGGAGTAAATAAAGATGTCATCAATAAAGATAACCACAAAGTGATCTAAATATTCCTTGAATACTCGGTTTATCATATCCATGAAGGCAGCAGGAGCATTAGTCAATCTAAAAGATATGACTAGGAATTTGTAATGCCCGTACCGAGTTCTGAAAGTAGTCTTTAGAATGTCATCAGTTTTAATCTTTAACTGGTGATATCCGAAACGAAGATCGATCTTTGTAAAGAATTTGGCGCCTTGCAACTGGTCAAACAGGTCATCAATGCGTGGCAACAGGTACCTATTTTTGATGGTGACATGATTCAACTCCCGGTAATCAATACAAAGTCGCATACTTCCATCTATCTTCTTTACAAAGAGAACAAGAGCACCCCAAGGAGACGTACTAGGATGAATGAAACCGATGTCTAACAATTCCTATAGTTGGGTCTTTAACTCCTAAAGTTCAATAGGAGCCATTCAATATGGTACTTTAGAAATGGGTTTTGTACCAAGTTCAAGATCGATACAAAATTCAATGTCACGCTCTTTGGGTAGGCCTGGAAGTTCTTCAGGGAATACGTCAAGAAATTTATTAATAATAGAAATATCATTCAAGACTGACGTATTTTTGTTTAAATCTGTGACATGAGCTAAGAAAGCTTGACATCCGTTTTTTAATAAACGAATAGCTTTATAGCTTGAGATGACAGTGACTGACTTTAATGGTTTGGTTGCTTGAATTCGCATAATAGGTTGGTTAGGAATATGAAAGCTAACAACCTTACGAAAATAATCAATTTTAGCATGATGAGTAGTCAAACAATCAATTCCTAAAATCACATCAAATGCAAGTATTTTTAAAGAGATAAGATCGACAGGTAACGTGCGGTTACCAATTTAAATCAAACAAGACTTATAAACAGTGGATGTAATGAAGGTCTCTCCCAACGGAGTTTTAACAGATAAATTAAAGTCTAATTTCTCCAGAGTCAAATTTAAACGTTGATCGCAAGTAGTAGAAATAAAAGAATGGGTAGAACCGGTATCAAATAAGGTATAGACTTCACTAGAGTTTATGATTAGCTTACCCATGATCACCTCATTCGGATTCCTCGCTTTTTAGGAGGTTACGACAAACGCTCTCCCTTAAACTACCGATTTTATCTTGTCTGGGACGACCTTTGATGCCTCTATCCCAGCTGGACTTGACATTGGTGCACAAAAAAATTGGGCTAGGTGACCTTCTCTTCTACAATTGTAACATGCTTTGGACTGCTGCATATAGTTTGAACTGATGTGTCCCTCTCCTCCGCATTTGTAACATACGACCGGTGGTCATTCTCCTTCCTTAACAACAGGTGATGGTCCTGACATCTTTCTATCTTTATTGAATCTCCTCTTCTTGAAATTTCCACTTCTATTATCTTGGCCATGATTACCACCGAAGTGGTTACCATTTTTGGCATGTTGATTCCCTCCACGTTTGTTGTCACCGCTTCGATGACTGCTACCACTGGTATTATCAACTTGTCAGCTACTCTCTCTTGGTTGGGTTGACACATTATCGCGCTCCAATAACTGATTCCTATTTATAACATCTGAATACAAACACAGTTTGTGAGAAATGAGGTTTTGACATATTTCGGGTCTCAAACCTCGTAGAAACATTTGCGTCATTCTCTCCTCATTATCAACCAAATGGGATGCGAACCAAGATAACTCGGCAAACTTAGCCTCGTACAACGACACGGTCATATTATTTTGCTCCAACTTGATAAACTCCACCTCATTCATGTGACGAATACTTTCGGGAAAGTACTTGTCGTTGAACAGTTCTAGGAACTTTTCCCAAGACATTTTGAGTGTGGCGGTCGAGTATCGCTTTCTTGATTCCCACCAAGAATCGCCTCTCCTCTCAACATGAAGGTGGCAAAGGGAACCTTTTGCTCCTCGGAGCATCCCAAGACATCAAATATCTTGGTGATCTACTTTATCCACGTCTCCGTCTTAAGTGGTTTTGGCTCTCCCAAAAACTCTGGTGGTCACAGCTCCTTGAACTGCTTAGCAGTGACCATTCGAGAGTTACCGGTGTTTCCACCTGCGTTTTGAACAGGAGCCGCTCTCGCCTGATGTTGCATGAATTGCATGAAGCCTCTGAACAATCCATTGTTCATCATTTGATCGGTGTTGTTGTTTACCTGAGGATTATTGTCTTCATGTTGAACATTATCCTGGATATTGATCGTTGGTGACTCAACGGTCTCATGTGCTTCATTGCTTATCTCGACATTTTCAGTTGCCATTTTCAAACACTACCATAAAACAAGTGTAAGACCCCAAATTTTATGAAATAAAAGTATTCAATTTTTCTTATAATTACTATTCAGTAAATGGTTAAATTGATAAAAGGTTAAAGTTAAGGGTGATATATGTAAATATTTTAAATACGCAAGTGGTTATAAAATACTCATTGCTGTCGGGGAATATTCGTTTGGTCGTGGAATATTCTTGCTGTCGGAGAATATTTGTACGACGACACAACCATGTGTGGGCGCCATAACAGAATAACTGTCGGATGAAGAAAATGACAAGTATGAGTTTTTTATAAATAACAGTGTAGTTATTACCGTTAACATTGTTGGATTACCTGATTGTTAAAGTACAGTAATACGCTTGGTTGCACAGTAGCACACGGTATTGCACAGTATTCTTGAATTATTGATTCTTACGTAAGAAGGCACTACTCAATAATTGTTACAGTAATTACTGTTCAATATTTTATTTTATTGAGTAAATAATTGCTACGTTGATATTTTATATTATTGTTGTTTTAATAATTGTCACTGCACAATATTTCCATTATCAGATCAATAATTCATATTATTTGAATAATATTGTTAGATAGCATTATTGGCAATGTCTAAGGAAGTTCTGTCTAGGAAAGGGTTTGGTCATCTAATTGCGCGCCAATAAGGAGAAATCCTTATCAGAAAGCCCCCTCTTTCCTGGGAACGACCTGATTGTCATAATTGTGATTCTGTAATATTATTTGTGAATAATTAATTATTCATTTATATGATAAAGAAATATTTATTTTAATGGGGATATAAATGAAGGAATTTTTAGAAAAGTGACAATTGTTAAAAATTGATATTTTATCTTTTCTGATAAAATAATTTATTCAAATATATTATTATATTACATTAAAAATGTATAATGTGGTTATATAATTATATAATAATGGTGATATTTTTACACTAAATTAACGGTACATGAGTCAAATGAGAGAAATCTAGAAATCAAAAGAACAAAATATGGAGATTTTTTTAGAAAAATTAGTTTATTACTTGATTTTGTAAAATCTATAACTCTTTGTTTATAATGAGTTAGGAAATGAGCCATATATTAAAAGAAAGCCTCGGAAGTAAGCTAAACTTAGAAATTTGAATCACCCAAAAATCCTTTGTATATTTTTCGTGGTGACTGTTTGAATGAAACTGGTCCAAAGGACTCATAGTCCGAAAAATCAGTGTTCCTAAGCTATATTGTGTGAGCTATAATTTTTAATCCGACCGTTGGATCGTTGTAATTTTTGGATATGTTATACATATATAAGTTGAGTATATGTCCACAAATATTGAACCGTTAAAAATTAATGTATGATTTGTTATGAATTTTAAGAGGTGACTGATTCAGAAATTGTTTTTATAAATGATTTTGGTGGAGATTTCTAGAAGGTGGGACCCACTTTTGGTTGTTGTGAAAGTTGGCTGATTTTTGGTTGGCCCCACTTGTGGTGGCTAATTTTTTTCAAAGAAGTGTGCGTAGAAAAAATAATAATATTATTTTATTAATTTAGTCTCCTTTGGCGTTCTAGCATTTTTCTATAAATAGGATGCTTAGTTAGAATTGAAAGTCACACCAGAATCTGAAGTTTTCTCTCTCTATAATATCGAGCGTATTTTGTGAGTATTTAGATATACTTTGAGAGTTGCTATTCAGTGCAAGTTTCCTTCAGCGTTATATCCAATATTCTAGTCAGAAATACTATTCTTTTGAGGTAAGGGATGGTAAGGGATGTTATTTTCTTCGTAAATGATATTATTTCTTTTGATATCATTATACCGAAATATTGATATGAATTTTATTATGAAATTTTTACCTTTTCGTGTCGGGGTTACTATTCATGTATACGACATTATTCACGTATATGGCACTTTTCATGTATATGGCACTATTTACGCTATATGACCTTATTTACGTGTACGGTACTATGTACGAATACGGAGTAATATTCATGAGTTACTATTTATGAGTTACTATTCACAAGTTACTATTCATGGGGTACTATTCACGACAAAATTTGTTTCTTTTTCTGACCAAATTATCGTTGATTTATGAATATTGCTCTTAAAATTAAATCCATGTTTTGATCATATTGTTTTTATTATTATATATAGCATTTTTATAACCCTGCTGATGGAATTTCTCCTTCACTTGAGTGTAAAGATGGGTAGATTATTAGTATGATCGTGACTATGAGTTCTCTTTGGCCAATAGCGCAAAGATGACCTGTTGTTGAATATCTTTGGCCTGTAGTGCAAAGATGACCTATTATTGAATATCTTTGGCCAATAGAGCAAAGATGAACTGTTGATGAATATCTTTGGTTCCTAGTGCAAAGATGTCCTGTTGTTGAATATCTTTGGCCTGTAGTGCAAAGATGAACTGTTGATGAATATCTTTAGCCCATAGTGTAAAGATGAATTTATTAGTATTATTATGAATAGGAACTGTGATTTGGTATAACCATGATCTTTGATGTTTTAGGTGATGAAAATTGTCTTCATCCTGGATGAGAAGAGGAATTTAGAACTACAATTATGATTATGAGTTATTCACGTGATTGTGGACATGAACTGTTGATTGATGTTACATGGTTAAAACATTGTTGGTGGACTTTTAACATGGAGAAGATAATAGACCTTATGGTTTATTTGACTCTTCTAATCGATTACTCGTTCCGCTGCAACTATGGTTGAAAAGTTTTATCATCTACCATATGTTCTATATCTCTGATTTATTACTGATGAAGGCTATTGATAATTTAATTATCTTTAGTTATGATATTCTTTACTGGGCTAGTTGTGCTCACCCTTTTGTTTCACAATTCCTTTCAGGTAATAAGAGTGTAGCTGGGTCGAGCGGGGGTAACAGTGGAATAGAACGGTGGTCTATAGCTATTAAGGTTCTCTCTAAACAGTATGGAAATAATTTTATTAAGAATTTGAGATAAGTGTGTCATATTTTATACGTCATTTAACCGTTGATTTTAGTGAACCGAATAGGGTGAGGTGAACCTAACTTTGGAATGGTGTTTTGCCACTATCATACAAGATGTCTAATGACCTACAACTTCGTGTTATCATAAGACAGGGTTGTGCACATCCACTTGTTGATTATATTTACGAGCACTACCTATTTAATCTTGGAGTTTGGTTGAAATATAATTCTCAATTGGAGACAATGGAGATAATTATATGTCAAGAGAAGACTCACCATTGGAAAGAACATGATAGCAATCTTCTCATTTTTCTTTGGGGTCAATTGGGTCAACCAAGAATAATTCTCGAGTCATATGATATTTATTATAACTTAAATGCATGGCCTCCTATGTACAAAAGTTTCCTTGAGCATTTTCCAAAGATTTTAATTTCTAAAATAGTTATTGACTGTACCTTTATGTAATGTATCAATGTGAGGTGCTATCCAAGTAAAGGGATGAGAGTCACAGTTGGTATTTAAACTCACAGTATATGTGTTGTCGTATTTTTCACGACAATTATAATAATGAAATTCATGTGTGACGCCCCCAAAACAGGTATACATCACCCATCTTGAGTCGCCAAATACATGGTACATAAATCAAATACAAACTTAATTATACAACTGTCGGGTAATATACGACAAAACATAGCTGAGAGTTTAAACAAGAATATTGCCTTCTTAGACAACATCCACTCTCAATGGAGTTCTCATTACAATTATTATCACACTATTTTACAGAATAGTGAGGACTACTAAAACAACCATCTAGACCGTCAATCCGTTCTCCGACTCGTCCCAGCTATATTCTCATTTCCTGAAGAGAACAGTGAAAGAAAGGGTGAGCTCAACTAGCCCAGTAAGAAATATTATGACTAAGATGATGCAGAATAAATTATCCTTAGCCTTCAACAGTATAACAACTGATGGAATATAATAGACAACAAGTTTTAGATCAACAACTGCAGTGGAATAAGCAATCCATTAGAAGAGTCAAGTAGAGCATAAAATCTACTATCTTCTATGATTTAAAAAGTTTTTCATCAACTTTATCGCTGAGACTCAGCTTAATACATAAAATCAAATCATCCCTGCACCACGACCAAGGATATTCATGTAATCATCAATGGTCATGATTATACCGAATAATCCCTGGTCATAATCATACCAACAACTGTCCATCAATGAACTACAAGCCAATGAGGACTCTTACCACATCATTCGTCACATTACGGTCATGATTATACCGAAAAATCCATGGTCATAATCATACCAAGTCCATCTCTGCACGTAAGCCAAAGATGACTTTCGTCACAATATAAGCATGAGGATGATGACAATGACATAATAATTCAATAAAACAAGTCCAATGATAAATTTTAATGATTTATAATTTAATTTATCCAGAAATCAATAACGTCCAAATTGTGAACATGATAATACTTTGTGGAGTAAAATTCAAGAATAATATTCATGTACCAAAAATAATTTGGACAGAAAAGAAATATATTTTTCGGGTAAATAGTATCCCGTGAATAGTACTCCGTGAATAGTACTTTGGGAATAGTACCTCGTGAATAGTACCCCGGTATGAAAAGTACCCCAAATACCCAAGTGAATAATATTCAGGTGAATAGTAGTTTAGGTGAATAGTAACCTATGAATAGTAACTCGTGAATAGTACTCTAACACAAAAAGTGTCCCGAATACCCGAGTGAATAATACTAGAGTGAATAGTAACCGGGTGAATAGTAACCTGTGCATAGTAACTCGTAAAAAATACCAAGGAAAATGATATTCCATGACAAGTACAAAAGAAATGATATCTCATACGAGTATAATAGAATATACGAAACTGCAAATGGATTTTCACCCACCATGCGGTTATCCACGTAGACAAATCATTTTCACAATTTAATAAAGAATGAATACAAAGGATCATTCACCATGCATGCGGTAATCCACATAGACAGGTTATTCCAACAGAATAATAAAGAATGGAATAATAGAAGAATTCACCAGGCATGCGATAAACCGCACAGACAGGTTATTCCAACATAATAATAAATAATGGAACTGAAATCATGCGTAATACGCATGGCATGTGATATACCAATGTAATAATAAAAAATAGAACCGGTCATGCGTAATCCGCACAAAATGGATATTCCAACAGTAATAATAAAGAATGGAATAACGTAAGAATTTCACCATGTATGCGGTATTGCATGTACAAGTTATTCCAACATAATAATAAAGAATGGAATAATTCCAACATAATAATAAAGAATGGAATAATGTAAGAATTTCACCATGTATGCGGTATCAGATGTAGACAAAGTCATTCCAACATAATAATGAAGAATGGAATAACAGAAGCTCTCTTCATGAATACGAAAGAAATAATACCCCTTACCTTAGAAGAAAACTGGATACTGGAATAGTGAGGTAGCAGACTTCTCTTCATCTTTCTCTCTATAATTTCTCTCTATAATAATTGCTCTATAGCTTTAGTGAATTGGTGCGAAATGAAGGAAGAATGAGCTTCTATTTATAGGAAAATATAGTTTCAATAATTGCACGTTTTGGGGGTCGAAATATTACAGTATAATACCTCCCTCTTTTTCTTCATTTTTAATTTGGTCCTGCAAGTATTATCAAACTTGCACCACCTCCCCTAATAGTAAATCATGTGAATCAATAAAAAATCATATGAATCAATAGTTCTAGACATGTGAAATACGAATTACAGTATAGTACCTCCATCTATACCTCCATTTTTAACTCAGTCATGCAAGTATTATCAATCTTGCACCAACTCCCCTAATAGTAAATGAATGTGAATCAATAGTATACACATGTGAACAAATAGTTATAATCATGTGAATTAATAGCAATTAATTGCTCATTTATCTGATTAATTACCCGATTGATCAATATAACCTTCAGACATCAATTACTATCGAAATAAATGTCGATTTCCACTAACACTAATAATTCTAACACAATGGAACTATCGATTTCATCCTTAATTAACACGAACTTATTCATCATTAATATTATAACTCACAATATTTAACAATCGTGTCGCTCCTGTGAAAGAGGGGCTTTCGATAAGGATTTCTCCTTATTGGCGCCGCAATTAGGTGACCAAACCTCTCCTCGATGTAACTTCTAGATATCATCAATATTGCAAATAATAATATGAATAACTTTGTCGTCTCGATTATTGATTTAATAATACAACATATTATGCAGATGATACTGTGATAATAATTGAATCAATAATATGAGAGATATGATGCAGCAAGTACTGTAGCAATAATTGAGATAACTAAGTGACTTATCACGTAAGCATCAATAATTAATACCGTGTGCTACTATGCAACCACACGTATTACTGAACTTTTACCACCGGTAGTTCAACAGTTTAACGGTAAGACTTTCGCCGTTATTTTCATAAAAAGATAATTATGTCATTTTCTAACTATGATAATACTTCTGTTGTGGGGTCCACCAATGATTGTGCCGTGGTACGAATATTTCCTGTTAAAACGAATATTCCCCGACCAATCGAATATTATATAACAACTTGGATACTTTTCAAAATTTATAAATACTACCCACAACTATAACACTATCTCAAATCCACACCATAATATTCAAAAAAAATATTTTGAGAAAATTAAATCTTTATTCATAAAATTTGGGGTCTTACACCATGTATTTGGCGACTCAGAATGGGTTGTAGATTGGACCTATTTTGGGGGCGTCACAACAAGGGTTAATTTATATGCCACATATTATCCCTATACTCTGACCGACCAATTAAATATCAAATAAACTTAGGTAGGTCATACTAGCAAAGGAATTCCCCATCTCTCCCCTTTTAGTTCTTGTCTCACATCTCAGTCAGGGATCATATCCCTAAGCTTTGATACCAACTGTGACCCGCATACAAGACTTTGATAGCACCTCACAATGATACCTATCGACTTGCCACCGTTACTCATGGCGTCCCCTACGGAAAGTCTGGCTTCGGTGCATTCCAAGACATGGAAGTCACCAGATAAAGGCTCGGGGATCTTTTCTATGGCTTTGATACCAACTGTGACGCCCCCAAAATAGGTATACATCACCCATCTTGGGTCGCCAAATACATGGTACTAAATACAAATACAAACTTAATTATACAACATGAGCTGAGAGTTTTTACACGAATATTGTCTTCTAGACAATATCCAAACTCAAATGGAGTCCTCATTACATTTATTATCACACTATTTTATAGAATAGTGAGGACGACTATAACACCATCTAGGACCATCACTCCGTTCCCCGACTAGTTCTGACTACGTTCTCATTTTCTGAAGAGAACAATGGAAGTAAAAGGGTGAGCTCAACTAGCCCAGTAAGAAATATTATAACTAAGATAATGCAGAATTATTTATCATTAGCCTTCAACAATGTTAAATTGATAGAATATAATAGACAACAACTTTAACTGCAGCGGAACAAACAATCCATTAGAAGAGTCAAGTAGAGTATGATATCTATTATCTTTTATGATTTAAAAATTTTATCATTAGCTTTATCATTGGGAGTCAACTTAATAAATAAATCACATCATCTAATCATCCCTGAACTATGGGCCAAGGATATTCATTAGTATCACGTCCACAAATTATTCTTGCACTACGGGCCAAGAATATTCGTGTAATCATCAATAATCATGATCATACCGAATTATCCCTAGTCATAATCATACCAATTAACAGTTCATCTATGCACGTAAGCCAAAGATGAATTTCATCATAGTATAAGTATGAGGATGATGACAATGATATAAGAATTCAATTAAAAGAAAGCAAAGGATAAATTTTTAAATATTTATAACTTAATTTATCCAAAATTCAATAATGTCCAAATTGTCAACATGATACTGCTTTATGGAGTAAAATTTAAGAATAATATCCATGTTTAAAAAATGATTTGGACAGAAAAGAAATAATTTTTTCGATGAATAGTACACTATGAATAGTACTTCGGGAATAGTATCCCGTGAATAGTACCCCGACATGAAAAGTGCCCCGAATACCTGAGTGAATAATATTTGAGTGAATAGTAACTAGGTGAATAGTAAACCATGAATAGTAACTCGTGAATAGTACCCCGACATGAAAAGTGCCCCGAATACCCGAGTGAATAATATTATAGTGAATAGAATCGGGTGAATAGTAACCCATAAATAGTATACCGAGTGAAAATATTGATATTTAATAAGAAAGTTCATATCAATATTCTAATAAAATGATACTGGATGAAGCACAAAACTCAAGGATATTCCACTAATTTCAAAGATTATAAAAGCAATACTTACCATAGTAAGTTTGGATTTAAGAATATGAAATGAAATAACATACGAAATTGCAAATGGATTTTCACCTGTCATACAGTACATAATCCGCGTAGAAAGATTATTCCGAAATATTAAAGGATGAATATGAAAAATTGTATTCCTTATGAATACGAAAGAAATAATACCCCTTACCTTAGTAGAAATCGATCTCGCAATAGTGAAGAAGTAGCGTAATACTCTTCTTCTTGCTCTCTATAGTTTCTCTCTCTATAGTGTCTCTTGTGAATCTCAGTGAATTGGTGAAAATGAAAGAAGAATAAAGCTTCTATTTATAGGAGAATGGACGGTTCATATTGCCTTCTCACGTAAGCATCAGTAATCAATACCGTGTGCTACTATGCAACCACGCGTATTATTGTATTTTTACCACCGGGTAGTTCAATAGTTTAACGGTAAAACTTTCGCCGTTACTTTTATAAAAAGATAATTCTGTCATTTTCTAACTACGACAATACTTATGTTGTGGGTTCCACCAACGATTGTGCCATCGTACGAATATTCCCTGTTAAAACGAATATTCCCCGACCAATCGAATATTTCCCAACACAACAAATATTTTATATCAACTTGCTTACTTTGAAAAAATTTCAAATATTACCCACAACTATAACATTATATCATATCCACACCATAATATTCAAAAATATATTTCGAGAAAAATTATTCTTTATTCAAAAAAGTTGGGGTCATACAATTACCATGGATTTCGTTACGGGTCTTCCCAAGGTTTCTCAAGGCATAGATGCGATTTGGGTTATTGTTGATAGATTAACCAAGTCTGCTCTCATTTCATTTCTTATCGATCGGAGAGCCTTATTCTCTTGAACGTCTTGCTCGTATGTACGTAAATGAGATTGTGAGATTGCATGGCATGCCAGTATCCATAGTTTCGGATCGTGACCCAAGATTCACTTCACGATTTTGGGTTAGCTTACAGAAAGCTATGGGCACGGACTTCTGATTTCGATTCGCTTCGCATACCATCCTCAAACGGACAGGCAATCAGAAAGGACTATTCAAACTCTTGAAGATCTATTAAGATTATGTGTCCTAGATTTCAAAGGGAGTTGGGATAAGCACCTACCAATGGTGGAATTTGAAAGTAGTATGCACACAAGCCAATCATGTTTGATGATAAAGCATATACTTTGTAACAATCTTATTCATTTATTAATAAAAAGTATTAATTTATTAAAGGCTTTTAATTATCTACATGATGCTGCTTTATAATATGTGATAAGCCCATAGTTTTAAGCAATGCTTTTAGAATAATGATGATGATCATTCTAATGAGATCTAAATTCTTAGAAAGCTTAAAACTAAAATAGTTCCCAATCGTTGGATTACTAAATTGGGGATTAGTGAATCCGGATAGATTGGTACATGCGTTGCTTGCTCATTGGATGAGGATGATTGATCTCATGATCAATTGTGTGAAGATACTAAAGCAAGTATGTAGGTGCTTATTAGAGAATAAGTTCACTGAACGTGGCTCGCTAAGGAATACCTATTGGAGTTTTACTTGCCTGTCAATAGGAATTCATGTAGTGATAGTTGTACAAGTGATCCTTAGACTTGAGATCATCATAGTATCTTGTGTATGGTGAGTTATACTTTGACTTATTCCTTAAGATCCTTTGGGTATATCAAAGGGTATGTTTGGGTATAATAAGTTGTACATGGAGATAATGTATGATCAATAAAGAATCTACTACTTCTAGTAAAAGAAGAGAAATGTCTTATGTGATTCGATAAATGACAACCCAGTAGTCCTTGGCCGAGGCAGAATAAAATTAGAAAAGAGTTTCTAATCTGCATTATTTGGAGTTGTGCATTTAAAAGTCGAAATACATATAATTAAATAAAATAAGACTTGACAGTAATTTCATGTCTTATATTTAATTGGGACATTGTATGGTACGGGAGGATTGAATTGTACGGTAACTATTTACTCAAAGGTTCTTTTATGATAAATGTTGAAATCTATATTATCTGTAAAGTCGTTGATCGCTAGGGAGGCTTATCCCTATTGTAGAATAAATATTATTTATTTATTTAAATAAGATTAGAATTATTCTAATTGATTTATTCACAACCAGTTTAATATGGAGAACCTAAAGGGTCACACCATAAAAGGAAAAATAATTATTTAAGAAGTTAATGGCATAATCGTAATAATAAGTTAAGTATATTTAATTTAATATATGGTGATAGAATAAATTAAATAGCTTAATATTTATTATTTAATATTTTGGAAATATTAAATATAAATTAATAAGAGGAGTCTTATTATTATTATTACTATTATTATTATTTAATTCCTAAAGGAGTTTGGGAATTAATTAATAAAAGTACTCTCATTTATTCCTAATAAGATTAGAGGCAAATTAATTAAAAGTTTAAATAATTATTCCTAATAAGATTAGGAGCTTAATTAATTAAAAGAATTAAATTAATTAAATAAAACAAAATTCCTTAATTGTTAAGGAGAGTTGCCTACATCTATAAATAAGAGGAGTCTTATTATGGGTGAGGTGGTTGACACTTTCACAAAATATGTGAATACGTAATTTCAATAGTTGGGAGAGTACACCATTTTCTGTGAGATAGAAAAATTATGGTTTTGTCAAAAATCCATCTTCTTGAATTTTTCTTCTTCCTTGGTGGATCACCTCTAGAGGCCAAACACTTGGGTGGCTAACGTTGATCAAAGGAAGGAACCAAACCCGGTGGATTCAAGTTGAACGCGAAATGATTTGGAGGTGAACTTGTACCTGAGGAAGCTCGATCTTCAAGGGTATGATTTTTATTCTTTATCTTTTCGTTTAATTAATAATTGTGCATAAAGGATGATCTGAGTATATGGTTTGTAAAATTTTAAAACTCTAATTTTTCACGTTTCCACTTATTTTGTGCAATTTGATTGCGTTCATGAATATTACAAACTCAAAAGTGGCATCAGAGCCAAACCTTTATACGAATTATTATTTGTTTTAATTTGATATGTATATTGATATGTGTTTAAAACAATTTAATTGGGCATAATTTTATTATATAAAATTTATTTAAAAGAAAAAAAATGAAAACTATTTTTTTTTTCTTTCGCTTTCCGTCATTCGCAGGAATTGGATGCTGATTCGTGTGGGTGGTATTAGGTAATCAAGAATCATAAGTGGGATCTCCTTGTTAACTATTATATATATATATATATATATATATATATATATATATATATATATATTCTTCATTATTTTATTATTAAAATAAAAGTTTATTTTAATCTTAAAATAAAAGGTTTATTTTAATTTTAAAATTGAATTTCATGCTAACTAATTAGAGTTGGAATTGGATTCCATAATAACTAATTGGAGTTAGAATTGGATACCATGTTTTCTTAAATAAAGGAGTTTATTTAGATATAAAATAAGATTTCATATTATTCAAAATAAAATAGTTTATTTGTGAATAGGAAAAAGAATCCTAATTTACTTAAATAAAGGAGTTTATTTAGATATGGAATAAGATTTTATATTATTTAAAATAAAGGAGTTTATTTGTGAATAGGAAAGAGAATCGTTGTTTCCTTTAATAAAGGAGTTTTTTTTCTTGAATTGGATTCCATAATTAATTAAAATAAAGGAGTTTATTTTGATTAAATTAAAATAGTTTATTTTATTCAAAATAGGATAAATTAAAATAAAAGAAGTTTATTTTGATTTAAATGTGGATTAAAATAAAGGAGTTTATTTTGATTTAAAATTAGATTTTATGCTAACTAATTTTGCCCATTAAATGATATTAATATATATATTGAATGTTTATTATTCATGAGATGAATGTTAATTATTGATGCATATGGTGATGTATATGATAATAAATGGGATTGATTATGGACTATTGACCAATATGATTGAATTTTATTTTAGTTGGATGCATGAATGTATGGGTTTTATTAAATGGGTCTCACAGACTGCCTTCTCTAATTTTTCTTAATGTAAATTCTATCTCCCTCCTAAGTATTCCCCCTAAATGCTGATCAAGGTTTCTATTTATTTTAAATAGTTTTGTAATAGGAATAGTTAGAATTATTTTGAAGAATTAGAGATCAAGGAGCAAGGAGCGCTTGAAGACCCGTTTGTAATGGAGCCCGGGTTTAAATGTAATAGTTATATTTAAATATTAATTATTGCACCCCTAGGGTTTGACCTTTAGGTTCACTTGGTGACTCTAGTGAACCAAACTAGAATAAAAGTCCATAATCAATCTGGATAGAATATAGTATTCTATATGTGCATGTTTATACTATATATATTATATATTATGCAAACATGCTTCGCATGTTCATTAATATGACGCGTATTTTATATATATATGTGCATGCGTGCTAAACAAGAAGAGACAAATTAATATAAAAACCTCTCAAATTTTTTATATTAAGTCCTAAGTGTTCAAAGATATTTGGAATATCGAACGTCGCCTTCTAGCATAATAAAAAATAATAGAGTATCAATTAATTATTATAAGTTTGTTGTGTCACCACAAGGCTTATCTTAATTCTTTGAGATGTTAATTTTATCACATTTGATGCTTATAAAGAAAATTGAACAATGTTGTTTTGTTGTGTCACCACAAGGATAATATTTTTCTTTTTTGAATATATAGAGTGCTAGGTTGGACTTAACTTAGATAATTTTGATTCGGATGTGCCACCACTTGATCAAAATAATCTAAGAGGCAAAATACAAGGAGTTGTATAGTTGATATAATTGACAAGAGTTGTCTACCTATTTATTTATATATAGTTTGTTGTGTCACCACAAGGCTATATACATTTGAAATGGGATCCTTATTCTCACTAGCAAATCTTTAATTAGATTTTGCCGAACTATATAAGTGAGGGTAATATAGTTTGATGAAAATAGTGGGAGATACCAATTTAAAATAAGGCCTAATTTATTTTGGTAATTAATAAAAGAATATATGCTAAAATGTTGTTAATCACAAATTCATTTACAGAATTTTACAATGTCTAAAATTACTATCATTGTGTAGCATATTAGATGCTAAATTAACCGGACCGAATTAAACGGATTGGTTAAGGAAATTGAGAATAGTTCTCATGGCTGAAAAGCTATCTTATGCCCTTAATATGCCTATCCCTGCAATGGTTGCAGACCATGCCTCTGAGGAAGGGATTTCTACTTTTAGAAAGTGGCAAGATGATGCACAGTTGGCTTACTTTATCATGCTCGCATCCATGAGTAACGAGCTTCAGCGTCAGCATGAAACTATGGATGCTCCTACTATATTCCTGCACATTAAGTAGTTGATGGTGAGAAAAGTATGACTGATAGATATCAGATATCTAAGGAGCTCTTCCGATCTAGAATGACCGATGACACTACCGTACAGATAAAAGTCCTTAACATTATCAATTTGATTGATCAATTAAGATAACAGGTTTTGTCATGGATGGAGAGTTGAGCCAATATTTGATCTTGCACTCACTCCCGGACTCCTTTCACAATTGTTGTGAATTTTTCATATGAACAAGCTAGATATCAGCCTCGCTGATTTGCTTAACATGTTGAAAAATGTTGAGAGTCACTTTCCAACCAAGAAAGAGCATGTCTTACTGGTAGGGGCCAAAGGATCTTCTGAAAAGAAGAACGATTCAAAGAAGGTAAATAGAAAGGCAAAATTAAAGGATAATAAGAACAAAACTGATACGGATAGCAAAGGAGTTTGCTTCCACTACAATAAGCCTGAAAACTGGAAAGAAACTACGAGAAGTATCTTGTAGAGGCTAACCAGAAGAAGCTTAGTGAAGCTTCGGTTACAAATATAGTTTTTGTTCATGATTGAAATAAATTTTTCTTTAAGTCAAGGTTCTACTTGGTTATTGGATACCGACTTTGGTTATCATAAATATAGATTTATGAATGGACCAAGCAGAAGTAGAAAGCTAAACAAAGGATAAGTAATCCTATGTCTGGTAAATGAAGCAAAGGTTGCTGCATTAGCCATAGGAACTTATAGTTTAGCATTGCCTACAGATAAATCTATTAAGTTAATAAGTTGTTATTGTATTCAAGTTCTCGTTGGAAACATTATTTCTATTTTGTTGTTGGACAATGAAATCTTTGGTATTATATTTAAGAACAATTGTTGTTCTATTTATAATAATAATGTTTTGTATAGAACTAGAATATTACTTAATGGATTTAGTATACTTGACTTACGTGAAAATAATTTTGCATATTGAACAAATTAGTATAGGAAAAGGAGATGATCATTGAAAGAATTGAAAGTGTGTATTTGTTGAAATACAAGTGTGAATTATTTGAAAGGTTCAAAGAATTCAGAAGTGAAACAAATTGGCAAAGTATTAAGATTCTTTGATTAGATCAAGGAATAAATACTTGTGCAATAAGTTTCTAGATCATCTCAAATGGTTTTCTCATAATGGACGCCTCTTGATACGCAATAATTGATTGATGTATCTGAAAGGAAAAAACGTACCTTATTGGACATGGTGCGGTCTATAATGATTTTACCGACATTCCAGTATCCTTCTAGGATAATGTCCTAGAAATGGTTGCATATCTATGAAAAAGGTAACCTCAAAATCCAGTCACAAGACTCCATAAAAGTTATGGACATGAAGGATTCCTAATTTTAAGTAAGTTAAGATAAGGTGTTGTTCAGCTTATGTGAAAAGGTTTCAAAGGATAAGCTTGTGACAAGATTTGACAAATAAAGATTTATGGGACATCCTAAAGTAAGTTTAGCGTATATGTTCTATAATCTTACTTAGCAAAAAGGTGTTTGTTGCGAAACACGTTTCCTTCTAAGATAAAGATGTTTATCATTGAAGGGCTAGTGGGAGGATAATAGATCTTGAAGAGTTTAAGAACCACAAAACACTATAAGTCAAATAAGAGTAACCTGTAGATAGACCTATTGTATCACAACCGAATCCTAAATTTGGAATAGTACCGAAGATACCTGGGAGGTATGGATTCATCATAGATGATGATGATGAGGTACACATCATAGAAAATGATGATCCAGTTTCATACGATGAGGTAAGAGTTGTAGACACTCAGAGAAATAGATTGAAGCAAGCTTCTCAAAAATGGAACATTCATTTTGATAAGACAATCAAAAGAGTTTGATTTTATCAAAAACAAGAATGAACCTAGTGTGTACAAAAGGGTCAGTGGGAGCGTCGTAATATTCCTAGCATTATATGTTGATATACTACGGATAAGGAATGACATGCCAATGCTAGAATCAGTAACGATAAAGTCGTCTAAACATTCCTCCATGAATGATTTGGGAAGAGCATCTTAATTGGGGATACAAATCTATATAGATAGATTTAAGAGGATGTTCAACTTAACCTAAGGAACGTATATTCATATGATGATAAAGTCGTTTAGCATGGCGAACTCCAAGAGATGTCTCGTGTTGATGAGCCATGGAGTGTATCTCTCTTAATAGTCCCCATAGACTCCTGAAAAGAGAGATCTCATGAGTGACAATCATGTATACAATGAAATATAAGAGACTTGATGTTAATCGGTCATATTCTGGAGATGATCACTGTAAGACAGTAAAAAACATCTTAAAATACTTAACCGGCACTAAGGATGTGATCATATTCATGGTGGGTCTACATTAAAACTAGAGGGCTTAACAGACTCAAGTTTTTCAGACAGACCAAGACGACAGAAAATACACTTTAAGGTAAAATGTTACCTTGAACGATGGTGCAGTGAATTAGAAAGGTTTCAAACAGCAAAGAGTTGTTAGTTTAGTGATAAAGATAAAGTATATAGCCATAAATGAAGCTGCAAGTTGATTATTTGGATGAAAAGTTCATTACAGAACTATGAATAGTTCCTAAGTCTCATCTTGGATCTAAACATGTGTTGTGGCACTTTCATTTGATTAAAGGAATCATTGAAAGATGGGAAATCACTATAGAGATAGTGGACTCTCAAGAACAACATTACATATCCATTAACTAAAGCTTATCCAACAACAGGATAATCGTCACTTAGAGAAGAAGAGTATGAGATACCATGGCGATTGACTTTAGTGCAAGTGGGAGATTGAAAGTAGTATGCACACAAGCCAATCATGTTTGATGATAAAGAATATACTTTGTAACAATCTTATTCATTTATTAATAAAAAGTATTAATTTATTAAAGGCTTTTAATTATCTACATGATGCTGCTTTATAATATGTGATAAGCCCAAAGTTTTAAGCAATGCTTTTAGAATAATGATGATGATCATTCTAATGAGATCTAAATTCTTAGAAAGTTTAAAACTAAAATAGTTTCCAATCGTTGGATTACTAAATTGGGGATTAGTAAATCCGGATAGATTGGTACATGCGTTGCTTGCTCATTGGATGAGGATGATTGATCTCATGATCAATTGTGTGGAGACACTAAAGCAAGTATGTAGGTGCTTATTAGAGAATAAGTTCACTGAACGTGGCTCGCTAAGGAATACCTATTGGAGTTTTACTTGCCTGTCAATAGGAATTCATGTAGTAATAGTAGTACAAGTGATCCTTGGACTTGAGATCATCATAGTATCTTGTGTATGGTGAGTTATACTTTGACTTATTCCTTAAGATCCTTTGGGTATATCAAAGGGTATGTTTGGGTATAATAAGTTGTACATGGAGATAATGTATGATCAATAAAGAATCTACTACTTCTAGTAAAAGAAGAGAAATGTCTTATGTGATTCGATAAATGATGTACCAAGAGTCCTCGGTCGAGGCGTAATAAAATTAGAAAAGAGTTTCTAATTTGCATTATTTGAGTTAGCGTATTTAAAAGTCGAAATACATATAATTAAATAAAATAAGACTTGACAAGAATTCCATGTCTTATATTTAATTGGGACATTGTATGGTACGGAGGATTGAATTGTACAAGAATTATTTACTCAAAGGTTCTTTTATGATAAATGTTGAAATCTATATTATCTCAGAAAAGTCGCTTGATCGCTAGGAGGCTTATCCTATCAGTAGAATAAATATTATTTATTTAAATAAATTAATAATTTTATTTATTTATTTAAATAAGATTAGAATTCTTCTAATTGATTTATTCACAACCGGGTTAATATGGAGAACCTAAAAGGTCACACCATAAAAGGAAGAATAATTATTTAAGAAGTTAATGGCATAATCGTAATAATAAGTTAAGTATATTTAATTTAATATATGGTGATAGAATAAATTAAATAGCTTAATATTTATTATTTAATATTTTGGAAATATTAAATATAAATTAATAAGAGGAGTCTTATTATGGGTGAGGTGGTTGACACTTTCACAAAATATGTGAATATGTAATTCCAATAGTTGGGAGAGTACACCTTTTTCTATGAGATAGAAAAATTAGGGTTTTACCAAACACCCATCTTCTTGAATTTTTCTTCTTCCTTGGTGGATCACCTCTAGAGGCCAAACACTTGGGTGGCTAACGTTGATTAAAGGAAGGAACCAAACCCGGTGGATTCAAGTTGAACGCGAAAGGATTTGGAGGTGAACTTGTACCTGAGGAAGCTCGATCTTCAAGGGTATGATTTTTATTCTTTATCTTTTCGTTTAATTAATAATGTGCATAAAGGATGATCCGGGTATATGGTTTGTAAAATTTTAAAACTCTGATTTTCCACGTTTCCGCTTATTTTGTGCAATTTGATTGTGTTCGTGAATATTACAAACCCAGCAGAATTCTCCTACAACAATAGTTATCAGGCAAGTATAGGTGTGGCTCCATTCGAAGCATTGTATGGACGAAAGTGTCTCTCTTCAGTATGTTGGGATGAGGTGGGAGAAGCAACGTTATTGGGACCAGAATTGATACGTGTGACTACAGATTAGATCCAAATGATCCAACAACGTATAAAAATGGCACAGGATCGACAAAAGAGTTATGAGGATCTTCATCAAAAGGACGTGAAATTTAATATTGGGCATCATGTATTGTTACGTGCTGCTCCATGGAAGGGAGTTACAAGATTTGGGAAGAGAAGAAAGATCAATCCATGATTTGTTGGTCTATTTGAGATTATTGACCGAATAGGAAATGTGGCCTATAGACTCGCATTACCTCCAAACATGTCTCATGTTCATAATGTGTTTCACATATCCGTGCTTTGTAAATATGTGAAAGACCCAAACCACATTACTGAGTTAGAACCAGACGAGATAACCGAAGATTTAACATACAAGGAGGTACCTGTCAAGATCTTGAATAGGAAGGATCATGTCCTACACACAAAGGTTATACCACAGTTGAAATTTTGTGGAGGAACCATGCTATTGAGGAAATGACTTGGGAGTTGGAATCGAAAATGAAAATGAGGTATCCTCACCTTTTCGAAACACTAGGTACGTACGTCAATTTCGAAGACGAAATTTCATAAAGAGGGGAGGTTGTAAGACCCCAACTTTTTATAAATAAAATTGAATTTCCTCTAATTATTATTTTGAATAATAAGGTATTAATTTGATATAATGCTTTGGTTATGGGTGAAATTTTCAAATTTTGCAAAATAAGCAAGTGGTTATAAAATATTCATTGTTGTCGGGGAATATTCGTTTGGTCGTGGAATATTCTTACTGTCGGGGAATATTCGTACGATGGCTCAGCCATTTGTGGGCTCCATAATGGAAAATAGTCAGATGAAGAAATTTAACGACAAGTTTAAGTTTTTATAAATAACGGCGTAATTATTACCGTTAACAACCTTTGTTGAAATACCCAAAGGTTAAAAATACGAATCTGGCGCTGGGTTGCATAAGAGCACACGTGATATTACATGATTTTTGAATTATTGATTCTTACGTAGGAAGGCACTACTCAAAATTTTTTACTGTAATTACTGTTCAATTTTTTATTTTATTGATTCAATAATTGTTACGTTGATATTTTATATTATTGTTGATTCAATAATTACCACTGCACAGTATTTCCCATTATCAGATCAATAATTCAGATTATTTGAATAATATTATTAGAAAGCATTATTGGCAATGTCTATTGAAGTTCTATCTAGGAAAGGGTTTGGTCACCTAATTGCACGCCAGTAAGGAGAAATCCTTATTGGAAAGCCCCCTTCTTTCCTGGGAACGACTTAGTTGTCATTATTGTGATTCTGTAATATTATTTGTAAATAATTAATTATTGATTTTTATGTTAAGGAAATATTTATTTTTATGTGCATATAAATGAAGGAATTAAATTTGAGGTGTTTTATCAGTATTTTGTCGGAATGGAGGTATTAAAAATCATCCGTATGTGGATTTCGGTCATTTTCTGTTTGGAATTTGGAAAAACTTTCTTCTACAAAGTTGTAGAGAATTAAATTTCCTATGGAGTAAAAATAAAATTTGTATTTTTCTGATAAAAATATTATTTATTATGAATTATTAAAGTTTTGGAAATAAATGTTTTTTAAAAAAAATATGGGTGGACCCCACTTTTGGTTGTTGTAGAAATTGTTGAATTTGGTGGGCCCCACTTGTGGAGTGCTGATGAATTGGTCAAGGAGGTGTGCGTAGAATTTTTTTTAAAAATATTAATATTTTATTAAATAGTCTGCTTTGGCGTTCTAAGCATTTTCTAATAAATAGGGTACTTAGTTAGAAATGAAAATCACACCAGAATCAGAAGTTTTCTTTCTATAATATCTAGCGTATTTTTGAGTATTTAGATACTTTGAGAGTTGCTATTCAACGAAAGTTTTCTTCAACATTATATCCGATATTCCAGTCAGAAGTACTGTTCTTTTGAAGTAAGGGATGTTATTCTCTTCATAAATGATGTTATTTCATTCAATATCGTTATGCTGAAATATTGGTATGAATTTTATTATGAAATTTTTACCTTTTTATGTTGAGGTTACTATTCACGTATACAACACTATTCACGTATATGGCACTATTCATGAATACGGTACTATTCACGAAGTATGATTTTTTTTTGTGAAATTTCTACCTATTCGTGTCGGGGTTACTATTCACGTATATGGCACTATTCACAGATACGACACTATTCACAGAAAAATAAAATTTTCTCTTTTTTGTCCGACATGTCTATTATGGTTACTATATTTGATTGTATTCATGTTTTGATCTTCATTCCTGAATTTTACTCTAGGAAAGTTTATTATGGAGTATTTTTGAACTTGAATTATGTAATGTCCCGAGAGTTTGAGAATCTAGTATATGGTAATGATCTTTAGAGAAAGATAATGAACGTGTCAAAGAATATGTAATACTCAAAATATAATTGAGTCTAAGTATAGGTTATGAAATAAAACTTATAAGAATTTATTATGAATAATGGTGGGAGTAGGAAATATAAAACCTATATTAAGGTAACGTGTTAAAGTTATTCAATGATAATTGTGAAAGAGATTTTGTGAAAACCATAGTAAGGTAGGGTTTCGGTGATTCCGAGGATGGAATCCTTATGAGGGAAGGATGTGACAACCCGAATTTTTATAAGTTATTAAAATATGAATTTAATAATTAAGATTCTTATTATGAGATGTTTTGAGTTTGAGTATGTATATATACATGCTATATATTTTGAAATATGTGATCTGGTGTGAAGAGAAATATATATTCATATATTGGGGAACCGAGGTTTAATAGTTAAGTTAACTATTACAGAAATTAAATGAATTTTGTAATTAATTTTAAATATTTATTGAGTTAAATAAATGTTTTAAATAATTTATTTATTGAGAAAAAATAAATAATTTATGGAATTATGATGCAAGAATTTAAATAAGTTAAGGGAGGTTAGTTCAGTTTTTGGCCAAACAAGGCCTAATGAATGTTAAGTCTTTAATTTAAATTTGTTTTACCAAACAAAGTGTAAGATTTAATGGGTTAATTTTTAGTTAGTTAGCCAAACAAGCCTTATGGCTTTTAAGTTTAAAAAAAATTGATGTCAGTTAAAATTATATATATATATATATATATATATAATTAATATATATATGATTACCAATACGTTATATTGTTAGTACGTAAGGTTAGAGTTAGAAAGAAAGAACTCAGAAGAGGAAAAAGAGGAGAAGAAGATAGTTGCAGAGAAAAATTTAGAGAGAATCGGGAGAAGTCTAGAGAATTTAAGAAAAGAATTGGGGAAAAGAAAGCTTGATAATCAAAGGATAACCATCATCTTCTAAAACGAAGGTATCATATTATTCTTTTATTTTGTAGTTTTATTCTTTTCCAAAATTCTCTGTAAAACTTTGTGGGAGATGAATTAGTTGTTATATATAGTTTTACATGATAAATTGGTTGTTATAAAGTTGTTTTCATAAGTTTATTGATGAATTAGTTCATGTTATGTAAATATTTGTGAATAAAACCATATTACAAATGAATTGGTATGAATATATATATATATATGATTATGTCTTAGTTTAAAGTAAAATTGAGGTTCTATTAGTTGTTTAATATATATATTGACTATTGAATTCGAAAGAAGATGAATAAACATAGACATAGTATGTTGAATTAACTGTTTTGGTTGAAAAACAAAATCACAGTGATGATTTTCACTAAAACTTTCAAAAAGTGAAGTTTTAGCAAAAATAGTAAAAATTAATGGTTGTAATTTGGATGTTTATGTTGTTTAGATGGCTAGAAATGTGTTAGAAAATATTAGATTATATTTATGTAAACCTATTACACCTTAGATAGGTTGGTATGGTTGTTAGAAAGGAGTTTGGAGGCCTAATTTGGCTTTCCGTAGTGTTCTAGAGCATAAAATCGTAAAACGCAGAAGGGACCCCCGCCCCAGTGGGCCCTCCTAGTACAAAAACCCCCGCCCTGGCGGGGGGGTAGTCTGTTAAGCCAAATTTTGAAAAATTAAACTGACAGGACATGTTTTACAAAAATATCCATAAGGTTTTCATACGAACTCCGATTGAGGTGATTCAAGATGATCCAGAACGAAAACGAATAGACCTACAACTTTTTTTCTTTATATTTTTTAATTTGAGGTCTTTAGGAAGGGTCAAAATAGTCATCTTTGTGATTGTTACGTATTCAGAGGCGATTGGAGGGCGTCGAACGAGCACATACACAAGTATAGTGCTCCTGACGATGGAATATGTTATTCTAAGTGATGTAACATGAAAATGCATGATATTATACATGACACATAAAATTTCCTTGCTCATAATAGAAAGCATTGGCATGACTTAGTATGTGATTTGAAAAGAAACTTAAAGATTTTGAAAAAAAAAACAAACCTTGTGGAAACGTATGTTCTATAAGTTTTGAACTTAGTGGTTTATATACTTGATTGAGTTCAAATATAAATGAGCATGATATGGTGTTTATAGTGTCTTGTTCATGATAAAACTTGTTAGACCTTGTGTTAGAAAAGTTTTCAAGAGAAACTTGATATAATAGAACTATGGTGCATGAATGCTACATGAGGTAGGTTTTGAACTTGAGAAGATGTTATCATGACTTAGTTACTTATGGTAAGAGTTTTAAAAGTTGTTTTTTATGTGCTATACTACATCATTAATGATAAAATGATTTCAAAGACCAACTCCATTATCTTTTGTAAACTAAGTATTAAAACGTGAATGATATGTGCACTCAACTAGTCAAGCATGACATAAGTTATTAAGAATGTTTTAAAAGTATGAACTATGCTATGTCCGTGTAAATGAGATAGATGCATGTGAGCATGCTATTAGAGGCCTATTAGTACCAATATATGGTTTAAAAGCTTATAAAATCAAATCTTGTTAAAGAAAGTTGTTAAGCCTTATTGATTGAAATAAATCATTATGAAGCTAAGTAATTTTAATGTGAACTTGAAAATAGATCACAACCTATTTGATGTCAAGTATGGATGGTTAAGGTATACGTATACATGCCTAGCTATTCTAAGAGTTTGATGAGGAACTGAAATGAAGGTTTTACAAACCTAGTTAGGAAACAATGTAACGTTACTATTATATTAAGAATGTATGAAATATATGACTAATGGATGTGAATCCATGATTATATAACTATGTAGGAATACAAGAAGTGCAGATAATCGTTAAGCAGTTAAGTCGTAGTTCATAAACTACGAATCAGGCAAGTCTTTCAGTTCCTATTTGTTATGTGAACTTGATGATGAACTGTTTTAAATATTTGTTGCAAAGAGTATGATGTGTTCTATATATATTGAAAGTATGAGACGTTAAAGTCAATTTATGACTACGTTGATTGAATAATGAATGTTGATTGAGTAAGAAACTCAATCTTTATACTTGTTATATGAAATGCAGCATGTATGTTATGTTAGTCTAATGTTTATGAGATATATGTTGAGCATGTTATTATGTGCTATATGATGCATGAAAACGGTTAGATTTTGTTGGGCTGTCGAGCTCAACCTTGCAAATAACCACTTTTACAGGTTCAAGATTAAAGGTAAAGTTATGTGTTATTTGAAAGTCATAAATCAGATGTGATACTTGAAGATTTATACACTTTGGTTGTGTTATTATTATTTAAACCATGTTTAAGGTTTCGAATAATGTATTAATGTTGAATTGTAATATCATTTTGCGATGTAAACTATTGTAGTATTAAAATGATTCTGAGATATTTAGATATAAAGGTTGAAGGTTTTGGGAACAAGGATAGTTTGTAATAGAAAATTTTAATTATTCCACAAATTTTAATGGTTATATTATCATTTAATGATGTAAATATAGAGGTTGAATGTATTACTAACGACCAAAGTCGAGAATTAAATTGTATGAATTTTGGGGTCGTTACAGTTGGTATCAAAGCTGTAGGTTATAAACCTTAGGTAAGAGTACCCTACGCTATAACCTTAGAGAATAAAGGAAAAGATGATAAAGAAGTTAAAAATCAAAAAGTTATATTTAAGTATGGTACAATTGTATTCTTTAATAGTTGATGTATGGTATCTGGGCTAAACGATTCCTTCATAGAGCGGAGGTATATACGAACTAGCAACTCGGAACCTAGTTTATTGTTTGTTTGTGGGAAACCACTCAGAAACTATTAGAGACTCGATGTGTACCAAGTATAGAAATGGATACGTATGATGAAAATGTGGAACTTAAATGAAATGTTGAGCAATGTAAATGAAGTTAGAAATTCTTAAAGGAAGAAATGTTATATAAACAAGAAAATTCAAAGAAGAATCTTGAAGAGATAAAGATAAGATATGGGAGTTGCCTAACTACAATAGCCATGATAACGAATAATGATGAATAGACAAAGTCTGTAAGATTAAAAGCATAAATGAAATCGTAAATGATGAAGAAAAAAAAGGAAAGAAAGAGGATCGTAAAACAAAACGATCACGAGTGAAGAAAAGAATTTTAAGGGAGATGATTATAAAATAAGATCACAACGTGATCTGTTTAAGTTATAAAAGAAAGATGGTCTATAATGTTTGAATAATTATAGCCTGATGTTATGAAGGTAATGTACTATGATATAGTACAAGATAAACTCATGAGGAGTTATTGATAATGTGATACGAGGAATTCGTATTGAGCAAGATAGAGTTAGGTGGGATTTCAATTGAGGACTCATGAGATGGCTAAGTTGTACAAACCTTTGTATGGGCGAGGGTTTTGTACTTGCACTCAGTTTATCACATTGATAATCATTGGAATGTCGGTGTCGCGCTATCAATGTATATGGGGTGAAAAGGTGATTCTTTTCTCATGTGCATATTTGATAGTTAGAAACTATTAAGATTAGTCAGATATTATTAAGATTAGGTGCGGTTCTTAAAACTAATGCATATGGTAAGTTTGTGACTCATAATAATATGGTATGTTTTGAACCCCTCAGCGAATGGACGCCTATGGTCTGACTAGGATAAGTTCTTAAACTCATATTATTGTGGCAAGTTCTGAACTTCCAATGTGTAGTAAGTTTGATGAACTATACTGGGGGTATAGGAAGATTGTAAGTTAAAATACAAGAATACTTAGTATAAGAGCATTGGTGGTGCTAGAAATAAAAGAAGTAGTCAGTAATGAGGTAATGGAGTAAAAATTGGAATTGATGGAGAAAATTAGATATTCTAAATCTACTAGCTATGCTAGACTTTTGAGATTTATTGATTTCGTACCGATGGTTGTACTTTTGATTTTTGAAACAAATGTTGGATCACACTAGTGAACTAAAGAATTTTCAAAACAGTGCTGTTATTCGCGTATCTATGATGTTTGTTTCGGCTAGATAAAAAAAATGATTTTTAAATTTTCAAAATATATTTTAACTATATATATCGGGTGATATGATAAACAATGGAGTCATCAATGTAATGGAACCTGGTGTTGAATGTGATCATATGATTGTCAACCCACTATGGTGAGATGTAGTATGACAACGTCATAATCATGACGCCATAAAAAGATTTTTGAGATTTCTTTAAGATATGAGAATATATATATATATGTATGTATGTTTATTTCGATTGATGTCCGAATTGTTGTAGAAGTCTATGTTATTTGATTCAACTAGACGAATATTGAAAGATGTTCATGAAATTCAAGCGTTTCTTGAGAAGTTATGCCAAACCAAATTGTTTTGGTGCGGATTCAGATGTTGAAAAGCTGAGATTAACAACCCTTTTATAGGGGAATTTAGATGTTTGTGCACAATACATTGTACGAATGGCTGATCACCCTAAGTACGGGGAGTCCCTACAGTATTACTGTTAAGGTTAAAGTTGAAAGATTACTTGTAACGGTGGACATAGTTCGTGGTCTTGTGACCCTCAGTTACATCTCTAAAACTGAGAAGAACAACCCTATTATGGGGGAATTATTTTTACGCGATGCGTTTAGATGTTTGTGCACAATACATCGTACTTAGGCTTAACAGCCTAAGTATGGGAGTCCCTATAGTCTAATGACTGTAAAAGTTTAAGTTAAAATAGTACTTATAACCGTGGATGTAGTTCAAGGTCTTATGACCCCTCAGCATGATTTGGAATCTTTTAAATTCTTGAGTTATTCATACTGCTTCCCAATTATTGAGCAATTGTGGAAGATTCTTGCTATTCTAAAAAGCCAATGTGGTAAGGATGATATTCCTTAGAAAGAAGTAAGTCGTAGAATGCGACATTGAATGATGAATATATTAATAAGTGAGAAAAGAAATTTTGAAATGAGAAGGAGATGAGTTATCGAAGAATAATGTAAAATTTTTAATAGAAAAGTTTAATAACTGTAGAAAGATCTTTTAATAGAACAACCTAAGTACGGGAGTCCCTGTAGTCTAATGATTGTTAAGGCTTAAGTTGAAAGAGTACTTATAACCGTGGACGTAGTTCAAGGTCTTATGACCCCTCAGCATGATTTGGAATCTTTTAAATTCCTGAGTTATTCATACTACTTCCCAATTATTGAGCAATTGTGGAAGATTCTTGCTATTATAAAAATCCAATGTGGTAAGGATGATATTCCTTAGAAAGAAGTAAGTCGTAGAATACGACATTGAATGATGAATATATTAATAAGTGAGAAAAGAAATTTTGAAATGAGAAGGAGATGAGTTATCGAAGAATAATGTAAAACTTTTAATAAAAAAGTTTAATAACTTTATAAAGATCTTTGTGAAAAGAAAGTAGTTATAGAATCCAATGACTGAATAAACGTAAAATCTATTTTGATAGATTGAATGAATAAAGATTAATAAATAAAATTTCAAGGACGAAATTCATAGAAGAAGGGGTGAATGTAATGTCCCGAGAGTTTGAGAATCTAGTATAGGGTAATGATCCTTAGAGAAAGATAATGAACGTGTCAAAGAATATGTAATACTCAAAATATAATTGAGTCTAAGTAAAGGTTATGAAATAAAACTTATAAGAATTTATTATGAATAATGGTGGGAGTAGAAATATAAAACCTATATTAAGGTAACGTGTTGAAGTTATTCAACGATAATTGTGAAAGAGATTTTGTGAAAACCATAGTAAGGTAGGGTTTCGGTGATTCCGAGGACGGAATCCTTATAAGGAGGGAAGGATGTGACAACCTGAATTTTTATAAGTTATTAAAATAGGAATTTAATAATTAAGATTCTTATTAAGAGATGTTTTGAGTTTGAGTATGTATATATACATGCTATATATTTTGAAATATGTGATCTGGTGTAAAGAGAAATATATATTCATATATTGGGGAACCGAGGTTTAATAGTTAAGTTAACTATTAAAGAAATTAAATGAACTTTGTAATTAATTTTAAATATTTATTGAGTTAAATAAATATTTTAAATAATTTATTTATTGAGAAAAAAATAAATTATTTATGGAATTGTGATTCAAGAATTTAAATAAGTTAAGGGAGGTTAATTCAGTTTTTGGCCAAACAAGGCCTAATGAATGTTAAGTCTTTAATTTAAATATATTTTACCAAACAAGGTGTAAGATTTAATGGGTTAATTTTTAGTTAGTTAGCCAAACAAGCCTTATGGCTTTTGAGTTTAAAAAAAAACTAATGTCAGTTAAAATTATATTTATATTATATAATTAATATATATATGATTACCTATACGTTATATTGTTAGTACGTAAGGTTAGAGTTAGAAAGAAAGAACTCAGAAGAGGAAAAAGAGGAGAAGAAGATAGTTGCAGAGAAAAATTTAGAGAGAATTGGGAGAAGTCTAGAGAATTTGAGAAAATAATTGGGGAAAAGAAAGCTTGATAATCAAAGGATAACCATCATCTTCTAAAACTAAGGTATCATATTATTCTTTTATTTTGTAGTTTTATTCTTTTCCAAAATTCTCTGTAAAACTTTGTGGGAGATGAATTAGTTGTTATATATAGTTTTACATGATAAATTGGTTGTTATAAAGTTGTTTTAATAAGTTTATAGATGAATTAATTCATGTTATGTAAATATTTGTGAATAAAACCATATTACAGTGAATTGGTATAAATATATATATGATTATGGCTTAGTTTAAAGTAAAATTGAGGTTTGATTAGTTTTTTAATATATATATTAACTATTGAATTCGAAAGAGGATGAATAAACATAGGCATAGTATGTTGAATTAATTGTTTTGGTTGAAAAATAGATCACAGTGATGATTTTCACTGAAACTTTCAAAAAGTGAAGTTTTAGGAAAAATAGTAAAAATTAATGGTTGTAATTTGGATGATTATGTTGTTTAGATGGCTAGAAACGAGTTAGAAAACATTAGATTATTTTTCTGTAAACCTATTACACCTTAGATAGGTTGGTATGGTTGTTAGAAAGGAGTTTGGAGGCCTAATTTGGCTTTCCGTAGTGTTCTAGAGCATAAAATCTTAAAAGCGAGAAGGGATCCACTGCTTCACGGCCCCTTGACTTAGGACAAAAACCCCGCCTTGGGTGGGGAGAAGTCTGTTAAGCCAAATTTTGAAAAATAAAACTGACATGACATGTTTTACTAAAATAGCCATAATGTTTTCATATGAACTCTGATTGAGGTGATTCAAGATGATCTAGAACGAGGACGAATAGACCTACAACTTTTTTTCTTTACGTTTTTTAATTTGAGGTCTTTAGGAAGGGTCAAAATAGTCATCTTTGTGACTATTACGTATTCGGAGGCGATCGGAGGGCGTCGAACGAGCACATACGCAAGTATAGTGCTACCGATGATAGAATATGTTATTCTAAGTGATGTAACATGAAAATGCATGATATTATACATGACATATAAAATTTCCTTGCTCATAATAAAAAGCATTGGCATAACTTAGTATGTGTTTTGAAAAAAAACTTAAAGATTTTGAAAAAAAACAAACCTTATGGAAACTTATGTTCTATAAGTTTAGAACTTAGTGGTTTATATACATGATTGAGTTAAAATATAAATGACCATGATATGGTGTTTATAGTGTCTTGTTCATGATAAAACTTGTTAGACCTTGTGTTAGAAAAGTTTTCAAGAGAAACTTGATATAATAGTACTAAGGTGCATGAATGCTACATGAGGTAGGTTTTGAACTTGAGAAGATGTTATCATGACTTAGTTACTTATGATAAGAGTTTTAAAAGTTGTCTTATATGTGCTATACTACATCATTAATGATAAAATGATTTCAAAGACCAACTCCATTATCTTTTGTAAACTAAGTATTAAAACGTGAATGATATGTGCACTCAACTAGTCAAGCATGACATAAGTTATTAAGAATGTTTTAAAAGTATGAACTATGCTATGTACATGTAAATGAAATAGATCCATGTGAGCATGCTATTAGAGGCCTATTAGTACCAATATATGGTTTAAAAGCTTATAAAATCAAATCTTGTTAAAGAAAGTTGTTAAGCCTTATTGATTGAAATAAATCATTATGAAGCTAAGTAATTTTAATGTGAACTTGAAAATAGATCACAACCTATTTGATGTCAAGTATGGATGGTTAAGGTATACGTATACATGACTAGCTATTCTAAGAGTTTGATGAGGAACTGAAATGAAGGTTTTACAAACCTAGTTAGGAAACAATGTAACGTTACTATTATATTAAGAATGTATGAAATATATGACTAATGGATGTGAATCCATGATTATATAACTATGTAGGAATACAAGAAGTGCAGATAATCATTAAGCAGTTAAGTCATAGTTCATAAACTACGAATCAGGCAAGTCTTTCAGTTCCTATTTGTTATGTGAACTTGATGATGAACTGTTTTAAATATTCGTTGCAAAGAGTATGATGTGTTCTATATATATTGAAAGTATGAGACGTTAAAGTCAATTTATGACTACGTTGATTGAATAATGACTGTTGATTGAGTAAGGAACTCAATCTTTATACTTGTTATATGAAATGCAGCATGTATGTTATGTTAGTTCAATGTTTATGAGATATATGTTGAGCATGTTATTATGTGTTATGTGATTCATGAAAACTGATAGATTTTGCTGGGCTGTAGAGCTAAACCTTGCAAATGACCACTTTTACAGGTTCAAGATTCAAGGTAAAGTTATGTGTTACTTGAAAGACATGAATCAGATGTGATACTTGAAGATTTATACACTTTGGTTGTGTTATTATTATTTGAACCATGTTTAAGGTTCCGAATAACGTATTATTGTTGAATTGTAATATCATTTTGCAATGTAAATTATTGTAGTATTAAAATGATTCTGAGATATTTAGATGTAAAGGTTGAAGGTTTTGGGAACAAGGATAGTTTGTAATAGAAAATTTTAATTATTCTGCAAATTTCAATGGTTGTATTATCGTTTAATGATGTAAAATTAGAGGTTGAATGTATTATTAACGACCGAAGTTGAGATTTAAATTGTATGAATTTTGGGGTCGTTACAGATTATTTAAAGTATGAATCCCTAATCTTTGTCCTTTTATCTCACTGGATTTGTTTCCTAAAAATATTTTTCATCATCTTTAGTCCTAAATGATGATATAACTAAATATCTTTGGTCTGGAATGCAAAGATGAATGATTATCTGATGAATATCTTTGGCCTATAGTGCAAAGATGAACAGGTGTTGAGATGAACATGGCCAACTGGTGATACGAATGAATATCTTTCGCCCATAGTGCAAAGATAAATGTTTGATTCAAGATGTGTATTGATTGATGTTACAGGGATAAAATATTGATGATGGACTTTTAAATCATAGAAGATAGTAGATTTCATTATCTACTTAACTCTTCTAATGAATTGTTATTTTCACTGCGAATATTGATCTAAAACTTGTTGTCCATTATATTTTATCTGATTTATTAAAGGCTAACGATAATTTGTTGTACATTATCTTAGTCATATTATTCTTTATTGGGCTAGTTGAGCTCACCCTTTTTCTTTTTGTTCTATTTTTCTTCTCAGGAGGCGATAATATAGCGGGAACTAGTCAGGGTGTGGAGTGATGTTCTAAGTTAGTTATTTTAGCAGTCCTCACTATTTTGTAAAATAGTGTATCAATAATTGTAATGAGGACTTATTTGAGTTTGAATACTGTCTAGAAGACAATATTTGTATTTAAACTCATAGCATATGTGTTGTCGTATTTTGCACGATAATTGTAATAATGAAGTTGTAGTTGTTTTTTGTACCATGTATTTAGTGACTCAGAATGGGTTGTATGGACCTATTTTAGGGGCATCACACTATACGTGACAAAAATTAATTTCTTTCTATCCAAATTATTTTTACATGAATATTATTCTTGAATTTTACTCCACAAAGCAGTTATCTTGTTGACAATTTGGACATTCTTAAACTCTGGATAAATTAAATTATAAATCTTTAATATTTATCCTTGATCTCGTTTAATTGAATTCTTATATCATTATCATCATCCTCGTGTTTATATTGTGATGAAAGTCATATTTGGCACGTAGTGCATAGATGGATTGTTGATTGGTATGACTATGACTATGTATCGGTATAATCATGACCTGTAATGTTATAAATGATGTGGTAAAAGTCCTTACTAGCCCGTAGTGCATGTGGGGGAGCGTCGAGTGTTTATGCCATGACCACCGTCGCCGCCATCGCCCCCATCACCTCAAGCTTAGCTGATTACAGGGAAGTTCTCTTCTACTTATAGATATATTTTTACAACGAAGACGTTGTAATTGTTAAGTTTGGGGGACTTTAGTTTAGTTCTTTATTGCATGTTTAGTTTCATGTTTATGTTATGTTATTTTGTATATGTTGTTAATTTAGTTTAGGTTCATTATGTTTGCATTCTTGTAGTACAACTGCATAAGTAGTTGCATAGTAGTGTAGTTTGAATAGCATTATATTCAATTTCTTGTTTTATTTTTTTTATTTAAAAAAAACAAAATTCAAAAATATTAGTTAGTTACTATGTTCATCTTCATGTTTTCAGCTGTTAGATAGTTACAGTTTATTTTGGCCAATGATGAGATTGGAATTGAGTAGACAAGGATAGTACTAATTATTAGAGCTTTGATGTAATTTTCTGTTAAGAATTGAATTTTTTTCTGTTTGAAACTGGTATAATAAGGTTAGCACGTTAATGACAATTATGTTAACTGATTAAGTTTAAATAGATACATAATGGACACAAATAGGCGGAGATGGCTAAATTTAGAAAAAAAAACTTAAGTTTGGGGGAAAATTATGGGATATATAAGCTTCGCTATTAAAAAAGAAAAAAATGATGTAAAAAATATCGTGGCTAGTCTTATTTCGGGGCCTTTGTTACTTGAGCAAGTACGCTCGATGGAGTGTCTTTACACCTAGTGCCCTAAGGTCTTTATAGTCTGGGAGTCGTTGGTCGAAAGCTCGCTAAGGGGTAGCACTGTTAGCCTAATGGAATGAGACATTGCATAGTCATGGTTGAAAAAAAGAAAAAAAATAATAAAATGGGAAAAGAGCAAAAAGCCCCCGTAATGCAAAGGAAAGCATAAGTATCTCGGATTGGACTCTTGAATTTGGTGGAAGTTTGACTTTAGTTGGATCTAGCTTGTTCATGAATTTTGTGAGTTTACACTGTATGATGCCTTTAAAGAGATCTATTATGTGTTATATTTAGCATTGTTGTTGAGCACACATGCACTATATCAGTGATAACAGTCTAAGATTTGATGATTGATTGGAAAATTATTGATTTGTTTTAATATGATGCATTATCATGTTTACTTGATTTCTCTGAGGCCTGGTGAATGGACTTGTGTTTATCAATACTTCTGGATTTGTACGCATATAGATTAGTTGCGTTCTATTTCATTCCATTGCATTGTATTGTGTTGTTTTTGCTTGAGGACAAGCAGAGGTTTAAGTTTGGGGGTATTTGGTAAGTAGGTTTTATACCTACTTATCTGGTATCTATTAATTGAATTATTTGCTTAAACTCATGTTTATTAGTTACTTTTCATGTATTTTGTGTTCATTTTGTAGATTATATGCTTGGGAACTGTGTGAGTGACTATTGGTATGAAAACGCAAGGAAAAGGCAATCCGGACATCATTTGGGCTTTCATGTTTATTTCATGTTCTTGGCTTGGAACTTGGATTATGTTGTAGAGCTTCTTCTTAGATTTCTGGAACATCTTGAATCATTCCAATCGGAGTTTGGATGCAAGAGTTATGACATTTGTACCAACGGACGTTGAACTTCACTATTTTGGATGGCCATTTGCATAGCAGTCACTTCCAGTCCAATTTCGACCTTCATCCATTAATTATTTCCTAATTCTCAAAGAATGAACGTTATAGAGCTCGTCGATAGCTTCGATTTGATAGGTGGCAGGCCCTGTAACTCTTTTCGGATCAAAAGTTATGGCCGTTTTACTTGAGGATGCTGCAGCGAAAGGGAGCAACTAGCAGAACATACCCAAGCCGGGGCTTGCTATTTTAAGCATAATACCCAAGTCGGGGCTAGGGTCCTGAGTTCAATAACAGCAGCATAGCACGCCGGGGCTTGTTATTATGAAGGCGACAACCAAGCCGGGGCTTGGGTACGCGTAGAAAAAGTGATTTTGTCAGAATTTGAGTCCGATAAGGATTGGTTCGAGTTGATTGATTAAAGGACTTCCAAGAGGACTTAAAGACATAAAGGCTTATAAAAATAGGAGAATCACAAGGATTAGTAGAGAGAGAAGAGGATTCTATTAACTTAGATTAGGATCAAAACCTTAGTTCTTAGGAGGTTTGGCGATTGAAACAACTTGGAGACCATTGAAGATCAAGAGTAGGAGCTTGAGGAAGATGGAAATTTGCCGACAACAGATTTTTCTCCACTGTTAATCTTATTCATATCTTTTAATGTTATTTTAAGTGTGGATTCTTAATTTTAATTCAATGAACTAATTCTTTATTTGAGATTACAATGGATCTTATTGTGTAGTTTATTTTAATATGCTTTGCTATCAATTATTATGTTCTATTATGAGGACTGTCTATTGTAATTTGAACTTAATTTCTTAATTTCCTAGCTAACAATTACCGTGATAATCTATATGAACTCCAGAGATGAAGTATAGATTTAGATCTGATCATGATAGCATGTGTTTGTGATTTCTGCATAAATGGAATTCATGATTCGTGTTTAGGATAGAGATATGCCTTTATGCCATATGTAATTTTATAGAGAACTTGTGCGTTAAATCCTTTTTAATTATAATTCACATAGAGATAAAGTGGATTAGTTAATTAGGGTGTCTTGCTTAATTATGTCATCTGTGGATTTAAATATGTATGGATATTATGCATCGAGAGGTGGTTTTATCTGCTTTAGTGTTCTTGATTAACAATTCAGGATAGAGAATAATCGATGAAAACTGTGTCAACTTAAATAAAGTTGTGAACTTAAATCTCCATAATCTGATTTGTAATTAGTGGTAATTAGAATTAGTTTAATTAAACAATTTAATTCATAATATTAAATTGTTTGTTTAAATAAGATTAGTTTGGTTAAGAGTTATTATTTGGTAATTTATATTAATAATTCTTCGTGGGGATGATACTCTACTTTCATTATATTACTTGTTGACCATGTATACTTGTGTGTTGTTCATAACTAGATTTTACCCATCAGTCTCTTAAGTTAGTATAATTATTAAATACTAATAATTCTTCAATATCATAACCCTTAGGTTATTTAATTATCTCACCTAATGTATAATTAGGTTATGAAGCTTTCCTTTTAAATGAAATCTATATATATATATATATATATATATATATATATATCCATAACTATAGTATATATATAGTTATTTAGCCATACACATTTCACACATTCCTCACATATTTATTCACTATATAATAGTCATACTAATTAATCATTTAAAGATTATAAATATTTCTATTTAACATTCAAGGCTAACACTCAAGCTATGTTAATGTTTCAACATATATAACTTATCTCACTCTTCCTTAATCAACTTGATTAAGTATTGATCATAGTTAATTTTAAATAACTAAATTAACTATCTTGTTTAATTTATATCTCATAACACATATTCACTTATAAACTAAAAAAAAATTATTCGTAAAAAAATTAAAATATATAATTATATAAAGTTCTCAGTCCTTACATTCTCCCCTCCTTATACGGATTTCGTCCCCGGAATCACCATTACCTTACATTCAAATTATGTCTATCATTAGACCTTTATTTATTAATCCAAATTTATTACCCTAATATAGGTATTACTTTGTTTCTTCTTACATTTTCTCCTTCCCATCTTATTCAGGGCAGAAAATTCTCTACTAAACTAAAGTCTCATTTGACTTGCCATAGCTCATAATTACATGTTATATTTAGGTAACAACATCTTACTCACAATAGTATTCCTTTAATTTATTAGGCAACATGTGTTTTCTCTTATTCTACTTTGGAACCTCAAAGGGTTACCATAGACCACTCAATATACGTGTTTTCTTTTAATAATTTATAAATTTGTATCATTAATTCCTTCAATTTTATTTACGCAATACTAACATGTGATATCATCATGTGATACCAACCTATGACTCGAATCCGCATAGAAACAACACCTCCTAGTGATATCTATCAAATAAGACGTGCGTAATTATATTACTAATTGAAATTTTACCTGGCACTACTCCATTCAAAGCGACTACATCCTGGACCATCATGTTAAATGTGCGTGTTGTTGGTCTTGCTGGTTGAGCTGGTTCATTGGTCGTGAGAGTCCCACTGTTGTTTCCTTTGTTGTTGCATCCCTTCTCTGCATTCTTCTTTGGACAGTTACGAATTTAATGGTTTGACGATCCACATAAATAACAACCTTGTATCTTCTTTGGACTGGGACAATTGGGAGAGATATGTCTCTCGTGGTCATAGTTAAAGCACAATCCTTTACCCTTCAAGCAGACTCCCGGATGATTCTTCCCATAAATTGCACATAGCTCACATTTCTTCCTACCTTCTCCTGATTTGTTTCCCGATTGGGTGTTATCGCTCCATTTACACTTATTAGAGTTACTCCATCCACTACTACCTTCTTTATTCTACCTTTTCTTCTTTTCATGGTGATACCTCGATATAGCTTCTGCCTCCCTCAGCGATGATTTCTTTTTCTAATAGAGACGAAAATGTATTAATCTGCAGCACTGCTACCTTACTAAATATCGATGGCTTCAGTCTATTTTCAAACCTTCACGCTTTTTGTGCCTTTATGTCCACCTGATGCTGAGCGAAACTAGCTAATTCATTGAATCTAGTTGTGTATTCTGAAACTCTCATGTTTTCTTATTTTAGCTCAAGGAATTGAACCTCCATCCTTGCTTGCATACTTGGCGACAAGTAATTCTCGTTAAAAAATTCTTTGAACCTTTTCCATGTCACCACCTATGTTCCTGCTTTATTCTGGTTTGTCTCCCACCAGTAGTTCGCCTCCCCTTCATCAAATAGGTAGCAAAAATGATCTTTTGCTCCTCTGCTACTCTAGCGATAACGACTACTTTCTCTATCTCTTTTATCCATGTCTGAGCTTTTATTGGATCTAATGTTCCCTTAAACTCTGGTGGTCCTAATGCCTTGAAGTCTTTAAAATTCGCTAATTGATTTCTTGGCGAACTTTCTGCGGCTAGTGCGCTATTCTGCATAGCTTCTTCCATCATGTTTATAAAGTCTTGCATTAGGTTTGGTTGACCTCCTCCTACATTGTTAACTAACTCTTCGCCCTCTTGGTTTCTTATTACTCTTCTTGGCGGCATTGTCTGTTTAAATAAAACTTTAATTTATTACTTCATCTTTTACACCTTTATGTTACATCTGATTAGTGGTATCATAAAAATTTAACACAAAATTTTAAACTCAGCCCAATTCGACTTGCTGAATTAACTAATTATCAGTTAAACAACTTACTATCTTTATTCTCAAAACTTATTTACTTAATCAAACATATATTCATATTTATTCAACTAGTTCATGTTCTTTACATCGCATAGCACATACTGCGATAATCATTTACTATCCCTTTTTGACAACAAAAGTCAGAAATCACTGCGATAACTTATACAAAAGTTGAGACTTACAGAGGTTATCTCAATATTCATAAATAAGCGAGGATTACATACATACAGATATATAATTACTTATACCTACTCATCGTCTACAATACTATATTACTAACATATTATCTTTCTCCAAAGGTTCTACTCCTCATACTTAATTTTTCTTTCTTCCACTTCCATCACATGTCTTCTTCTTAGGACAATTCTTAGCCAGATGACCTTTTTCTCCACACGAAAAACATCCTCATTTCTTAGGTTTGGGACAATTTGGAGATATGTGTCCTCCTTGTCCGCAATTATAACACATATTCTTCCCCTTCATACATTCCCCAAAATGCTTCTTTTCGCAGTCAATACATGCCTTCTTCTTCGGCTGTGAATCCCTTGAGTTGTCGTCATTGTTTCGTTTCCTTTTATCATTTTCCCCTCTTTCTTCTTTCTTCAAGTTTTAGATGATACATTACACTCGGCTCTGCTCCCATCGACTTGTGACTTCACCTCATTTCATTCTTCAGTTATCTCTCTTAGTGCCCTTACCAACTAGTCATTTAGTAATCTTTCTGCATTCCACATTTCCTCCAGGAAAAATACCTTATTCCTCAAATCTTGATCTTCCCCTAATGCTTGACCATCTACGGCCACTACACTGCCTCCTTCTTCATCTTTTATCTCTATTTTTGGTCATACTTTAGCTTCTCTGGAATCTACTTCTTCCTCTTCATTCAGCTCCATCTCAGGGTACTCGTCATGATCGCTTCCTAGATTTACCGCAGGTTCTTCTTTTAGAACTTTCTCAACTGTCCCTTCTTCTTTAAAATTCTTCTCTGATTCACCTACCATTTCACCTTGAGCTACCACCTCAGTTATTGGCACTGGTGCAGCTGTTAACATCTCAATAAGCACTTGAGTTTCTCTAATCTCATCATCTCCTGACATCCTATAACTAACAAATTGCATTAATATCTCTTAATAAAACATACATTCATTATATGGAATGAAAATATATTTCATAAAAATACTAATTCTCCAAGAAAACTCTACATGAGTTTTATATCCTTTTATTCCTTAATCTCATCATCTACTGGCATTCTTCAATTAGTTTTAAACAACTTGATTAATACCTTACCAGTAACCATAGTCCATAAACACTAAGTGTCCACACATCTTACTATTGATGAATTTTCTCAATCCATCACTTAGAACTCTAAATAAGTTTTCTATATCATTCTTATGGATATATTCCTAAGGCTTTTCCCCCACCTAAGGTTTATAACCTATAGCTTTGATACCAACCTGTGATGCCCCCAAATCCAAGTTCTCTAACCTTAGATTCAGTGCTCACGATCCATCATCATCATAAGCATTCTATCAACTATTGCAAAATAATAAACATATATTGTTCATTATAATATAGTTCCATCTGGCAGAGATACAATGACTCAGGAGGAGTTACAGCAGGTTGATCGATTGGATGATTTGGGAATCATAGATTTCTTTGGATAGGTTTCTCGTTATATCTTTTGATAGGCCTCTATTAGATATTGGGCGGTTGTCCCCCATTTTCCTGTACTTTTTATTTTCAGTTGTATACAAAGATGATGATGGATTTAGGAATGTATGTATAATGCTTTCTATTTCTTGCATCATATTATCATTTATCATCGTTATTTATCATGATGCATGCATTATGTCATGGATATGCATTCACATAGGTGATTTTAGCATTGACCCCTGGATGATCTTATGATACTGTTATATAGATGTCTTCATCTACCATTAGTCGGATTGAGCATACCCCACCCACACTGATAGCCTCTTCTCTGAGATCATGGTATGACAGTTTGTCTCCCACAGATCAGGTGACAGTTGATAAGCTATTGAGGCATTCTATAACCCTTCTGACGTTTCACGTACCCTTGGGCTTTGTAGAGGGCATGATATCTTGTTGGATACCAGAGAGACATGTTTTTAGATTTGATATCCATGACCTAACCCCTACGTTAGAGGAGTATGAGCGCCTCACTAATTTGCCCTTGGATCGGCCTTGTGTTATGATGGTCGTTGATGATATGAGACAGTAGTTTATGGCCTTGATGGGCTTATGGCGTAGAGTTATCATGGACGAGATTACCTCAGGGCATGTTGTGTCCTTGAATTTCTTGATTGTCCGATTTGGATCACTGGACAGCTATCTACGACATTCAGGGGATTTCACCATTACTGAGGGGGAGTGGAAGGTTCCCCGCGTAGATATTCTATTGATGTGCGTCATGGCCTATTTGTATATGCCGCTATATATGGATCATTTGGGCATTGGCCTGATTACAGTAGTTCGTGCTCTCAGGGAAGGTGATGAGTGAGTTTTATACACATGAATTGGATATATTCGGGCTTAATTTATTATTGTTATCAAGTCTTTTAGATTAGTTTTTAAGTGTTTATGTCTATTCAAGCATGTTTTATGTTGTTTTGTAGGAATTGGGACAAAGTTACATGGATCGACGTTCGGGGTGGCTAGATTCGCGTTTTTGGCTTGCCATTTACACAGCAGTTACTTCAGAGCCAATTTTAGTATTGCTGCAGACCTTATTTCGAAAATCTTAAAGAATTAAAGTTGTAGATCTACTTTTCCTCTTTCTGGATCATCTTGAATCATCTAAATCGGAGTTCGGACGAAGAAGTTATGGCCATTTTCCCAAAGGACGTTGAAGTAGAAAATGTCAGAAAAAGTGGTAGCGTCGGGGCGCTAATTTTAGGCTTATTTACAGCACTTCAGGTGAGCTATATAAGGAAGTGTCTGAAGCGTGCCAACTAGGTATTTGAGGCCGGGAAAGAGGTTAGAGTGCGACTGGAAGCGTTTTGGGCGAATTTTGACACCTTTTTAACTCTAAATTGGATTGGGTTTGTTCCTAAGCTCAAAATTGGACTTGTAACCTATAAATACATGATGTAAGGCATAAAATAAATGGAGATTACATAGCTTAGCCTAGATTAAACACTCCTTTAGATTAGAACATAACCCTAGTTCTTATTAGTTTTGGAGATTGAAGCAACTTGGAGACCATTGAAGATTCAAAGCAGGAGCGAAAGAGGAGACTCAAGGCTACTGACAATAGATTATATTCTCTTCTCTTCTCTTACTTTTATCTTTTAATGTCTATTCAATTGTGGATTCTTGATTTTAATTCATTAATTATGAACTAACTCTTTCATTAAGATTTCAATTGAACTTTTTATGATTATGAATTGATTATTTGATTTATTCTAATTATTTATGTTGAAGTGTATTGTTCATCTTGCTTTGTGCTTATTGATTAATTATCTGATCAGTGATTACCTTGTTACTCTAGAAGGAATTGAGAAAGGAATTCTAGGGTTAGAACTGGGCATGGTGACATGTGACTTAGTTATTTGCACAGTGAATAATTAGGTTTGTGAATAGAATGAGTATCTATTTGCCGCATGTAACACATAAGGAATTGGGATTGTAGCGAGTTTAATTCAATTATTTTGCATAGAGATATAGCAATTTAATCTGTGTTAAATAGAAGGCAATTGATCACTCGAGAGAGGGCTTTTGGCATTTGAGAATTCCTGTTAACAATTCAGTAGACATAATAATTGGAATAGTTGAATAATTGATTTATAATTCATAATTGGGGATATTGGAGTCTTAATCCTTATTTATCTGAATTCATTCAAATTTTAGTTGTTTATTTGCTTTCTTTTAGAATAATCTCTTTTAATTGTTTTAATTTAGTTTTCTTAATTAGAAAAATCACAATTTGCGATTGTTTAAATAAAATTGATTTGGTTAAGAGTTAGTACTTGGTAATTTTTATTAAATAATTCCTCGTGGGAACGATACTCTACTTTCACTTTATTACTTGTTGACCGTGTATACTTGCACGTATTCATTGATTGCGAAATCGATCAACAGAGGGTTGCACTATCTTGTCCATGATATCGGCGGAGACCTTAAGGTCGACCATCTTTTGCCATACCCATTTTGTGGGGTTTTTCAGAGGGAGTGTCGTCTTGTTGTGTAAGACCCCGATTTTTTTTTAATAAAATGGAATTTCCTCTATTTATTATTTTGAAATAGTAAGGGTTGATTTGATTAATGTGGTTAGTTATGGGTAAAATGCGCAAATATTTCGAATAAGCAAGTGGTTATAAAATATTCATTATTGTCGGGGAATATTCGTTTGGTCGTGGAATATTAAATGATCGTCTTGAATAATATTCGATGATTTGACAGCCGCCAATCTTTTGTGGCCCTATAACGAAAAAAGTGTTTGGATGAAGAAAACGACAAATATAAGTTGTTTATAAATAACCAGCTTCACAGATTATCTTGTTGGAATACCCGGTGGTTAAAACACACTAATACGCGTTGTTGAACAGTAGCACACGGTATTGCACCAATTATTGATTCTTACGTAAGAAGGCACTACTCAATAATGGTTCTGATAATTACTTATTTAGTATTTTATTTTATTGATTCAATAATTCTTTGCATTGATATTTTATATTCTTGTTGTTTCAATAAATTGTCATTACACAAGATTTTCCATTATCGAGACAATAATTCATATTATCCGAATAATATTATTGGATAACATTATTGGCAATGTCTAGAAAGTTACATCTAAGGAGAGGTTTGGTCACCTAATTGCGGCCAATAAGGAGAGATCCTTATTGAAAGCCCCTCTTCCTAGAGCGGCACGGTTGCGATCTTGTGATTCTGTAATATTATTTTGAATAATTAACTATTGATTTATATGATGAGGAAAATATTGATTTTATGTGGATATAGATGGAGAAAATTTTTAATGTGACAATTGTTGAAAATTAATATTTTATCTTTTACGATAAAATAATTAATTTAAATATATTATTTTAATAATATATTAACGGTGATATTTTATAATGAATGTGGGATATATGAGTATATGAGGAGGAAGAGTATTTTTGTGGCATTAAATGTTTAACACATATTTTGTGTGATGGTGGACACAATTATTGACCAGAAATTTGATTATAACTTGTGAAAAATCGCTGTTAAATGGATTTCTTTATTAGGTTTTGTTTGGAATTTGGAAACACTTTCTTCTGCAAAGTTGTAGAGAATTGAATTTCCTATAAAAAGCCGTGAGATTCGAATTTTCTGATAAAATGGATATTTATTATGAATTATTTAAGTTCCGAAGTTCCGAAATAATTGATTTTTGGAAGTTTAAAATATTTTTAATTACAAAAATGTTTTTTTCATTTTTGAAACTCATTTAACATGTGATTAGGAGGCTGAATTCAGATTGTTAGTGTGCGTATGAAGTTGTGGAAAAATATAATAATATTTAATAAATTTTCTACTTTGGTGTTCTAAGCATTTTCCTATAAATAGGGTGCTTAGGTTAGAATTGAAAATCACACCGCCTGACTCAAGTTTTCTCTCTATATTATCGGTTTATTCTTGTGAGTATTTTGAGTATACTTTAAGTATTGCTATACTGAAGTTCAAGTCATAGCCTATATCCTGTGTTTTTAACTAGAAGTATCTTGTCTTTCGAGGTAAGGGATGTTATTTTATTCAAAATGATATTATTTCTTCAATATCATTATGCCGAAATATTGGTTGAAAATTTTATCAAATTTGGAACTTTTTCATGTCGGGGTTACTATTCATGAATTACTATTTACGAGTTACTATTCATGAGTTACTATTCACGATTCTTACTATTCACGAGTACTATTCACGAAGCGTGAAGATGTTTTTTTTGTGAAATTTCTATCTTTTGGTGTCGAAGTTACTATTCACGATACTCAAGGCACTATTCACGTATACTGACACTATTCACGAATCACGGACTATTCACCAAAAATGAAATTTCTTCTTTTTGTCCAAAATATCTATTATGGATACTAGCTTTGATTGTATCCATGTTTTGATCATTTTTGAATTTTACTCCACTCTGATTACTTATGAAGTATTTTTGAACTTGGATTGTTTAAAATACTAATCCTTAATATTTGTTCTTTTGTTTCATTGGATTCGTTTCCTTTAAAATATTTTTCATCATCCTCAGTCCTAAATGATGATATTACTAAATATCTTTGGCCTATAGTGCAAAGATGAATGATTTCTTGATGAATATCTTTGGCCCGTAGTGCAAAGATGAACAGGTGTTGAGATGAACATGACCTACTGATTATTATCTTTGGCCCGTAGTACAAAGATGAACAGGTGTTTAGATGAACATGACCAACTAATGAATATCTTTGGCCTGTAGTGCAAAGATGAATATTTGATTCCAGATATATATTGATTGATGTTACAGGGATAAAATATCGACAATGAACTTTTAAATTCATATATAGAATATAGTAGTTTGTAGTCTCTACTTAACTCTTCTAATGAATTGTTGTTTCCGCTATAGTTGTTGATTTAAAACTGGTTGTCTATTGTATTCTATCAGATTTTTCCCTGTTGAAGACTAACGATAATTTGTTGTATATTATCTTAGTCATAATATTCTTTACTGGGCTAGTTGAGCTCACCCTTTTCCTTTTTGTTCCATTTTTCTTCTCAGGAGGCGAGAATGTAGCGAGTACTAGTCGGGGTATAGAATGAAGGTTCTAGAGAGAGTTGTTTAGTAGTCCTCACCATTTTTGTAAAATAATGTATCAATAATTGTGATGAGGATTTATTTGGGTATGTATATTGTCTAGAAGACAATAATTGTATTTAAACTCACAGTATATATGTTGTCGTATTTTGCACGACAAATGTATTAATAAAGTTGTAGTTATTTCTGTACCATGTATTTGGCGACTAAGAATGGGTTGGATGGAATGGAACTATTTTGGGGGCGTCACATGTTGTATGTGTGGTTTATAACACATTTGAGACCGATTGGCACCTTTAGACGTCATGGGTACTGCTTTACTCATGAGATAACCATTTCTTATTCCTTTCAGCCGACTAAGTTTACAGATGCAACATCCTGGTTGGCTTTTCTGTTAGTGATCGAGGATCCATTTGCGATTTTTCCTTGTTTAGGACTCAGCTCTCCTTATAGCTTTATTACTCACGTTGTTGGCATAGACTATCTACCCTTGGTTGGTTTGAGAGGGGTGACAACGTATCATCCATTGGCTATCATGGGACAGTTTGATCAGTTTCAGGATATTCACCCCTTTGATGGGGCCTTAGGTAAGCGATTATTAGCTCCGTTTTTGTCAGAAGATGACTTGACTAGGATTTATGATTGTTGGACTCGTCGAGAGAGGGCTGATTTTTCGACAAGCCATCTGGGTCGCTCTTCAAAGTATTTTTCATGGCTAGAGGCAGATATTGCATCGACAATGGTTGTTCACTAAGAGCCGAGTATTGATTCTGATGAGGAGGAGACTATGGAAGACCCCGATTCTCTTACCGAGGACGAGCTATTTACTGGTTTAACAGCAACTCTGGTCAGTGACACCCCTAGTGTAAGACCCAGAATTTTATGAAATAAAAGTATTCATATTTTCTTATAATTATTATTCTAATTCGTAATTGGTTAAATTGAAAAAAGGTTAAAGTTAAGGGTGATATGTGAAAATTTTGCAAAGTAAGCAAGTTGTCATAAAATATTCGTTTGGTCGAAGAATATTCTTTTTATCGGGGAATATCCGTACGACGGCACAATCATTGGTGGACCATACAACGGAATGACTGTCAGATACAGAAAGCGATAGAGATAACCTTTTATAAAAATAACGGCAAAACTTTTATTGTTAACTGTTTAAATATCGGTGATAAAATTACAGTAATATGTGTTGTTGCACAGTAGCACACGGTATTGCACAGTATCTCTGATTACTGATGCTTACGTATGAAGTCACTCAGTTTCATTCAATAATTTCTATAGTAGTTACTGCATATTATCTCATATTATTGATTTAATTATTGTCAGTATCATATGCACAATATTTTATATTATGAAATCAATAATTGAGATAACACGGTTATTCATATTATTATCTGCATTATTGATAATATCTAGAAAGTTCTGTCGAGGAAAGGGGTTAGGTTATTTAAGTGCACGCCAATAAGGAGAAATCCTTATCGCAAAGCCCTCTCTTTCCTGGGAACGATGTGGTTGTCAATACTGTGAGTTATAATATTAAATGATGAATAATTGTTGAAAGATTAAAAATGTGTTGATTGAAGATAAATGATTTGTGATAAATATTTATTCAATTTTTGATATAAATAGAGGGATTTGTCATGAGGCGTTTGTTATAAGTTTGGTTTATTATTCCATGGAGAGATGTGCTAATTTTTAGGACCGTTGGTTGAAGTTATAATAGTAAATCAGTATGGATCGCTGGTTGAAGTTATAATAGTAAATCAATATGGACCGTCAGTTGAAGTTTTAATAGTAAGTCAATATGGACTGTCCGTTTTAATAGTAAATCAGTCTGGACCATTCATGAATTAGTTACTATTTAGTCCATTCTCCTATAAATAGAAGCTCATTCCTTCATTATTTCTTATGAATTCAATGAAACTCTAGAGAACGAACTATAGAGAGAAAGAAGAAGAGTATTCTACTACTTCACTATTGCAGTATCCAATCTTCTACTAAGGTGAGGGGTATTATTTCTTTCGTATTCATAAATGATGTTATTTTCTTCATACTCATCAGGATTTTCATTCTATTTCTTATTAATCTGCGGGAGTAACCTGTCTACGTGGATTATAATATGCATGGTGAATGACCCTTCATATTCATTCTTTATTAATCTGCGGGAGTAACATGTCTACGCAGATTAACGCATGCATGGTGAAAGACCCTTTGTATTCATTCTTTATTAATCTGTGGGAGTAACCTATCTACGCGGATTACCGCATGCATGGTGAAAGACCCTTAGTATTCATTCTTTATTAATCTGCGGGAGTAACCTATCTACGCGGATTACCGCACGCATGGTGAATAACCCTTCATACTCATTCTTTATTTGTGGAAAAGATCTGTTTACGCGGATTACCACATGACGGGTAAAAATCCATTTGCAGTTTCGTATATTATTTCTGTTCATATTCTTAAATCTAAACTTATTATGGTAAGTCTTACATCTGTAATCCCTAAAATTAGTATAATATCTTTGAGTTTTGTGCTTAATCTAGTATCGTTTCATTGGAATATTGGTTTGAACTTTCTTATTAAATTTCAATATTTTCATTCAAGGAACTATTCACGGGGTACTACTCACTCGTGTACTATTCACTAGAGGTATCATTTATTCGGGGTACTTTGCATGACAGGGTACTATTCATTTAATACTATTCATTCGGATACTATTCAAGGGGTACTATTCACGATAAAAGTTATTTCTTTTCTGTCCAAATTATTTTTGATACATGAATATCATTCTTGAATTTTACTCCACAATTAGTTATCATGTTTAAAATTTGGACATTCTTGAACTTTGGATAAATTGAATTATAAATCTCTAATATTTATCCTTGATCTCACTTGATTGAATCCTTATATCATTGTCATCATCCTCATGCTTATGTTGTAGTAAAAGTCATCTTTGGCCCATAGTGCATAGATGGACTGTTGATTGGTATGATTATGACCAGGAATTGTGTATTGGTATAATCATGACCTGTAATGTTATAGATAAATGATGTGGTGAAAGTCCTCGTTGGCCCGTAGTGCATAGATAGACAGTTGTTTGGCATGATCATGACCACTGGTGATTCTAACGAATATCCTTGGCCGGTAGTGCATGGATAATTCGATGATATGAAATGTTTATTGATTGGTATTATAGGGATAAAATATTGATGATGAATTTTTAAATCATAGAAGATAGTAGACATCATTCTCTACTTGACTCTTCTAATGGATTGTTGTTTCCGCTGCAATTGTTGATCTAAAACTTGTTGTCTATTGTATTCTATCAGATTTTTCCCTATTGAGGACTAAGGATAATTTGTTCTACATTATCTTAGTCATAATATTCTTAACTGGGCTAGTTGAGCTCACCCTTTTCCTTTTGGTTCCATTGTTCTACTCAGGAGGCGAGAATGTAGCTGGGACTAGTCGGGGAGTGGAGTAGTGGTCCAAGATGGTTATTTTAGTAATCCTCACTATTTTGTAAAATAGTGTGATAATAATTTTAATGAGAATTTTATTTAAGTTTGGATATTGTCTACGAGATAATATTTGTATTAAAACTCATAGTGTATGTTTTGTCGTATTTTACACGACAATTAACAGTTGTATAACTAAAGTTATATTTGATTTATGTACCATGTATTTGGCAACTCAAAATGGGTTGTATGGATCTATTCTGGGGGCGTCACAGTTGGTATAAGAGCTTAGGGATATGATCTCTGGCGAAAATCTGAGGTTTGAACTAGGAGGGGAGAGACGAGTAAATCCTTCGCTAGTGTGTCCTACCTAAGCTTATTTGTTATTTAATTGGTCGGTCAGAATATAGGAATAATATGTGGCATGTCAATTTCTTTAATTAATCCTTATTTTGAGGCAGTATTTGAGAATGACATCTGAAAATTTTGAGATAAGCAATGGAGGACATGAGACCGTTGAGACACCGCAAATTAATAACCAGGATAATGTGCATCAGGAGGGCAATAATTCTCATGTAAACAACAACACCGACCAAATGATAAACGATGGGGTGTTTAAGAGCTTTTTGCAATTCATACAACACCAAACAAGAGAGACTCATGTTCAAAATGCAGGTGGAAACAATGGTAACTCACGATTGGTCACTACTAAGCAATTCAAGGAGTTGGGACCGCCGGAGTTTTTGGGATAGCCAGAGCCACTTAAGGCAGAAACTTGGATTAAGCAGATCACCAAGATATTTGATTTCTTGGGATGCATAGAGGAGCAAAAGGTTCCCTTCACCACCTTTATGTTGCGAGGAGAGGCAGATTACTGGTGGGAATCTGTAAAATGTACTCATCTTTCCACACTAAGGATGTCTTTGGAGAAGTTCCATGAATTGTTCAACGACAAGTACTTTCCAGAGAGTATTCGTAACATGAAGGAGGTGGAATTCATCAAGCTGAACCAAAACAATATGACCATATCGCAATACGAGGCTAAGTTTGCGGAGTTATCCCAGTTTGCATCCCATTTGGTAGATAATGAGGAGCGAATAACACGAATGTTTTGAGAGGTTTGAAACCCGAAATTCGTCAATACCTCATTTCTCACAAATTATGTTTATATTCAGATGTTGTGAATAGGGCTTAGTTATTGGAGTGCTATTATAAGTCAACTCAACCAAAAGATATGACCAACAACACGATAATAATCATACCGGTGGCAACGACCATCGTAACAATGATAACCATTGTGGAGGAAATTATCATGCCAGAAATGGTGACCACTTCGGTGGTAATCATGGCCAAGATAATAGGAGATATGAACTAAGTGGGAACAACTTTAAGAAGAGAAGATTCAATAATGACGGAAAGACATCGACAGCAGCACCGGTACCCATTTGTAAGGAAGGAGAACGACCACCAGTCGTATGCTACAAATGCAAATAGGAGGGACACATCAGTTCAAACTGTATGTAGCAACCCAAAGTGTGTTTTAGTTGCGGAAAGGAAGGTCATTTAGCTCGATTTTGTCATACAACAAAGTCAAGTCCAGCTGGGACGGTGACACCAAAGGCTGTCCCAGACAAGTCAAAGTCGGTAGTTTAAGGGAGAGTGTTTTTTATGACTTCCCAACAAGCTAGGAACCCGTACGAAGTTATCATGAGTAAGTTAATCATAAACTATTGGAAAGTCTATACCTTATTCGATATCGGTTCTATCCATTCTTTTATTCCACCTGCTTGTGCTCAACGTTTAAACTTGACTCCGAAGAAATTAGACTTTGACTTATCGGTTGAAGCTCCATTGGGAGAAACCTTCATTACATCCACCGTTTATAAATCTTGTTGGATTCAAAACGGCACCCTCACATTACCTGTTGATCTCATCTATTTGAAAATACTTGCATTTGATGTGATTTTAAGAATCGACTGGTTAACTACTCATCATGCTAAAATTGATTATTTTCATAAGGTTGTTAGCTTTCATATTCCTAACCAACCTGTTATGTTAATTCAAGTAACCAAACCACTAAAGTCAATCATTGTCATCTCTAGCCATAAAGTCATTCGTTTATTGAAAAATAGATGTCAAGCTTCTTTTTTGCCCATGTCATCAATTTAAATAAAAATACGTCAGATTTGAATGATATTTCAGTTGTTAATAAATTTCCTGACATATTTCCCGAAGAACTTTCTGGCCTACCCCAGAGCGTGAAATTGAATTTTTTATTGACCTTGAACACAGTATAAAACCCATTTCGAAAACCTCATATCGAATTGCTCCTATTGAACTTCAAGAGTTAAAAACCCAACTACATGAGTTGGTACCCGAGCCTCTATCTTGTGACTTCCTTTGTGGAATACACCGAAGCCAGACTCTCTGTAGGAGACGCCGTCTTTGTGCGTTGGCAAATTAATAGGTGCCATTGTGAGGTACTATCCAAGGTTGGGATATAAGTCACAGTTGAGAGCAACCTAAGTCAGTAATCAAAACACGTAGCTTTCTAGGCTTAGTTGGTTATTATCGAAGATTCGTGGAAGGATTTTCTCGAATCGCCACTCCATTAACTCAGTTTAAAGATACAAAATTTGGATGGAGCGAGAAATATTAGAAGAGCTTCTAAGAACTCAAGAGAAAATTCATTTCAGCACCTGTTCAGCCAATACCATCCAAGAAAAGCGAACGTAGTAGCTGACGTGTTGAGTAAACGATTATATGCGGGTACAAGTGCGATATTGTCAAACACAAAGACCTATTTCGTATGACTTACAAATAATGGAGATAGAGTTAAAGACTATAGGGACCCACGTGATGATGTCAAATATACGGGTAAAACCAACTTTAATCGATAAAGTTAAAGATGTGGCCTATAGACTCGCCTTACCGCCAAGAATGTCTCGTGTACATAAAGTTTTTTACATATCTATGTTACATAAATATGTGGAAGACCTTAACCACATTATTGAATTAGAACCAGACGAGATAGCAGAAGATTTAACGTATGAGGAGGTGTCTGTCAAGATCTTGGATAAGAAGGAACATATTCTACGCTCAAAGGTTATACCTCAAGTCAAAGTTTTATGGAGAAACCATGATATTTAGGAAATGACCTAGGAGTTAGAATCTGAAATGAAAGCAAGGTATCCTCACCTCTTCGACATACTAGGTACGTAAATTTTGGGGATGAAATTTCATAAGGAGGGGAGATTGTAAGACCCCAAATTTTATGAAATAAAAGTATTCAATTTTTTTTATAATTATTATACTAGTTAGTAAATGGTTAAATTGAAAAAAAGTTAAAGTTAAGGTTGAAATGTGAAAAATTTGCAAAGTAAGCAAGTGGTCATAAAATATTCGTTTGGTCAGGGAATATCCGTATGACGGCAAAATCATTGGTGGACTCCACAACGGAATTCCTATCGAATATAGAAAGTGTTGCCTCTTTTTTAGTTCTAACAAAAAGAGCTCTAACTCATGCAAGCATACATGTGTCAACAAGTAATACAGAGTAAGTATAGTATCGATCCCATAGAGAAAGTTGTCAAATTTAAACTACTACGCATCAATTAAATCACTATACTTATATGCTTAAACTAATGACCATAATGGGTGAAGTAATCTAATTGCAGATAACAACTAAAACAAGAATAATAACGAAGTAAACTAAGTCTGGAAATAATGGGATCCTAACTTCATTTAATATTTCATCCAATTACCACTATCATGCAAGAATTGTTCACATATCACAGGAAAGTAGCCAAGAGCACTAATAGAGTCATAACCATTTTTCAATGCACTATGACCTACTTACACAGCATCCACAAATGATAGACTCCATGTAATCATCAATATAACCAAAATCACTATATGTCTATGTGAAATTACAATCATACTGAATTTAAGCACAAGCTGTGAGACCCCATATTTTATCAATAAAGATTTGAATTTTGTCGAAATAATTTTTTAATATTATGGTGTGAATTTAAGATAATATTATAGTTGTGGGTAGTATTTATAAATTTTGCAAAGTATGCAAGTTGTTATAAAATATTAGTTTGGTGGGGAATATTCTTTTTGTCGGGGAATATTAAATGCGACGACTCAATCATTAGTGGACCCCTGGCGGAAGTATTGTCGTAGTTAAAAAACGACAAAATTATCTTTCTAGAAAAATAACGGCGGAGAGGTGTTACCGTTAAAAGCTGTTGAACTACCCGATAGTAAAAGTACAAAGAATGTCTGGCGTAGTTGTATAGTAGCACACGATATTGATTATTGATGCTTACGTGAGAAGTCACTCACCTATGCTCAATTATTGCTACATGAATTCTTTGCATCATATCTCTTATATTATTGATTCAATTATTGTCACAAAGATCATCGATATAATATGTTATAGTATTAAATCAATAATTGAGACGACAAGTTATAAATAATTAATATTTGTTGAAAGATTAAATATGTGTTGATTAAAAATAAAATGATTTGTGGTAATATTTATTCAATCCTTGATGTATATAAAGAGTCTCATTATGAGACATTTATGGTAAGTTTGATTATTTTATGGGGGCCCATATGTCATCATCTAAGAGTCTCTTAAATCGATATAGTAATTACCTTCGTCAATAGTAATTACCTTTGTGAATAGTAATTATCTTCGTCAATTGTAATTACCTTCGTCAATAGTAATTACCCTTGTGAATAGTAATTACCTTCGTCAATAGTAATTACCTTTGTGAATAGTAATTATCTTCGTCAATAGTAATTACCTTCGTCAATAGTAATTACCTTTGTGAATTGTAATTACCTTCGTCAATAGTAATTACCTTTGTGGATAGTAATTACCTTCGTCAATAGTAATTACCTTTGTGAATAGTAATTACCTCCGTCAATAGTAATTACCATTACAGGCGTCGAACCACTTGTCGTTTCACATTCTACGCGTCGAACCACTTGTCGTTTCACATTACAGTGCCGAACCGCTTGTCGTTTCACATTCTGACAAAGCGCGAAACCACTTGTCGTTTCACATTACAAAGCGCCAAACCACTTTTCTTTTCACATCACTACGGTCGTCGAGCCACTTGCCTTTTCACATGGCAAAAGGTGCTTTAAGCTAGAAATCTTCTATAAATAGAGGCCTAGTGCTTCATTATTTTCACGAATTCACCGAAACTCTAGAGAGAAAACTATAGAGAGAAAGAAGAAAAGTATTATGCTACTTCACCTTGCCAATATTCGGTTCTTCTTCTAAGGTAAGGGATATTATTTGTTGTACGTAATGGGTGTTATTCTTTCTTCTTGAAGAGAACTTCATTATTCCATTCTATATTATTCTGCATTGGAATAACTTTTGTAAAAGTGGCATACCCTATATACATGACTGTGACACGCCAGATACCCTATACTTGGTGAAATCCATTTTGTTATTCCATTGCTTATTATTCATTGGAATAACTTTGTATCGTGGTTTACCCTATACTTGGTGACATTCTTCTATTATTACATTGGAACATCCTGTCATGTGTTTTACACAGGACTGGTTCCGTCTTTATTATTCTGTTGGAACATCTTGTTCATGTGTTTTACACCTAGACTGGTTCCGTCTTTATCATTCTCATTGGAATATCCTATCTCGTGTGTGTTTTACACCGGATCCGGTTCCATCTTTATTATTCATTTGGAACATCCCGCTTGGTTGTGAATTTCACCGACCTAGTTCATTATTATTATTCTGTTGGAATAACTTTTACTATCGGCAAATACCGCATGCATGGTGATTTCTTTTGTTATTCCATTCTTTATTATACCCGGTTGGTTAAAACTTTGACTTCTATACTCCATGAAATTAGTAGAATATCCTTGATATTTGCGTTTCATCCATATCTTTTCATGGAAATATTCTTACGATCATTCTTGAATTTTACTCTACAAAAGCAAAGATCATTTTGACAATTTGGGCGTTAATAATTCCGGATAAAATAATTCTTGAACTTGTTTTATTGAATTATTATGTCATTGTCATCATCCTCATGTTATATTATGTTATCTTCTACTTCGTGTATAGATGAACTTAGTATGATTATGACCGAGGATCATTCGGTATAATCATGGCTTGTTATAAATGATGTGATAAAAGTCCTCGGTGGCACATAATGCAGTTGATGGATAGTTTTTGGTATGATTATGACCGGGGTGATTCGGTATAGTCATGACCATTGATAATTTGATGAATATCCTCGGTCGTAGTGTGGGGGTGATTCGATGATGTGGATTATTTATTAAAGTGAGTCTCAAATATAACAAAGATGAAAAACTTTAAAACCCTAAAAGATAGTAGACTTTATTCTCTACTTGACTCTTTTAATGGATTGCTTATTCATTGTAGTTAAACTTGTTGTCTATTGTATTTTATCAGTTTAACACTGTTGAAGGCTAATGATAAATTATTCTGCATTATCTTAGTCATAATATTTCTTACTGGGCTAGTCGAGCTCACCCTTTCTTTCACTGTTCTCTTCAGGAAATGAGAACATAGCTGGGACGAGTTGGGGAAAGGAGTAATGGTCCAGAGGATAGCATTAGTAGTCCTCACTATTCTGTGAAATAGTGTGATAATAGTAGTAATGAGGACTCCTGTTGAGTTTATATAATATCTAGTAGACAATATTTGTATTCAAACTCACAGTTATGTCGTATTGTACACGATAGTTATATTAGTAAGTTGTATTTGAATTTATGTACCATGTAAGTGGTGACCCAAGATGGGTGACGTATACCTAATTTTGGGGGCGTCACACAAGCCCTTATTTTAACTCATACGGTAAATAAGTATATGTCTATCTCATTCACGAAATACACAAGCCATATAAAATAGCCCCATATACGTATGCTATCATGATTACAGTCCATACTCACATGTTCATTGTCAATTCCATCCAAGTACTGAAACGAATGGTGATCAAGCATTCATACATGCAAAACAATCATAATGGAAAATCCCATATGATATGTAAAACAGCCCCAGTAATCAAGCATGCAACCAAACTACATTTTAAAATCTGTTAGAATCCCATAATGGAGTTTAGTTCATGACTGAACCAAAAGCCATTATGGGATCAAAGCTAAACATGATTAACAAGCAAACAATTAAAAGATGAAGGATAGAAACGATCAAACCCAATTGCAGATTGTAAACCAATATCAACGTTTAACTCCTCATAAAAAACCAGCAAAACGACAATAATAATCCACAATGACAGAAAATCCCAAGAAGAATTAGAGAAGATGGAGTTTTGGCTTCGTTCTTCGTTGGAATCTCTCTCACTGTGTAAACCCTAGTTACAATATGAAAATACGTAAAAAAATTATCCAAGTTATGTTTGACACCAGTCAAATATCGTTTTAAATCAATTACAACCCTTTAAAATTGGAAATTAAAATAAACAACTCGTAATCAAGAATCATCGCCGTGCGCGCCACGCCCGCGCCCTCGAATGTATTCCTCGCGACGGTAGCGCGAGACTTGCGATGAAGTCATGATGTCCAGTTGGGCTCTCGTGGTATGCCACCCCTCGAAGCCTAATATATGTCATAGCGCAATGCTTGCCTTGCGATTGGGGGAAATTTCGCTAGTGTTTATGCCTGAGGCCAATTATTTGATATAATTGCTTAACATTTTGATATTATATTTGATTGAATAAATAAATGATTTTATTATGGTTTTAGTTACTGCGTAATATAATTGTTAACATAATAAAATTCCTTAAAATAGTGATACAAATTATATAGTTTCAAGTATGTGACTTGAACATGAGATTATATAATTTCAATTAGTATCATTGTTCTTAAATGTCCCTAGTCGAGTATCATTGTTGATGGGACAACATTGATGCATTGAGACTAGTATGTGGATTGACTGATGATCAAATCTCATTAGTCATAAATATATGAGATATTAAGTCAATGCATAGAGTACATGTTGAAGAACGATGTCTTTGGATGGACCCACCATGAGAATTCTATGTGGAGCATTATGCGAAGTGTCATTAGAAATTGTCATAGTGACAATGATGTAATGGTCCTCCGCCCTGAAATCACTATATTACTACATGGTAATTTATGTACTTTGATATCATCAAATGTCACCTTTAATAGGGTGGACTATAAAGGTGATTATTGGGTACATCATGAATCGTGTGAGGAATATGAGTGATCTAGAAGGAATTTAACCCTCCTATATATTAGGGATGATATCCAGAGGCCTCTTGATTGAGTAGGACTATGAAATGCATGGCCATGCTCAAATAATGATTTATTTCATATAGTCTACTCATTGATCAAGAAAACTCAGATTAAATTATGAAGAGTATGACACATTCCATGACTCGAGTTTAATCTAGGATATTAAGGTTAAAAGGATTAAATTACATTGAAACATTGGTCACGAAAAGGTTGCATCAAATCATCGATCTTATTATTACTTGGGTAGCAGTGATGCATTACTAGATGCCGCTCACTATTTATAATTTTATAATATGATTTTAAAATTATTGTCAACGTAATAATAACCTATAGGGTTATACACATAGAACGTAATTAAAAGGGAATTAATTTAAATTATAAAGATTTAAATATGTTAATATGATTGATAGTATTTAAATTACGAATTTAAATTAATAGGATAATTTATATATAGGTATATTGATTAAGCAAGACTTAATTAAGATATATATATAAATTTGGATTTTATTAAATTCGGTTTTGAATAATTCCTTTTAATCGCTATATATATGATATGTAGCAGCCATTTTAGGTATTATTCATTAACTAAAACCCTAGCCGCTCTTAGAGAGAGACTAAAGAGAAAAGTTTCGAAAATCCTAATCCTTGGTGGCTAGTACCGCAATTCTCTTCACCGCAGATCGTGAGACGATTCGCGGGGCATTCGTGTGGATACCGTAGAGGTGCGTTCTGATTGGATTGCATAAAGGATTCAAAGCTGTTTCAAAAATCTTTCATAATCGGTATAATATCTAAACCACTGAATTAATTATTTTCGTATGGATCCTGTTTAGGGTTTTGAATTTAGTTTAAATTATTCTATTTCCGCTGTGCGTTTCTGTGTCGAAACCCTTCAGTGGTATCAGAGCCAAGTTGCGAAATGATTAATTTAGATAACGTGTTTAATTGTTTTCGATATATATGATATTCAATGATACAATTTTACCGATCTGAAATTGAGTATATGATATTCTGTAATCGACATATTCTGTTATTATGAATATCAGTAATAGATATGCATGTATATGATGTTCTGTTAATTGAGTATATGATATTCTGTAATCGATATATTCTGGTATTATGAATATCAATAATAGATATGCATGTATATGATGTTCTGTTAATTGTATCTTATATGGCGTAATAACAGTATACAACTTATGTTCTAATTGGATTAGAAGTATGCAGATTCAGTTTAATACGATGGTCGTGTCCCCTATATGTTATATATAGTTTTCTTTAATTATATATAAATTGTTATGTGTTTATTGTGATATGCATGGTGCACAGTTATGGCCTTTTAACCCATAGGTTAGTGGTTTTTGGTTTTGAAATACGGCTTGCATGTCGTGCCTTTCTATAAATTCTAATGTAATATTCTCTTCTCATCTAAATCCCCTCGAATGTAACTCGAGGTTTCTTTATGTCATGTAATAATCTGTAATCGATGAAGATGAAAAGATGAAGGACACGATGGAAAGATGATGATGGAGAGGAGGCACATGCTTGAGGAAGATCCAAGGAAGCTATTTATTTTAAGATCTTTTACCACCTTAGATTGACCTTCAATCTTTCATTAGCTTGAAAAGATTGACGGTGGATTGGGCCATAACTATGACGCATTTAATTTTGCACTTTATTTATGCTTGTATGTGATATGATATGATAAATAATGTGCATGCTTAATAAGATTAAGAATTGGTGAGATCTAAATTTATTTATAAAATCCCTCATTAAATTATTAAGTCTAAATCAGATGTCTTCCAATGACACTCATCAAGACCTTGATCAATAGATGTAGGTTTGCCAAAGCAAAGTACCCTAATTATCTAGGTAAGATGCGATAGGATAATTGTGATATCCAAATTGTTAAAATCATTGGGCCCGACTTAACTAAGTTATCTCAATAGGATTGTGGAGCAAAAGTTATTGCACTGGCCGTAGGAACTTATCATTTATCTTTTCCCACTGGGCTAGTATTAGAATTAGAGGATTGTTATTATGTGTTTGTTATAAGCAAAAACATTATTTCTGTTTCTTTTTTGGACAAGAAAGGTTTTTCATTTATAATCAAGAACAATCGTTGTTCGTTTTACTTAAATGATATTTGTTATAGTGTTGCACAATTGTTTAACGGTCTTTATATTCTTGATTTGGAAATGCCTATCTATAACATAAATACAAAACAATTTAAATCAAATTATTCAAATCCGACATATCTCTGGCACTGTCGTTTGGGCCATATAAATGAGAAACGCATATCAAAACTCCATAAAGATGGATTTTTGGATTCATTTGATTTTGAATCATATGAAAAATGTGAATCTTGTTTATTAGGCAAGATGGCTAAAGCCCCTTTCACTGGACACAGTGAACGGGCTAGCGATATATTGGGACTTATACATAGTGATGTATGTGGACCCATGAGTTCGTTAGCAAGAGGTAGGTTTAATTACTTCATTACATTTACTAATGACTTCAGTAGATATGGATATGTGTATCTTATGAGACACAAATCCGAATCCTTTGAAAAGTTCAAGGAATTCAAGAATGAAGTTCAAAACCAATTTGGCAAAAGCATAAAAGCCCTTCGACTCGATCGAGGGGTGAATACTTAAGCCAAGACATGGATGACCTTTTAAAGGAGTGTGGTATTATATCACAGCTCACTCCACCTGGAACACCACAATGGAATGGTGTGTCTGAGAGGAGGAATCGAACCTTGTTGGACAAGGTACGATCAATGATGAGTCATGCAGATCTTCCAATAAGCTTCTGGGGTCATGCCCTAGAGATAGCTGTATTCACACTTAACCATGTTTGTGACGCCCCCAAAATAGGTATACATCACCTATTCTGAGTTGTCAATACATGGTACAGAAACAACTACAACTTTATTATTACAACAGTAAAACTGTGAGTTTGAATACAAATATTATCTTCTAGACAATATCTATACTCAAATAAATCCTCATCACATTTATTGATACATTATTTTACAAAAATGGTGAGGACTACTAAACAATCCTTTCTAAAACCTTCATTCCATACTCAGGCTAGTACTCGCTTATATTCTTGCCTCCCGAGAAGAAAAATGGAACAAAAAGGAAAAGGGTGAGCTCAACTAGCCCAATGAAGAATATTATGACTAAGATAATATACAACAAATTACCGTTAGTCTTCAACAGGAAAAATCTAATAGAATACAATAGACAACAAATTTTAAATCAATATTCATAGCGGAAATAATAATTCATTAGAAGAGTTAAGTAGAGAATGCAAACTACTATCTTCTATGTATGAATTTAAAAGTTCATTGTCTATCTTGTATCCTCAGTAACATAAATCAATATACATCCGAATCAAATATTCATCTTTTCTACTGGCCAAAGATATTCATCGATTAGTCATGTTCATCTAAACACTGCTCATCTTTGCACTACTACCAAAGATATTCTTGAGACATCATTCATCTTTGCACTACTGAGCCAAAGATATTCAATAATATCATCATTTAAGACCGATGATGATGAAAAATATTTTAAAAGAAACGAATCCAAAGGAAAACAAAATGACAAGGATTAAGGATTAAGGATTCGTACTTTGTTTTATCCATGTTCAAAAATACCTCAAAAATAATCATAGTGGTGTAAAATTTAAGAATGATCAAAACATGGATACAATCAAAGCTAGTATCCGAATAGATATTTTGGACAAAAGAAGAAATTTTATTTTTCTATTGAATAGTGCCAGATATCGTGAATAGTCTTGTATATCGTGAATAAGTAACTCCGAAACCAAAAGATAGAAATTCCACAAAAAAATATCTTCACGCTTCAATAATAGTACTCGTGAATAGTAACTCGTGAATAGTAACTCATGAATAGTAACCCAGACATGAAAAAGTTCCAAATTTGATAAAAAGTTCCAACCAATATTTCAAAGATAATGATATTGAAGAAATAATATAATTTGAGAAGAAAATAACATCCCTTACCTCGAAAGATTAGTACTTCTAATTTGGAATATCGGGTATAGTCTTCAAGGAACTTGCACCGCCTAACAATACTCAAAGTATACTCACAAGAATACGCTCAATATATCGAGAGAGATAGAGAGAAACTTCAGGTTTACGGTGTGTTTTCAATTCTAACCTAAGCACCTATTTATAGGAAAATGCTTAGAACACCAAAGCAGAAAATTGAATATAATATTAATATATTTTTCACATTTTCTTTAGCCCACCTTAGACAACTGATCTCAGCCCATTTGAATCACATGTGAGGCCAACTTAGTTGCAAAAAACGTTTTTCTCAAAATAATTAACTAAAACTCCCAAAAATTAATTATTTCGGAACTTCGGAACTTCAATAATTCATAATAAATAGCCCTTTTATCAGAAAATTCAAATCTCGCGAGTTTTTATAGGAAATTCAATTCCCTACAACTTTGCAGAAGAAAGTTTTTCCGAATTCCAAACAGAAATTGACCGAAATCCACAAACGGACAATTTTACAGGCTATAATCAAATTTCGGTCAATAATTGTGTCCACCAACACACAAAACATGTGTTAAACATTTAATGCCACAAAAATACTCTTCCTCCTCATATACTCATATATCCCACATTCATTGTAAAAATATCATCGTTAATATATTATTAAAATAATATATTTAAATGAATTATTTTATCGTAAAAAGATAAAATATTAATTTTCAACAATTGTCACATTAAAAATTTTCTCCATCTATATCCTCATAAAATCAATATTTTCCTCATCATATAAATCAATAATTAATTATTCATAAATAATATTACGAATCACATTATTGACAACCAAAGCGGTTCGTGAAAGAGGGGCTTTCGAATAAGAATTTCTTCTTACTAAATACAAGCAGCAATTAGGTGACCAAACCTCTCCTTGATGCGAACTTTCTAGACATTGCCAATAATGTTATCTAATAATATTATTCAGATAATATGAATTATTGATTCGATAATGAAAAATATCTTGTAAATGACAATTATTGAAACAACAACAATATAAAATATCAACGCAACAATTATTAACTCAATAAAATACTGAACAGTAATTACTGTAACCATTATTGAGTAGTGCCTTCTTTCGTAAGAATCAATAATTGGTGCAATACTGTGTGATCTTCTTGTGTTTTAACCACCGGGTATTTTAACATGATTAATACTTGATAACAACTTTGTAGTTATTTTTAAACCACTTATATTTGTTTTTTCTTCATCCAATCGCTTTCCATTATGGGGCCCACACATGGTCTGCTACCGTCGTCATTTAATATTCCCACAAAGATTTAATATTCCACGACCAAACGAATATTCCCAAATAACAATGAATATTTTATAACCACTTGCTTATTTTGAAGTATTTATGTATTTTACCCCTAACTATCCACATTAATCAAATCAACCCTTACTATTTCAAAATAATCAATAGAGAAAATTAAATTTCATTAATAATAAGTTGGGGTCTTACAACCTCCCTCCTTATGAAATTTCGTCCTCGAAATTGACGTGCGATACTGTGTGTTTCAAAAGGTGAGGATACCTCGCTTTCATTTCCGTTTCCAATTCCCAGGTCATTTCCTCTATAAGCATGATTCCTCCACAAAACTTTAACTTGTGGTATGACCTTTCTTGCGTAGGGACATGCTCCTTCCTATCCAAAATCTTGACAGTACCTCCTCATACGTTAAGTCTTGGCTATCTCGTTCGGTTCTAACTCTATATAACGTTCGTTGGTCTTTCACATATTTATTATACGGATATGTGAAACACATTATGAACACGAGACATACTCGGAGGTAACGCGAGTCTATAGGCTACATTTCCTACTCGGTCAAGAATTTGAAATGGACCAATAAATGGTGGATTGAGCTTTCCTCTCTTCCCAAATCTTATAACTCCCTTCCATGGAGCAACTCGCAATAATACATGATCCCCTACACTAAATTCCACGTCCTTTCGATGAAGATCCGTATAACTCTTTTGTCGATCTTGTGCCTTTTGTATACGTTGTCGAATCATTTGGATCTTTTCCGTAGTCATACGTACATTACAACTCGGGTCCCAACAAAGTGTTGCTTCACCCACCTCGTCCCAACATCATACCGGAGAGCGACACTTTCGTCCATATAATGGTTCAAATGGAGCTACACCTATACTTGCACGATAATCGTTGTTGTAGGAGAATTCCACCAATGGTAAATACTTATCCCAACCGCCTTGAAGTCTAGGACACAGAGTCTTAATAAATCTTCAAGAGTTTGAATAGTCCTTTCTCGATTGTCCATCCGCTTGAGGATGGTATGCCAAAATGAATCAAATCCGTGCCCATAGCTTTTTGCAAGCTAACCCAAAATCTTGAAGTGAATCTTGGGTCACGATCCAAACTATGGATACTGAGCATGCCATGCAACCTCACAATCTCATTCACGTACATACTAGCAAGACGTTCAAGTGAATAAGTCTCCGTGTCGGCAAAGAAATGAAGCGGACTTGGTTAATCTATCAACAATAACCCAAATAGCATTGATGCCACGAGAAACCGTAGGAAGACCCGTAATAACGAAATCCATGGTAATGTGTTCCCACTTCCATTTCGGAATCTCAAGTGGTTGCAACGGACCCTTAGGTACCGGATGCTCCGCCTTTACACGTTGACAAGTTAAACACATTGAGATAAACTTTGCAATCTCTCTCTTCATATTGTTCCACCAAAATGTATGTCAAGATCACGATACATTTTAGTACTTCCAGGATGGATTGCAAATGGTGTATTGTGTGCCTCCATCATAATCTTGTACTTCAAATCGAGTCGTTAGGAACACAAAGTCTAGAGTGGACTCAAGTATTCCTTCTTCATCAATTCTCGCCTTAGGAATAGCTCCTTCTTGTACTTTCTTCTTCATACGCATCGACTCCCGGGTGGGTGGCTTGAGCAACCTTAACTTTTTCTATTAAAGTTGGCTCTATCGTATACTTGACATCATCGCACTCGTTCCTCGCATATGATCTTCTACTCAACGTCGGCTACCATGTTCGCTTTTCCGGGATGGTATTGAATAGTGTGGTCGTAGTCTTTCAATAGCTCGAGCCAACATCATTTGCCAGCGTGTTGAGTTCTTTTTGAGTGAAGAAATATTTAAGGCTTTTATGGTGCGAATATATCTCCACTTTCTCCCCATATAGATAGTGCCTCCATATCTTTAGCGAAAACGATCACGCTAACTCTAGATCATGAGTAGGATAATTCCTCTCATACTCTTTAAGTTGTCGCGAGGCATAAAGGCTATGACTTTCCCACGTTGCATGAGAACACATCCTAACCCTTTGCACGAAGCATCATTTGAGATAACAAATCCATCCGAACCGGATGGTATTGTTAGAACAGTCTTAAAATAAGTCTCCTCTTAAGCTCTTGGAAACTCTTCTCGCATTCTTCGCTCCAAACGAATTTTGTATCCTTCCGAGTTAATTTGGTTAATGGAGTAGCGATTCGAGAAAACCCTTCCACGAATCTCCTATAATAACTAGCTAAGCCCAAAAAACTACGTACTTGATCACCGACTTGGTTGCTCCCAACTTTGTATTGCTTCAATCTTCGGATCAACAGATACTCCATGTTTCGACACCACGTGCCCAAGGAATGCTACTTCCTCGCCGCGAACTCGCATTTCTTCAATTTGGCATATAGTTTGTTTTCACGAAGCCTTTGGAGTACCAACTTTCAAATGGTGCTCGTGATCTTCACGACTTTTGGAATATATGAGGATGTCATCAATAAAAACAACAACGAATCGATCCAAATATTCCTTGAATACTCGGTTCATCATATCCATGAAAGTCGCAGGAGCATTAGTCAATCCGAAAGACATGACTAAGAATTCTTAATGCCCGCATCGAGTTTCTAAAGCGCGTCTTTGGAATATCCTCGGTTAATCTTGGTGATGATATCCGAACGAAGATCGATTTTTGAAAAGAATTGTGCCCTTGCAATCGGTCAAACAAGTCATCAATACGAGGTAAAGGATACCTATTCTTGATGGTGACATGGTTCAATTCCGATAGTCAATACAAAATCGCATACTCTGTCTTTCTTCTTTACTGAATAAAACAGGAGCACCCTAAGGAGATGTACTAGGATGAATGAAACCGATGTCCAACAATTCTCGTAGTTGGACCTTTAACTCTGAAGTTCAATAGAAGCCATTCGATATGGGATTTTAGAAATGGGCTTTGTACCAGGTTCAAGATCAATAAAGAATTCAACTTCACGTTCGGGGTAGGCCGGGAAGTTCTTCAGAAATACATCGAGAAAGTCAATAACAACAGGAATATTATTCAAATCTGACGTGTCTTTATTCAAATCCATAACATGGGCTAAGAAAGCTTGACATCCGTTTTTCAATAAACGAATAGCTTTATGATTAGATATGACGATGATTTATTTTAATGGTTTAGTTGCTTGAATTAAATAACAGGTTGGTTAGGAATATGAAAACTAACAACCTTACGAAAAACAATCAATTTTGGCATGATGAGTAGTTAACCAATCAATCCCTAAAATCACATCAAAAGCAAGTATCTTTAAAGAGATAAGGTCAATGTAAGGTAATGGTGCCAACTTGAATCAAACAAGATTTATAAACAATGGGATGTGATGAAAGTTTCTCCTAACGGAGTTTCCACAGATAGGTCAAAGTCTAATTTCTCTGGAGTCAAGTTTAAACGTTGAGCACATGCAGAGAGAGATAAATGAATGGGTAAAGACCGGTATCAAGTAAGGTATAAACTTCGCAAGAATTTATAAATAGCTTACCCGTGATCACCTCATTTGGGTTCCTCGCATTATGACCAATCACAACAAACGCTCTTCCCTAATCGTTGACTTTGACTTTTCTAGGACGATCTTTTGAGTCACCGTCCCCCATTGAACTAGGTTTCGCTCATCGTATAATCTCGAGCGATATTTCCTTCCTTTCCACAATTATAGAATACCTTGAATCATTGTGGGCGCTTGGATCGATATGTCCCTCTTTTCCGCATTTGTAACAAATGACCGGGTGGTCGTTTCTCCTCCTTAGAACCAGATTGATCTTGCAACCTTTATCGCCTTCACATGGTCATTATTAAATCTCCTCTTTTAAAATCTCCTCCCCGACTCGCTTTCTTCTATTTTTATGGCCATGATTACCACCACGAGTGGTTACCATTTTTGTCCGTCTGCTTTTCTTTCTCCGTTGGTTATCATTATTTTGTTGATCGCTATCTCCGATACGATCCTGGTTATGGTCCTCAAATGACCGTACTCGTTATCTCGCTCTAATAATTGAGCCCTGCTTACAACATCTCGAATAGAGAGAAAGTTTATGAGAAATGAGATCTTGGACGTATGCCGGGTTTCAAACCTCTAAGAAACATCCGCGTCATACGTTCCTCATTCTCCACCAAATGAGGTGCAAACCAAGATAAATGCAAAAACTTTGCCTCGTCTTCGAGACACCGTCATGTTGTTTTGCTCTAATCGATGAACTCCACTTCCTTCATATAGACGAACACTTTCGTGAAAGTATTTGTCATTAAATAGTTCAAACGTCTCCCAAGACATGCCGAAAGTGCGCTATATATGGGTACTCTTCACAGACTCCCACCGGTAGTCCGCCTCGCCACGGAACATAAAGGTGGCGAATGGAACCTTCTGTTCTCTGTGCATCCCAAGACATCGAATATCTTGGTAATTTGTTTGACCCATGTTTCCGCCATGATCGGATCTGGCTTTCCCTTAAATTCTGGTGGTCCCAACTCTTTGAACTGCTTGGGTGTGACAACCCGTGAATTGCTATCATTTCCTCCTCAGATTTTGAACACGAAGTCTCCTCGTCTGATTTTGCATGAATCGCAAAAAGCTTATAAACATCCCTCGCTCATCATCTCGCTTTCGATGGTGTTGTTCACAGGGAGGAACATTGCCACTGTTGCACGCTCTCCTCGATGGTGAGTACAAAGGTCTCCACGGTCTCATTTCCATTGTTAATATTCTCGATCGACATTCTCAAATCTTGTCATAAAACAAGGGGTTAATTAAGAAATCAATATATCACATAATATCCTTATATACTGATTCCAACTAAAAAATAAGCTTAGGTAGGACACACTAGCGAAGGATTTACTCGCCTCTCCCTCCTAGTTCTATTCCCCGATCTCCGCCAGAGATCATATCCCTAAGCTCGATACCAACCGTGGCGCCCCCAAAATAGGTATACATCACCTATTCGAGTTGTCAATACATGGTACAAAAACAACTACAACTTTATTATTACAACAGTAAAACTATGAGTTTGAATACAAATATTATCTTCTAGACAATATCTATACTCAAATGAATCCTCATCACATTTATTGATACATTATTTTACAAAATGGTGAGGACTACTAAACAATCCTTTCTAAAACCTTCATTCCATACCCCAGACTCGTGCACTCGCTATATTCTCGCCTCCCGAGAAGAAAAATGGAACAAAAAGGAAAAGGGTGAGCTCAACTAGCCCAAGAAAGAATATTATGACTAAGATAATATACAACAAATTACCGTTAGTCTTCAACAGGGAAAATCTAATAGAATACAATAGACAACAAATTTTAAATCAATATTCGCAATGAAATAATAATTCATTAGAAGAGTTAAGTAGATAATGCAAACTACTATCTTCTATGTATGAATTTAAAAGTTCATCGCCTATCTTGTATCCTCGTAACATAAATCAATATACATCCGAATAATATATTCATCTTTGCACTGTGCCAAAGATATTCATCATTGGTCATGTTCATCTAAACACTGCTCATCTTTGCACTACTGCCAAAGATATTCTTGAGACATCATTCATCTTTTGCACTACTGTGCCAAAGATATTCAATAATATCATCATTTAAGACCGATGATGATGAAAAATATTTTTAAAGAAACGAATCCAAAGAAACAAAATGACAAGGATTAAGGATTAAGGATTCGTACTTTGTTTTATCCATGTTCAAAAATACCTCAAAAATAATCATAGTGGTGTAAAATTCAAGAATGATCAAAACATGGATACAATCAAAGCTAGTATCCAGAATAGATATTTTGGACAAAAAGAAGAAATTTTATTTTTCGGTGAATAGTGCAGTATACGTGAATAGTGCCGTATACGTGAATAGTAACTCCGACACCAAAAGATAGAAATTCCACAAAAAAATATCTTCACGCTTCATGAATAGTACTCGTGAATAGTAACTCGTGAATAGTAACTCATGAATAGTAACTCGTGAATAGTAACTCATGAATAGTAACCCCGACATGAAAAAGTTCCAAATTTGATAAAAGTTCCAACCAATATTTCAAAGATAATGATATTGAAGAAATAATATAATTTGAGAAGAAAATAACATCCCTTACCTCGAAAAGATTAGTACTTCTAAATTTGGAATATCGAATATAGTCTTTGAAGGAACTTGCACCGCCTAACAATACTCAAAGTATACTCACAAGAATACGCTCAATATATCGAGAGAGAAATAGAGAGAAACTTCAGCTTTCTAGTGTGTTTTTCAATTCTAACCTAAGCACCTATTTATAGGAAAATGCTTAGAACACCAAAGCGAAAAATTGAATATAATATTAATATATTTTTCACATTTTCTTTAGCCCACCTTAGACAACTGATCTCAGCCCATTTGAATCACATGTGAGGCCAACTTAGTTGCAAAAAACGTTTTTCTCAAAATAATTAACTAAAACTCCCAAAAATTAATTATTTCGGAACTTCGAAACTTCAATAATTCATAATAAATAGCCCTTTTATCAGAAAATTCAAATCACGCGAGTATTTATAGGAAATTCAATTCTCTACAACTTTGCAGAAGAAAGTTTTTCCGAATTCCAAACAAAAATTGACCGAAATTCACAAATGGGCGATTTGACAAGCTATAATCAAATTTCGGTCAATAATTGTGTCCACCAACACACAAAACATGTGTTAAACATTTAATGCCACAAAAATACTCTTCCTCCTCATATACTCATATATCCCACATTCATTGTAAAAATATCATCGTTAATATATTATTAAAATAATATATTTAAATGAATTATTTTATCAGAAAAAGATAAAATATTAATTTTCAACAATTGTCACATTAAAAATATTCTCCATCTATATCCTCATAAAATCAATATTTTCCTCATCATATAAATCAATAATTAATAATTCATAAATAATATTACAGAATCACATTATTGACAACCGTGCGCCTTCAGGAAGAGGGGCTTTCCAATAAGAATTTCTTCTTCTTGGCGCGCGAATTAGGTGACCAAACCTCTCCTTAGATGAGAACTTTCTAGACATTGCCAATAATGTTATCTAATAATATTATTCGGATAATATGAATTATTGATTCGATAATGAAAAATCTTTGTGTAATGACAATTATTGAAACAACGATATAAAATATCAACGCAGCAATTATTAACTCAATAAAATATCGAATGAGCAATTATTCAGTAACCATTATTGAGTAGTGCCTTCTTCACGTAAGAATCAATAATTTGTGTAATACCGTATCTTTCATCGTGTTTTTAACCAATTTAGTATTTTAACAAGATTAATTGTGAATAACCACGCCGTTATTTTTAAACCACTTATATTTGTCGTTTTCTTCATCCAATCGCTTTCCATTATGGGGCCCACACACGGTACATGTGGCTGGTCGTTTAATATTCTGACACAGATTTAATATTCCACGACCAAACGAATATTCCCCGACAACAACGAATATTTTATAACCACTTGCTTATTTTGAAGTATTTGCGTATTTTACCCCTAACTATCCACATTAATCAAATCAACCCTTACTATTTCAAAATAATCAATAGAGAAAATTAAATTTCATTAATAATAAGTTGGGGTCTTACAGTGTTCCTACAAAAATGGTTCAGAAGACACAATATGAGATGTGGACTGGGAAACGTCCTAGTATGTCGTTCATGAAGATTTGGGGTTGCAAAGCATTTGTAAAACGTCTAGATTCTGACAATCTCGGACCCAAATCTGACAAATGTAATTTTGTGGGATACCCAAAGGAAACAAAAGGGTATTATTTCTACAAACCTTCTGAGATCAAAGTGTTTGTTGCTCGAACTGGTTTTTTTCTAGAAAGAGAGTTTATCTCTAAAGGAAATAGTGGGAGGAAAGTAGAACTCGAAGAAATTTGAGAACCACAGAATATCATTGAACCTGAGTTAGAACGTGAGCAGGAACCATAAGATGTTGTGGAAAGTGAACCTGCTCAAATTACACAAGAAATTCGTAGATCTGGTAGGACACGCCAAGAGCCCGAGAGATATTATGGATATCTTGTGACTCAAAATGGCGATGTGATGCTCATAGATCAAGATGAGCCTGCTTCCTACCAAGAAGCTATGAATGGACCAGATTCTGAGAGATGGCTTGAAGCCATGTGATCTGAAATGGACTCCATGTATACTAACCAAGTATGGACTTTGGTTGATCCACCCGAAGGGGTCAAACCAATAGGGTGCAAGTGGGTTTTCAAGAAGAAAATCGACATGGATGGTAATGTACAAGCCTATAAAGGCCGACTGGTAGTAAAAGGTTTCAAGAAAGTTCAAGGTGTTAACTATGATGAAACCTTCTCTCCAGTGGCAATGGTTAAATCCATCAGGATCTTACTTGCTATTGCAGCTTTTTATGATTACGAAATCGGCGGATGGATGTCAAACCGCTTTCCTTAATGGAAATCTCCTTGAGGATGTGTACATGACACAACCTAAGGGTTTTGTCACTCCAAAGGATCTTTGGAAGGTATGTATGTCTAACGATCCATTTATGGATTGATGCAAGCCTCTCTGAGAGTTGGAATTTCGATTTGATGAAGCGATCGAAGAGTTTGGCTTTATTAAAAATGAAGATGAACCTTGTGTATATAAGAAGGTTAGTGGGAGTCACATTGTATTCCTGATATTATATGTTGACGACATATTAATTATTGGGAATGACATTCCTTCATTACAATTTGTCAAAAAACATGATTAGGAAAATGTTTCTCCATGAAAGATTTAAAGCGATCACAAATTTTACATTTTAGGTATCAAGATCTATCGAGATAGATCGAGAAAAATGATCGGCCTAAGTCAGAGTACATATATTGATAAAGTGCTGAAATGGTTTAGCATGCAAGAGGCAAAAAGAGGACACTTACCCATGACTCATGGTGTAAAGATCTCTAAGGCCCAATGTCCTAAATCATAAGATGATGAGGAGCATATGAGAAAGATCCCTTATGCTTCGGCAATTGGATCTATCATGTATGTAATGATATGTACTGTTCGGATGTCTCGTATGCTTTGAGCATAATGACGAAGCGAGATACTGATCGAATCCGGTGAAGGTCATCGGACGTGATCCAAGAATATCCCCAAGTACCTAAAAAGAACTAAGGATTCATTCTTGGTATATGGAGGTGAAGACGAACTAGCAGTAAAGGGTTACATAGATGCTAGTTTCGGTCGATAATGATGATTATAAGTCTCGATCGGGGTTTTGTATTTTGTCTTAATGGTGGTGCTATTAGCTGGAAGAGTTTGAAGCAAGAGACAGTAGTCGATTCTACAACAAAGGCTGAGTATATTGCTGCTTCTAGTGCGGCCAAGGAGGCTGTATGGATTAAAAATTTCATCACTGAACTAGGTGTTGTTCCAACCATTGTTGATTCGGTTAAGCTATACTGTGATAACAATGGAGCCATTGCACAGGCTAAGGAACCCAGATCTAACCAACGATCCAAGCATATACTTAGGCGGTACCATCTCATCCTTGAAATCATTGATAGAGGAGATGTACATATAGGAAGAGTGCCAACATATGATAATGTTGCAGATCCACTAACCAAGGCTTTGTCGTAGCAGAAGCGTGACGGTCACACTAGTTCCATGGGTATTAGATACATGAGTGATTGGCTCTAGTGCAAGTGGGAGATTGTTAGTGTTCATGCCCTAGAGGCCAATTATTTGATATAATTGCTTAACATTTTGATATTATATTTGATTGAATAAATAAATGATTTTATTTGGTTTTAGTTACTGCGTAATATAAAACATAATAAAATTCCTTAAAATAGTGATACAAATTATATAGTTTCAAGTATGTGACTTGAACATGAGATTATATAATTTCAATTAGTATCATTGTTCTTAAATGTCCCTAGTCGAGTATCATTATTGATGGAACAACATTGATGCATTGAGACTAGTATATGGATTGACTGACGACCAAATCTCATTGGTTATAAATATATGAGATATTAAGTCAATGCATAGGTACATGTTAGAGAACGATGTACTGGACAGACCCACCATGAGAATTCTATGTGGAGCATTATGCGAAGTGTCATAGTGACAATGATGTAATGGTCCTCCAACCTGAAATCACTATATTACTACACGGGAATTTATGTACTTTGATATCATCAAATGTCACCTTTAATAGGGTGGACTATAAAGGTGATTATTGGGTACATCATGAATCGTATGAGGAATATGAGTGATCTAGATGGAATTTAATCTTCTTATATATTAGGGATGATATCCATAGGCCTCTTGATTGAGTAGTGTCGACGTCGGGATTTTTGAGTGTCCCTTTTCGTTACTTGTTCTTTGGTGTTCTCATGTTAATGTGAGATTTATTTGAAAAAATAAGTGAAAAAGGTCCGACATGTATAATGTTGACGATTGACTTTAAGAGTCGCCAGTTGGTGTATTTAACTGGTTGCACCAACGCAACCAAAAAGGTTAGCACATTGACCCAGTGATTTAACATTGCTAAACGGGTCTGTGAAATCGAGATTCATTAAGGGTTCGGGGGCTTGATTATGCGGAGGGAAGGTGTTAGGCACCCCCCGACATCCGTGTTACCACGGTGACCACCACTGTTCAAAGAAATTGTTATATTAATGTGTGTGTGTGTGTGTGGATCAATGTGCAATTATTTGAAAGTAGTGCGAGGCCTCGTTCGCACCTATATACACAAGGTTTGAATTTTATAGAAAAATCCAGTTTTAACCAAGATATAGCAATGAAGTTTTGTAAAAGAGGTTTTTTCAAACCATGTGCTCAATAGGAATTGAGACCTTTTAATAATTCCATTTTATTAAATGCTCGGCTTGTTTGCTTTTATTTTCGAGATCGAAGCATCCTAGAAAATAATATACATCGATCTTAACTCCTTATGGGCATGATGACCATCCAAGGAAACTCGACACATTGTAAAATAATGTACAAGTCGCTTCTGACTAAAAATGTCCATTATGGGAACCGAATCTAGATTCAATGAGATGAACACTGTGATCACATGATTCCTAGGCTCACATGATCTTCGCAATTTGTATGGAAAGCGATGAAATGATTATATATATATAAAAGTCAGAAATATATATATACAGATGGATCAACCACCACCTAAGAAACTCCATGGGGATCGGAAATGTAAATATATTAAAGCGGTAAATATATATATATATATATATATATATATATATATATATATATATATATAACATGATGATCAACCGCCATAGTAAACTCCAAAGGGACGAAATGTAATTAAAGTCGTGAAAGCGATCAACTCGCCACGAAGTAAACTCCAAGCGAGAATGTAAATGTAAATAAAAGCTATAAAAGGCCACAAAGTAAACTCCGAACCTAATGAAAAATGTAAATATATATATATATATACAAATATATATATAAAAGCGAAGAATATGTAAATGGGCTCATCGGATATGTCCATGTAAATTATATATATATATATATATATATATATATATATATATATATATATATATATATATATATATAAGCGAGTAAACACAATTTATGTAAAATTCAGGCTCATTAGATATATCCGACAACAATTATATATATATATATATATATATATATATATATATATATATATATATATATACACACACAAAAAGTAATTAAACGCTCCTGGATGTAAAATCCGGGATCATCGAGAAAAAATCGACCACAGATTATATATATATATATATATATATATATAAAGGAGATAAACGCGCTCGGGCAAAGTCTAGGCTCAATTGAGGCATAACTTTCGATAATGATAGTCCATATATACAATATATATATATATATATATAGTATATATATACGAACAAAAATGAAAACCACGGACCAAAGTGCAGGCGAACACACTCACACACATTGACTCATCGTGTACAACAGTGTGTGATATATGAAAAAGAGACTTTATAGAATGTAAGAAGGCTTATAGTGGGCTACCAAAGTAGACTTCTTAGACTTTAAATGGATAAACACTCAGCTCCCGCCGAATAAAAAGTAGCTATATGTGAGCTAACTAGTGTTTAAAGAAGAGGAAACACTCAAAAGATGTGTATGCAGAGTAAAATGGACAGGGCTTCCTCGCATTTTTCCTTCTCTCTATCTCTCTCAAATGGCTGACCCAAGCCTTGTATATATAGATGGATGGCCGCGGTACACTGCGACGATGACCATGATTATACTAACGGTGGTCATGGTGGATCCGAGCCTCATGGTCCCGTCGTCTCGTCTGGTAATGCGTGCGATGCGTGCCTTTAATGTTTGCTCGAACTTACAGAACTTCAATCCGATCATTCGAATGAAGTATATTTGTACTTCTTCGGATCGCTTGTGTCGAGAGTTACGTACTGACATGGATTAGAGGTTATACGAAGTCAAGAAGAGGGGTCTATGCACATGGTCTTCAAGCTTCAAATTATATCCAAAGTACTACCACACGTAATAGTCACTCGGGATTGTCACTCCTCGGTTCTTGTGGGACATTGTTGGATGTATGTATGTATGTATGTATGAAGTGTTGAGATGACGTGCTATTTGTCGAAGGAACAAGATGATGTTTGACTCCTTATCGGGGTTATCGCTGATTTGAGTTAAAAGTAGACGTTACTCGGGGTTACAGCTGAGATTGGACCACTTGTTGGTAACTGTGATATCATCTTGTTGAGACAGTAAGATGACGTGTTGACTCCTCACCGGGGTTATCGCCGGTTTAAGCGGAAATCAAACGTTGCTCAGGGTTACATCTGAGATTGGACTGCTTGTTTGTATGCCTCACTGTCATCTGTGGGTATTTATGTCTACCCGTTTTGTTAGTCCCAGGACTAAGGTGTATGTGCCTCGACAGGATGTCTGAGCCTGAAGCTGATCGCATGTGTTTGAAACAAGCATTTAAAGGTTATCGCTTGGAATCGCAATGGCATCCTTGGGGCTATCACCAAGGATGGGGTTGCTACTCCCAGTGTTATCTCTGGACCGGGGCCCGAACGTCATGGTGTTATTAGAGACAGGTACATCTCTCTCTCGGTGTTGTTGCCTGTCTTTTGATCTGCATATCTCAGGGTTATCTCCGAGATTGGAAATGACACTCCTGGTGTGTGTTCCGGGTTGAGATGATGTTCCCAGTTTTTGTTCCGGGTTGGAGCTAAACTTCCGGTAGTATCCGGCATGGATGTAAGTTGTCTTTCAGGGTTATCTCCAAAAGACAAATCTACCCTCCTGTAATGTTAGTAATAGGAGTGCAGAAAATTTTGAGTGTCTACAGATGCCCCTCTTTATCATATTCATGCAATGCAAGGCATGGATAGGATAAAGAATCCTAGACACTTGAAATGCAAGCAAGATAAACATGATGCTATATGCAGCAACATGATGCAAATGCATGTAGAATGCATGAATGATTGTCAGGTAATCCTGCTGGGATGACAATCAGTGATGGCTTGGACATGCGATCCAAGTTTCCAAGGATGTTGACATTGGGGCTATCACCAAAGTCTTGAATCCTAGACACTGGTTTATACTCCATAGAGGTACCTCTTGTGTGGAAGAGATCTGTGGGGATAAAGCTTCGTCTATTTGAGGATGTGTATAACATGTTCCCTCATACTGTCAGAGTTACTGCCAACAGTGTTGTCATTGCCAGGGTTGCCTGACCTTCGTTGATGTGTGTATCACCGGATAGATCCCTACTGGGTGCATTGTCAAGGCTGCTTGACCTTCATTGATGTGTGTATCAATGGTTGCGTTGCATTGTAGCCCTTGCTGGGTAAGGTTGCTTCGATGGGTTTACTTGCCATCGACTGATATGACGTCAAGGTTGATTGACCTTCATTGATGTGTGTATCAATGGTCGCATTGCGTTGTAACCCCCGTCGGCGAGGAGTAGATGCTTGAAGGATGCGCGTTGTGATCCCCGCCAGGGAGGCGTAGATGTTTGATAACTTCGGCGTTGTAACCCCCGCCAGGGAGGTTTGATATTTTGTGGATTCGCGTTGTAACCCCCGCCGGGGATTGTTTGGGGTTGTAACCCTGCAAATGACGGCATCGGACCTTTGTGGGGTATTGCCGAGCATGGTTTATGAAAGCTGAGCTCATTGGTATAGTATACCCTGCATCCAGGAAAATACCATTGAGACGACGGGAGTTTAACTCTGACCGACAGGAAACCAGGATTTCAGGTTGTTCCGCTCAATCGCGTAGCATTTTTATTTCTGATTTGGCCTTTTCAACTTGTGAGACCTCCTTTGCAACTCTAACTGGAGTGATCCAGAGGTGTGGGAACCATGTAGGGGTGCCGCAGGTGTACCTGCAGAAGCCACAAGTTAACCTACGGCCAGCCGTGCCTATGTATAGGTGGCTAGTTGCTTTCATAAGTCATTTTCAAGTTGCGCAACGAAGGAAAACCGAGAGTTCTTCTTCAGATTTGCTGAGTTCGGGCAACTTTTTGCATATTCTGTCACCGTACAAGCGTTCTTCACTGTCCTGGTAACACATGCATGTATTTTTTTCCAATTTCTGTCTGTTGGAAAATGACTTATCGCATGAAATGCATTTAGACACACAATAGTGAATATGCATGCTGATATGACTTGATAAAAAATATTCAACATAGTAAATGTTAGTATTAAACCATGCTGAACATAATGATGTGAAAAAATTTGACTTTTGACACAGTCAAATTGGCACCATTTACTGTCATTTCTTATCCTATATGAGGACAAATGAGTAAAGGTAGAATGGTAAAATAATCCTGGTAATTAGACTACACTTACAGATTTTTACTGTGATGTGATGAATGCATACAGGATGTATATGACTGTGTATAGGTGTGCTACTGAATGGCCACCTAGTCATGCCTATGTGCATGTGGATAGTCCCATTTACAAAGGGGGCTATGACAAAATTTTCCCAAATGTAGGCATTGAGTAGTTATGTATTTTTAACTCTATTGTAGATGTATGTTAAAACAATGCATGTATGCATGTAATCATAGAATGCATTTTGAAAAAGACTCCAGGTACGAAATTACCACACCCTTTCTGAGGTAATTTGGAGACTTGCTGTCCAGATATTATAGATCCAGATCAGCCGAGCAGTTCCTGCAGGACCACTTCTGGTGTACGGAGGAGGGCTTTTGAAGAGCCTCAGCGCCATTCTGTGAGACAGCCTCGTCGTTTGGCGAAGGCGGTGGTACGTCCTATTCGGGTTGAAGTGTCAAATGTCGAGGAGGAGGAGGAGGAGGAGGATATACCGTTCAAGGTTCCTGCTCCTGCTGTACGTGTTCCCCATAGGGAATTGCCAGGTATTCAAGTGGCGAACCCAGATCTTCTGGGTGACTTGAGTAGGCATCCTTCATTATACCTGCACGCAAACGAGGTATGAAGTTAGATCTTTAATCTTCCTTATTTCCTATTAATGAGGAGTCAAGGAGTCTGATGTTGATCTGCATTTGATGTAGGTTCCCAACTTCACACAGCCTCGAGGGAATTGGTTTAGCATCCACTCTATGTATCAGCCCTTGCATGATGACTATAGAGCGATCGTCCATGGCTGGGGATTCGGGAGGTTCTTCTCCATTCTACCCCGTCGATGTCCCTAGGGTTACCTCAGGGCATTATCGGCGGTGGTTCCACCGGACTCGATCCTCCCATTTCTTTGGACTACGGTGATGATGACGCCCATGGATTGGCGGTTTATCACAGGTATGGAGTTTGGAGGGGAGTCGGTGCCTTGCACCGCGGATATCACCCCTACTGTCGTCCGATCCTTGTTGGGAGTTCCGGCGAAAGTGCTCAAGGGCAGGACTGTTCATACAGGTCATTTGAGCATAGATGCTATAAGCGGGCTGTTGAGTGATCCCATACCCGATGATGTGAGAGTCAGGGATCGCATTCTTCGGCGATTGTTCCTGATGATCATTATGGGTTGCTTCATAGCAGATAATTCCTCTAGGGTGTCCTTCTCTTTCATTAGCGCCACTCGACACGTGGACTGTATAGGAGAATATGACTGGGGTTCCTACACCTTTGCCTAATTCCTCAGGGGAATGCGCATGCAATCGCAGGGCTTGACCGAGGCGTGGTTAGGATTCTACCCATTTCTGCTGGTGAGTGTTTCTCTTGTCTCTTCCCATGTATAGGTTAAGAGTGTTGACTGATAGCAGATGTTTGCCTTTGTGTTGGCAGTTTTAGGCCTATGAGAGGCTTCCTTGTTTGTGTCCTGTGAGCGTGTTAGGTTTAGATACCTATCCACGAGGACGGAGATGGCATCATTCCATACTGGCGGAGGTCCCTGTTGCTGAGGGTTTCACTCATTGTTGCCTACAGCTGGAGCTATTGACAGCCGATGTCATCACATGGATTCCCTACTCTGGAGAGCATTTGGGAGTTGGCTTTAAGGATGGGTACCCGACTGGAGTATAGTACATCATTTCCACCTGCAGGATTCCTCTCCTCACAGATGGAGGATGGGAGCTCTATTTAGGAGAGTGTGCTATCAGGAGTACTACAGGAGAGATTTGTATGTCGATCTTGCCTCCTGCCAGGCGTTATTGGCCTATTTCGTAGTCACCCATCATTGACATCCCATTGATGGGGATTGACAGTTTTACATTGTCGAGGGCCCTGTTCTCGGGAGATGTTCCAAAGATTGGTGGATCCTCGTGATTGGAGCTCGGACCGCGCCCACATAGTTTATGGGGATATGGTTCCGGATCCGTGATGATGACGGATTGGCTAGCTTTGTGTCGAGATCCGACTCATGTGATCTGATTAATGATTGATTGACGGCAGTTGGACCGCTCACATCTTTTCATTCGGCATTTGGGCAGAGATCTTACAGAGGTAGATACTTTTGATCCTTCCAGCTCTGGTGATGGTCCCTCGGATGACCCATATGGTTTTGCTGGCACAGATCCTCCTTTATATAGACCTGACATCCTTGTAGATAGAGATCCAGTGACTCAGGAGGAGTTACATCAGGTGGACAGCATCGATGATGTGGACATTGACACCATTGATTTTTCTAATGTATTTCTTTTGATAGGCCTCTGTTAGCTGCTGGGTAGCTTCGCCCCATTCTCGCTATATCTTTTGATAGGCCTCTATTAGATGTTGGGTAGCTTCGCCCCATTTCCCTATATTTTAGCTGTACAGAGATGTATTAGATGATGATATACTTAGGAATGTATGCACAGTTTTCATTCCCTATATCATATTGCCATCTATTGTATCATGCATGTTATTGTGTTATGCATATGTATGTATGTCTAGAGATATTCAACATTGACCCTGGATGGTCTTATGACACACTACCCGTCTGAGATGTCTTCTTGACGATTAGATGTATTGATCATACCCCACCATTTGTGGTGGTAGGTGGTATCGATCATGGTATGATAGTATATCACCATCGAACATGGTGATCGTAGATGATTTCTTTGCGACATCTTATGACCTTCTTGATGTTTGAGTTTCCTCCAGATTTGTAGAGGGCATGCTTTGAAACACCGGTACTGACGGATAGGTATTCCGCTTTGGGACCCGTGAGTTGACTCCTACTTTGGAGGAGTATGCACGGTTGACGATGTTGCCTCTGGACAGACCTTGTGTGCATATGGCTATTGGAGACATGAGCAGACAGTTCATGACCCTTGCCGAATTGAGACGTAGAGTGGTCCAGGATAAGATTACATCCGGCCACGTGATATCCCAGCGTTTCCTGTTTGACTGGTTTGGCTCTGAGGATAGCTATGCACGACATTCTGGGGATTTCACCACACCGAAGGATCATTGGCGTTCAACCAGAGTAGATGTACTTCTTTCATGCGTATTGTCATACATATACATGTTGCGGTACATGGATGAGCTAGATATCAGCTTTATTATGACAGTGAGAGGTCTCAGGGAGGGTCGTACCATTGTACCGATGATTATCGCAGAGACTTTGAGGTCGGCTACATCTTCTTTGCACTTATCCAAAGAGGAGTGTTTCACGGGTAGCTTCGGTCATCTTTGTATGTGTGGTTCATGTCACAATTGAGACTGATTGGCACATTTAGACATCATGGATTTTGTTTCACCTATGAGATAGCCATGTCGTACTCCTTTCATCCTGCGGGATGTACAGATGCTGTATCTTGGTCCGCTTTCTTGGCAGAGATTGGAGATCCGTTTGATATATTGCCATGTTCAGGGCTTAGCTCACCCTACAGCTTCATTACTCATGCTCCGGGCATGGATTATCTCCCTGTGGTTGGTTTGAGGGGCATGTTTACTTACCACCCACTAGCTGTGATGTGTCAGTTTGACCAGTTTCAGGACTTTCATCCCTATGAGGGGGCAGTGAGTCAGCGCTTTGCGTCACACTGTTTATCAGCGGAGGACAGATCCAGGTTGTATGCTTGCTGGGATCAGCGAGAGTCGGCTGAGTTTTCTGTCAGTCATCTAGGTTGTTTTGCAGAGTATTCCGCATGGATAGAGATAAAGAGCGCATTGGTATGGCGAGATCCACAGTCAGGAGAGACTTATTACGATGATGAGGAGCCTATAGAGGAGGCCATCATTCCCACCGATGACTTGATCTTGGGTTTTGCCAAAGATTTGTGATAGATTCTCCCACCCCGAAAAGTGCCATCATTACTCGATATTGGCCTGACAAGATTTGGAACAGAGCTTACATCTGATGACCTATGACAGAGATCAGGCTAGGGCCACGATGTTGACAGCTCTTGATGAGAGAGATATCGCTCTGTTAGAGAGGGATGAGGCTAGATCAGCTAGGGATGCATTGATAGTTGAGCAAGATGCCGCCTTATCTGCTAGGGATGTGGCCATTACAGACAGCACTTCAGTGAGATACCAGATGACGGTCAGTCTGGCCGACATGAGTGCCTACATTGATGAGCATGTTTCCACCATGCAGTTAGCCTTCGATCTGCTAGCTCGTGTAGATACCCTTGGACAGGAGCTTGCAGCATTACCTCCATCTTCAGAGAGGGATGCTATGTTAGATCTGATAATCCGTATATATACATATCTGTAGATAGCTTTTTATTTTCCTACACAGACTAGCTTAGCCATTTTGTCATGTACAACACAGATGTATATATCAAACAGTATTATGTATGGCAGGGAAATATATTTTGATTCACTTCCCTTTTAGTTATGCCTTGATACTCGCTTGATATTTGCCTGTTTCTCCAGGGCCTTTGATCTTGATACATTCTGAACTTATCCTTGATAGATGGACATTGAGACGTCTCAAGGTCTCTCAGAATGGATCATTGATTACTGAAAATCCCTACCATCTTTGGTGTCTTGGGACTGGTATCCGTATGGAAAAAATGGAGAGGATGGTGGTCTCTTCCCTCTGAGATTGACCGCACCACAGATGGTCGCCAGTACTTCTATTTGTGAGAAGCCTAGTTAATTCCATCTCTTGTGGGTTGGTATTGCTCTTTGAGGCACGATCACAGCTTAGATGGTCACCGAATCTTCTATTTGTGAGAAGAGGTTGGATAATTCCATCCCTTTGATCTGAAACCAATGAAGTGGGGCAATTTGAAGGTTGATCCCAGTACCGTGTGACAAGTATGTTTGTTCTGGTAGGGGTTAGACTGCACCATGAATGGCTGCCTACGTACTCCTGTTGAAGAGGAGATCAAGTTTGCGTAGTTCGAACCTAGTGTAAGAGGTTCAACGCTGAATGCGGAAGGCAGATGGGTGTAGAAGTATTTTTGTTATTTTTGTTGTTTTGGTAAACAAAGGGCAAAAATATTTTTGTTATTTTTCTTTATTGCGGCCAGGCCATATAGAATATGGTTGCCTACGTACCCCCGGGTATCAGGGAGATCAGGCCGACGTAGTTTGCCCCTCAGGATGAATCGCAGCTGAAGAGAATCGTAAATCCCATGTGCAGGCTATACTACGGGGAGAAGAAAGTTTAATCCCATAGAGGGGATAAACTGCAAGTGTGGAAAAAGTTTAATCCCATCTTGAGGATAAACTGCAGGGGTGAAAAGTTTAATCTCATCTTCATGAGAAGTAGGATTGTATGAAAGATTTGAAATGAAGTAAAACCAGGCTGCTGGATTGAAGTGTATGTTTCCCTGAGGGGCAGAAAAGTTTGTAAAAAGGAGAGAGGGTTCAAAACCGGAATGACTGGTGATTGGATGACCAAAACTAGGATGTTTGTTCGATGGTAACTTCAGACATAGTACCGTTTCACGGTGTCCGAGTTGATAAGATGTGGAAATTCATCGCCATCCATTTCCTGCAACCTGAGAGCACCTCCTGTCAATACTTCTTTGACAATAAATGGGCCCTCCCAGTTAGGAGCGAATTTTCCCTTAGATTGATCTTGGTTGTCAATGATCTTCTTCAAAACCAAGTCACGTTGTTTGAATTTTCGTAGTTAGACTTTTCTATTGTAGGATCGTGCGATCCTTTGCTGATATAACTGACCATGGAAGATAGCCGCGGTTCGCCTTTTATATACCAAAGACAATTGGTGATACCTGTCTTGTACCCATTGGTCTTCATCCAACTGAGCATCCATCAATACTCTAAGGGATTCCATTTCCACTTCTATGGGGAGCACTGATTCCATCCCATAGACTAACGAGTAGGGGGTTGCCCCAGTGGAAGCACGCATTGAAGTTCTGTAGGCTAATAAAGTTAGGGGCAAGAGGTCAGGCAATCCTTTGTGATTGGCGAACATTTTCTGCATGATCTTCTTGATGTTTTTATTAGCCGCTTCAACAGTACCATTCATCTTTGGACGATGAGATGATGTGGGTAAGTTGAGATGTTTGATGTGGAATTTTCTGCATAATTCCTCCATCATGTTGTTGTTGAGGTTTTTAGCATTGTCTGGCACAATAACCTCTGGTTGTCCATATCGACAAATAACATTGTTTTTTATGAAAGCAATGATGACTTCTTTAGTAACCCTGGGGAAGGAAGTCGCTTGAACCCATTTGGTGAAGTAGTCGATCATGGTGAATATGAATCGATGTCCATTACTGGCTTTGGGCTCGATGGGCCCGATCACGTCCATTCCCCACATTGAAAAGGGCCATGGCGAACTCATATTGTGGAGTTCCCTTGGAGGGGCGTGGATAACATTCCCATGGATCTGACATTGATAGCACCTCTTGACGTGATCATCACAGTCAGCTTTGAGTGTAAGTCAATAATGTCCCGTTCTGAGAATTTTCTTGACAAGTAGGGGTCCGCTCATGTGAGGGCCGCATACTCAACCATGGATCTCATCCATGAGTCGCTGAGCTTGGACTTTGTCCAGCCATCTAAAGAGAACTAATCCTGCATCTCTTTTGTAGAGTGCATCTCTGCTCAGGTAGAATTTCATAGCAAGTCGATGAATTCGCCTCTTCTTAATTAGGCTCGCCTCAGCTGGTGTAGATCCATCTCGTAGATACTTCTTGATATGTTGATACCAAGGGTTGTGGATGGGGGGCAACTCATCCGATACTTCTCCAATGTAATTCCCATAGACTAGGGCTTTCTGCATAGCAATCGTGATGTTTGGCATGTTTTCCTTGTCAGGTATGTAAACCAAGGAGGCCAACGTTGCTAATGCATCTGTGAAGTCATTCCTATTACGAGGAATGTGGAGAAAGGAGATTTCTTTGAACTCCAAAGCCATCTGTAGAACTTACCGATGGTAAGGCAGTAAATGTAATTCTTTGGTTTGATAGATTCCTATTGTAAGACCCCAGCTTTTATAAATAAAGATGAATTTTTCTATAAATATTATTTTTGAATATTATGGAATAAATTTGATATAATGTTATAGTTGTGGGTAATATTTATAAATTTTGCAAAGTATGCATGTTGTTATAAAATATTCGTTTGGTGGGGAATATTCTTTTTGTTAGGGAATATTCGTATAACTACTCAATCATTGGTGGACCCCTATTAATGTAATTATTATCGGATTGAGAAAACGACAAAAATATATTTTATAAAAATAACTACGGAGGTGTTACTGCGTTAAAACTGCTTGAACTACCCGGTGGTAAAAAATGCGATGTCTGCTGTGGTTGCATAGTAGCACACTAAGGTATTGATTATTGATGCTTACGTGAGAAGTCACTCATTTATGCTCAATTATTACTACAATGAATTGCGCATCATATCTATTATATTATTGATTCAATTATTGTCACAAAGATTATCATCGTATAATATGTTATAGTATTAAATCAATAATTGAGACGACAAGTTATAAATGATTAATAATTGTTGAAAGATTAAATATGTGTTGATGAAAAATAAAATGATTTGTGGTAAGTTTGATTATTTTATGGGGGCTCATATATGTCATCATCTAAGAGTCTCTTCACAATAGTATTTACCTTCGTCGATAGTAATTACCTTCGTCAATAGTAATTACCCTTGTGAATAGTATTTACCTTAAATCAATAGTAATTACCTTCGTCGATAATAGTAGTTACCCTTGTGAATAGTATTTACCTTCGTCAATAGTATTTACCTTCGTTAATAGTAATTACCTTTACCGAGACGTCGAACCACTTGTCGTTTCACATTACAAAGCGCCGAACCACTTGTCGTTTCACATTACAAAGGCCGCCAAACCACTTTTCTTTTCACATCATTAGTCGTCAAGCCACTTGCCTTTTCACACTAAGCAGTGCTAAGCTAGAAATCTTCTATAAATAGAGGCCTAGGGCTTCATTATTTTTCACGAATTGATTCAAGCTATAGAGAGAAAAGTATAGAGAGAATAAGAGAGAAAGAAGAAGAGTATTTTGTTACTACACCGCCGCAGATTCAATCTCCTACCAAAAGTAAGGGGTGTTATTCTTTCTTATTCATGAAGAGAACTGTTGTTATTCCATTGCTTATTATTACTGTTGGAATAACTTGTATCTCTACGCCATTTACCCTATACTTGGTGACATTCTTCTATTATTCTGCTTTGAACATCCTGTGCATGTGTTTTACACCTACTGGTTCCGCTCTTTATTATTATTACATTGGAACATCCTCGCATGCATGTGTTTTACAATTTGACTGGTTCCGCCTCTTTATTATTATTCTGTTGGAACATCACATGCATGTGTTTTACAGGACTGGTTCCGCTCTTTATTATTATTCATTGGAAACATCCTCATGCATGTGTTTTACGTGGGACTGGTTCCATTATTTATTATTCTGTTGGAATAACCTGTCTGTGCGGTCTATCGCATGCATGGTGATTTCTTTTGTTATTCCATTCTTTATTATACCCAGTTGATTAAAACTTTGACTTTTATACTCCATGAAATTAGTAGAATATCCTTGATATTTGCGTTTCATCCAGTATCTTTTCATGGAAATATTCTTCTGACCATTCTTGAATTTTACTCTACAAAATAGTATCATGTTGACAATTTGGACGTTAATAATTCCTGGATAAAATAATTCTTGAACTTGTTTTATTGAATTCTTATATCATTGTCATCATCCTCATGTTTATATTTTTTGAAAGTCATCTCGTGGCTTTGTAGTGCATAGATGGACTTGGTATGATTATGACCGAGAGACTATTCTTGGTAATCATGACCGTAATGTTACAAATGATGTGATAAAAATCCTCGGTTAAAGTGTAGTGCATTGATGGACGATTGTTGGCATGATCATGACCATTAATGAATACACAAATATTCTTGGCCCGTAGTGCATGAATAATTGTGGTCGTGATATACTAAAAGAATATCCTTGGCCAGTAGTGCGGGGTGATTCGATGATGTGGAATATTTATTAAAATTTGAGTCTCACTATATAAATGCGATGAAAAAACTTTTAAAACCTAAAAGATAGTAGACTTTATTTTCTACTTGACTCTTTTAATGGATTGCTTATTCATTGCAGCTTAAACCGGTTGTCTATTGTATTTTATCGCTTTAACATTGTTGAAGACTATTGATAATTTATTCGCATTATCTTAGTCATAATATTTCTTCTTGGGCTAGTTGAGCTCACCCTTTCTTTCACTTTGTTCTCTTCGAAAATGAGAATATAGCCGACGGCAGTCTGGGAAACGAGTGATGGTCCCGAAGATAACATTAGTAGTCCTCACTATTCTATGAAATAGTGTGATAATAATTGTAATGAGGACTTTTTTGAGTTTGTATAATATCTAGTAGACGATATTTGTATTTAAACTCACAGGTTTATGTCGTATTGCATACCATACGCTTATGTTAATAAGTTGTATTTAAATTACATGTCATGTAAGTGGCGACCCAAGATGGGTGATGTATACCTAATTTTGGGGCGTCACGGTTGGTATCGAGCTTAGGGATATGATCCTGGCTAAGATGTGAGAATAGTACTAGGAGGGGAGAGACGGGGAATACCTTCGCTAGTATGACCTACCTAAGTTTATGTGCTATTTTATTGATTGGTCAGAAGATAGAGATAATTTGTTACATGTCAATTAACCTTTTGTTTTGTGGTAGTAACTGAAAATGACATCTGAGAACATTGAGAATAGCAATGGAGCTCAGGCGATCGTTGATTCACCACATATCAATAATCAGGATAATGTGCATCAGGAAGGCGATAATCCTCATGCAAATAACAACACTGACCAAATGATGAATGATCAAATATTCAGAGGCTTTATGCAATTTATGCAACAATGAAAGAGAGCGACTCTCGTCCAAAACGTAGGTGGAAACACGAAAACTCTCGGGTCACCGCTAAACAATTCAAGGAGCCGGGACCACCGAAGTTTAAGGAGAGCCAAAAACCACTTCTCGCGGAAGCATGGATAAAGCAGATTACCAAGATATTTGATGTCTTGGGATGCTCCGAGGAGCAAAAGGTTCCTTTCCGCCTTTATGTTGCGCGTGAGAGGCGACTTCGGTGGGAATCGGTAAAAACGTACTCAACTTTCATTGTCTTCAAGATATCTTGGGAGAAGTTCCAGAGTCGTTTTCAACGACAAATACTTTCCAGAAAGTATTCGCCACATGGAGGTGGAGTTTATCAAGTTGGAACAAAACAATATGACCGTGTCGCAATACGAGGCAAAATTTATGAGTTATCATGGTTTTCGTCCCCACTGGTGGATAATGAAGAGAGAATGACGCGAATGTTTTAAGAGGTTTGAAGCGGAGATACGTCGACATCTTATTTCTCATAAACCGTGTTTGTATTCGGATGTTGTAAATAGGGCTCGATTAGTGGAACGCGATAATGAGTCAACGCAACTAAAAGAGAGCAAATTTAACAAAATTATAATACCAATGAGAGTAGTCGTCGAAGTGGTGACAACAAGCGTGGAGGGAATCAACAGGCGGATATGGTAACCACTTCGGTGGTAATCGTACAAAAACAATAAGAATGGACATTTCAAGAAACAGAGATTCAACAATGATGGAAAGACGTCAGCACCAGCACCCATTATTAAGGAAGGAGAAAGACCACATATCATATGCTTCAAATGCGGAGGAGAGGGACACATCAGTCCAAACTGTGTCATGCCATCCAAAGCATGTTATAATTGTGGAAGAGAAGGCCACTTAGCTCGATTTTGTCGTTTATCGAAGATAAATTCAGCTAGGATGGAGGCACCAAAGGCCATCCCGGAAAATTCAAAACCCAGTAGTCTGAGGAGAGCGTTTGTTGTGACCTCCCAAAGAGCAAGGAATCCGAATGAGGTCATCACGGGTAAGCTTATCATATACTCTAATGAAGTCTATACTATATTTGATACTGGGCTCTACTCAGCCTTTTTTATTTCTCCTACTTGCGCTCATCGATTAAATTTGACTCAGGAGAAATTAGACTTTGACTTATCTGTGGAAACTCCGTTGGGAGAAACCTTCATTACATCCACTTGCTTATAAGTCTTGTTTGGTTCAAATCGGTACCCTCACATTACCTTTCGATCTTATTTCAATAAAATACTTGCATTTGACGTGATTCTGTGGATTGATTGGTTAACTACTTATCATGCAAAAATTGATTATTTTCGTAAGGTTGTTAGCTTTCATATTCCTAATCAACCTATTATCTTGAATTCAAACGACCAAACCATTAAAATCAATCACGGTCATCTCAAGCCATAAAGCTATTCGTTTATTGAAAAAGCGGATGTCAAGCTTTCTTAGCTCATGTCACGATTTAAACAAAAATACGCCGGGTTTTGAACTATATTTCTATTGTTAATAAATTTCTGACGTATTCCCAGAAGAACTTCCTGGCCTACCCCAAAGCGTGAAATTGAATTTTGTATCGACCTTGAACCCGTGACAAAACCTATTTCCAAAGCCCCATATCGAATGGCTCTATTGAACTTCGTGAGTTAAAGACCCAACTGCGCAGAATTGTTAGACATTGGCTTTATTCGTCCTAGTACTTCTCCTTGGGGTGCTCTCTTTCTATTCGTGAAGAAGAAAGATGGGAGTATGCGACTTTGTATTGATTATCGGGAGTTGAATCATGTCACCATCAAAAATAGGTATCCATTGCCCACGTATTGATGACCTGTTTGACCAACCATTGCAAAGCCAAATTCTTTTCAAAGATTGATCTTCGTTCCGAATATCACCAATTGAAGATTAGAACCGATGACATTCCAAAGACGGCTTTCAGAACTCGGTACGGGCATTATGAATTCCTAGTCATGTCCTTTGGATTGACTAATGCTCCTGCTGCCTTCATGGATATGATGAACCAGAGTATTCAAGGAATATTTAGATCACTTTGTGGTCGTCTTTATTGATGACATCCTTATTTATTCCAAAAGTCGTGAAGATCATGAGCAACACTTGAGGCTGACACTCCAAAAGCTTCGTGAATATAAGCTTTATGCCAAGTTGAAGAAATGTGAGTTCTGGCTTGAAGAAGTAGCATTCCTTGGGCACGTGGTATCAAGTCATGGAATATCTGTTGACCCAACAAAGATTGAAGCTATTCAAAGCTGGGAACAACCTAAATCAGTGACCGAAGTACGTAGCTTTCTCGGTTTAGTTTGGTTATTATCGGAGATTCGTGGAAGGATTTTCTCGAATCGCTACTCCATCGACTTCACCGACTCGAAAGATACAAAGTTCGGTTGGAGCGAAGAATGTGAGAAGAGTTTTCAAGAACTCAAGAGGAGACTTATTTCAAGACTGCTCGACAATACCATCTGGCTCGGAGTGATTTGTCATCTACAGTGATGCTTCGGGCAATGGGTTGGGATGTGTTCTTATGCAACATGGAAACGTTATAGCCTATGCCTCGCGACAACTCAAAGAATATGAGAGGAATTATCCTACTCATGATCTAGAGTTGGCAGCTGTTGTCTTTGCACTTAAAATTTGGAGGCATTACTTGTATGGGGAGAAAGTGGAGATCTTTACGGATCATAAAAGCCTCAAATATTTCTTCACTCAAAAGGAACTCAACATGCGACAACGACGTTGGCTTGAACTGTTGAAAGATTATGATCATACCATCCAATACCATCCTGGAAAAGCGAACGTGGTAGCTGACGCATTGAGTAGAAAATCATATACGAGTGCGATATTGTCAACGCAAAGGCCCATTTTGTGTGACTTGCAAAGGATGGAGATAGAGTTAAAGACTCGAGGGACGCGTGTGATGATAGCGAGTATCTGAGTAGAACCGACTTTTAATCGATAAAGTTAAAGCCGCTCAAGCTACGGACACGGGAGCCGATGCGTATGAAGAAGAAAGTGCAAGAAGGTGTTATGCCTAAGCAAGAATCGATGAAGAAGGAATACTTGAGTCAACTCCGGACTTTGTGTTCTTAACGACCTCGATTTAAAGTATAATATCATGATGGAGGCGCACAACACACCATTTGCAATCCATCTCAGGAGTACCAAATGTATCATGATATTCGCCATACATTTTGGTGGAGCAATATGAAGAGAGAGATAAGCATTGCTTATCTCAAGGTGTCTAACTTATCAACGAGTTAAAGTGGAGCATCAAGTACCAAAAGGTCCATTGCAACCACTTGAAATTCCGAATGGAAGTGGGAGCACATTACCATGGATTTCAAGTTCTTGGTCTTCCTAAGGTTTCTCAAGGCATTGATGCGATTTGGGTCATTGTTGATAGATTGACCAAGTCCGCTCATTTCTTCGATCGAAAACTTATACACTTAAACGCCTCTTGCTCAGTATGTACATAAACGAGATTGTAAGACTACATGGTATCCTGGGATCCATAGTTTACGATCGAGACCCAAGATTCACTTCACGATTTTGGGTTAGTTTGCAAAAAGCTATGGGCACAGACTTACGATTTAGCTCGGCATATCATCCTCGGACCGACGGACGGTGGGAGAGGACTATTCAAACTCTTGAAGATCTATTAAGACTCTGTGTCCTTGATTTCAAGGGAGTTGGGACAAGTTCTTACCATTGGTGGAGTTTTCCTCACAACAACGGCTTATCAAGCAAGTATTGGCATGGCTCCATTCAAGCATAGTATGGAAGAAAGTGTCGTTCTCCGATTATCTTTGGGATGAGGTGGGTGAAGCAACGTTGTTGGGACCGGAGTTGAATACGTATGACTACGGAAAAGATTCAAACGATCCGACAACGTATAAAAACCTCACAAAATCGATAAAAGAGTTATCTTGATCTTCATCGAAAGGACGTGGAATTCGATATAGGAGATCATGTGTTGTTAAGAGTTGCTCCATAGAAAGGAGTTACAAGATTTGGAAAGAGAGGAAAACTTAATCCTCGATTCATCGGTCCATTTTAATCCTCGATCGAGTAGGAACTGTGGCTATAGACTCGCTTTCCGCCAAAATATGTCTCGTGTTCATAACGTTTTTCACATATCTATGTTACGTAAATATGTGAAAGACCCGAACCATATTATTGAGTTAGAACCGACGAAATAGCGGAAGATTTGACGTATGAAGAGGTTCTGTTCAAATTTTGGATAAGAAGGAACATATTCTACGCTCCAAGGTTATACCTCAAGTCAAAGTTTTGTGGAGGAACCACGATGTTGAGGAAATGACTTGGGAGTTAGAATCAAAATGAAATCAAGGTATCCTTACCTCTTCGACATACCAGTAACGTACCCTAATTTCGAGGATGAAATTTCATAAGAAGGGAGTTGTAAGACCCAACTTTTTATAAATAAAGATGAATTTTTCTATAAATATTATTTTTGAATATTATGGAATAAATTTGATATAATGTTATAGTTGTGGGTAATATTTATAAATTTTGCAAAAGTATGCAAGTTGTTATAAAATATTCGTTTGGTCTGGGAATATTCTTTTGTTAGGGAATATTCGTATAACTACTCAATCATTGGTGGACCCCACAATGTAATTATTGTCGGATTGAGAAAACGACAAAAATATTTTATAAAAATAACTATGGAGGTGTTACTTAATTAAAAGCTGTTGAACTACCCTGGTAAAAGTACGATGTCTGGCGTGGTTGCATAGTAGCACACACTCAGTATTGATTATTGATGCTTACGTGAGAAGTCACTCAAATTATGCTCAATTATTACTACACAGAATTGTTGCATCATATCTATTATATTATTGATTCAATTATTGTCACGATTATCATCTCATATAATATGTTATAGTATTAAATCAATAATTGAGACGAAAAGTTATAAATGATTAATAATTGTTGAAAGATTAAATATGTGTTGATGAAAAATAAAATGATTTGTGGTAAGTTTGATTATTTTATGGGGGCTCATATGTCATCATCTAAGAGTCTCTTCGTCAATAGTATTTACCTTCGTCGATAGTAATTACCTTCGTCATATAGTAATTACCCTTGTGAATAGTATTTACCTTCGCATCGATAGTAATTACCTTCGTCGATAAGTAGTTACCCTTGTGAATAGTATTTACCTTCGTCAATAGTATTTACCTTCGTTAATAGTAATTACCTTTACCGACGTCGAACCACTTGTCGTTTCACATTACAAAGCGCCAAACCACTTTTCTTTTCACATCATTAGTCGTCGAAGCCACTTGCCTTTTCACACGGCGGTGCTAAGCTAGAAATCTTCTATAAATAGAGGCCTAGGGCTTCATTATTTTCACTTAATTGATTCAAGCTATAGAGAGAGAAAGTATAGAGAATAAGAGAGAAAGAAGAAGAGTATTTTGTTACTACTTCTTTGCGATATTCAATCTCCTACCAAAAGTAAGGGTGTTATTCTTTCTTATTCATGAAGAGAACTGTTGTTATTCCATTGCTTATTATTCTCATTGGAATAACTCAGATACGCTGCATGTACCCTATACTTGGTGACATTCTTCTATTATTACATTGGAACATCCTGCATGTGTGTTTTACACGGACTTCGGTTCCGCTTTATTATTATTCTGCTTGGAACATCTTATGCATGTGTTTTACACCGGACTTCGTTCCGCTCTTTATTATTATTCATTGGAACATCATGTATGCATGTGTTTTACACGGACTGGTTCCGCTCTTTATTATTATTACTCGTTGGAACATCCCATGCATGTGTTTCTGGGACTGGTTCCATTATTTATTATTCTGTTGGAATAACTCCGTCATGCGGTCTATCGCATGCATGGTGATTTCTTTTGTTATTCCATTCTTTATTATACCCATTGTTAAAACTTTGACTTCTATACTCCATGAAATTAGTAGAATATCCTTGATATTTGCGTTTCATCCAAAGATCTTTTCATGGAAATATTCTTCCGACCATTCTTGAATTTTACTCTACAAAACAAAGATATCATGTTGACAATTTGACGTTAATAATTCCCGGATAAAATAATTCTTGAACTTGTTTTATTGAATTCTTATATCATTGTCATCATCCTCATGTTTATATTTTTTGAAAGTCATCTACGTGGCACTCAGAAAGTGCATAGATGGACTTGGTATGATTATGACCGACCGTAGACTATTCGGTGTAATCATGGCCGTAATGTTACAAATGATGTGATAAAAATCCTCGATGGTAGTAGTGCATTGATGGATGATTGTTGGCATGATCATGACCATTAATGAATACACAAATATTCTTGGCCGTAGTGCATGAATAATTGTGGTCGTGATACTAAAGAATATCCTTGGCAGTAGTGCGGGGTGATTCGATGATGTGGAATATTTATTAAAGTTTGAGTCTCGGCTATAAACAAATGATGAAAAACCTTTTAAAACCTAAAAGATAGTAGACTTTATTTTCTACTTGACTCTTTTAATGGATTGCTTATTCATTGCAGCTTAAACCGGTTGTCTATTGTATTTTATCGGTTTAACATTGTTGAAGACTATTGATAATTTATTCTCGCATTATCTTAGTCATAATATTTCTTCTTGGGCTAGTTGAGCTCACCCTTTCTTTCACTTTTTCTCTTCGTGAAATGAGAATATAGCCGGGACGAGTCGGAAACGCAGTGATGGTCCCGAAGATAGCATTAGTAGTCCTCACTATTCAGTGAAATAGTGTGATAATAATTGTAATGAGGACTTTTTTTTGAGTTTGTATAATATCTAGTAGACGCGATATTTGTATTTAAACTCACGCTTTATGTCGTATTGTACCACGCTTATGTTAATAAGTTGTATTTAAATTCTGTATCATGTAAGTGGCGACCCAAGATGGGTGATGTATACCTAATTTTGGGGGCGTCACACCTATGGATTGCTTGATTACCAATTCGGAATCCCCAAAGACAGTTAACCGCCTGATACCTATTGAATGGGAAAGTTTGAGTCCCATGATACAGCCTTCATACTCAGTTGTGTTGTTGGTGTTGAAAAACTGCAATTTGACGGCAACGGGATACTGCTCCCCCATACCAGATATTAAAATTGTTCCGGCTCCAGAGCCTTCTAAGTTAACAGCTCCATCAAAATACATTTTCCACAAATGGCATGTATCGTACTGATGTGGTAGCTGAATTGTCATTACTCCTTCGTCAGGAAAGTATGTTTCTAAGGGTTTGTAATCCCCTGCAAGTGCAGCGGCCAATTGATCCGCAATTCCTTGACCCTTGACCGACTTTTGAGTCACGTAGACGATGTAAAATTGCTATAGGATCAACTGCCATCTGGACAGTCGACAATTCAGTATGAGTTTTGCTGAACACATACTTAAGAGGATCCACACGGGATATAAGATGGTTTATGTGACCATGGAGATAATGCTGTAATCTCATGGAAGCCCATGCTAAAGCATAACATGTCTTCTCGATTAGAGTGTACTTGTGTTCACTGATGCTAAATCTTTTGCTGAGGTAATAGATAGCTCGCTCTTGGCCTCTATTGTCTTTCTACCCCAGCATACAGCCCATAGCATTGTCATTTATGGACAGGTACATAAACAGGGGAACATCATCCACAGGAGGTACCCGAAACGTAAGCGTTGATCGATTTGCTCCTTAATTGTGAGGAAGGCTTTTGACACTCGTCATTCCATTTCATGGAGGAGTTCTTCTTTAACAATTTGAAGATTGGCTCACGAGTTCTTTGAGTTAAGAAATGAATTAGCTAATGAAGTTGATCCTTCCCAAAATCCCGTATTTCCTTTTCTGTCTGAGGAATGGGAATTTCCTTGATGGCCTGGATTTTGGTAGGATCCAGTTCAATCCCTTTGTGGCTGACTAGGAAGCCTAGCAACTTGCCTGACTTAACACCAAATGTGCACTTGGCGGGATTCAACTTCAAGTTGTACTTACGCAACTTTGTTGAAACGACTTTTGAGATGGTCTAAATGGTCATCCTCCTCCTTAAGGATTTGACAATGATGTCATCCACATAGATCTCTATCTCCTTGTGCATTAAATCATGGAAAAAGGCCATCATAGCTCGCTGGTAGGTTGCCCCAGCGTTGATGAGGTCGAATAACAATCGTCTATAGAAAAAGGTTCCCCAAGGCGTGATGAAAGCAATTTTTTCACGATCTTCCTCAGCGACCATAATTTGATGGTATCCCTCAAAGCAATCAGCAAAGGAGTACATGCCGTATTGAGCAGTATTGTCAATGAGAATGTGGATAAAAGGCACGGGAAAGCTATCTTTAAGGCAAGCTTTGTTCAAATCCCGATAATCCACGAAAACTCGCACCTTTCCTCCTGGTTTAGGCACGGGAACAATGTTAGATATCCACTCTGGATATGTAGACACCATAATGATGCCAGCTTGAAATTGTTTCACAATTTCTTCTTTAATTTTTAAACTCCACTCAGGTTTCAATCGCCTGAGCTTTTGCCTAACTGGCTTGAATCCTTCTTTAATGGGAAGGCAATGAAGAACAATGTTAGTGGACAAACCCACCACGTCTTCATGAGACCATGCAAACACATCCTGGAATTGGTTTAACAGTGCAACCATGTCATTCCGTTGATTTGTGGTAAGGTCTGAACCAATCTGGATTAGCTTAGGGTTGTCTAAGGTTCCGAGATTGAAAGGAGTGGTTTGATCAAGATTGGGTTAGGGTTTGTCGGCGACCCATTCCTTAATCTCATGAGGTGTCTCAATGTCCTCTTGGATGTCCATCAAGTCTGAGTCCAACTTTGCATCAAAGTTATAGCCCTTGGGGAGAGAAGGCACCTCATCAGCAAGTACAGGCACATCTAAATTCAAAGTCCTGAAACAAAATATGCTTTCACTTAATATATGTAACTGTTCGATCATACAAAAGTGTTAGCATGTACGTGATAAAATAACTGCTAGTGCTGTAAAGGAAAGCAAGCAATTAAAGTTATCTACAGGGCAGAGGGATTTTCTGCCCATTTTACCCTCGTCAACCAATGCATGGAGTGCTGCACCAATTGTCGATGGAAAAGTCCTGATGGACTGCAGTGATAGAAGGATCGTCGGTGTCCTCCTTTTCTCGAATGATAACCATGACATCTGGGCAATCATCGTCTGGGGTGTATCTATTTGTGTGTTCATCATGAACAATGACGCGAATGCCTGCCATCATCAAGGCAAGGTCATGTTTATGTTTCCATTCCTTTTCTTCCACCTCGGGATTAGGAATCAGCACCTCTTTAGCTTTGATTGGCACTGGTTTCGGAAACATCATAGCCACAATATTGGCTGGTACCTTTACTAGAGGTTGTATCAACTCATGTGGTAAAGGTATAGAAAATCACCGTGCGGCGGAAGTTTGAGGAACCTGCTTATGCTTATGAGGATTCCTGTGAGTGGAATTAGTAGAATAGCCTAGCCCGGCTGTCCCAATTTGACTGGACATTTGGATAGGGTTCTTAATACCCTATTGATCCTTACCAAGCCCTTGTCCAGGTTGATAACCCAATAACATCATTTCTTGAGTGGCTGACATAACCTCGTCAGAAATCTTGGGTACGGGAAGTGGCGCTCCAATAGAATGGTATTGCGTGTTACTCACTTCCATAGTATGGAAACTGGCCGGTTCAACTTCTGAATTGAAGCTGATAATTGGTAGAGTTCCTGGTATAGGACATTCCGGCTTAGCATTGACAGTGACTAGACTGTTGTTGATGATGTATTTGAGTTATTGATGTAAGGTGGAGGGAACAGCTCCAGCCATGTGTATCCATGGTCTCCCCAATAGCAGGTTGTATCCTAAATCTATCTTGAGAACATGGAAGGATACGTTGAATGTATTAGGACCAATCTCAATTGGCAATTCAATCTCTCCAACGGAATTTCATCGAGATCCATCAAAAGCTCTGATGATCGTATGGCTACTCTGGATTCGCTTGAGATTGATATTCATCTTCACTAAGGTGGCATAAGGACAGATATTTAGATATGAACCTCCATTTATCAATACTCCAGCTAGCATGTACCCGGAAGACAACACTGTGATGTGCAGTGGTTTGCAATGACCGGTCCCTTCGAGAGGTATGTCGTCATCAGTGAAGGATATCACATTGTTGTTGAAAATGTGATCAACCAAATGTTGAAATTTGTCCACATTCACTGATTTTGGCAGGTAGGCTTCTTCCAAAACCTTTAGCAAGACCTTCCGATGCTTCTCGGAAGATAAAACAAGGTCCAGTATCAATCTCTGGTGTGGAGCTTCTCGCAAGCTTAAAACCACTTTGGCTTCATTATGGCCCATAGTACGGAGGAATTTTTCAATCTTCTCCATGGGCAACTTCCCCTTTGCTTCGCAAGTAGGCTTGATAATCCTTTGAGGAAGGTACAGTGGATTTTCTTTCGACACTGTAGCAGTAGTATGAGACGTGGATCCTTCAACTTCTCCATAATTCCATGGAACTTTGTGTAAGCTGACAACAGGATGTTGTAGTCTGCAAGGTAAAGGAATTGGCTCTGGTGCGGCCACTTTCAAAGGATTGTCAGCTCCTTTGAGATGAATTGGTTGTATGGGAAATACTTTGACAGTCTCATCGTCCACTTTGGATATAACTGCTACTGATCCCTTCCATTGAGTACAGCATGCATTCCCACCCTTAAGTTGCACAGTGTAATCATCCGCTATTTGCAGGACACCGCTATCAATAAGATTCTGAATGAGATGGCGGAGTGCCCAGCATTCTTCTGTGTTGTGACCGCGAGAATGTGAATGATATTGACACATTTCATCAGGATTGAATCGCCCTGAGTGGGGATTGATTGGAGGTAGAAGGAATGTGATTCTTCCTTCGTTGATCAACATTTGAAGTATCTCCTCCATAGATTGGCCCAAATATGTGAATTCCCTTTTATTGGCGAAATCCTGACGGGCTTTAGCACTTTCTCGCTTTACAACCTTATCCTCCATAGCTTCGCTTTCTGAAGGTGTTGATCAAGCATTCATAACAAATGGAAGGAGATAGGCATGCTCCTGCCTGATTAATTGGCATGTGACTTGATGATGGTGGTCACTAGTTCTGCCAATTGCTCAATTTGTTTGCCAAGAGCTTTCATCTTTTGTTCCATAGTAAACTAGAACTTTTCATAATCCCATTTGTCAACACCATCTTTGATGGGTTGGGATGATTCACCAGTAGAATTGGAACCATGTCCAGCGCTCCAACTGATCATGTTAACCTCTTCTTCTTTATGTTGAGGGAGAGGGTTGTCTTGCACATGAGGTTGATCTGGCTTGGTGACTACAATCTCACCGTTGTCTATCATATCTTGGATCTTGTGTTTCAAGGCCCAACAATCTTGAGTATCATGTCCGGGTGCCCCGACATGGTAAGCACACTTCCGAGTAGCATTAAAACCCTTCCTATTAGGGTTGGCTAGTGGAAGAAGATGCGTAATTTTCTTCTGAGCAGTCAGAAGAGCAAGAATATTCTCGAGCGAGTCCCCTAAGGGTGTGAACGTTAGAATTAAACGCTTCTTCCACTTTTAGGCAATGGAGGATTTGAAGATTGTCTTTGGAAAGGGGAGTAGTTTCTCCTCTGCATAGGCATGCTTGGATTGCCTTTTTGTCCTTGTAGTATCAAGGAAACATCCTCCTCTTTCTTTTTATGGACCCTCCGAGGGTTGTTTCCATAAGATCGAGATCGGATGTGCTCAAGAATGACTTTAAGAGATGGTAGGTCTTGAATTTTACCGAACTTCAATCCCATTTCAGCCATCTCGCCTTGTTTGATCATTTCAGAAAATGGTTTGCCAATACTAGCTAGAACTCTTTCATAGAAAGGAGCTTCCTGTATATCTATGAAAGTCATGACCATTTCTAATTCTGTCATGGAAGGAACAATTTGAGCAGCAAGGAGCCTCCACCTTTGAGCATACTCTCTGAATGACTCATTAGACTGTTTTTTGACCTTGGTAATTTTGTACCGGTCAGGAGCCATTTGAGATTGAAAACTGTATTGAGTGAGGAAGGCGTGAGCCAGCTCTTCCCAACTATGGATCTTAGAGTTGTCTAATCTGGTATACCATGAACGGGCTTCTCCAGTCAGACTTTTTTGAAACAGCTGCATTCGGAGCTTTTCATTCTCAGCATAAGATCCAAGTTCTCCAATGAACACTTTTAAATGTGTATAAGGATCCCCTAATCCGTCATATTTCTCAAAATCAGGGGTTTTAAATTTCTCTGGATAATGAACACCAGGGAATATGCAAAGGTCTGTATATGAAACACTACCATGAGGGTCTTTATTGGTTGTATCCAACTGATGTTCTGGAATTGTTTTTTCCAGACCTTGAACTCCCCCTTGTGTAGACGATTCTGTATGTGTAGGTATCTTCATACCCTGAGTAGACTGGTGTAATTCCTTCAATAGAATAGCCAAGTCTGTGATTTGTTTACTCAATCTATTATACTCTTCTCGGGAAACAGGATTAGACTGTTCGGAAGAAGACATGATTGGTTGTAGGCTTGTGGCCTTTTTGGATTTTGAGTGGGTAACAGGCCCAATTGCTTCCCTACAAAAGACTTACGTAGTTTAGTCTTAGGGTAATGTAAATGTTATCATAACATGTCCGTTTTAGGAATTTGTCCTGCAAAACCGGTTTGTTAATTGATAACATGTCATGCACAGATATTCTTCATATTTTCCATTCCATATGGATGAACATGGTATAAAATTACAAGTAAATGCTTTTACAAGTAATTGAAAATGGAAAGCATGAAGAGACTTTCCTCCGTGTTTGGTTTATCAGAGACTGGCCTATCTTAGGGTTACTCTCGCGGCTTTTCGGCATGAAGGTTCCCAGATCATCGCAATCTACTTGACGGGAAGTTAATCCGGTCTTTCAATTGGAGTGAATCTGAGTGGTGCCTTTCCTGAGCCCCGGGGAATTATTCTTCCCACGAGTCCAGTAATCAAACACCGACAGGATAGCCTCCTGGTGGAGGGACCACACAACATACATTCACATACAACGTGTCTCACCGTTTATGCAAAATGATGACATGTGCGAAGCACTAATATCACAGATAGATATTTAGCAATGCAATAAGTAAGATGCATTCGTACACATTCATCAAAAATGTAAATGCAACAATCACACACAAGCATATAACAATTTTGAAAAGCTTGTAATAGCGGCTTAAGCCCTTTTACTAGAGTCCCCAGCAGAGTCGCCACCTATCGAAGTCGGGATTTTTGAGTGTCCCTTTTCGTTTCTTGTTCTTTGGTGTTCTCATGTTAATGTGAGATTTGTTTGAAAAAACAAGTGAAAAAGGTCCAACATGTATAATGTCGACGATTGACTTTAAGAGTCGCCAGTTGGTGTATTTAACTGGTTGCACCAACACAACCGAAAAGGTTAGCACATTGACCCAGTGATTTGACATTGCTAAACGGGTCTATGAAATCGAGATTCATTAAGGGTTCGGGGGCTTGATTATGCGGAAGGAAGGTGTTAGGCACCCCCCGACATCCGTGTTACCACGGTGACCGCCACTCTTCAAAGAAATTGTTATATGAATGTGTGTGTGTGTGTGTGGATCAATGTGCAATTATTTGAAAGTAGTGCGAGGCCTCGTTCGCACCTATATACACAAGGTTTGAATTTTATAGAAAAATCCAGTTTTAACCAAGATATAGCAATGAAGTTTTGTAAAGGAGGTTTTTTCAAACCATGTGCTCAATAGGAATTGAGACCTTTTCATACTTCCATTTTATTAAATGCTCTGCTTGTTTGCTTTTATTTTCGAGATGCGAAGCATCCTCGAGAAAATAATATACATCGATCTTAGAACTCCTTATGGGCATGACGACCATCCAAGGAAACTCGACAATCGTAAAATAATGTACAAGTCGCCATACGACTAAAATGTCCATTATGAGAACCGAATCTAGATTCTATGATCAACTCTGATGATCACATGATTCCTAGGCTCACATGATATTGCAATTTGTATGGAAAGCGATGGCGATTATATATATATAAAAGCTATAAATATATATATACAGATCGGATCAACCACCACGAAGAAACTCCATGGGGATCGAAATGTAAATATATTAAAGCGGTAAATATATATATATATATATATATATATATATATATATATATATATATATATATATATATATATATATGATCATGATCAACATATGAAGTAAACTCCAAGCGGGACGAAATATAATTAAAGTTGTGAAAGCGATCAACCGCCACGTAAGTAAACTCCAAGCGTGACAGAATGTACATAAAAGTCAAAAAAGGCCACGAAGTGAACTCCGTGCTGTGTAAATGTAAATATATATATATATATATATATACAAATATATATATATATAAAAGTAGTAAACGCATATAGGATGTAAATTCGGGCTCATCGGATATGTCCGAAGCTGAAGAATTATATATATGTATATATATAAAAAGCGAGTAAACGCACTGAGATGTAAAATTCAGGGCTCATTAGATATGTATCTGACAAAGAATTATATATATAAATATATATATATATATATATACAAAAGAAATTAAACGCTCCGGATGTAAAATCCAGGCTCATCAGACAAAGTCTGAACACAGATTATATATATAAGTATATACATATAAAAGGAGATAAACGCTCCAGACCGAAGTCTAGGCTCAATCGAGGCATAACTCAATAATTATAGTCCATATATACAATATATATATATATATATATATATATATATTAGTATATATATACAGACAAAAATGAAAACCACGGACCGAAGTCCGGGCAAACACACTCACACGACTATCAACATGTACAACAGTGTGTTATATATGAGAAAGAGACTTTATAGAATGTAAGAAGGCTTATAGTGGGCTACCAAAGTAGACTTCTTAGACTTTAAATGGATAAACACTCAGCTCCCGCCGGATAAAAAGTAGCTATATGTTAGCTAACTAGTGTTTAAAGAAGAGGAAACACTCAAAAGATGTGTATGCAGAGTAAAATGGACAAGGCTTCCTCGCATTTTTCCTTCTCTCTCTCTCTCTCTCTCTCAAATGGCTGACCCAAGCCTTGTATATATAGATGGATGGCCGCAGGTACACCTACGGCAGCCGTAGTTGTACCTGCGGCTGGTCATGGTGGATCCGAGCCTCGCGGGTCCCGTCATCTCGTAGTACGTGCAGTCGTGCACTGTAATGTTTGCTCGAACTTGCAGAACTTTAATCCAAGCATTCGAACGAAGTATATTTGTACTTCTTCGGATTGCTTGTGTCGACAGTTACGTAATGACATGGATTAGAGGTTATACGAAGTCAGGAAGAGGGGTCTATGCCCATGGTCTTCAAGCTTCAAATTCAATCGAAAGTACTACCACACGTAATAGTCACTCGGGATTGTCACTCCTCGGTTCTTGTGGGACATTGTTGGATGTATGTATGTATGAATGAAGTGTTGAGACGACGTGCCATTTGTCAAAGGAACAAGATGATGCGAAGCATCCTCGAGAAAATAATATACAATGATCTTAAACTCCTTATGGGCATGACAAACACCAAGGAAACTCGACAATCGTAAAATAATGTACAAGCCGCTTACGACTAAAATGTCCATTATGGGAACTCAATCTAGATTCATGAGATCAACATGTGATCACATGATTCCTAGGCTCACATGATCTTCGCAATTTGTATGGAAGCGATAGCGATTATATATAAAATCAGAAATATATATATATATATAGATCATATCAACCACCACGAAGTAAACTCCAAAGTGACAAAATATAAATAAAGTCGTGAAAGCGATCAACCGCCACGTAAGTAAAATCCGTGTAGATGAATGTAAATAAAAGTCAGAAAAGGCCACGAAGTAAACTCCAAGCTCGACAGAATGTAAATATATATATATATATATATACAAATATATATATATATATATATAAAAGAAGTAAACACACCGGATGTAAATCCAGGCTCATCAGATATGTCCGACAGCAATTATATATATGTATATATATATAAAAGCGAGTAAACGCACCGGATGTAAAATTCAGGCTCATCAGATATGTTTGACAGCAATTATATATATAAATATATATATACAAAAGTAATTAAACGCTCCGGATGTAAAATCCAGGCTCATCAAACAGAGTCTGACCACAGATTATATATATAAGTGTATATATATATATATAAGGAGATAAACGTTCCAGACCGATGTCTAGGCTCAATCGAGGCATAACTCGATAATGTTAGTCCATATATACAAATATATATATATATATATATATTAGTATATATATACAGAAAAAAATGAAAACCACGGACCGAAGTCCGGGTAAACACACTCACACGACTCTCAACGTGTACAACAGTGTGTGATATATGAGAAAGAGACTTTATAGAATGTAAGAAGGCTTATAGTGGGCTGCCAAAGTAGACTTCTTAGACTTTAAATGGATAAAAACTCAGCTCCCGCCGGATAAAAAGTAGCTATATCTGAGCTAACTAGTGTTTAAAGAAGAGGAAACACTCAAAAGATGTGTATGCAGAGTAAAATGGACAGGGCTTCCTCGCCTTTTTCCTTCTATCTCTCTCTCAAATGGCCGACCCAAGCCTTGTATATATAGACGGATGGCCGCAGGTACACCTACGGTAGCCGCAGTTGTACCTGCAGCTGGTCGTGGTGGATCCGAGCCTCGTGGGTCCCGTCGTCTCGTAGTACGTGCAGTCGTGCACTGTAATGTCCGCTCGAACTTGCAGAACTTCAATCCAAGCATCTGAACGAAGTATATTTGTACTTTTTCGGATCGCTTGTGTCGAGAGTTACATAATATCATGGATTAGAGGTTATACGAAGTCAGGAAGAGGGGTTTATGCCCATGGTCTTCAAGCTTCAAATTCTATCCAAAGTACTGCCACACGTAATAGTCACTCGGGATTGTCACTCCACGGTTTTTATGGGACATTGTTTGATGTATGTATGTATGTATGAAGTGTTGAGACGACGTGCCATTTGTCGAAGGAACAAGATGATGTTTGACTCCTTGCCGGGGTTATCGCTGGTTTAAGTTAAAAGTAGACGTTGCTCAGGGTTACAGCTGAGATTGGACCACTTGTTGGTATGCTGTGATATCATCTTGTTGAGACAATAAGATGACGTGTTGACTCCTCACCGGGGTTATCGTCGGTTTAAGCGGAAAGCAAACGTTGCTCAGGGTTACATCTGAGATTGGACTGCTTGTTTGTATGCCTCACTGTCATCTGTGGGTATTCCTGTCTGCCCATTTTGTTAGTCCCAGGACTGAGGTGTATGTGCCTCGACAAGATGTCTGAGCCTGAAGCTGATCGCATGTGTTTGAAACAAGCATTTCCAGGGTTATCGCCGGAACTGCAATGGAATCCCTTGGGGCTATCACCAAGGATGGGGTTGCTACTCCTAGTGTTGTCTCTCGGACTGGAACTGAACGTTGCGGTGTTATTGTCGAGATAGGACTGTCCTCTTCGGTGTTGTTGCCGGTCTTTTGATCTGCATATCTCGGGGTTATCTCCAAGATTGGAAATGACACTCCTGATGTGTGTTCCGGGTTGAGATGATGTTCCTGGTTTGTGTTCTGGGTTGGAGCTAAACTTCCGGTAGTATCTGGCATGGATGTAAGTTGTCTTTCAAGGTTATCTCCAAAAGACAAATTTACCCTCCTGCAATGTTAGTAATAGGAGTGCAGAAAATTTTGAGTGTCTACAAGTAGGACTATGAAATGTATGGCCATGCTCAAATAGTGATTTGTTTCATATAGTCTACTCATTGATCAAGAAAACTCAGATTAAATTATGAAGAGTATGACACATTCCATGACTCAAGTTTAATCTAGGATATTAAGGTTAAAATGATTAAATTACATTGAAACATTGGTCACAAAAAAGTTGCATCAAATCATCGATCTTATTATTACTTGGGTAGTAGTGATGCATTACTAGATGCTGCTCACTGTTTATAATTTTATAATATGATTTTAAAATTATTGTCAATGTAATAATAACCTATAGGGTCACACACATAAAACGTAATTAAAAGGGAATTAATTTAAATTATAAAGATTTAAATATGTCAATATGATTGATAGTATTTAAATTACGAATTTAAATTAATAGGATAATTTTTATATAGATATATTGATTAAGTAAGACTTAATTAAGATATATATATAAATTCGGATTTTTATTAAATTAGGTTTTGAATAATTCCTTTTAATCGCTATATATATGATGTGTAGCAGCCATTTTAGGTATTATTCATTAACCAAACCCCTAGCCGCTCTTAGAGAGAAACTAGAGAGAAAATTTTCAAAAATCCTAATCCTTGGTGGCTAGTACCGCAATTCTCTTCACTGCAGATCGTGCGATGATTCGCGGGCCGTTCGTGTGGATACCGTAGAGGCGCGGTTCTGATTGGATTACGTAAAGGATTCGAAGCCTTTTTAAAAATCTTTCATAATCGGTATAATATCTAAACCACTGAATTAATTGTTTTCGCATGGATCCTGTTTAGGGTTTTGAATTTGTTTTAAATTATTCTATTTCCGTTGTGCGTTCCAGTGTCGAAACCCATCAAATTCTTCACCATCCATTTCTTGTAGTCTAAGGGTTTCTTCTCCCAATACTTCCTTGACAATGAAAGGGCCTTCCCAACTCAGGTCAAACTTTCCTTTGCATTCATCTTGATTAGAGAGGACTTTCTTTAGTACCAAGTCATTCTCTTTGAATTGCTGAAGTCGGACTCTCTTGTTGTATGACCAAGCAATCCTTTGTTGATACAACTGACCATGAAAAATTGTTGCATCCCTCCTCTCATCTATCAGAGATAGCTGGTGGTATCGGTCTTGCAACCACTGATCTTCATCTATCTGAGAATCCATTAACACTCTTAACGAATCCATTTCTACTCCTATGGGGACTACTGCTCCCATGTCATAGACTAATGAGTGGGTAGTAGCCCCTGTAGAAGTGTGCAATGACGTTCTGTAGGATAGCAGCGTAAGAGGCAACAAGTCAGGCCATCCCTTATGATTGGCGGACATCTTTTGCATAATTTTCTTGATATTATTATTGGTTTCTTCGACAGCACCATTCATTTTGGGACGATAGATGACGGAACTAAGATGTTTAATGTGGAACTTGCTGCATAATTCCTTCATCATCTAGTTGTTCAGATTCTTAGCATTGTCTGATACGATCACCTCTAGTTGTGCATATCGACAGATTACATTTTTTATAATGAAACTAATGATTACATCCTTAGTGACTTTTGGAAAAGACGCAGCTTCAACCCATTTGGTGAAGTAGTCGATCATGGTGAAGATAAACCGATGACCATTGTTGGCTTTGGACTCGATTGGCCCGATCACGTCCATCCCCTACATGGAAAAGGGCCATGGTGAACTCATATTGTGTAGTTCGTTTGGAGGAGCATGGATGGTGTTTCCATGGATTTGGAATTAATAACATCTCTTGACGTAATCGTCACAGTCGGCTTTGAGAGATATCCAGTAATGCCTTATTCTTAATATTTTCTTGGCAAGTGAAGGATCGCTCATGTGTGGACCACAGACTCCACCATGGACTTCATCCATAAGTCGTTGGGCTTGATCTCTGTCTAGGCATCTCAGCAAGCCTATTCCAACATCTTTTTGGTAGAGTGCACCCCCACTTAAATAGAATTTCATAGCCATTTTATGAATTCGCTTTCTTTTAGCTTGACTTGCCATAGCGAGCGTAGATCTATCTCAGAGATATTCTTTTATATCCTGATACGAAGGCTTTTTGATGGGAGGCAGTTCATTTGATATGTCTCCAATGTAATTTGATAAATGGATTTTATATACGCGAATCAGTGTCCATTTCATGCTTATTTGTTGCTAAATTCTTATGTTCAAGTTAGTTTTCATTTGTTTTATGCTATTTTATGTGTAGTATGGTTGTTGCGGCATTTAAGGTGGATTTGGAGTTAATTGGGATGATTTGGAGTCAATTGGTACAAGTTTGGAATAAATTATGAAGCTCAAAGAAAGGTTTTAGCGAGCAGATGCCACGGGCTGCCTATTTAGTAGTGTATACTTCGTCAAGTGGGAGTCTTCATCAGGAACTAGTAGAAAGTTAGCCACGGGCAAGGTGAACCTATTTAGCATATACATTTCTCCCGGCTAAAGTGTCAATTCCACTGACTTCTTTTGAGCTTGAAACTCTTGTTGGACATGGTTTCCAACATATTGGATTGTATATGGACTCTACTTGATAGAGAATTTTGGCTGGGACTTGGGTGTTGGACATCTATTACTCAATTAACAACGAATTCAATAACACACAAGACACATTACGAGGATTAATCTTAGTTTTTCTAAGCAAGTGTTGGAGGAGTATTTCGAGGAGATTTTCGAGACGATTGCAATTTTAGGCTATAAGAAGGGTGTTTTTCAATATTCTTCTTCTAAGGCTATTAATTGTAATTGAAAGAATGATTTCTATAGTTTATTCAGTGTTTATTTTGTTTATGATGAACTAATTCACTTTTTAGGCTTATGATGGATCTTTGAGTGAATCGATGATTTTGTAACTTTGATTTCCAGTTCAATAATCTATTTCCAGTTTATCTATATTAATTTGAGCTTGGATTTATGAATTGCCTGATCAACAATTCTTTGTGGATTTGTATGGAATCGAGAGAGGATATTCAAATCTAGACTTAGTTAATATAGCATGTGTTCATGAATTTTGTGAATGGCAGAATCTTGATGAATGTTAAGGTAGAGATATGCTTGACATCGCATATAATCGGATAGAGAACTTAATCTTAAACCTTCTTTAATTGTAATTCACATAGAGATATAGTGAGTTAGTTAATTAAGGTTTTTAACTTGTTTCTATCTTAATTGTGGATTTAAGTTAATACGGTATTAGTGCATTGAGAGGTGGTTAACTCTACGTTCGCGTTCTTGATTAATAAATTGGGATAGTGAATTGAATTGGAATAAAAGTGTTAAAATCAGAGTGAAGCTTAGGGTTAAATCATAAGTCTAATTCTCCATTAATTGTTTGAAATTCTAGATTTTGATGTTTGTGAATGTTTTGTGGTAGTTTGTTATTCTTTAATTTAGAATCTTTAATTATAATTATTGAGTTGAATAGTTTAATAAAAATTAGGATTAATAGGAAATTTGTACTTATGAGTTTAAGATTATTGCTAGTTGATCTCTGTGGGAACGATACTCTACTTATCACTTTATTACTTGTTGACCACGTATACTTGCGTGTATTGCGTATATAGATTTTACCCAAAATGTTTTTGGCGCCGTTGCCGAGGATACAATTTAGTATAGATCTTAATATTTTTACAATATCAGTTTAATTAATCCAGTTTTACTTAAACATTTTTTTTTGTTTTGTTCCTCTTATTTCGTGTTTTTGAAGCGGTTTATGCAAACTCTCGCCTAAAAAATCCGGACTTGTTGCTTTTTGAGGACGACATTGAGAAAAGGTTCAAGAGTTTAAGTAAGTGGATCAAGGAAACGAGGCAAGAATTTGAAACATCTGAGAAAGAAGAGGAAATGGCAGCCGAAGATCAGAAAGCATTAAGGGACTTCGCCACACCCAAGGTGACCGAATCTGCGATCCAAGCATTACCAGTTCGCAATAGTCGCAAATAGATTTGAAATCAAGCCTGGGATGATTCAAATGATTCAGTATTCGATTCATTTTGGGGATTGGCAAATGACTATTAGAATGAACATTTAGTCACTTTTAGAGATTTTATATACCTTTTAGGTACAATGGGGTGTCGGATGATGCGGTTAGACTTCGATTGTTCCCATTCACTTTATAGGACAAGGCGAAGAGTTGGTTGCATTCTCTACCGCCCGGATCAATCACTACGTGGGAAGACCTAGCTCAGAAATTCCTCGCCAAATTCTTCCCACCGGCGAAAACTGCAAAGATGAGGAACGAGATAATGATGTTTGAACAACAACATGGGGAGTCGTTATATGAGGCATGGGAGAGATACAGAGAATTTCTTAGAAAATGCCCACATCATGGATTGCCCAAGTGGCTGCAAATGAACACCTTTTTACAACGGACTACATGGGAATCTTAGAACGAGTATTGATGTAGCGTCGGGCGGAGCATTCATGGCTAAGAGTTACGAGGAAGCCTACAATTTGATTGAAACCATGGCGGCTAACAACTACCAGTGGCCCACGGCTAGAATGACACAGGCAAAGGCAGCGGGAGGTTTAGAAATAGATGGTGTTACGGCAATACAAGCGCAGATTTTAGCACTTTCCAAGAAGCTTGATTCTATGACAGGGGTACAGGCACAACAGGCACAGCAAGTGGCAATTATATGTGAATTGTGTGCGGGAGAGCACCCAACGGATCAATGTGTGATTAATCCAAAGATCTCATGGGTTTTTGTAGGCCACTATAATGTAATTCCACATAATACATACCGTAATACATACAATCAAGGGAATAGGAATCATCTGAATTTTTTGTGGAGCAACAACCAGCAACATCAAGCTCCACGACAGTCATATCCCCCAGGTTTTTAGAATCGCCAACAACCGGTTCAACATCAGGAAAGGAAGTCAGATTTCGAGGAGATGGTGTCGAAGTACATAACTAGCAATGAGGCAGCAATGAAAACTCAAGCAATGGCCATCAAGAACTTGGAAAATCAGATGGGGAAAATCGCCTTAGCATTTAATAGCAAGCCACAAAGGACCCTACCGAGTGACACTGAAAGAAATCCAAAGGAAAATCATGAGCAGTGTAATGCTATTACGCTTAGGAGCGGTAAGGAGTTGACTTCCAACTTGGATAAGAAAGCTAATCAAGAAGATAAATGTGAGGAAGAAGAAAAGGAATTAGAAAATAAATGTACAGAGAAGATGTTGAAAAAAGCAAAGGAAGATAAACAAATGAAAGTTACACCACCTGTGTTATTTCCTCGAAGGCCAGAAAGTGACAAGTTCAAGAACCAGTTTTCAAAGTTTATGGATATATTCAAACAATTACATATTAATATTCTGTTTGCCGAAGCACTTGAGCTGATGCCGAGTTACATTAAATTCATGAAAGACATACTATCGAAAAAACGCAAGCTCAACGACTTCGAAACAGTGGTGTTGACCGAGGAATGCAGTGCAATACTACAGAAAAAGCTCCCTCCTAAATTGAATGATCCAAGAAGTTTTATAATTCCTTGTGCAATTGGCAATCAAGATGTGGGAAGAGCTCTATGCGATTTAGGAGCGAGTATAAATCTTATGCCACTGTCCATTTACCGAAAGTTGGGATTAAAGGAAGCAAAACCAACCAATATTAGTCTACAACTCGCCGATAGATAAATAACATACCCGTTAGGAATAGTTGAAGACGTATTGGTCAAAGTTGACTCACTAATCTTTCCGGCTGATTTTATGGTACTAGATTATGAAGAAGATAAGAACATCCCTATCATCTTGGGACGACCATTCTCAAGCATTCGGATCGAACAATCGATTGACGTGCCTAATGGAGAACTAATTATAAAAGTGTTTGATCAGGTAGTTAAGGTAAAGGTGTTCAAGGAAATCCCAGTCCCAACTGACAAGGAAGAATGCGAATTGCTCGAGAATTCTACACGTGTCAAGTTCAGGGATTGAAAAGAGGATAGTGGTCTGAAGGCATTAATTGAGGATAGAAAGTCTAATTCATTATCCAACTTGCAAGTGAACAGGCATAAAATACAACAATGTTGGTGTTGCTCAATAAATAATCATCAGGCCGCAGTTAACCCAATCGATCCGGGATGAAACAGGAAGTAGTCAGGCTGAACGACTTAAAATCAAGCGCTAATTGGGAGGCAACCCAATCTTTAGTTTATTTCTCGTATTTTTCATTCATATTTGATATAATATAGTTTTCATTAAATTACTAGGTAGTAGAATACAATAAAAGTCTTGTTAATCTCTCTATAATACATTTTGTTATCAACAATCCACTAATTCTCATGTTTTACATTGTGCAGGATGGACAAAGGTTCATGGAGTGACTTACATGAAGTAAAGTGGAGAAAACAGGGGATTTTGGCAGTGTACATACTGTCAAGGGGCCAGCCCATTTATCTTACAACCCCAGCCAGTATGGGTCTCCTGCAGATTTTAATAAAGAGCTATGCCCACGCATGAAGCTTCATAAGTTTTGCACCTTTCACGGGCGGGATCCTCAAGCCAAATTACAAAGAGCTATACCCGAGGGTCGGGCTTCTAAGCCTAGTACCTTCGCTGTATGGGGTCCAAAAACTCAACAGACTGACCTGACAGTTATATAGCCTCTCCCTATGACCAATGCCCACTAATTCATTACAATTCCAACCACCACCCACTACCACCACTTCTACTCCCCACTACTTCCTTAACTCCATTAATCCCACCACCTCTTCACTCCACCACTAGAATTCATTCCACCACCTCTATATATATATATATATATATATATATATATATATATATATATATATATATATATATATATATATATATTACTACATCTCCTACCATAATTCTCACACAAATTGAAGTGGGCATTCCTAGAGGTTACTTGAGAGTTAGAGAGGATCAAATTGAAAAGTTTGGGGGAGAGCTAAGGCAAGTCAAGCAATAGAGAGAACATGTCTTCGCAACCAACTTCAAAATGTCAAAGGGGAGATAGTTCAAGGTCTTCACAACCAACCCGAACCTTTGATCACCGAAAATTAAGTGAGTGTCACCAGAAATGGATTCCAGATGATTACATGCTTACCAAGGCCCTTACACCGGAGCAAGGGTTGGCACCAGATCCTAGTGATGGGGAGATGATGCCTCAAATCTATCAAAAGGGGTGGACAAAATTCACCGAAGATCCGAAACCCGCCGTTGTCAACATTGTCAAGGAATTCTATGCAAATGCTGAGGATAAAGCTCTATTCCACGCGTTTGTGCGAGGTCACTTGGTTCCATTCAGTGCCGATGCAATCAACACCTACTATCAACTGAGGGTACCTCGCCACTGCCACTATGCTCACCTATGAGATTCTGATCCGGACTATGATGCAATAATCACGGAGATGACAAAGTCGGGAACATCTTAGATCAAAGGTCGGAAGGGAGGCACAATGTTCCATAGCAAGGACCTCAGCCTGTATGGAAAAATATGGTACGCATTCCAATGCGCTAAACTACTTCCGTCCCAACACACCTCGGACATGACCAAAGAGAAGGAGTTACTGTTGTACGCAATTGTGCAAGATTTCATTATCGACGTCGGAGCCATTATCTATTTCTCCATCCACCGGTGTTTACGTGGAAATTTTTTGGGCGGCTTGCCACACCCAGCACTCATATGTGGGTTATGTCGCAATGCATGGGTGAGATGTTTCGACAATGAGCCAACACAAATGTCGCTCGCGTTGCTTGATTCTAGAATGATAGCGCGGTATTCTGTATGGGCAAGAGGCGAATCACATCCACGTGGTCTGGGCTTTATTTTTCCGTCGGCTTCGGAAGATAAAGTTAATGCTACAGAGGCATCGAAGGATGAGGATGAAGCTATGGGAGATCAAGGGGCCGAGCAGGAACCGCAGACCGAGGCACTATCCAGTCCTCAGTTCCTTGAGTTCCAAAATCAAATGAATGCGCACAACAAGGCTGCACGTCGGGAAATGCGGCGAATCGCATTAAGGCAAGATCATATGTTTGATGCTATGAACGCATCTTTCGCCTCACTCAACACAACCCTTCAAAGCTTCAACCCAGCTGCCCAATTTCCATATCAGCAGCCCGTTCTAATGCCGAGGTTTCCACCAAGTGATTCAGACGAAGAAGATCAACAACCACCTCCTCAGACTTAAGTGATAATAGGGAAGTCCTCACGTACTTAAATTTGATTATTAATCCAATGAAGACATTGTATTACTTAAGTTTGGGGGATTTAAATTCATGTTTGCATGCATATGTAGTACTTAGGTTTAAATTTTGTCATTTTAATTTTAATGTTGCATAGTAATTTAGGAAGAATTGCATAGTAACTTAGGTAATTTTTGTCATTGCATGGTTTTTAGTTTTATAAATAGTGCATTTTGTTATCTATAAAAAAAAGAGTTAGTTAAATATTGTGTTTGCATATGTCCAGCAGTGTTGTAGTTCATGTTATTTGTGGGCCAATGATGAGATTGATAATAAGTTAACCAATACAACGTTGATTACTAGAACTGTGATACAATTTCTGTTATGAGTCAAATCTTGAGCTCATTTGAAACTGGCATAGAAAAGGTTAGCACGATTAATAACCATCTTTGTTGACTGGTTAGTTCAAATAGATATATAAATAGTTTCTAAAGGATAATGCTAGAGTAAATAAGAAAACGACAAGGATAGACAGTAAAGGCAAAAATTAGGCAAGAACCTAAGTTTGGGGGATGATATGTGGGGTATATAAGCTTTATATATATATATATACAGTGGCTAGTCTTGTTTTGGAGCCTTTGTTACTTAAGCAAGTATGCCCTAGGGGATTGTCTTTACACCTAGTGCCCTAAGGTCTTTTATGGTCTGGGAGTCGTTGGTTGAAAGCTCGCTAAGGGGTACCACTGTCAGCCTAATGGGATGACACATTGCACAGTTATGTATGTATATATATATGTAAAAAAAAGATGAATAAAACGGGAAAAGAGCAAAATGCCCCGTATATATATATATATATATATATATATATATATATATATATATATATATATATATATATATATAAAGTATAAGTACCTCATGTGAACCCCAGGATTAGTAATTGCTTAGTTTTAGTTGGAACTTGTCTATTTTTGGAATTTTTAATTTTGCATTGTATAATTCCTTCTAAGAAATTGGTTATGTATTGAATTTGAGTATGTAGAAGTTATCATGGATGTTGATCACACACGCGCACTATACCAGTGATGATGGCTTGAGATTTAAGGATTAAGGCAGAATTGTAGATTGGTTTTGGTGATTGATATTGTATAGTTGCTTGTTTTCGTTGAGACCGGTGAGATAATCTTGATTCTGCGATACTGATGGATTCGAAAGATATAAATTAGATCATATTTATTTCATCTCGTTGCATTTCATAGCATGTAGTTGTTTTGTGCTCGAGGACTAGCACGGTTTAAGTTTGGGGGATTTTGATAAGTGGATTTTATATACGTGAATCAGTGTCCATTTCATGCTAATTTGTTGCTAAATTCTTGTGTGCATGTTCATTTTCATTTGTTTTATGTTATTTTATTTGTAGGATGGTTGTTGCTGCATTTAACGTGTATTTGGAAACAATTCGGATGATTTGGAGTCAATTGGTGCAAGTTTGGAATAAATCATGAAGCTCAGCAAAGGTTTTAGCAGAACAGATGCCTATTTATAGTGTATACCCCTGCCGGGGCGGGGGGTCTCGAATTCCACTAACTTCTTTTGAGCTTGAAACTCTTGTTGGACATGGTTTGTAGCATATTGGATTGTACATGGACTCTACTTGATGGAGAATTTCGGCTGGGACTTGGGTGTTGGACATCTATTACTCAATTAACAACGAATTCAATAACACACAAGACACATTACAAGGATTAATTTGAGTTTTTCTAAGCAAGTGTTGGGGGAGTATTTCGAGGAGATTTTTGAGACAATTGCGATTTAGGCTACGAGAATGGTGTTTTTCAATATTCTTCTTCTTAGGCTATTAATTGTAATTGAAAGAATGATTTCTATAGTTTATTCAGTGTTTATTTCGTTTATGATGAACTAATTCACTTTTTAGTCTTATGATGGATCTTTGAGTGAATCGAAGATTTTGTAACTTTGATTTCCAGTTAAATATTCTATTTCCAGTTTATCTATATTAATTTGAGCTTGAATTTATGAATTTCCTGATCAACAATTCTTTGTGAATTTGTATGGAATCGAGAGAGTGTAAGACCCCAAATTATTAATAAATGAAATTTATTTTCCTCTATTTATTATTTTGAAATAGTAAGGGTTGATTTGATTAATGTGGATAGTTATGGGTAAAATACGCAAATATTTCGAATAAGTAAGTGGTTATAAAATATTCATTATCGTAGGGGAATATTCGTTTGGTTGTGGAATATTAAATCTTTGTCAGGGAATATTAAATGCTTACGGCAGCTGATCTTTTTGTGGGCCCCATAACTAAAAGCGATTGGATGAAGAAAACGACAAATATAAGTTATTTATAAATAACGGCGTAGTTGTTATCGTTAATACTGTTGGAATACCCGGTGGTTAAAACACACTAATACGCATTGTTGAACAGTAGCACACGGTATTGCACCAATTATTGATTCTCGACGTAAGAAGGCACTACTCAATAATTGTTACGATAATTACTATTCAAGATTTTTTATTTTATTGATTCAATAATTCACGCATTGATATTTTATATTACTTTGTTGTTTCAATAAATTATCATTACACAAGATTTTCCATTATCGAAGCAATAATTCATATTATCTGAATAATATTATTAGAAATTATTATTGGCAATGTCTAGAAAGTTCTGTCTAAGGAGAGGTTTGGTCACCTAATCATTGCGCCAATAAGGAGAAATCTTTATTGAAAGCCCCTCTTCCTCCCAGGAACTACCGTTGCCGATCTTCGTGATTCTGTAATATTATTTGTGAATAATTAATTATTGATTTATATGATGAGGAAAATATTGATTTTATGTGGATATAGATGGAGAAAATTTTTAATGTGACAATTGTTGAAAATTAATATTTTATCTTTTTCGATAAAATAATTTATTTAAATATATTATTTTAATAATATATTAACTATGATATTTTTATAATGAATGTGCGATATATGAGTATATGTGGAGGAGTATTTTTGTTACAAAAAAATATTTAAAGCATGTTTTATGTGTTTAAATTGGACCCATTTCTTGGTGAAATTTGATTATAAACTTGTAAAATCGCCTGCTTATGGATTTCGGTCCAATTTCATTTGGAATTTGGAAAAACTTTCTTACGCAAAGTTGTAGAGAATTGAATTTCCTATAAAAAGGCGCGAGATTCGAATTTTCTGATAAATAGGCTATTTATTATGAATTATTGAAGTTCCGAAGCTCCGAAATAATTGATTTTTGGAAGTTTAAATTATTTTAAATTAGAAAAACGTTTTTTTCATTTTTGAAACTCATTTAACATGTGATTAGGAGGCTGAATTCAGATTGTTAGTGTGCATATGAAGTTGTGAAAAAATTATAATATTAATTTTTTAAATTTTCTACTTTGGTGTTCTAAGCATTTTCCTATAAATAGGGTGCTTAGGTTAGAATTGAAAATTACACTAGAAACTGAAGTTTTCTCTCTCTATATTATCGAGCGTATTCTTGTGAGTATTTTGAGTATACTTTGAGTATTGCTATACTGGTGCAAGTTCAAGTCATAGCTTATATCCTGTTTTCAACTAAAGTACTATCTTTCGAGGTAAGGGGATGTTATTTTATTCAAAATGATATTATTTCTTCAATATCATTATGCCGAAATATTGGTTGGAAATTTTCTCAAATTTGGAACTTTTTCATGTTTCGGGGTTTCTTGTGACGCCCCAAAATAGGTATACATCACCCATTCCGAGTTGTCAATACATGGTACGTAAACAACTACAACTTTATTATTACAACAAGAAAAAAGCTGTGAGTTTAAATACAAATATTATCTTCTGACAATATCTATACTCAAATAAATCCTCATCACATTTATTGATACATTATTTTACAAAAATGGTGTGGACTACTAAACAACTCTCTCTAGAACCTTCATTCCATACCCCACTGCGTGCTCGCTATATTCTCGCCTCCCGAGAAAAAATGGAACAAAAGGAAAAGGTGAGAGCTCAACTAGCTCAAGAAAGAATATTATGACTAAGATAATATACAACAAATTACCGTTAGTCTTCAACAGAAAAAATCTAATAGAATACAATAGACAACAAATTTTAAATCAATATTCGCAGCTGAAATAATAATTCATTAGAAGAGTTAAGTAGAGAATGCAAACTACTATCTTCTATGTATGAATTTAAAAGTTCATCGCTCTATCTTGTATCCTCAGAACATAAATCAATATACATCCGGAATCAAATATTCATCTCAGGCACTACAGCCAAAGATATTCATCGGTTGGTCATGTTCATCTAAACACTGCTCATCTTTGCACTACTACCAAAGATATTCTTCAGAAATCATTCATCTTTTACACTACAAAGCCAAAGATATTCAATAATATCATCATTTAAGACCGATGATGATGAAAAATATTTTTAAAGAAACGAATCCAAAGAAAACAAAATGACAAGGATTAAGGATTAAGGATTCGTACTTTGTTTTATCCACGTCCAAAAATACCTCAAAAATAATCATAGTGGTGTAAAATTCAAGAATGATCAAAACATGGATACAATCAAAGCTAGTGTCCGAATAGATATTTTTGGACAAAAAGAAGAAATTTTATTTTTCTATGAATAGTGTCAGATATCGTGAATAGTGCCGTATACGTGAATAGTAACTCCGACACCAAAAGATAGAAATTCAACAAAAAACATCTTCACGCTTCATGAATAGTACTTTGAATAGTAACTCGTGAATAAGTAACTCATAAATAAGAACTCGTGAATAGTAACTCATGAATAGTAACTCATGAATAGTAACTCGTGAATAGTAAACCCAACATGGAAAAGTTCCAAATTTGATAAAAAGTTCCAACCAATATTTCAAAGATAATGATATTGAAGAAATAATATCATCTAAGAAGAAAATAACATCCCTTACCTCGAAAGATTAGTACTTCTAAATTTGAATACCGTATAGTCTCAAGGGAACTTGCACCGTCCTAACAATACTCAAAGTATACTCAAAATACTCACAAGAATACGCTCGATAATATAGAGAGAAAACTTAGGCTTAAGTGTGATTTTCAATTCTAACCTAAGCACCCTATTTATAGGAAATTGCTTAGAACACCAAAGCAGAAAATTTAATATAATAATATTATATATATTACAAATTCTCTACGCACCTAGAACCATCTGAATTCAGCAACTTGCATGTGTTTAATGAGGCTAATTATACTCAAAAAACGTTTTTGTAATTAAAAATATTTTAAACTTCCAAAAATCAATTATTTCGGAGCTTCAGAACTTCAATAATTCATAATAAATAGCCCTTTCATTAGAAAATTCAAATCTCGCGAGTTTTTATAGGAAATTCAATTCTCTACAACTTTACAGAAGAAAGTTTTTCCAAATTCCAAATATTAATTGACTGAAATCCACAAACGGGAAATTTTACAGGCTATAATCAAATTTCAGTCAATAAATAGAGTCCACCGACATGTTTAACACGTTTTAAACATTTATTGCAACAAAAATACTCTTCCTCCTCGTATACTCGTATATCCCACATTCGTTGTAAAAATATCACCATTATTATATTATTAAAATATAATAATATATTTAAATGAATTATTTTATCGAAAAAGATAAAATTTCAATTTTCAACAATTGTCACATTAAAATTTTCTCCATCTATATCCACATAAAATCAATATTTTCCTCATCATATGAATCAATAATTAATTATTCACAAATAATATTACGTAATCACAATATCGACAACCAAGTGCGCTTCTGGAAAGAGGGGGCTTCCAATAAGAATTTCTTCTTCTCAAGGCATGATTAGGTGACCAAACCTCTCCTTAGATGTAACTTTCTAGACATTGCCAATAATGTTATCTAATAATATTACTCGAGATAATATGAATTATTGCTTCGATAATGAAAATACCGTGTAATGACAATTATCAAAACAACAATAATAGAAAATATCTACGCAAAGAATTATTAACTCAATAAAATAATCTTTGAGAATTAATTCATAAACCATTATTGAGTAGTGCCTTCTTACGTAAGAATCAATAATTGGTGCAATACCGCAAAGCTTCTTGTAATTTAACCAATTTAGTATTTTAACAATGATTAATTCAGAATAACTACACCGCTTTTTTTTTAACAACTTATATTTGTCGCTTTCTTCATCCAATCGCTTTCGTTATGGGCCCCATACATGGTCGCGCGCCAATCGCATTTAATATTCCCCACAAGCATTTAATATTCCACGACCAAACGAATATTCCCCGACAACAATGAATATTTTATAACCACTTGCTTATTTTGAAATATTTGCGTGATTTTACCCTAACTAACTATCCACATTAATCACATCAACCCTTACTATTTCAAAATAATAAATAGAAAATTAAATTTCATTAATAATAAGTTGGGGTCTTACAACCTCCCTCCTTATGAAATTTCGTCCTCGAAATTGACGTCGTACTGGTGTTTCAAAAGGTGAGGATACCTCGCTTTCATTTCCGCTTCCAATTCCCGTGTCATTTCCTCTATAGCATGATTCCTCCACAAAACTTTAACTTGTGGTATGACCTTTCTTGGCGTAGGACATGCTCCTTCCTATCCAAGATCTTGACAGTACCTCCTCATACGTTAAGTCTTCTACTATTTCGTCCTGGTTCTAATTCTATAACGTGGTTCGGGTCTTTCACATATTTACTGAAGTACGAGATATGAAACACATTATGAACACGAGACATACTTGGAGGTAACGCAAGTCTATAGGCTACATTTCCTACTCGGTCAAGAATTTGAAATGGACCAATAAATCGTGGATTGAGCTTTCCTCTCTTCCCAAATCTTGTAACTCCCTTCCATGGAGCAACTCGCAACAATACATGATCCCCTACACTAAATTCCACGTCCTTTCGATGAAGATCCGCATAACTCTTTTGTCGATCTTGTGCCGTTTGTATACGTTGTCGAATCATTTGAATCTTTTTGGTAGTCATACGTACCAACTCGGGTCCCAACAGTGTTGCTTCACCCACCTCGTCCCAACATACTAGAGAGCGACACTTTCGCCCATATAATGCTTCAAATGGATCCACACCTATACTTGCCTGATAACTGTTGTTGTAGGAGAATTCCACCAATGGTAAATACTTATCCCAACTGCCCTTGAAGTCTAGGACACAGTAGTCTTAATAAATCTTCAAGAGTTTGAATAGTCCTTTCGATTGTCCGTCTGCTTTGAGGATGGTATGCGCCAACTAAATCGCAAATCTGCGCCCATAGCTTTTTTTGCAAGCTAACCCAAAATCTTGAAGTGAATCTTGGGTCACGATCCAAAACTATGGATACAGGTATGCCATGCAACCTCACAATTTCATTCACATACATACTAGCAAGACGCTCAAGGAATAAGTCTCCGTGATCGGCAAGAAATGAGCGGACTTGGTTAATCTATCAACAATAACCCAAATAGCATTGATGCCTTGAGAAACCGTAGTAAGACCCGTAAACGAAATCCATGGTAATGTGTTCCCACTTCCATTTTGGAATCTCAAGTGGTTGCAACGGACCCTTAGGTACCGGATGTCTCGCCTTTACACGCCGACAAGTTAAACACATTGAGATAAACTTTGCAATCTCTCTCTTTCATATTGTTCCACCAAAATGTATGTCAAGATCACGATACATTTTAGTACTTCCAGATGGATTACAAATGGTGTATTGTGTGCCTCCATCATAATCTTGTACTTCAAATCGTAGTCGTTAGGAACACAAAGTCTAGAGTGGACTCAAGTATTCCTTCTTCATCAATTCTCGCTTCTAATAGCTCCTTCTTGTTTCTTTCTTCTTCATACGCATCATTTCCGGGTCGGGGCTTGAGCAACCTTAACTTTTTCTATTAAAGTTGGCTCTACGCGTATACTTGACATTATCGCACTTTCGTTCAGCATATGATCTTCTACTCAACACGTCGGCTACCACGTTCGCTTTTCCGTGATGGTATTGAATAGTGTGGTCGTAGTCTTTCAATAGCTCGAGCCAACATCATTTGCGCATGTTGAGTTCTTTTTTCGAGTGAAGAAATATTTAAGGCTTTTATGGTCCGAATATATCTCCACTTTCTCCCCATATAGATAGTGCCTCCATATCTTTAGTGCGAAACGATCGCGCTAACTCTAGATCATGAGTAGGATAATTCCTCTCATACTCTTTAAGTTGTCATGAGGCATAGGCTATGACTTTCCCACGTTGCATGAGAACACATCCTAACCCTTTGCACAAGCATCATCAGAGATAACAAATCCATCCGAACCGATTTGTATTGTTAGAACAGTCAAAATAAGTCTCCTCTTAAGCTCTTGGAAACTCTTCTCGCATTCTTCGCCTCCAAACGAATTTTGTATCCTTCCGAAGTTAATGAAGTTAATGGAGTAGCGATTCGAGAAAACCTTTCCACGAATCTCCGATAATAACCAAATAAGCCCAAAAAGCTACGTGATTTGATCCACCGACTTGGTTGCTCCCAACTTTGTATTGCTTCAATCTTCGCCGATCAACCGATACTCCATGTTTTGACACCACGTGCCCAAGGAATGCTACTTCCTCGCCGAACTCGCATTTCTTCAATTTGGCATATAGTTTGTTTTCACGAAGCCTTTGGAGTACCAACTTTTCAAATGGTGCTCATGATCTTCACGATTTTTGAATATATAAGGATGTCATCAATAAAGACAACAACAAACCGATCCAAATATTCCTTGAATACTCGGTTCATCATATCCATGAAAGCCAGCAGGAGCATTAGTCAATCCGAAAGGCATGACTAAGAATTCATAATGCCCATACCGAAGTTCTCAAGGCGCTTTTGGAATATCCTCGGTTCTAATCTTCAAATTGATGATATCCTCGAAATAAGATCGATTTTGAAAAGAATTACGCCTTTGCAAGAATCGGTCAAACAAGTCATCAATACGAGGTAGAGGATACCTATTCTTGATGGTGACATGGTTCAATTCCCGATAGTCAATACAAAAGTCGCATACTCCGTCTTTCTTCTTTACGAATAAAACAGGAGAGCACCCCAAGGAGATGTACTAGGACGAATGAAACCGATGTCCAACAATTCCTCGTAGTTGGACCTTTAACTCCCGAAGTTCAATAGGAGCCATTCGATATGGGGTTTTAGAAATGGGCTTTGTACCGGGTTCAAGATCAATAAAGAATTCGACTTCACGCTACGGGGTAGACCGGAAGTTCTTCAGAAATACGTCGGAAAAAGTCAATAACAACAGAATATTATTCAAATTTGACGTGTCTTTATTCAAATCCATAACATGGGCTAAGAAAGCTTGACATCCGCTTTTCAATAAACGAATAGCTTTATGATTAGATATGATAGTGATTGATTTTAATGGTTTAGTTGCTTGAATTAAATTGCATAACAAAGTTGGTTAGGAATATGAAAACTAACAACCTTACGAAAAATAATCAATTTTGGCATGATGAGTAGTTAACCAATCAATCCCTAAAATCACATCAAAAGCAAGTATCTTTAAAGAGATAAGGTCAACAGTAAAGGTAATGGTGCCAACTTGAATCAAACAAGATTTATAAACATTGGATGTGATGAAAGTTTCTCCTAACGGAGTTTCCAGAGATAGGTCAAAGTCTAATTTCTCCGGAGTCAAGTTTAAACGTTGAGCACAAGCGGAGAGAGATAAATGAATGGGTAGCACCCCAGATCAAGTAAGGTATAAACTTCGCAAGAATTTATAAATAGCTTACCCGTGATCACCTCGTTTGGGTTCTCGCATTTTGACCAAATCAACAAACGCTCTTCCGGAATCGTTGGCTTTGACTTTTACTCGGGACGATCTTTTGAATCACCGTCCCCATTGAACTAGGTTTCGCTCATCGTATAATCTCGAAAGCGATATGTCCTTCCTTTCCACAATTATAGCATACCTTGAACTTTTGTGGACGCTTTTGGTGATATGTCCCTCTTTCCCGCATTTATAGCATACGACCGGGTGGTCGTTTCTCCTCCTTAGAACCGATTCTTGTCACGCCGACCGTCTTCACATCACATTGTTAAATCTCCTCTTTTTAAATCTCTCCTCCGACTCGCTTCTTCTATTTTCATGGCCATGATTACCACCGAGTGGTTACCATTTTGTCTGTCGCTTTCTTTCTCCGCTTTCGTTATCATTATTACGCTGATCGCTATCTCCGGTACGATCCTCGGTTATGGTCCCTCAATTGATGCATATCAAGTTATCTCGCTCTAATAATTGAGCCCCATTTACAACATCCTGATAGAGAGAAAGTTTATGAGAAATGAGATCTTCGACGTATCTTAGGGTTTCAAACCTCTAAGAAACATCCGCGTCATACGTTCCTCATTCTCCACCAAATGAGGTGCAAACTCGGATAACTCGCAAACTTTGCCTCGTCTCGAGACACCGCCATGTTGTTTTTTTGCTCTAATCGATGAACTCCACTTCCTTCATATATAGCGAACACTTTCGTGAAAGTATTTGTCATTAAATAGTTTTTAAACGTTTCCCAAGACATCTTGAGTGCGGTTTGGATGAGTACGCTTCACGAGACTCCACCAGAGATGCGCTTCGCCACGGAACATAAAGGTGGCGAATGGAACCTTCTGTTCCTCCTTGCATCCCAAGACATCGAATATCTTGGTAATTTGTTTGACCCATGTTTCCGCCATGATCGGATCTGGCTTTCCTTAAATTCGTGGTCCCAACTCTTTGAATCGCTTGGTTGTGACAACTTTGTGAATTGCTATCATTTCCTCCTCAGATTTTGAACACAAGTCTCCTCGTCGATTTTGCATGAACTGCAAAAAGCTTCTAAACATCCCCTCGCTCATCATCTCGCTTTCGGTGGTGTTGTTCACGGGAGGAACATTGCCACTTTATTACACGTTCTCCTCGTTGGGTGAGTACAGCGTCTCCACGGTCTCATTTCCATTGTTAATATTCTCAATCGACATTCTCAAATCATCGTCATAAAACAAGGGTTAATTAAGGAAATCAATATATCACATAATATCCCTATATACTGACCAACTAAAAAATAAGCTTAGGTAGGACACACTAGTGAAGGATTTACTCATCTCTCCCCTCCTAGTTCTATTCCCCGATCTCCGCTAGAGATCATATCCCTAAGCTCTGATACCAACTGTGACGCCCACAAAATAGGTATACATCACCCATTCTGAGTTGTCAATACATGGTACAGAAACAACTACAACTTTATTATTACAACAGTAAAACTGTGAGTTTAAATACAAATATTTTCTTCTAGACAATATCTATACTCAAATAAATCCTCATCACATTTATTGATACATTATTTTACAAAAATGGTGAGGACTACTAAACAACTCTCTCTAGAACCTTCATTCCATACCCCAGGCTAAATACTCGCTATATTCTCGCCTCCCGAGAAAAATGGAACAAAAGGAAAAGGGTGAGCTCAACTAGCTCAAGAAAGAATATTATGACTAAGATAATATACAACAAATTACCGTTAGTCTTCAACAGGGAAAAATCTAATAGAATATAATAGACAACAAATTTTAAATCAATATTCGCAATGCTGAAATAATAATTCATTAGAAGAGTTAAGTAGAGAATGCAAACTACTATCTTCTATGTATGAATTTAAAAGTTCATCGCCTATCTTTTATCCCCTCGTAACATCAATCAATATACATCTCGAATCAAATATTCATCTTTGCACTACGGTGCCAAAGATATTCATCGATTAATCATGTTCATCTAAACACTGCTCATCTTTGCACTACTACGAAAGATATTCTTCTTGAAATCATTAATCTTTTGCACTACAGGGCCAAAGATATTCAATAATATCATCATTTAAGACCGAGGATGATGAAAATATTTTAAAGAAACGAATCCAGTGAAACAAAATGACAAGGATTAAGGATTAAGGATTCGTACTTTGTTTTATCCACGTCCAAAAATACCTCAAAAATAATCATAGTGGTGTAAAATTCAAGAATGATCAAAACATGGATACAATCAAAGCTAGTATCCAGAATAGATATTTTGGACAAAAAGAAGAAATTTTATTTTTCGTGAATAGTGCCAGATATCGTGAATAGTCATTGAGTATCGTGAATAAGTAACTCAGACACCAAAAGATAGAAATTCAACAAAAACATCTTCACGCTTCATGAATAGTACTCGTGAATAAGAAACTTTCGTGAATAGTAACTCATGAATAGTAACTTCGTGAATAGTAACTCATGAATAGTAACCCCGACATAAAAAGTTCCAAATTTGATAAAAAGTTCCAACCAATATTTCAAAGATAATGCTATTGAAGAAATAATATCATCTAAGAAGAAAATAACATCCCTTACCTCGAAAGATTAGTACTTCTAATTTGGAATCTAGGGTATAGTCTTTGAAGGAACTTGCACCGCCTAACAATACTCAAAGTATACTCAAAATACTCACAAGAATATGCTCGATAATATAGAGAGAAAAACTTCGATTTAAACGGTGTGATTTTCAATTCTAACCTAAGCACCTATTTATAGAAATTGCTTAGAACACCAAAGTAGAAAATTTAATATAATAATATTATATATATTACAAATTCTCTACACACCTAGAACCATCTGAATTCAAAGAACTTGCATGTGTTTAATGAGGCTAACCAAACACAAAAAACGTTTTTGTAATTAAAAATATTTTAAACTTCCAAAAATCAATTATTTGAAGCTTCGAACTTCAATAATTCATAATAAATAGCCTGCTCATCGAGAAAATTCAAATCATGCGAATTTTATAGGAAATTCAATTCTCTACAACTTTACGTAAGAAAGTTTTTCCAAATTCCAAATAGAAATTGGCCCAAAATCCACAAACGGCAATTTTACAAAGCTATAATCAAATTTCACTCAATAAATAGGGTCCAATTTACATGTTTAACATGTTTTAAACATTTATTGCAACAAAAAATACTCTTCCTCCTCGTATACTCATATATCCCACATTCGTTGTAAAAATATCACCATTATTATATTATTAAAATATAATAATATATTTAAATGAATTATTTTATCGAAAAAAGATAAAATTTCAATTTTCAACAATTGTCACATTAAAATTTTCTCCATCTATATCCACATAAAATCAATATTTTCCTCATCATATGAATCAATAATTAATTATTCACAAATAATATTACGAGAATCACAATATTGATGAACCAAAAGCGCCTCAGGAAGAGAGGGCTTTCAATAAGAATTTCTTCTTCTTGCGCAGCAATTAGGTGACCAAACCTCTCCTTAGATGTAACTTTCTAGACATTGCCAATAATGTTATCTAATAATATTACTCGATAATATGAATTATTGCTTCGATAATGAAAAATACTTGTAAATGACAATTATTGAAACAACAAAGAATATAAAATATCAACGCAACAATTATTAACTCAATAAAATACTTTGAATAAAGAATTACTCGGAACCATTATTGAGTAGTGCCTTCTTACGTAAGAATCAATAATTGGTGCAATCTGGTGTATACTTTCTTGTATTTTAACCATAGAGTATTTTAACAAAGATAATTAGCAATAACTACTACCGTTATTTTTAAACAACTTATATTTGTCGTTTTCTTCATCCAATCGCTTTCCGTTATGGGGCCCACACATGGTGGGCTGCCGTTGCATTTAATATTCCCGATAGTACGAATATTCCACGACCAAACGAATATTCCCCGACAACAATGAATATTTTATAACCACTTGCTTATTTTGAAATATTTGCGTATTTTACCCCTAACTATCCACATTAATCACATCAACCCTTACTATTTCAAAATAATAAATAGAGAAAATTAAATTTCATTAATAATAAGTTGGGGTCTTACAGTTACTATTCATGAGTTACTATTCATGAGTTACTATTTACGAGTTACTATTCATGAGTTACTATTCACGAGTTACTATTCATGAGTTACTATTCACGAGTTACTATTCACAAGTACTATTCATGAAGCGTGAAGATATTTTTTTGTGAAATTTCTATCTTTTGGTGTCGAAGTTACTATTCACGTATACTGCAAGACTATTCACGATATCAAGACTATTCAATTAAAAATAAAATTTCTTCTTTTTGTCTAAAATATCTATTATGGATACTAGCTTTGATTGTATCCATGTTTTGATAATTCTTGAATTTTACTCCACTCTGATTACTTATGAAGTATTTTTGAACTTGGATTGTTTAAAATACTAATCCTTAATATTTGTTCTTTTGTTTCATTTGGATTCGTTTCCTTTAAAATATTTTCATCATCCTCGGTCCTAAATGATGATATTACCGAATATCTTTGGCCCAGTAGTGCAAAGATGAATGATTTCTTGATGAACATCTTTGGCCCGTAGTGCTGAGAGGAACAGTGTTGACATGAACATGGCCGATGATTAATATCTTTGGCCCGTAGTGCAAAGATGAACAGTGTTTAGATGAACATGACCAATCGATGAATATCTTTGGCACAGAGTGCAAAGATGAATATTTGATTCCGATATATATTGATTGATGTTACAGAGGATAAAATATTGACGATGAACTTTTAAATTCATATATAGAAGATAGTAGTTTGCATTCTCTACTTAACTCTTCTAATGAATTGTTGTTTTCACCGCATTGTTGATTTAAAACCGGTTGTCTATTGTATTCTATCGATTTTTTCCTGTTGAAGACTAACGATAATTTTTTGTATATTATCTTAGTCATAATATTCTTTATTGGGCTAGTTGAGCTCACCCTTTTCCTTTTTTGTTCCATTTTTCTTCTCGGGAGGCGAGAATGTAGCGAGTACTAGTAGTCTGTACTGGAATAAAGGTTCTAGAGAGAGTTGTTTAGTAGTCCTCACCATTTTTGTAAAATAATGTATCAATAATTGTGATGAGGATTTATTTGGGTATGTATATTGTCTAAAAGACAATTATTGTATTTAAACTCACAGTATATATGTTGTCGTATTTTGCACGACAAATGTATTAATAAAGTTGTAGTTATTTCTGTACCATGTATTTGGCGACTCAGAATGGGTTGGATGGAATGGACCTATTTTGGGGGCGTCACAGAGAGGATATTCAAATCTAGACTTTAGTTAATATAGCATGTGTTCATGAATTTTGTGAATAGCAGAATCTTAATGAATGTTAAGGTAGAGATATGCTTGACATCGCATGTAATCGGATAGAGAACTTAATCTTAAACATTCTTTAATTGTAATTCACATAGAGATATAGTGAGTTAGTTAATTAAGGTGTTTTACTTATTTTTATCTTAATTGTGGATTTAAGTTAATACGGTATTAGTGCATCGAGAGGTGGTTAATACTATGTTCGCGTTCTTGATTAATAAACTGGGATAGTGAATTGAAATAAAGGTGTTAAAATCAGAGTGAAGCTTAGGGTGAAATCATAAGTCTAATTCTCCATTAATTGTTTAAAATTCCAGATTTTGATGTTTGTGAATGTTTTGTGGTAGTTTGTTATTCTTTAATTTAGAATCTTTAATTATAATTATTGAGTTGAATAGTTTAATAAAATTAGGATTAATAGGAAATTGGTACTTGTGTGTTTAAGATTATTGCTAGTTTATCTCTATGGGAACGATACTCTACTTATCAATTTATTACTTGTTGACCACGTATACTTGCGTGTATTGCGTATATAGATTTTATTCAACATAATTCTCATAGGTTGGTGCCTTCTGGCTTACAAATTTAATATCAAGAATTTTTCTCCTATTTGATACGTGGATCAAGGAAGCTAGTGTTGCTAATGCATCCACAAAATTATTTCTATTTCGAGGGATGTGGATGAAGGCTATTTCTTTGAACTCCATAGCCATTTTGATGACCTACTGATGGTGGGGAAGTAAATGCAATTCTTTGGTGTGATATGCCCTGGTGGTCTGCTTGATGACTAACTCAGAATCTCCAAAAACTGCTAATCATTGGATACCCATAGATTGGGCCAGTTTCAATCCCATTATACAGCCTTCATACTCGGTTGTGTTGTTGGTGTTGATAAACTGCAGTTTGATGGACATGGGATACTATTCTCTCGTGAAAAATACAATAACTGCTCCAGCTCCTGCACCTTCCATGTTTACAACCCCGTCGAAGTACAGTTTCTGAAATTGGCATGTATCTTCTTGATGGTTTTGCTGAATTATCATTATTCCATCATCTGGGAAATAAGTTTCCAAGGGTTCAAAATTCCCTGATGGTGCTTCGGCCAATTAATCTGTAATTTCTTGACCTTTGATGGACTTTTGCGTCACGTGGATGATATCAAATTGCTGAAGGATTAATTTCCATTTGGACAATTAACAATTTAACGTGGCTTAATGAATATATATTTCAGAGGGTCCATGCGAGATATGAGATAGGTTGTGTGACCATGGAGATAATTTTGTAATCTCATGGTGGCCCATGCTAAAACACCACAGGTCTTTTCAATCAAAGTGTACTTTTGTTCACCTTTGCAGAATCACTTGCTAAGGTAATAGATATCTCTTTCCTTACCTCTATCATCTTTTACATCCTAGCATCTGACCCATAACATTGGCATTGGTCGATATGTACATGAATAAGGGAACTTTGTCTCTTAACGGTACCAAAATAAGAGCTTCCACCAGTTACTTCTTGATGGAGGAAGGCTTTTTGACAGTCTTCATTCCATTTTTCGGAAGAATTTTTCCTCAATAACTTGAAGATGGGCTAACAAGTTGCAGTGAGTTGGGAGATGAATCTGGTTATGAAATTGATTCTCCCAAGGAATCCCCATATCTCTTTTTCTATTTGGGGTAAAGGCATCTCAGTGATGGCTTTAATCTTGGCGGGATCCAGATCAATGCCCCTGTTACTTACCAGGAATCCCAATAATTTATCAGATTTGACACTGATGGCACACTTGGCTGGGTTTATCTTTAAGTTATACTTGCGAAGCCGATTGAATAGCTTTCTGAGATGGTCGGCGTGGTCATCTTCCATTCTGGACTTAACGACAATAGCATCCACATAAACCTCTATCTCCTTGTGCATCATGTCATGAAAAAAGGTCATCATGGCTCGTTGATAGGTGACCCCAGCATTGATAAGGCCGAAAGGCAATCGCCTATAGCAGAATGTTCCCCAAGGGTGATAAAGGTTGTTTTCTCTCTATCTTCTTTGGCAACCATGATGTGGTGATACCCAGTGAAATAGTCGACAAAAGATTACATGCCATAATATGATAACCCAAATTTTTGGGTAATATTAAAATAAGAATTAAATAAATAAAATTCTTATTACATAATATGTTGTATGATATTATATTGCATAAGTGGGTATGAACTATGCAATATGTGACATTTATGCTTAATAAATATATTGGTATTATATATTTATTATATGTAAATAAATTGTAGGGTAATTTATTAAAGAAAATGAGATGGGTAGAATTAAAAAATTTATAATACTAAATTATTTTAATGTGGTGAATTAATTACGCATTAAATATATACTTCTTTGTATAACCACCCTTTTATTGAAGAAATCATGTATTACATTATTAGGCGTAATGTATGTATATTTTTTAATGTAGTAAGTATATTATTATATTTATTACGATTAAATTGTTGAAAACAATTTATAGAAGGGAAAACAAAGTAATTAGTATACAAGAATTATTGTATACTTTAAATAAATGATATTAAAATAAATTCTAGAGTTTAATTATTTTAATAAAGAAAAGATGTTATTTTAATTATAATATCTTATTTACTTGAATAAATTTCCATTTATAAGGTAAATATATTAAGTTATACTTACTATATATAAATAAATTGATATAAACAATTTATAAGGTTAGAGAATAAATTTATTATTTATTTTGTATGTGTGATGTGAGTACATGTGCAATATAAAGAATATTTGCAAGTTAATATATTTGCAAGTTAATATATATATATATATATATATATATATATATATATATATATATATATATTACGTAGAGAAATAAAATTGTTGGGAACAATTTGTGTAATGAGGAAAAAAAGAGGCGGTTGAGCATATAATATTTCTATATACTTTACCCAAGAGTATTAGAATAAATTTTATATAAAATTAATTTATATAATTAAAAAAGATATTATATTTATCGTAATATCTTAAGAAAGTAAATAAATTCTTAATTAAATTTATGATAATGAGGTAAGGATATTATATTATAATATCTTGGGTATATAAATAATTGTATTTACATAAAAAATTATGTGTAGCATGTTTATTTTACAATTATAAAATAAATATGTAATGTGAGTATCTTATGTTATATTTTATACTCCCTCCGTCCCATAGTTATAGACTGATTTTCTATTTTGGAATGTCCCAAAATATAGGCTATTTACTATTTATAAAATTTAGTTGGTTCATTATTTTACTTTTATGCCCTTATAATAAATATTCAACCATTACTTTTTTTTTTGAACAAACTGTTAGGTTTTGTGAAAATCAAAGTAGCAATCAAATTGCAAAATTTAGCGGAAGCAAAATAAAATTAGATTTTAAAATTTTTCACAAACCAATTACCCGGATCATCCTTTATGCGTATTATTAATTAAACGAAGAATAAGAAATTATGAAATCATACCCTTGTAGAAACGAGCTTCCTCAGTACGAGTTCACCTCCTACTTCTCCGCGATCTCCTCAATCTCCTGGTAGATTCTTCCTTTGATCAATGTAAGCCACCCAAGTGTATGGCCTCTATAGTGATCCACCAAAGAAGAATAATTATCAAGAAGAAGGGATATATGGCTCAAACCCTAGTTTTTCCTATCCAGATAGAAAAAGGGGCGTACTCTCAAAATCTAGAATTACGATATTAGATATCTAATATAAGACTCTCTTATAAAGATATCATGTAACCCTATTTTAATTAAAATAAGGTATTATTTATTTAATTAAACTCTTTTAATTAAATGGGCTCCTAATCCTATTAGGGTAATTAATTAAACTCCTTTAACTAATTTTCTTTCCTAATCCAATTAGGAATAAATGAGAGTACTTATATTAAATTAATTCCTAAACCTTTTAGAAATTAAAATAATAATAATTGTAATAATATTAATAAGACTCCTCTTATTAATTTATATTTAATATTTCTAAAATATTAAATAATAATATTAAGCTATTTAATTTATTCTATCACCATAGATTAAATTAAATATACTTAACATATTATTACAATTATGCCATTAACTTCTTAAATAATTATTCTTCCTTTTATGGTGTGACCCTTTAGGTTCTCCATATTAAACCTATTGTGAATAAATCAATTAGAATAATTCTAATCTCATTTAAATAAATAAATTAAACAAATAATTTATTTAAATAAATAATATTTATTCTACAATAGGATAAGCCTCCCTAGCGATCAACGACTTTCCGTATAATATAGATTTCAACATTAATCATAAAAGAACCTTTTAGTAAATAGTTACCGCATAATTCAATCCTTCCACCATACAATGTCCCAATTAAATATAAGATATGGAATTACTGCAAGTCTTATTTTATTTAATTATATGTATTTCGATTCCTAAATGAATAACTCCTAATGAATGCAAATTAGAAACTACTTTCTAATTTCATTCCACCTCGCCAAGGATTCCTGGATTGTCATTTATCGAATCACATAGACATTTCTCCTTTTACTAGAAGTGGTAGATTCTTTATCGATCATTCATTATCTTCATATATAACTTATTACACCCAAGCATACCCTTTGATATACTCTAAGAGTCTTAAGGAATAAGTCAAAGTGTAATTCATTATATATAAGATACTATGATGATCTCAAGTCTAAGGATCATTTCAGACTACTATCACTACACAGAATTCCTATCGACGGTAAAGTAAAACTCCATTAGGTATTCCTTAGCGAGTCACGCTCAAAGTTGAACTTATTCTCTAATAAGCACCTACATACTTGCTTTTAGTGTCTCCACACAAATGATCATGAGATCAATCATCCTCATCCAATGAGCAAGTTAACGTAACGTATGTACTAATCTATCCTGATTCACTAATCCCCAATTTAGTAATCCAATGATTGGGAACTATTTTAGTTTTAAGCTTTCTAAGAATTTAGATCTCATTAGAATGATCATCATCATTATTCTAAAAGCGTTGCTTAAAACTATGGGTTTATCACATATTATTAAAACAAAGACCATGTAGATAATAAATGCCTTTAATAAATAATTCTTTTATTAATAAATAAATAAGATTGATTACACAAGATATGCTTTATCATCATTCATGATCGGCTTTCAGATGCATAATACTTTCAATCTCCCACTTGCACTAAAGCCAATCGCCGTGGTATCTCATACCCATCTTCTCTAAGTGACGATCAAACCGCCATTGTGTTAACGCTTTAGTAAATGGATCTCGTAATATTGTCTTGAGAGTCCACACGCCTGGGTGACGCCTCCTCTTTCAATGATCTCTCGATCAAATGAAATCGCCGCAACACGTGTTTGATTTCTGATGAGACCGGGTTCCTTAGCTTGCAATGCCTCCAAAGTTGTCACGCACGTCAAAGGCACCGGTCCTTTAATGCTAGAACCACACCAAGTTCTTGTAATGAACTTCTTCATCCAAATGCCTTCCTTTGCAGCCTTCACTTGCCTATGTATGTATCTCACACATCAATCAAGAATCGTCATCATTGCTTTGAACTTTTTCAACTCATCGCGCCACCGCTTAAGGTAAACACATACCCCAAACGGATTTATCATCATCTTGGTCTGCTTTGAAAACTTGAGTCTCGTGAAGCCCTCTAGTTTTAATTCGCACCCACCGTAGACAAGAAATACATCCTTAGTTCTTCTTAAGTACTTTAGATATTTTTCACGCCTTCCCAAAGTTCTTCTCCTGGATTCGATCGATATCTCGCTTGTTACACTAAGTGCATGAGCAACATCTGGTCTAGTATATATCATACCGCATATGATAGATCCTATTGTCAAGCATAAGGAATCTTACTCATACGGCTTTCTCTCCTCAGTGTCTTTGGGGCTTGTTTCTTGAGAGATGTATTCCATGGCTCATCTAAGATGAGACCTCTTTTGAATCTTCCATGCTAAACCTTTTTAGCATCATGTCAATGTACGCCTTGGGATAAGCTAAGCATCCTTTAGATCTATCTCTATAGATCTTTATCCCCAAAATATAGGATGCTTCTCCCAAGTCCTTCATGGAGAAGTGTTTGGATAACTAGATTTTAATTGTTTATAAAGATAGAATATCATTCCCTATCGAATATATCATCAAACATATAATACAAGGAATGAAACAAATATCCCCACTAACCTTCTTGTACACACACGGTTCATCCTCATTTTTGATAAAATCAAACCTTTTGATTGTCTCATCAAAACGGATGTTCCACCCACGAGAAGCTTGTTTTAATCCATAAATGGATCGTCAGAAGCTTATGACTTGATTTGTTCCAACCTTTGAAACAAATCCTCTCGTTGTGTCATATACACATCCTCCTCAAGTTTCCCATCGAGGAAGGCCGCTTTCGCCCATCCGCCAGATTTCAGAGTCACGGTAAGTCGCAATCGCAAGCAAAATCCGAATGGACTTGAGCATTGCACGCGGTGAGAAGGTTTCACATAGTCAACTCCTTGTCTTTGTTTGAAACCTTTTGCAACCAAATGGGCCTTATAGGTCTCTACCTTGCCGCCGTCATTCCGCTTCCATTTTCTTTTAAGACCCATTTACACCCAATAGCTTAATGCCTTCAGGGTGAGACCAAAGTCCATACTGGTTCTCATACATGGAGTCCATCTCGATTTCATGGCTTCTTGCCACTTCTCTGAGTCTTTACTACTCATAGCCTTGCTCAGAATTCAATGGATCATCATCATCTATGATGTGTACCTCATCACATATCTTCTATGACAAGTCCATACCGTCTGGGTATCTTTGGTACTCTTCCGATTTACGAATAGGTGTGGTATGTATGAATCTCTACTTGGTTAGGTACCTCACTTTGATCTCGTAGTATTTTGTGGTTCTTGAACCTCTTCAAGATATATCTTACTCCCAATCGACCCTTCAAGGATAAACTCCTTTTCCAAGAAGGCGTGATGTTTCGCAACAAACACCTTTTTGATCACTTGATGATAGAAATAATATCCCGATGTTTCTTTAGGATATCCCACAAATCTACATTTGTCGATCTAGTCTGCAGCCTTTTATCGCTTTCAAACTTTTTTGACATAAGTCGACAACCCCAAGTCTTAACATGCTTAAGATTTGGTTTCTCCCCGTCCATAACTCATATGGGGTCTTGGGGACGGATTTTGTAGGTACCTTTATTAAGTAGGTATGCAAACCGATTCTAGGCATATCCCCGTATGAAACCGGAAGGCTCAGAAAGCTCATCATAGATCGAACCATGTCCAACAATGTGTTCGATTTCTCCTTTCGATACACCATTCATCTCATATGCCCCCGGTGGAGTCCATCAGAGATTATACCATTTTCTTTGAGACAATTGAGAAACTCACCACTTAAGTATTCTCCTCCTCGATCGATCAAGAATCTTAATACTCTTACCAGCTTTGCTTCTCAACTTCACTTCAACTCTTTGAACTTTTCAAATGATTCAGATTTGTATTTCATTAAATACACATATCCAAATCTTGAGTGGTCGCAATGAATGTAATAAAATAAGAATACCCTCCTCGTAAGGTCAGTTGTCATAGGTCCACATACATCCGTGTGTACCAACCCTAATAACTCAGAATTCTTTTCTCCTTTTCCACTAAAAGGAGATTTAGTCATTTTACCCATGAGACAAGATTCACAGTCGATATGATTCATAATCGATAGCTCTAGAGCCCATCTTTATGCAACTTGATAATCTTGTTTCATTAATACGACCGAGTCTACAAAGCCACATGAAGGTATAATTAACATCATCTCTTTTCCTTTTCTTAGTTTGTTCAATTTGAAATATATTTTCATGCAAGTCAAGTATATAAAGTCCATTTCGCAAATTACCAACACCATATAAAACATTATCATTATAAATGGAACAACCGTTGTTCTTTATTATAATATTAAAACCATCCATATCCAATACGAGAGATAGAAATAATGTTTCTAATGATATTTGGAACAAAATAACAATTATTTAAATTAATGAACTTGCCTCGTAGCGGTGCTTAAACAATAAGTCCCTACAAATTAATGCAAGAACCTTTGCTCCATTTCCCACTCGTAGATCGACCTCATCCTTGCTCGCTTTTCTACTTCGACCACCCCGCATATTATTACATATGTGAGAACCACATCCCAGATCCAATACCCAAGTAGAAGATCGACTTTCGTAAAAATTAATTTCAATCATAAACAAACCTCGATTAGGATTCAAGCTTCTCCAAGCTTCTTCTTTTTTTGTTCTCATAGAGATAATCCTTGAAGTTCCTCTTCCAAAGGACCCTTACTTTATCGCAATGGAAGCAAATTCCTTTGCTAATCGGATCGTGTTTCTTTTGATCCTTCACTTTCGCCTTTCCCTTAGCCTTCTTGGATTTCTTCTTTCGTAAGATACCTTGGGCCTCTTCCTTTTCTTGGAAGAATCATCCACCAAAGAAGACATGGTTCTTCTTGGATGGGAAGTGACCTTCAGCAGCTTTCAACATGTTAAGTAATTCAGCAAGTCGACATCCAACTTATTCATGTGAAAATTCACAACAAATTGTGAGAAGGTGTCCGGGAGTGATCGCAAGACTAAATCTCGACTCAACTCCCCATCCACGATTTAACCCAAGTCATCCAAGACGCTCAATCGATTGATCATCTTTAGGACATGAGTCTCAACCAGAGTGCCCTCTCATCATCCGAGATCTAAGAGCTCCTTAGATATTTCATATCTAGCAATCCCCTTTGCTCACCATACAACTCTCAAGGTGCAAGAAGATAAGAGGAGCATCCATGTTTTCATGCCGACGCCAAGCTCATTACTCATGGATGCGAGCATGATGCATCGAGCCACGATGCATCATCTTGCCACCGCTTAAAAGTAGCAATCTCTTCCTCGTAGGTCGCCTCTCGCAACTTTTGCAGTACACGGCGAATTTAGGACATAAGAAATCTTTTTCAAAGAAGTGAGAACAATTCTCGATTCCTTAACCAAATTGTGTAGTTCTATTCCCTGGCACTTTGTTAGATCAAGTATGCTACGCAGTTGAAATTAGTGAATGTGACATTTTCAAAATTCTCGCATGTAAAAAGACAATATTTTAGCAAACATTCATTTAATTAATTACCAAAATAAATTAGGTCTTATTTTATATCGGTATCTCCCACTATTTTCTTCAAACTATATTACCTCATTTATATAGTTCTAAAAAATCTAATTAAAGTTTTTGCTAGTGAGAATAAGGATCCCATTTCAAATATATATAGCCTTGTGGTGACACAACAAACTATATATAAATAAATAGGTAGACAACTCCTTGTCAATTACATCAACACGTAACTCCTTATGTTTTGCCTCTTGATTATTTTGATCAAGTGGTGGCACATCCGAATCAAAATTATCTAAGTTAAGTCCAACCTAGCACTTCCATATATTCAAAAAGAAAAATATCGCCTTGTGGTGACACAACAAAACAATATTGTTCAATTTTCTTTATAAGGATCAAATGTGATAATTAACATCTTAAATACTTAATACTTGCCTTTGTGGTGACACAACAAACTCATATTAAATATTTAATACTCTATTAATTTTATCATGCTAGAAGGCTACGCTCGATATTCTAAATATCTTTGAACGCTTAAGACTTAATAAAAAACTTTGAGGGATTTGTTATTATTTGTCTCATCTTGTTTAAGCATGCATGCAAATATATATATATAAATACGCATTATATTATTAAACACATGCGAAGCATGTTTGCATAATATAATATATATATATATATACTAGCATGCATATATAGAATACTATATTCTACCCTGATTGATTTTGGACTTTTATTCTAGTTTGGTTCACTAGAGCCACCAAGTGAACCAAAAGGTCAAACCCTAGGGTGCAAAGAATAAACATTTAAATATAACTATTACATTTAAACCTGGGCTCCATTACAAACGGGTCTTCAAGCGCCCTCGATTCGATCTCCTGGTTTTTCAAAAATTCTAACTAATCCTATTACATTAAACTATTTAATTTAAATAGAAACCTCGATCAAAGAAAATAAGGGAAGTACATAGAGAGAGATAGAATTTACATCAAGAAGAAAACCGTAAAAAGACGAGGTACGCAGACCCCATTTAATAAAACCCATTCATTCAAACATCCAACTAAAATAAATCCAATCATATCGGTCAATCATCCATAATCAATCCCATTTATTATCATACATATCATCATATGTATCAATAAATTAAATCATTCCATATATATATGAGTATCATTTAATGGGCAATTTTATGTCAGCATGAAATCCAATTTCAAGATTAAAATAAACTCTTTTATTTTAATTATAAAATTATTAAGATTAATATATATATATATATATATATATATATATATATATATATATATATAATAAAAATCCTACTTTATTACAAAATGGCTTCGGATTCATGAATTGCCATCCCGACATAACATATATATCCTAAAAATTATATTAATATATATATTAATTCTATATATATATATATGCGTTAGTACCTTGCAGTGATGATGTTGTTGTTTTTTTTTTTAAAAAAGGCTCCTTCACGTTGATTTAAATATATATATATATATATATATATATATATATATATATATATATATATATATATATTTATATATATATATATATATATATATATATATATAATAATATATACCGCAAGTTCTATGACCTTAAGACATGATAATAGCAACATGGAAAAAAAAATAATAAACACCACATGGATTCACACCACACAAATCAAGATGTTAAACACTAAGAAAAAAAAAATTAAAAACAATTTTCTAAAAAATTTATTTTTTTTCTTTTTTTCATAAAATAATAATTTTATACAACAAATTATGCCCAATAAATTATTCTAAATTCATACCCATACATATATATGAATCAAAATAATTAATAATTCGCATAAAGTTTGGCTCATGATACCACCGTTAGGTTTTGTGAAAATCAAAGTAGCAATCAAATTGCAAAATTTAGCTAAGCGAAATAAAATCGATTTTAAAATTTTTCACAAACCAATTACCCTGATCATCCTTTATGCATATTATTAATTAAACGAAGAATAAGAAATTATGAAATCATACCCTTGTAGAAACGAGCTTCCTCGTGTACGAAGTTCACCTCCTACTTCTCACATGATCTCCTCAATCTCCTGCAGATTCCTCCCTTTGATCAATGTAAGCCACCCAAGTGTATGGCCTCTATAGGTGATCCACCAAAGAAGAATAATTATCAAGAAGAAGGGGTATATGGCTTAAAACCCTAGTTTTTCCTATCTCAGATAAGAAAAAGGGCGCGTACTCTCAAAATCTAGAATTACGATATTAGATATCCGATATAAGACTCTCTTTATAAAGATATCATATAACCCTATTTTAATTAAAATAAGGTATTATTTATTTAATTAAACTCTTTTAATTAAATGGGCTCCTAATCCTATTAGGGTAATTAATTAAACTCCTTTAACTAATTTTCTTTCCTAATCCAATTAGAATAAATGAGAGTACTTATATTAAATTAATTCTTAAACCTTTTAGAAATTAAAATAATAATAATTGTAATAATATTAATAAGACTCTCTTATTAATTTATATTTAATATTTCTAAAATATTAAATAATAAATATTAAGCTATTTAATTTATTCTATCACCATAGATTAAATTAAATATACTTAACATATTATTACAATTATGCCATTAACTTCTTAAATAATTATTCTTCCTTTTATGGTGTGACCCTTTAGGTTCTCCATATTAAACCTACAGAATAAATCAATTAGAATAATTCTAATCTCATTTAAATAAATAAATTAAACAAATAATTTATTTAAATAAATAATATTTATTCTACAATAGGATAAGCCTCCCTAATGATCAACGACTTTTTCCGTGATAATATAGATTTCAACATTAATCATAAAAGAACCTTTGAGTAAATAGTTACCGTATAAATTCAATCCTTCCACCATACAATGTCCCAATTAAATATAAGACATGGAATTACCGCAAGTCTTATTTTATTTAATTATATGTATTTCGATTCCTAAATGAATAACTCCTAATGAATGCAAATTAGAAACTACTTTCTAATTTCATTCCACCTCGCCAAGGATTCTGGATTGTCATTTATCGAATCACATAGACATTTCTCCTTTTACTAGAAGTGGTAGATTCTTTATCGATCATTCATTATCTTCATATATAACTTATTACACCCAAGCATACCCTTTGATATACTCTAAGAGTCTTAAGGAATAAGTCAAAGTGTAATTCATTATATATAAGATACTATGATGATCTCAAGTCTAAGGATCATTTGTACTACTATCACTACAGAATTCCTATCGACAGTAAGTAAGTAAAACTCCATTAGGTATTCCTTAGCGAGTCAATGCTCAAAGAACTTATTCTCTAATAAGCACCTACATACTTGCTTTTAGTGTCTCTACACAAATGATCATGAGATCAATCATCCTCATCCAACGAAAGCAAAACAACGATATGTACCAATCTATCCGGATTCACTAATCCCCAATTTAGTAATCCAATGATTGGGAACTATTTTAGTTTTAAGCTTTCTAAGAATTTAGATCTCATTAGAATGATCATCATCATTATTCTAAAAGCGTTGCTTAAAACTACGGGTTTATCACATATTATTAAAAAAGACCACGTAGATAATAAATGCCTTTAATAAATAATTCTTTTATTAATAAATAAATAAGATTGATTACACAAAGATATGCTTTATCATCATTCATGATCGGCTTGTATGCATAATACTTTCATTAATTAAATTAAGTTACTAAGATTGGGTAATTAAATAACTTAATAAAGTATGGAAGTTAATTATGAAAGTTAAGGGAAAATTGTGCGAGTTAAGAAAATCTAGGGGTTAAAAACCTAATATTTAAAACTTAAGAAAATATCTTAAGGAATATGCTAAGGAATAAAGAATATTCTGAGAATATGCTAAGAATATGTCAGGGGGTGATATGCAAGCTTTTAAAGACGATGGGGGAGACTATAGAAGACTTAAGTTGGGTGACCAACTTATAAGAAATTGAAAGTAATTTTTATAAAGCTAAATTATTTTAATAAATGAAAATGATGGTGTTTTATATATTATCTTATTTTAGTTGTAAGTAAGATAATATAAATGAGCAATATTATGTAATATAATATATGTATAATATAAATATTGTGTATATAAGCAATAAAAGTAAGCTACTATATGTACATACTTATATATTATTACCCATGTATTACATGCTGAAGCATAACAATTAGTAGAAGTCAGTATTAGAGAGTTAGGGCCAGGCAAAGAATAGAAGAAGAGGGTAAGGAAGTCAAAGTTATAAAGCCATGACCCTTCTCTGGCCACTTTTCTGCTTCCCTCTCCCACACTACCGAGCACCCCCATCCCAAGGCCAACTGATCTCCCTTGCTAACCCAGTCCAGTCCATTCAAGGATAAACAAGAACAGAGGTTCTATAGAACCCAAAGAACATTCTAGAGCTTCCTTTTATTTTCTGTTTCCACCGCCATCCCCTCTCTCAAATAAATTTCAATGTTTCATTTCAATTAGAGCAAGGAAAAGGTAAAGCTTTATGATTTGTGTGGTGAAGCTGGACTTTGAATTTAAGGATAGAAAGATCTCATAAACAAGCAAGTGAAAGGTATTATAGCTTAGCTTGATTATATTTTTATTACAGAATGCAAGGTTTTGTCAAAATTGGTTCATATATGTGGTTAATGGTAAATTTATTAGTTTGTGTGTAGTGATTGTATAACAGAGTATCACTACATATGCTTATCTATGATAATTAGTATATGAGCAGAGGCGGAACTAGGCGGGGCGGGGGGCATTTGTCCCGATAGGGTGGCGGTCCAAAGCGGAGAAAGGGGCGGGGCCAACTGCCATAGCAGTGCCGCCGAGAGGGCGAAAGGTTGTCACTGTGACTTCTTCTCTCCGAGTCTCCATTGCCTCTTTAGTGTCTTCTTTTCTTCCTTTCCTCGCCTTGGCGGACCTCGGTATCCACAACTCCTTGGACTACTTCCGACACCTCGGTAGTCATGCCGCCATGCCATCATCGGCCTGTTGACTCTGCTCACTTGCTTGCACCAGAGACCACGCCTCATTTTGCCTCGGCCACCAATTGCTTTGGACCTTTGGTCCATCGTCGATCTAGGTAATAATAAAGTAATTAATGAATGTATTCTACAATTGATAATTTGATATAACGTGGTTGATGGTTGATTGGTAAATAATTGATGAAATTATTTGACTCTTAGCAATTGATTTGACTCTTAGCAATTGATTGGTAAACTGTAAACATGATTTTTTAAGTATTTTACATACAATTACTTGCACATTTTTGAGTTCGTTCTTTCTTATTCTGTTTCTTTTATAATAATTTTTTTTGGGTGGGTTAGCATATAAAAGACTAGAAATCTGAACTACAGTATTAAATTCCTTAATTTTTATATGTATTTATTCGGTTTTTATGTTTGCAATAGGAACATTTTTTGAGTAATATAAAAATAAAAGCTATTTGCTTTTGAGTTTTCCTTCAACTTATTACTTCTCTTCTCTTGAATCTAATATTATAGGGAGTCTGAAAGAGTGTGCTTTATAGGCTTTACATGCAGTGGCGGAACCAGAACATAATTTAAGGGGGGGCAAAATACATCAATAAAAAAAATTATTTATTAACGCTTGAAGAGCTTCTTTCGGTTGTATGAGTGAGAGAAGGCAACTGTATCCTGCGAGTCTGCATAGTTTGAAAACGTCTCAAAATTTGGTCGTTTTCAATTATTGAAAAAATATCTTTCTCAATATAAACTACTAGACTGTCATTCATCCACTCGTCTCCCATTTTATTACGCAAGTCAGTCTTGACAATTTTCATCGCAGAGAATACTCTTTCAATAGTAGCAGTTGCAAAATCTTAACCTCAAAGAATTAAAAGCCTAATTCTTGATGGTATTTGATCGCTAGGATATTTAAGTAGGCACTTAACAAAATCAAAACTAAAGCACGTAAAAATGAGTACACATAGTCAAACCCTCAAAGTTCTATAATGAATAACATTTCAATCTCATTGAAAGAAATAATTACATCCTATCTCACAATCTTCTTAGTTAGTACATGGGAATGAAGCATGTAAAAGTCCTCATTAAGCAAACTTCTTTTTGTAAATCAGAAGGACGATTTTAAAGCGTAAGAAATTTTATTAGTATGTCCTATCCATAAATTTTATGCACACTAGTGCATAGACACAATCATGTAAAGCCTATAAAGCACACTCTTTCAGACTCCTTATAATATTAGATTCAAGTGAAGAGAAGTAATAAGTTGAAGAAAAACTCAAAGCAGCAGTTTAATTTTTATATTACTCAAAAAATGTTCCTATTGCAAACATAAAAAACTGAATAAATACATATAAAAAATTAAGGAATTTAATACTATAGTTCAGATTTCTGGTCTTTTATATGCTAACCCACCCAAAAAAATTATTATAAAAGAAACAGAATAAGAAAGAATGAACTCAAAAATGTGCAAGTAATTATATGTGAAATACTTCCAAAATCATGTTTACAGTTTACCAATCAATTGCTAAAAGTCAAATCAATTGCTAAGAGTCAAATAATTTCATCAATTGTTTACCAATTAACCATCAACCACGTTATATCAAATTATCAATAGTAGAATACATTCATCAATTACTTTATTATTACCTGATCGGATGGCTGACCAAAAGGTCCAAAGCAATGGTCGCCAAGGCATGAGGCGTGGTCTGCAAGTGGGCGCAAACCAACAGAGTAAAGAAGCGTGCCACGGATGACTACCGTCGTCATTGGGCGGTCCGGAGTAGTGGTAGCTAGAGGTTGGAAGTAGGGAAGGGAAGAAAAGAAAAGACTAAAGAGGCAGTCGGATACTCGAAGAAGAAGCGGCACCTGATCGTGCTCGCCTTACGGCACTACTGGCTAGATTGGCCCCCCCCCCCCCCCCCTCTCTGCTTGGACCGCCACCTACACCGGGAAACCGCCCCCCCCCGCCTAGTTCCGCCTCTGTTTACATGATTGTGTCTATGCACTAGTGTGCATAAAATTTATGGATAGGACATACTAATAAAAATTTCTTCTACGTTAAAAACTGTCCTTTACAAATTTACAAAAAGAAGTTTGCTTAACAGGACTTTTACATGCTTAATTCCCATGTACTAACTAAGAAGATTGTGAGATAGGATGTAATTATTTCTTTCAATGAGATAGAAATGTTATTCATTATAGAACTTTGAGGGTTTGACTATGTGTACTCATTTTCTACGCTTTAGTTTTGATTTTGTTAAGTGCCTACTTAAATATCCTAGACAGTCAGTCTACTGAAGAATTAGGCTTTTAATTCTTTGAGGTTAAGATTTTGCAACTGCTATTATTGAAAGAGTATTCTCTGCGATGAAAATTGTCAAGACTGACTTGCGTAACAAAATAGGAGACGAGTGGATGAATGACAGTCTAGTAGTTTATATTGAGAAGGATATTTTTTCAATAATTGAAAACGAACAAATTTTGAGACGTTTTCAACTATATGCAGACTCATGAAGATACAGATTGCCTACTCTCACCAGAGAAACGAAAGAAGCTCTTCAAGCGTCAATAAATAATTTTTTTTATTGATGTTCCCCCCCCCTTAAATTATGTTCTAGTTCCGCCACTGTATATGAGAATCAACAATAAAAGAAACTTTGAAAGGAATAAGGAAAGTGGTGAACTTGTTAGTTTATAAACCAAGTGTATAACTGATTTAGCTGTGTATTCTATTGTTATGGGGCTGAAGTAGAGTAAAGGAGATAGGATGGTTGTGTGGACTTATAAGGAGGATAAAATAGGTTTATAATACAAACTAATAGCTATGAAAAGGGTGTCGGAAAAATGTGCACACAACTTACTCGATAAAAGTCTTAAGTTAACTGTTTTGGCTAAAAATTGAATATAAGATGGAATCAAGGCTTGGGACAGATTAGTATGTGATATGAGATGATAAATTGATAATTAGAATGACTAAGCATATAAGATTGGAACGAAACTCAACTACAAGCCAAAGGGAAAAATTAAAAAGTAGTATGTCAAGGCTACTTTAAGTGCTGTTTTGAGCAACCTATTGAAGCTGAAATGGAAAGGTTATAACTTTTAAATGCAATCTCATATGCTATGTAAAACATATTTAAAATTTGTTCTAATTTGGTATATGAGCTAGAAGTAATAAGGTCGTGAAATAAACATGTTAGAAACCAAAAAATTATGAACTGCTGACCCTAAAATGAAAATTCGGGGTTAGATAGGATGTTTAGAAAATTATGGGCTTTTGGTATGTTATAGTACACTGAATAAGCTTTCCATAGACTCTGGAACGGACTAATTCTAACTTCGGAGCAACAAGTTATGCCCGTTCAAAGCAGTAGCGTTAAATCTGTCTAACAAACTCGGAGCAGTCCCCTTGCACGAATTTTTTGGAATTTTGTGTTTTGAATTTGGAAATGGTCAAAGAATGAAAGTTGTAGCTTCGGAAGTTAGCTTCGTGTGGACTCAAGAATCGCTCAAAAATGTTTTGAAACGAAAAAATTATGACTATTTGAGCAAGAGAGGGTACAGTTGGAAAAAAATTGAAAACTGTTTCGATATGGCAGTTTTAGCCCTCTGTTTAACCTGTCTAGGATGCCCAAATTAGAAGAGTTATATTTTTAAAAATACTATGATATACCTTTTATAACATGCTAAATTTTGGTTTCCATTGGACTTATGATTTAGCAAACTAGAAAATGGAAAAGGAGGCCAGAGAGCAATATGGTTTGGCTGCTGCGGCTGGCCTATTTTGTTTTAGTCCTTTGGGGCTGTTTTGAACACGAATGCAATAAATTGAATTGAAGTTGCTAGGATTTAGTAAGGATATAAAGTGCATATAACATGCTAAAAGTTATGGCAGTTGAATTGACACGTGAGGAAAGTAAATTATATAGAGTAAGAGGTAAGGGTTGCAGCCATGGGGCAGCATCAAGCAGCCACAACACACTATTTTGGCAAATGTGAGCAGCCCAATTTGAGTTAGAAATATAATGTGAGGATTAAGGTGTATCAAAGTAGGAACTAAAGAAAGGGTTGTTTGCTTGTTGGCAAAGTAGCTATATAACGATGGAGCTACAGTGAAAATAGATGCTACAAAGAAAGAAATACCAAAGAATAAGAAGCAAAGAAACTAGTCACATAAGATGGTAAAGAAAAGACCACTTGTGGTTCTATTTTGTAGCATAAGTAAAGGGCAAGATATATAACATTAGGAAACTGCTATGGCAGTTTTGGGGCAGCTCAATTTAAATTTAAAATGCAATTGGAGCTAATTAGTGAGCAAAGAAGAAGCAAAGCTGCTGCACATTTGCAGCAGCAGTGGTTAGTTAACTGCTAATGCAGTGTAAAGCCACACTAAAATTAATATAATCCCACAGTCAAATATAAGTGACTAATAGCATAAAGAAATGCTAAGAAACCATTAGTGCATTTAAGTGAGCTACTAGACTCACTTAGTTAAATGGAGGAAACAAAAGGATAACAAGCAAAATTTAGCCTCAGCGTAGTGAAATGATAATAAGCCAAATTAAATTATGCGAAAGAATTGTTGAAGCAACAATAAAGGCTGCAAGATATATTTGGCCAAAGTGGGTTGTTTTCACATAACTAAGAAACGCAATAAGTTTAAACGAATAGTTTGACAATATAATTTGCAAAGCAGATTGGAAACTAAAAGTTCTACCCTTATGATATACAATCATATTTAATACATGAAATACTTTACGTATTCACCTTGAATACCTAAGTTATAAAGCAGATTGCAATGTATACTTATGGCAAACAAAAGAAGTAAAAGGAGTGTGAACTAATTTCATGAAAAGTTCATGAACAAAAATTATGTCAAACCCTATGAAAGAAAGAAAAGTTTATTGTAAGAATATAGATGAGATATTTGAAAAATGTATCTTAAATATAGAACATGAACTAAAAACATGATGATTATGTGATATGTGAACATACAAGCTATATGACTTGGTTATTTGGCTAATATGCTTGTAAATGCAAATAATTGTGTAGGATCTGTGAGAATACACAAGTTAAGCTGAAATTGTACCAATAGTCTACGAACAAGGCAAGTTTCTCAGTTTATTTATGTGGACTTGTAATTGCTATAGATAACTGTTAGCATGACTTATGTTTATAAGTATGTAATACCTATGAACTGCATTATTTGCTTTGTGAATGATGAATGTTAAATTATGACTAATTATTGAATTGAGCCGGGGAACTCAATATATATGTGCAATGAATGACAGGTACATGACATGTGTAGTATGCTATGGTGTGTATGTTGCTACTAGCAGGACATAAATGTGATAATGTATTTGTAATATGCTTGAACACCAAGAATATAAATGCATGAACTGAATGTGAAACCTATGTTCTACGTGATGCATGATAGACTATTAGACTTGCTGGATCGTCGTACTCAATCTTGCTTAATTTGCAAGTTAAAGCTATGATGCGATCTATCATGATTAGGAGCGCATTAAAAGAAGACTAGTGATTTGATTGAGAGTGTGTTGAATCATTTGATGGTATTTTCATGTGTAAATCACAGATGTGTAATTTTTGAATTATTCGATAGATGAAGATTATTTGTTCTAAAAACGGGATATGCTTGAATGAATGAATTGTATATATATACTCATATCTACTCAGGCTAAAGAAGTCATATAATAAATATGATTCTAGTATAAAGAAGAATTGTAAAGGTTGCGATTCAAAGAATGAATGAATGGAAAGGAAAAAAAAATTATTTCGTATATTTAGCTATTGTAACATTAAATAATGTTTTAAAGCTAGAACAAGATAATATTAACGGACAAGATCGGGAGAGGGAAATTATCTCAATTTTGGGGTCGTTACATATACTACGCCATGTTGTCTATTAGTATGTGGATGAAAGGTACTGGGAAGTTATCTTTGAGACATGCTTTGTTCAAATTCTAGTAGTCCACATATACTCGTACCTTCTCTCTGGGCTTAGGAACATAAACTATATTGGACAGTCATTCAGGGAAGGTTGATACCATGATAATGTCTGCTTTGAATAGCTTGATAACTTCTTCTTTGACCTTTAGACTCCATTCAGGTTTTAGTCTCTTGAGTTTTTGTTTAACAGGCTTGAATCCCTCTTTAATTGGCAGTCGGTGGATGACAATGTCAATAGACAGGCCGACTATGTCTTCATGTGACCATGCAAATACATCTTGGAATTAAGTTAGGAGTTCAATCGGGTCGATTGTTTGGTTTGGGGTAAAGGTCGTTGCCTAATTGGATTTCTTTAGGATTTTTTAGGTTTTTGATATTAAGGATGGTGGTTTGATCAAGGTTTGGTTTGGGTTTATCTTCGACCCATTCTCTGATCTCCTCAGGCACCTCATAGTTATCTATCTCCTCTTGATCGATCCCCATCAGGTCAGAGTCCAGCTCTACATAAAAGTTGTAGTCATTGTTGAGACTTGGCATTTGATCAGCAAGGCTAAACAAATCCAAACTTGGAGTCCTGAAAACAAAATGCTTTCACTTATTATAGGAAACTACTTAATAATACAAAGTATTAATGAAAGAATAACAAAAGTAATTGTTAGTACTATGCAACAAAAGTAAGCAGTATATAATATCTACACTTTAGGGCAGATGAACTTTCTGTACTTTTACCCTTTTCGGCAGATGCAAGGAGTGTTGCTCCAGTTGTCCAGGTTCAGGTCTTTGTTTACAGCTGTGATGAAAGGATGGTTGATATCTTCTTCCTCTTTGATAATGACCATGACTAAATTCATATCAAAGTCGATACTTTTCTTTGAACGATTCTCCTTAGCCCTATTTATGCGAGGGATCAGGATTTGATCTTCTGAATTGTCATCATCTGGGATATCCTCGTTCAGACCCTCAGCATGTGCTAGAAAATGCATCTTTGCCAATTAATCTTGCACTTCTTGTAGTAATCTTTAATTCCTTTCCCTGTTTTCCTGAACAGGAGTCTGAATTTCCCTTTCACTGACCATTTTAACCTTAGGAATCAACATTCGTGATACAGTCACAGGGATTTTCCTTATTGGTTTCACTAATCCTGCATGAAACTATTAATGCTTGTGTGGGTTCTTGTGATTGGATCCATAGCCTAATCCAGCCTTTCTTGTTTGACTAGATATTTGAATTGGATGTTTGATCCCTTGATGATTTTTCCCTAGCCTTTTTCCAAGACAGAAATCCAAAGACATCATTTCTTTACCGACGGACATCACTTCGGAAGAAATCTTTGGCTTCAAGGCTGGGACCCTGATAGGTTGATAGTGAGTGTTACTCACTTTAATGGCTTGAAAACTGGTTGGCTCAACGCCTTCATTGAGGCTAATCAAAGGCATATCACCCTGTACATAGACTGGGTATTCTAGTTCGGCATTGACGGTGACCAGATTGCCATTGATGATGTATTTGACTTGCTGGTGAAGGGTGGATGGAACTGCTCCTGCCATATGAATCCACGGTCTTCCCAACAACATATTATATCTTGTGGTGATGTTCAACACTTAAAAGGATATGTAGAAGGTATATGGAACAATCTCCACTAGAAGTTCAATTTCTCCTACAGCATTTCGTCGAGACCCGTCAAAGGCTCTTATGACTATTTGCCTGCTTTGGATTCGATTTGGACTAATCTTCATTATTTTCAAAGTGTCGTAGGAACAGATGTTCAAAGAAGATCCTCCATCTACCAATACTCCTCATATCACATACCCAGATGATATCACTGCTATATGCAATGACTTGCAATGACCAGTTCCTTCCACTAGTATGTCATCATCACTGAAAGATATCACATTGCTGTTGAAAATGTGATCTATCAAGTGACGAAACTTTTCTATATCCACAACCTTAGGCAGATGCGCTTCTTCCAGCACTTGTGTTCAGATTTTACGATGATCTTCAGAAGACAATACAAAGTCCATAATGGATATTTGTTGAGGTGACTCCCTTAATCTCTGCACTATCTTGACTTCATTATGCCCCATTTTGTTGAGGAAATCTTTAATCTTCTCCTCGGGCACTCTCCCCTTGGTTTTAGTGACTGGCTTTATCACTCGTTGAGGTAGATATAGCGGGTTTTCCTTTGATATAGTCGCCTTATGATTTGAGGTCGATCCCTCATTCTCCCCATAGTTCCATGGGACTCTTTTCAGGCTTATAAAGGGATACTACGGCCTGAATGGCAACATCAAGGGTTCTGGTGCAGCCACTTTCAAAGGATTCTTTCCTCCTTTGTCCCCTTTTCCTTGAATTACTAGAGGCGATGCAAACAAGTCTCTTTCAGAGGATATGACTGCTATAACTTCCCTCCATCTTTGTGTTCTAGAAAAAAATATCCCCTCTTCTACAGGCAAGGTACTACCGCTATTTACCATTTGTGTAAGATCCCGACTTTTATGAAATAAAATTCTAATTTAATTTATGATTATTATTCTAAAACTGTAAAATGTTAAATTGATAAATGGTCAAACGGACAATTAATTGAATAAGTGAGTTAGTAAAAGAGGAGAAAAGAAATTTTGGGAGGGAATGGGGCCGCATGTGCGGCTGATTGCTAGAAAAATAGGGGAAGGAGGAAATTGATTAGGGGAACATGTGGGGAAGGGAGAAAAAGAGAAGGAAGAAAAGAAAGAAAAAGAAGGAGAAAAGAGGGAAAGAGAAAAAGAAAAAGAAAGAAAATAAAAGGAAGATAAGGGAGGAGACTTCCTCCACTCATTCCATTTTTTCCACTAGGTTGGAGAAAGCAAGAGTGGAGAAAGCGGGAGAATAGAGGAGAGAGAGAGAGAGAGAGAGAGAGAGAGAGAGAGAGAAGAGAGAAGAAGAAGAAGAAGAAGAAGAGACTGAAGATGAAGATGAAGAATGAGAAATAAAAAGTAAAATAAAAGAAAATGTATTTTTAAAATCTTTGATTTATTCTTAGATTTAAGTTTTTATGGATTTTATGTAAAGAATACATATTTATGTATGTATTGAATGATTTAAAACTTTCCTAAACATGAATCATATGAGAGAAATCTAGAAATCAAAAGAGGAATGAAAAATCTAAATTTTCAGAAAAATTAGTTTACTACTTGATATTTGTAAAATCCATAACTCTTTGTGTATAATGAGTTAGGAGATGAGCCATATATCAAAAGAAAGCCCTAAAAGTAAGCTAAACAGAAAAATTAGAATCACTTAAAAATTTATTGTGGATTTTTCGTGGTAACTGTTTAAATGAAACTGGTCCAAAAAACTCATAGTTCGAAAAATCAGTGTTCTTAAGCTCTATTGCGTGAGTTATAATTTTTAATCTGGTCGTTTGATTGTTGTAATTTTTGGATATATTATACATATATAAGTCGAGTATATGTCCACAAATTTTGAACCGTTAAAGATTAACGTATGATTTGTTATGAATTTTAAGAGGTGACTAATTTAGAATTTTTGTAGCAGAATTTTTTGGTAAGCATGTTTCTCTATGTTAGATGCGGAATTTAGAAAAACTTTCTTCTAAAAAGTTGTAGATAATTAAATTTCACATGGAAAGGACATATGATCCATATTTCTCTGATAAAAGGGCTAATTATTATGAATTATTGAAGTTTCTGAAATTTGGATTTTATAATTAAATAATGAAAAAAATTATTTAGGCTGAAATATTTTTACAGAAATCTTATACTATTAGTTTAGAATTTTAGTAAATTTTAGATGAATTATTGAAAAGCGTAAGTAATTATTGTATTTTTAAACTATTTATAGTTAGTTTGAAAATAGAAGAAATTTATAAAAAAATTCTATGACTAACGAGAAATTATGAATCTTGGTGAAAAATCTTATAATATTATTTTATAATTTTTGACAGCTTTGAAAAATTATTGAATAATGTAAGTAACTATTGTATTTTTGAAGTTATTTATAGTTAGTTTAAAAATAGATGAAATTCATAAAAATTCTATGAATGGTGAAAAATTAGAAATTTGCTAAAAAATATTATAATAATATAATATTAATATTGATGATGTTTTAAAGATATAAAAGTATGTGGAGTTAGTATTTTTATTTTGAAGCTATTAAATGATAGTTTTATAAATAGAAATAATTATAGAAAATTGTTTGATAATTCAAAAATGTGAAAAATATATGAAGTGAATAGTTTTGTCGAAATATTTGTTTGGTCGGGGAATATTTTTTTTTTCGGGAAATATTCGTATGATGGTGCCGAATTAACCAATCATTGGTGGGCCCTATAACAGAATAACTGTCGGATAGGGAAAGCGATAGAAATAATATTTTTATAAAAAATAACAGCAAAACTTTTACCTAAACTGCTGAAAATACTCGATGATAAAATACAAGAATACTGGCGTGATTTCACAAAGAGTACTTTCGGATTCCACAAGAGTACACCAGTATTGCATGAAGAGCACACCAGGTATTGCATGATAATTCATATTATTGATTCTTACGTAAGAAGTCACTCAGTATTTCTTTCGATAATTGTCACAGTAATTATTGCACATTAATTCATATTATTGATTCTTACATAAGAAGTCACTCAGTCTTTCATTCAACAATTGTCACAGTAGTTATTGCACAGTAACTCATATTATTTGATATGATATAATTATATCAGTTAGAAGTATTGTGAGTCTATGTTAATAATTGTGAATAATTATTGAAAGATTGAAAATGTGTAAATAATTGATGAATAAAAGGTGTTGATTAAAGATAAGTATGATATGCAGATGTTTGTTCAATTATTTTCTTTTTACAAAAGTAAGTCTGGCATGACTTGCCGACACTCTACTTTTCCTAAAGTAGTATGAACCACAACTCTATTATTGAACAAATTTTGTTAAAACGTGTACAAGTGGATTTAATTTTCTCTATGGGACCATAAATTCCACTACCATTATTTTATGCAGCTCATTTGGTTATTTTGTCAAAGCGTGTGTGCTAATTGTTTCTTCAATTTTCAGTATAAATAGGTTGCTAGGTTGAGCAACTAAACACACACCATCACTACACTAAAAATATAAAATTCTTTTACTACAATATTGTGAGTATAATATTGTGAGTATTTCTGTTGAGCGTAAGGTTACTCCAAGTGTAGATAAGGAATGCAAGCATTGTTTAAGTTGATCAATTTCACATAAAGCAGAATCAAGTCACATGTTTAAGGAGTTGTTCTTCGAGACCTATTTCCTAGAGAGTTCGAAGAGTCAGCTAAAGGTTCAGTTTTTGGAACTAAAGCAGGGAACGATGTCGGTGTCAAAGTATGACGCAAGATTCAACGAGTTGGCGAGGTTTGCGCCATATCAAGTCAGCATAGATGAACGCAAGGCGAAGAGGTTCGAGCAGGGACTGAAACCCTGGTTGTACAGTAGGGTTTCCCTATTCCAATTGAGGACGTTTGCAGCAGTGATGGAGAAAGCAATTCTCGCTGAAAGTGGAGGCGATGCAGTAAAAAAACACAATTAAGAGCAGAGGAAGAAGAAGAGTGAAGGTGAAGTTAAGAATGGTGGAAGTAGTAATGGTGGAAGTGGAAACAACAGTTTGAAGAGGAAGTGGAATGCGAATGGGGGAGCTGGAAATCAGCAAAGAAACCAGCAAAATAAGAAGTTCGAAGCATGTGCTACGTGTGGAAAGTTTCACAAGGGTGTGTGCTTGATGAGGGAGCGAGTATGCTTCAATTGTGGCTAGGAGGGTCACATCGCCCCAAATTGCACTTAGGCTAAGAAGAATGTGTGCTTCACGTGCGGGTCCAAGGATCACTTTGCTCATGAATGCCCTAAGAAGAGATCTGGTGAGGCAAATGGAAGCAAGGGAAATACTAGTGGAGGTGCGCTGGCTATTGCAGGACCAACATCAACAAATAAGCCCACAACCAGAACCTTCAACATGACGGTGCAGGACGTGGTGCAATCAAAAGATGTCATGTCAGGTATTATCCCAATCAATGATATAGATGCATATGTATTATTTGATTCGGGTGCTATTTCGCTTCGCTTATATCCGATGAATTTATTAAGAGGTTAGAAATACCTTGTGAAGAGTTGAAATTCCTTTAAATATAGAAATTACGAATAGGAGGTGATTCCTCATAGGTTCGTGTACAAGAACTGTAGGGTGAACATTAAGGGGAATGTTATGAAAGTAGATTTAATCTTGATAAGTTCGATGTTATTTTGGGAATGGATTGGTTGTTCAATTATGAAGCGATAATTGATTGCCAAAAGAAGTGTGTAAACCTTATGACTCCGTCAAAGGTAGTTTTTCATGGTAGAAAATCACCTAGACAAATGAAATGTCTGACGATGATGCCGGCCAAAAAGTTATTTAGTCAGGGCTGTGTAGGGTATTTAGCTTACATAGTCAATACTCAAAAGGAGAAGGGTATGAAATTGGAGGAAATACCAGTAGTTAGGGACTTCGTGGACGTGTTTCCGGAGGATTTTCCAAGACTTCCGCCTAACCGAGAAATCGAGTTCGTGATCGACTTAGCGCCAGGAACCGCTCCGATATCAAAGGCCTCGTACAGAATGGCCCCGATGGAAATGAAGGAACTAATGGTACAACTTTAAGAACTGTTAGAAAAAAAGTACATTCAGTCGAGTGTGTCACCGTGGAGAGAACCGGTGTTGTTCGTGAAGAAGAAGGATGGGTCAATGCGTCTTTGCATTGATTATAGGGAATTGAACAAGATCACTATTAAGAACAAATATTCATTGCCAAGAATAGATGACTTGTTTGATTAATTGAAGGGTGCTACATATTTCTCAAAAATAGATTTGAGAAGTGGATATCATCAATTGAAAGTAAGGAAGGAGGATGTACCGAAGACGGCATTCCGAACTCGGTATGGACATTGTGAATTTTTGGTGATGTCTTTTGGTTTGACAAACGCCCCTGCAGCGTTCATGGATTTGATGAACAGGGTGTTTAAACCATTTTTAGACAAGTTTGTGGTGGTGTTCATTGATGATATTTTGGTGTACTCTAAAACTCAAGAAGAACACGTGGAACACTTACGTCTGATGTTGGAGACGTTAAGAAAGGAAAAGTTGTACGCAAAATTCTCTAAATGTGAATTTTGGCTAGAATGTGTACAATTTCTTGGGCGTGTAATTGATAAGGATGGGATTTCGGTGGATCCATCAAAAGTCGAAGCTGTGATAAATTGGGAACAACCAAGAACTCCGTCGAAGTAAGAAGATTCTTGGGTTTGGCGTGCTATTATGTATTTTTATCCGTGATTTTTCCAAGATTGCCACTCCGTTGACAAATTTGACCAGAAAATCTGTAAAATTTGTTTTGGATGAAAAAGTGTGAGGAAAGTTTTCAAGAACTGAAGAAGAAGTTAAGTGTGGCCCCTGTGTTGTCGTTACCAGATAATACAGGAAATTTTATAGTGTATAGTGATGCTTCACACAAAAGGATTGGGATGTGTCCTTATGCGAGCATCTGCAAAGGTTATCACAGTATGCATCAAGGCAACTGAAAGATTATGAAAAAGGATATCCGATTTATGATTTAGAGTTGGCAACGGTTGTGTTCGCACTGAAGATATGGAGACACTATCTCTACGAAGAGAAATGTGAGATCTACATGCACCATAAAAAGTCCAAGTATATTTTCACGTAAAGACCAACATGCGGCAAATAAGATGGATGGAATTGATAAAGGATTACGATTGTGAGATCTTTTATCATCCAGGCAAAGCTAATATGGTTGCAGATGCCTTGAGTAGGAAAGGCAGAGAAAAGTTGATGTTGTTAACAGATAAGGAGGAGCTTATTACAACAATGGCAAGGTTAGAGCTGGAAATTAAATTTCTAGAAGAATCCGATGAAAATTTGTTCCAGATGAAAGCTAGTCCAACTTTGGTGGACAAAGCTAGTCCTACTGCCTTCAGATCCTTGTTGGGAGTTCTGACGAAAGTGCTCAAGGGCAGGACTGTTCATACAGGTCCTTTGAGCGTAGATGCTATGAGCGGGCTGTTGAGTGAGCCCATACCCGATGATGTGAGAGTCAGGGATCGCATTCTTTGGCGATTGTTCCTGATGATCATTAGGGGTTGCTTCATAGCAGATAATTCCTCTATGGTGTCCTTCACTTTGATTAGCGCCACTCGACATGTGGACTGTATAGAAGAATATGACTGGGGTTCCTACACCTTTGCCTACTTCCTCAGGGGAATGCGCATGCAATCGCAGGGCTTGACCGAGGCGTGGTTAGGATTCTACCCATTTCTGCTGGTGAGTGTTTCTCTTGTCTCTTCCCATGTATAGGTTAAGAGTGTTGACTGATAGCTGATGTTTGCCTTTGTGTTGGCAGTTTTGGGCCTATGAGATGCTTCCTTGTTTACGTCCTGTGAGTGTGTTAGGTTTAGATACCTATCCACGAGGACGGAGATGGCATCATTCTATACTGACGGAGGTCCATGTTGCTGAGGGTTTCACTCATTGTTGCCTACAGCTGGAGCTATTGACAACCGATGTCATCACATGGATTCCCTACTCTGGAGAGCATTTGGGAGTTGGCTTTAAGGATGGGTACCCGACTGGAGTATAGTACATCATTTCCACTAGCAGGATTCCTCTCTTCACAGATGGAGGATGGGAGCTCTATTTAGGAAAGTGTGCTATCAGGAGCACTACAGGAGAGATTTGTATGTCGATCTTGCCTCCTGCCAGGCGTTATTGGCCTATTTCACAGTCACCCATCATTGACATCCCATTGATGGGGATTGACAGTTTTACATTGTCAGAAGGCCCCCGCTCGTGACATATTCCAAAGATTGTGGATCCTCAGACGATTGGAGCTCGCACCCGCGCCACATAGTTTATGGGGATATGGTTCCGTGATCCGTGATGATGACGGATTGGCTAGCTCAGTGTCGTAGATCCGACTCATGTGACACAAATTGATGATTGATAGGGCGCTTGGAATCTGGCCACATCTTTTTATTCGGCATTTGGGCAGAGATCTTGCAGAGGTAGATACTTTTGATCCTTCCAGCTCTGGTGATGGTCCCTCGGATGACCCATATGGTTTTGCCGGCGCAGATCCTCCTTTGTATAGGCCTAACATCCCTGTAGATAGAGATCCAATTGACTCAGAGGAGTTACATCAGTGGACAACATCGATGATGTGGACATCGACACCATTGATTTTTCGATGTATTTCTTTTGATAGGCCTCTCATTAGTCACCGGTAGCTTCGCCCCATTCTCGCTATATCTTTTGATAGGCCTCTCATAGATGTTGGGTAGCCACTTCATTTCCCTATATTTTAGTCAGACAGAGATGTATTAGATAATGATATACTTAGGAATGTATGCACGCTTTCATTCCCTATATCATATTGCCATCTATCAGATCATGCATGTTATCAGTGTTATGCATATGTATGTATGTCCGTAGATATTCAAAGATTTAATTTCTGGATGGTCTTATGACACTACCAGATAGATGTCTTCTTCTACGCTAGTCAGATTGATCATACCCCACCATTCAGGTGGTAGTCGGTATGCGATCATGGTATGATAGTATATCATCATCGACATGGTGATCGCTGATGATTTATCGCAAAGATCTTATGACCTTTTTACCGATGTTTCAGGTTCCTCCAGGATTTATAGAGGGCATGCTAGAGCACTGGGTACCGGACAGATAGGTATTCCGCTTTGGGACCCGTGAATTGACTCCTACTTTAGAGGAGTATGCACGGTTGATGATGTCGCCTCGGATGCACCTTGCGTGCATACGGCTATTGGAGACACGAAAGGATAGTTCACGACCCTCACCGGATTGAGATGTAGAGTGGTCCAGATTTAGATTACATCCGCCACGTGATATCCCAAATTTCTCCTGCTTTGATGGTTTGGCTCTGAGGATAGCTATTCACGGCATTCTGGGGATTTCACCACACCGGAGGATCATCATGCGTCACCAATTAGTAGATGTATTCTTCTTCTATACATATTGTCATACATATACATGCTGCGGTACATGGATAAGCTAGATATCGGCGTTATTATGGCAGTGAGAGGTCTCAGGGAGGGTCGTACCATTGTACCGATGATTATCGCAGAGACTTTGAGGTCTGGCCATACATCTTGCACACTTATCCAAAGAGGGAGTGTTCACAGTAGCTTCGATACCATGTTTGATGTGTGGTTCATGTCACACTTGAGACCGATTGGCATATTTAGACATCATGGATTTTGTTTCACCTATGAGATAGCCATGTCGCACTCTTTTCAAATTTCGCAGGATGTACAAATGTCAGATCTTGGTCCACTTTCTTGCAGAGATTGAGATCCGCTTGATATATTGCCATGTTCGTGGCTTAGCTCACCCTACAGCCTTCATTACTCATGCTCCGCATGGATTATCTCCTCCGTTCTGGTTTGAGGGGCATGATTACTTCCCACCCATCGGCCATGATGTGTCGGTTTGACCGGGCCAGGACTTTCATCCCTATGAGGGGCAATGAGTCACGTCATTACACACACACATCGCTTATCGGCGGAGAATGATCCGGGTCAGATGCTTATCGGGATCGCAACGAGAGTCGGCCGAAGTTTTCCGTCACCATCTAGTTGTTTTGCAGAGTATTCCGCATGGATAGAGACAGAGACTGCATTGGTTGCGGCAGTATCCACAGTGCAGGAGACTTATTCTGATGATGAAGAGCCTATAGAGGAGGCTGTCATTCCCACCGATGACTTGATCATTGGGTCGCCGCCAAAGATTTGTGATAGATTCTCCCACCCCGAAAAGCCATCACATTTCAAAGATTCTAAGACAAGATTTGGAACAGAGCTTACATCCGATGACCTATGACAGTAGATCGTGCTAGGGCCAATGATGTCGATGACTCTTGATGAGAGAGATATCGCTCTGTTAGAGAGGGATGAGGCTAGATCACCCGTGGATGCATTGATAGTTGAGCAAGATGTCGCCTTATCTCGCTGGCTGGGATGTGGCCATTACAGATAAAGACTTCAAAGAGATACCGGATGACGGCTCGGTCCCGCCCGGCGATATGAGTGCCTACATTGATGAGCATGTTTCCACTATGCAGCTTAGCCTCCGATCCGCTAGCTCGTGTAGATACCTCAAGGTGAGCTTACAAAGATTACCTCCGCCTTTCGTAGAGGGATTCTATGTTAGATCCGATAGTCCGTATATATACAGATCTCGTAGATAGCTTTTTATTTTCCTACATGACTAGCTTAGTCATTTTGTCATGTATAAAGATGATGTATATATCAAACAAGATTATGTATGGCGGGGAAATATATTTTGATTCACTTCCCTTTAGTTATGCCTTGATACTTGCTTGATATTTGCCTGCTTTCTCCGTGGCCTTTGATCTTGATGCATTCTGAACAAATCCTTGATAGATTGACATTGAGACGTCGCAAGGTCTCTCAGAATGGATCATTGATTACTGAAAATCCCTACCATCTTTGGTGTCTTGGAACTGGTATCCGTATGGAAAAAATGGAGAGGAGGATGGTGGTCTCTTCCTCTTTGAGATCGACCGCACTACGATGGTCGCCAAGATTTCTATTTGTGAGAAGCCTAGTTAATTCCATCTCTTGTGGGTTGGTATTGCTTTTTGAGGCACGATCACAGCCAGATGGTCACCGAATCTTCTATTTGTGAGAAGAGGTCGATAATTCCATCCTTTGATCCAAAACCAATGAAGTGGGGCAATTTGAAGGTTGATCCCAAAGCATCAGTGTGACAAGTATGTTTGTTCGGTAGGGGTTAGATCGCACCATGAATGGCCGCCACGACTCTCGTCAAGAAGAGGAGATCAAGTCTTCGTAGTTCAACTCGGTGTAAGAGGTTCAACGCCAATGCGGAAGGCGTATGGGTGTAGAAGTATTTTTGTTATTTTTGTTGTTTTGGTAAAGAAAGGCGAAATGTTTTTGTTATTTTTCTTTATTATGACCGGCCATATAGTAATATGGTTGCCACGCACTTCCGGTATCGTGGAGATCAGTCCGATGTAGTTTGCCCCTCGTGATGAATCGCAATCAAAGAGAATCGTAAATCCCATGCAGTGCTATATACTACTGGGGAGAAGAAAGTTTAATCCCATGTAGGGATAAACCGCAAGTGTGGAAAAAGTTTAATCCCATCTTGAGGATAAACTGCAGGGGTGAAAAGTTTAATCTCGTCTTCAGGAGAAGCAGGTGTGAAAAGTTTAATCTCTTCTTCAGGAGAAGCAGGATTGTATGAAAGGTTTGAAATGAAGTAAAACCAGGCTGCTGGATTGAAGTGTATATTTCCCTGAGGGGCAAAAAAGTTTGTAAAAAGGAGAGAGGGTTCAAAACCGGAATGACTGGTGATTGGATGACCAAAACTATGATGTTTGTTCGATGGTAACTTCAGACATAGTACCGTTTCATGGTGTCCGAGTTGATAAGATGTGGAAATTCATCGCCATCCATTTCCTGCAACCTGAGAGCACCTCCTGTCAATACTTCTTTGACAATAAATGGGCCCTCCCAGTTAGGAGCGAATTTTCCCTTAGATTGATCTTGGTTGTCAATGATCTTCTTCAAAACCAAGTCATGTTGTTTGAATTTCCGTAGTTGGACTTTTTCATTTGTCAGGATCGCATGCGATCCTTTTCGATATAACTGACTACGGAAGATAGCCGCGGTTCGCTTTTTTATCTATCGTAGACAATTGGTGATACCGCCTTGTACCCATTGGTCTTCATCCAATCGAGCATCCATCAATACTCGAGGGATTCCATTTCCACTTCTACGGGGAGCACTTTGCTTCCATCCCATAGACTAACGAGTAAGGGGGGTCGCCCTGGTGGAAGCACGCATTGAAGTTCTATAGGCTAATAAAGTTAGGGGCAAGAGGTCAGGCCATCCTTTGTGATTGGCGAACATTTTCTGCATGATCTCCTTGATGTTTTTATTAGCCGCTTCAACAGCACCAGTCATCTTTGGGCAGTAGATGACGGAGTTGAGATGTTTGATGTGGAATTTTCAGCATAATTCCTCCATCATGTTGTTATTGAGGTTTTTAGCATTGTCTGGCACAATAACCTCTGGTTGTCCATATCGACAAACAACATTGTTTTTTATAAAAGCAATGATGACTTCTTGAGTAACCCTGGGGAAGGAAGCTGCTTCAACCCATTTGGTGAAGTAGTCGATCATGGTGAATATGAATCGATGTCCATTACTGGCTTTGGGCTCGATGGGCCCGATCACGTCCATTCCCCACATTGAAAAGGGCCTTGGCGAACTCATATTGTGGACTTCCCTTGGAGGGGCGTGGATAACATTCCCATGGATCTGACATTGATAGCACCTCTTGACGTGATCATCACAGTCAGCTTTGAGTGTAAGTTAATAATGTCCCGTTCTGAGAATTTTCTTGATAAGTAGGGGTCCGCTCATGTGAGGGCCGCATACTCCACCATGGATCTCATCCATGAGTCGCTGAGCTTGGACTTTGTCCCTCCATCTAAAGAGACCTAATCCTGCATCTCTTTTGTAGAGTGCATCTCTGCTCAGGTAGAATTTCATAGCAAGTCGATGAATCCGCCACTTCTCAGTTAGGCTCGCCTCAGCGGGTGTAGATCCATCTCGTAGATACTCCCTGATATGTTGATACCAAGGGTTGTGGATGGGGGGTAACTCATCCGATACTTCTCCAATTTAATTCCCATAGACTAGGGCTTTCTGCATAGAAATCGTGATGTTTGGCATGTTTTCCTTGTCAGGTATGTAAACCAAGGAGGCCAACGTTGCTAATGCATCTGTGAAGTCATTCCTATTACGAGGAATATAGAGAAAGGAGATTTCTTTAAACTCCAAAGCCATCTGTAGAACTTGTCGATGGTAAGGCAGTAAATGTAATTCTTTGGTTTGATAGATTCATGTGGATTGCTTGATTACCAATTCGAATCCCCAAAGACGCTTAACCGCTCGATACCCATCGAATGGGAAAGTTTGAGTCCCATGATACAACCTTCATACTCACCGTGTTGTTGTTGTGTTGATAAACCGCAATTTGACTACGATGACGGATACCGCTTCCCCATACCGATATTAAAATTGCTCCTACCGCAGAGCCTTCTCGAGTTAATACCCATCAAAATACATTTTCCACGAATGGCATGTGTATCGCATCGATGTGGTAGCTTGAATTGTCATTACTCCTTCGTCAGAAAGTATGTTTCTAAGGGTTTGTAATCCCCTCAGCAGGTGCAATGCCAATTGATCCGCAATTCCTCGACCTCGACCGACTTTTTTGAGTCACGTAGACGATGTAAAATTGTTTGTAGGATCAACCGCCATCCGGATAATCGACAATTCAAGATGAGTTTTATTTGAACACATACTTAAGAGGATCCACGCGGGATATAAGATGGTTTGTGTGACCATGGAGATAATGCTATAATCTCATTGAAGCCCATGCTAAAGCACAACATGTCTTCTCGATAAGAGTGTACTTGTGTTCACCGATGTCAATCTTTTACGAGGTAATAGATAGCTTGCGCTTCGCCTCTATTGTCTTTTTACCCTCAAAGATACAAAATCTATAAGATTGTCATTTATGGATGATACATAAACAGGGGAACATCATCCTCGGACGTACCGCAATGTAAGCGCTGATCGCCGTCCTTAATTGTGAGGAAGGCTTTTTGACACTCGTCATTCCATTTCATGGAGGAGTTCTTCCTTAATAATTTGAAGATCGCTCACAAAGTTGCCGTGAGTTGAGAAATGAATCGGCTAATGAAGTTGATCCTTCCCAAAAATCCCCAGATTTCTTTTTCTCGTCTCGAGGAATGGGCATTTCCTTGATGGCTTCGGATTTTGGTAGATCCAGCTCAATCCCTTTATGGTCGATTAGGAAGCCTAGCAACTCGCTGACTTAACACCAAAGGTTCACTCATGCGATTTCACTTCAAGTTGTACTTTACGCAACCCGTTGAATGACTTTTTGAGATGGTCTAAATGGTCATCCTCCTTCCGGATTTGACAATGATGTCATCCACATAGATCTCTATCTCCTTGTGCATTAAATCATGGAAAAGAGCCATCATAGTCACCGGGTAGGTTGCCCCTTGATTGATGAGGCCAAATGACAATCGCTCATAGCAAAAGGTTCCCAAGGCGTGATAAAAGTAGTTTTCTTCACGATCTTCCTCAAATAATTATAATTTGATGGTACCCGCAAAGCAATCAAAGAAAGGAGTACATGCCGATTGAGCAAAGATTATCAATGAGAATGTGGATAAAAGGCACGGGAAAGCTATCTTTAAGGCAAGCTTTGTTCAAATCCCGATAATCCACGCAAACGCGCACCTTTCCTCCTGGTTTAGGCACGGGAACAATGTTGGATATCCACTCTGGATATGTAGACACCATGATGATGCCAGCTTGAAATTGTTTCACAATTTCTTCTTTAACTTTTAAACTCCACTCAGGTTTCAATCGCCTGAGCTTTTGCCTAACTGGCTTGAATCCTTCTTTAATGGGAAGGCAATGAAGAACAATGGTAGTGGACAAACCCACCATGTCTTTATAAGACCATGCAAACACATCCTGGAATTGGTTTAACAGTGCAACGATGTTATTCCGATGATTTGTGGTAAGGTCTGAACCAATCTGGATTAGCTTAGGGTTGTCTAAGGTTCCGAGATTGAAAGGAGTGGTTTGATCAAGATTGGGTTTGGGTTTGTCACGACCCATTCCTTAATCTGCTGAGGTGTCTCAATGTCCTCTTGATGTCCATCAAGTCTAAGTCCAACTTTGCATCAAATTTACAAATTTCAGTGGAGAGAAGGCACCTCATCGCAAAGTACAGCACATCTAAATTCGTAGTCCGAAACAAAATATGCTTTCACTTAATATATGCAACTCGCTCGATCATACAAAAGTGTTTGCATGTACGTGATAAAATAACCGCTAGTTCTCAGAAAGGAAAGCAAGCAATTAAAGTTATCTACAAGGCGTAGGGATTTTTCACGCCCATTTTACCCTCGTCGACCAATGCGTGGAGTGCCGCCCAATTATCGAGGAAAAGTCCTCGATGGATCGCAGTGATAGAAGGATCGCTTGGTCCTCCTTTTCTCGAATGATAACCATGACATCTGGGCAATCATCGTCTGGGGTGTATCTATTTGTGTGTTCATCATGAACAATGACGCGAATGCCTGCCATCATCAAGGCAAGGTCATGTTTATGTTTCCATTCCTTTTCTTCCACCTCGGGATTAGGAATCAGCACCTCTTTAGCTTTGATTGGCACTCGGTTTTTAAACAAAGATAGCCACAACATTGGCCGGTACCTTTACTAGAGGTCAGATCAACTCATGTGGTAAAGGTATAGAAAATCACCGCATGGCGGAAGTTCGAGGAACCTCGCTTATGCTTATGAGGATTCCCGTGAGTGGAATTAGTAGAATAGCCTAGCCCTACCGTCCCCAATTTGACCGACATTTGGATAGGGTGCTTAATACCCTATTGATCCTTACCAAGCCCTTGTCGTGTTGATAACCCAATAACATCATTTCTTGAGTGGTCGACATAACCTCGCCGTAAATCTTGGGTACGGAAGTGGCGCCCAATAGAATGGTATCAAGGTGTTACTCACTTCCATAGTATGAAATCGGCCTACCAACTTCTAAATTGAAGCTGATAATTGGTAGAGTTCCTGGTCTAGGACATTCCGGCTTAGCATTGACAGTGACTAGACTGTTGTTGATGATGTATTTGAGTTGTTGATGTAAGGTGGAGGGAACAGCTCCAGCCATGTGTATCCATGGTCTCCCCAATAGCAGGTTGTATCCTAAATCTATCTTGAGGACGTGGAAGGATACGTTGAATGTATTAGGACCAATCTCAATTGGCAATTCAATCTCTCCAACGGAATTTCACCGAGATCCATTAAAAGCTCTGATGATCGTATGGCTACTCTGGATTCGCTTGAGATTGATATTCATCTTCACCAAGGTGGCATAAGGACAGATATTTAGAGATGAACCTCCATTTATCAATACTCCAGCTAGCATGTACCCAGAAGACAACACTGCGATGTGCAGTGGTTTGCAATGACTGGTCCCTTCAGGAGGTATGTCGTCATCAGTGAAGGATATCACATTGTTGTTGAAAATGTGATCAACCAAATGTTGAAATTTGTCCACATTCACTGATTTTGGCAGGTAGGCTTCTTCCAAAACCTTTAGCAAGACCTTCCGATGCTTCTAAGAAGAAAAACAAGGTCCAAAGATCAAAATCAAAGTGGAGCTTCTCTCAAGCTTAAAACCACTTTGGCTTCATTACGGCCCATAAGACGGAGGAATTTTTCAATCTTCTCCATGGGCAACTTCCCCTTTGCTTCGCAAGTAGGCTTGATAATCCTTTGAGGAAGGTACAGTGGATTTTCTTTCGACACTGTAGCAGTAGTATGAGACGTGGATCCTTCAACTTCTCCATAATTCCATGGAACTTTGTGTGTTTCGACAACAGTGATGTCAGAATCTCCAAGGTAAAGGAATCGGCTCTAGTCGCGCCACTTTCAAAGGATTGTTAGCTCCTTTGAGATGAATTGGTTGTATGGGAAATACTTTGATACCCTCATCATCCACTTTGGATATAATCACATCGATCCTTCCATCGAGTAGGGCATGCATTCCCACCCTTAAGTCGCATGTGGTAATCATCCGCTATTTGCGTGACACCGCTATCAATAAGATTCTCAATGAGATGGCGGAGTGCCCAAAGATTCTTCCGTGTGGTTGTGACCATGAGAATGTGAATGATATCGACACATTTCATCCGATTGAATCGCCTCGAAGGGATTAATTGGAGGTAGAAGGAATGTGATTCTTCCTTCATTGATCAACATTTGAAGTATCTCCTCCATAGATTGGCCCAAATATGTGAATTCTTTTTTGTTGGCGAAATCCTGACGGGCTTTAGCACTTGCTCGCTTTGCAACCTTATCCTCCATAGCTTCGCTTTCTGAAGGTGTTGATGAAGCATTCATACCAAATGGAAAGAGATAGGCATGCTCCTGCCTGATTAATTGGCGTGTGACTTGATGATGGTGGGTCACCAGTTCTGCCAATTGCTCAATTTGTTTGCCAAGAGCTTTCATCTTTCGTTCCATGGTAAACTAGAACTTTTCATAATCCCATTTGTCAACACCGTCTTTGATGGGTTGGGATGATTCACCAGTAGAATTGGAACCATGTCCAGCGCTCCAACTGATCATGTTAACCTCTTCTTCTTTATGTTGAGGGAGAGGGTTGTCTTGCACATGAGGTTGATCTGGCTTGGTGACTACAATCTCACCGTTGTCTATCATATCTTTGATCTTGTGTTTCAAGGCCCAACAATCTTGAGTATCATGTCCGGTGTGCCGACATGGTAAGCACACTTCCGAGTAGCATTAAAACCCTTCCCATTAGGGTCACTGGTGGAAGAAGATGCAATTTTCTTCTCGAAAGCGGTCGGAAGAGCAAGAATATTCTCGAGCGAGTCCCCTAAGGGTGTGAACGTTCGAGGTCGCTTTTTACTTCCACTTTTAGGCAATGGAGGGTTTGAAGATTGGCCGAAAAGGGGGGAGAAGTTTCTCCTCCGCATAGGCATGCTTGGATTGCCTTTTTGTCCTTGTAGTATCAAGGAAACATCCTCCTCTTTCTTTTATGGATTCCTCCCGGGTTGTTTCCATAAAATCCGGATCGGATGTGCTCAAAAAGAATGACTTTAAGAGCGGCTTAGGTCTTGAATTTTATCGAACTTCAATCCCATTTCAAATCTCTCGCCGTGTTTGATCATTTCGTAAAAATGGTTTGCCAATACCAAATAGAACTCTTTCATAGAAAGGAGCTCTCAGATATCTATGAAAGTCACGACCATTTCGATTCTCGCATGGAAGGAACAACTTGAGCAAAGAAGGCACCTCCACCTTTGAGCATACTCTCTGAATGACTCATTAGATCAAGCTTTCTTGACCTTGGTAATTTGGTACCGGCCAGAGCCATTTGAGATTGAAAATCAGATTGAGTGAGGAAAGCGTGAGCCAACTCTTCCCAACTATGGATCTTAGAGTTGTCTAACTGCGGTATACCATGAACCAAGCTTCTCCAAATGACTTTTCTCTCAAACAAATTGTGATTCGAGCTTTTCATTCTCAAAGATAAGATCCGAAGTTCTCCGATGAACACTTTTAAATGTGTATAAGGATCCCCTAATCCGTCATATTTCTCAAAATCAAGGGTTTTAAATTTCTCCGGATAATGAACACCAGGTATTATGCAAAGGTCTCAGATATATGAAACAACGCCGTGAGGGTCTTTATTGGTTGTATCCAATCGATGTTCTCGGATTGTTTTTCCGCACCTTGAACTCCCCTTATGTAGACGATTCCAACTGATGTTCTAGTATTGTATCTTCGCACTCCTCGTAGATCGGTGTAATTCCTTCAATAGAATAGCCAAGTCTTTTGATTTGTTTACTCAAATCACAAATTCTTCTCGGAAACAGATTAGACTGTTCGGAAGAAGACATGATTGGTCAGAAGCTTGTGGCCTTTTGGATTTTGAGTGGTAATGTGCCCAATTGCTTCCCTACAAAAGACTTACATAGTTTAGTCTTAGGGTAATGTAAATGTTATCATAATATGTCCGCTTTTAGGAATTTGTCCTCGCAAAACCGGCTTGTTAATCGATAACATGTCATGCATGATATTCTTCATATTTTCCATTACATATGGATGAACATGGAATAAAATTACAAGTAAATGCTTTTACAAGTAATTGAAAATGGAAAGCATGAAGAGACTTTCCTCCGCTTTGGTTTATCGAGGTCGGCCTATCTTAGGGTTACTCTCACGGCTTTTAAGCATGAAGGTTCCTGCATCATCGCAATCTACTTGACGGGAAGTTAATCCGGTCTTTCAATTGAGCGAATCTGAGGGTGCTTTCCCGAGCCCCGGGAATTATTCTTCCCACGGGTCCAAAGAATCAAACACCGACAGATAGCCTCCCGGTGGAGAGACCACACAACATACATTCACATACAACGTGTCTCACCGTTTATGCAAAATGATGACATGTGCGAAGCACTAATATCACAGATAGATATTTAGCAATGCAATAAGTAAGATTCATTCGTACACATTCATTAGAAATGTAAATGCAACAATCACACACAAGCATATAACAATTTTGAAAAGCTTGTAATAGTGGCTGAAGCCCTTTTACTAGAGTCCCCAGCAGAGTCGCCACCTATCGAAGTCGGGATTTTTGAGTGTCCCTTTTCGTTACTTGTTCTTTGGTGTTCTCATGTTAATGTGAGATTTGTTTGAAAAAACAAGTGAAAAAGGTCCGACATGTATAATGTCGACGATTGACTTTAAGAGTCGCCAGTTGGTGTATTTAACTGGTTGCACCAACGCAACCGAAAAGGTTAGCACATTAACCCAATGATTTGACATTGCTAAACGGGTCTGTGAAATCGAGATTCATTAAGGGTTCGGGGGCTTGATTATGCGGAGGGAAGGTGTTAGGCTTCCAGACATCCGTGTTACCACGGTGACCGCCACTCTTCAAAGAAATTGTTATATGAATGTGTGTGTGTGTGTGTGTGGATCAATGTGCAATTATTTGAAAGTAGTGCGAGGCCTCGTTCGCACCTATATACACAAGGTTTGAATTTTATAGAAAAATCCAGTTTTAACCAAGATATAGCAATGAAGTTTTGTAAAAGAGGTTTTTCAAACCATGTGCTCAATAGGAATTGAGACCTTTTCATACTTCCATTTTATTAAATGCTCGGCTTGTTTGCTTTTATTTTCGAGATGCGAAGCATCCTCGAGAAAATAATATACATCAGTGCCGAACTCCTTATGGGCATGACAGCCATCCAAGGAAACTCAGACACTGTAAAATAATGTACAAGCTGCTTACAGCTAAAAATGTCCATTATGGGAACCGAATCTAGATTCAGTAGACTGAACCTGTGATCACATGATTCCTAGGCTCACATGATACTGCAATTTGTATGGAAAGCAATAAGCAGTTATATATATATAAAAGCTATAAATATATATATACAGACTGGATCAACCACCACGAAGAAACTCCATGGGGGATCGGAAATGTAAATATATTAAAGCGGTAAATATATATATATATGAACATGATGAACCGCCACGAAGTAAACTCCAAGCGGGACGAAATATAATTAAAGTCATGAAAAGCGATTAACCGCCACGTAAGTAAACCCAGTGCAGATGTAATGTACATAAAAAGTCAGTAAAAGGCCACGTAAGTAAACTCTGTGCCTCGACAAAATGTAAATATATATATATATGTACAAATATATATATATAGCGATGAACGCACTTGATGTAAATTCGGCTCATGATATGTCCGATAAAGAATTATATATATGTATATATATATATAAAAGCGAGTAAACGCATTTGATGTAAAATTCGTGCTCATTAGATATGTCTCCTGATAAATAATTATATATATAAATATATATATATATATATATATATATATATATATATATATATATATATATAAAAAAGCAATTAAATGCTCCTATGTAAAATCTGTGCTCATCGATAAAAGTCGACCACGATTATATATATAAGTATATATATATATAAAAAGAGATAAACACTCTGCATCAAGTTCAGGCTCAATCGAGGCATAACTCGATAATGATAGTCCATATATACAATATATATATATATATATATTAGTATATATATACATAACAAAATGAAAACCACTTTTAATCAAGTCCGAAAGCAAACACACTCACACTATCATCAACGTACAACAAAGGTGTGATATATGAGAAAGAGACTTTATAGAATGTAAGAAGGCTTATAGTGGGCTACCAAAGTAGACTTCTTAGACTTTAAATGGATAAACACTCAGCTCTCGCCGGATAAAAAGTAGCTATATGTGAGCTAACTAGTGTTTAAAGAAGAGGAAACACTCAAAAGATGTGTATGCAGAGTAAAATGGACAGGGCTTCCTTGCATTTTTCCTTCTCTCTCTCTCTCTCTCAAATGGCTGACCTAAGCCTTGTATATATAGATGGATGGCCGCAGGTACACCTGCGGCTGGTCATGGTGGATCCGAGCCTCGCGGGTCCCGTCGTCTCGTAGTACGTGCAGTCATGCACTGTAATGTTTGCTCGAACTTGCAGAACTTCAATCCGAGCATTCGAACGAAGTATATTTGTACTTCTTCGGATCGCTTGTGTTGAGAGTTACGTAATGACATGGATTAGAGGTTATACGAAGTCAGGAAGAGGGGTCTATGCCCATGGTCTTCAAGCTTCAAATTCTATCCAAAGTACTACCACACGTAATAGTCACTCGGGATTGTCACTCCTCGGTTCTTGTGGGACATTATTGGATGTATGTATGTATGTATGTATGTATGTATGAAGTGTTGAGACGACGTGCCATTTGTCGAAGGAACAAGATGATGCGAAGCATCCTCGAGAAAATAATATACAGCAGTGCCGAACTCCTTATGGGCATGACAGCCATCCATGGAAACTCAGACACTGTAAAATAATGTACAAGCTGCTTACAGCAAAAAATGTCCATTATGGGAACCGAATCTAGATTCATGAGATCGAACACAGCGATCACATGATTCCTAGGCTCACATGATACTGCAATTTGTATGGAAAGCGATGGCGGATATATATATAAAAAAGTCAGTAAATATATATACAGATCGGATCAACCACCATGAAGCAACTCCACGGGGATCGAAAATATAAATAAATTAAAGCGGTAAATATATATATATATATATATATATATATATGAACATGATCAACCGCCATGTAAAGTAAACTCTGTGGGAAAAATATAAATAAAGTCATGAAAGCGATCAACCGCCACGAAAGTAAACTCAGCAGATGAATGTAAATAAAAATTTAAAAGGCCAATAAGTAAACTTCAAGCCCGACAGAAATGTAAATATATATATATATGTATAAATATATATATATATATATATAAAAGCGATAAACGCATTGGATGTAAATTCTGCTCATCGATATGTTCGATGAAGAATTATATATATGTATATATATATATATATATAAGCTTAGTAAACGCATTTGGATGTAAAATTCGTGCTCATCGATATGTTTGATGGCAATTATATATATAAATATATATATATATATATATATATATATAAAAAGCAATTAAATGCTCTTGGATGTAAAATCCGTGCTCATCGACATGTAGTCCGACTACGATTATATATATATAATATATATATATATAAGAGATAAACGCCTGGGCCGATGTTCAGGCTCAATCGAGGCATAACTCGATAATGTTAGTCCATATATAAAATATATATATATATATATATATATATATATTAGTATATATATACAGACAGAAATGAAAACCACGGACCGAAGTCCGGGCAAACACACTCACACGACTATCAACGTGTACAACAGTGTGTGATATATGAGAAAGAGACTTTATAGAATGTAAGAAGGCTTACAGTGGGCTGCCAAAGTAGGCTTCTTAGACTTTAAATGGATAAAAACTCAGCTCCCGCCGGATAAAAAGTAGCTATATGTGAGCTAACTAATGTTTAAAGAAGAGGAAACACTCAAAAGATGTGTATGCAGAGTAAAATGGACAGGCTTCCTCGCTTTTTCCTTCTCTCTCTCTCTCTCTCAAACGGTGAACCCAAGCCTTGTATATATAGATTTGATGGTCACAGTACACACTGCATGATAGCCGCAGCTTGTACCCGCACCGGTCGTGGTGGATCCGAGCCTCGTGGGTCCCGTCTATCTCGTGAAGACGTGCGCATGCGTGCAATCGTAATGTCCACTCGAACTTGCAGAACTTCAATCCAAGCATCTGAACGAAGTATATTTGTACTTCTTCGGATCGCTTGTGTCGAGAGTTACATAATGACATGGATTAGAGGTTGTACGAAGTCAGGAAGAGGGGTCTATGCCTATGGTCTTCAAGCTTCAAATTCTATCCAAAGTACTGCCACACGTAATAGTCACTCGGGATTGTCACTCCTCGGTTCTTGTGGGACATTGTTGGATGTATGTATGTATGTATGAAGTGTTGAGACGACGTGCCATTTATCGAAGGAACAAGATGATGTTTGACTCCTTGCCGGGGTTATCGCCGGTTTGAGTTAAAAGTAGACGTTGCTCAGGGTTACAGCTGAGATTGGACCACTTGTTGGTATGCTGTGATATCATCTTGTTGAGATAGTAAGATGATGTGTTGACTCCTCACCGGGGTTATCGTCGGTTTAAGCGGAAAGCAAACGTTGCTCAGGGTTATATCTGAGATTGGACTGCTTGTTTGTATTCCTCACTGTCATCTGTGGGTATTCCTGTCTGCCCATTTTGTTAGTCCCGGATCGAGGTGTATGTCCTCGGCAGTGATGTCTCGAGCTCAAAGTCGATCGCATATGTTTGAAACAAGCATTTTCGGGGTTATCGTCGGAACTGCAATGGCATCCCTTGGGGCTATCACTAAGGATGGGGTTGCTACTCCTAGTGTTGTCTCTGGGACTGGAACTGAACGTCGCGGTGTTATTGTCGAGACAAGACTGTCCTCTTGGGGTTATCTCCGAGATTGGAAATGACACTCCCGATGTGTGTTCCGGGTTGAGATGATGTTCCCGGTTTGTGTTCTGGGTTGGAGCTAAACTTCTGGTAGTATCTGGCATGGATGTAAGTTGTCTTTCAAGGTTATCTCCAAAAGACAAATCTACCCTCGTGCAATGTTAGTAATAAGAGTGCAGAAAATTTTGAGTGTCTACAAGTAGGACTATGAAATGCATGGCCATGCTCAAATAGTGATTTGTTTCATATAGTCTACTCATTGATCAAGAAAACTCAGATTAAATTATGAAGAGTATGACACATTCCATGACTCGAGTTTAATCTAGGATATTAAGGTTAAAATGATTAAATTACATTGAAACATTGGTCACGAAAAAGTTGCATCAAATCATCGATCTTATTATTACTTGGGTAGCGAAAGATGCATTACTAGATGTCAGCTCACGCTTATAATAATTTATAATATGATTTTAAAATTATTGTCAACGTAATAATAACTTATAGGGTCACACACATAAAACGTAATTAAAAGGGAATTAATTTAAATTATAAAGATTTAAATATGTCAATATGATTGATAGTATTTAAATTAATAGGATAATTTTTATATAGGTATATTGATTAAGTAAGACTTAATTAAGATATATATATAAATTCGGATTTTTATTAAATTAGGTTTTGAATAATTCCTTTTAATCGCTATATATATGATATGTAGCAGCCATTTTAGGTATTATTCATTAACCAAAACCCTAGCCGCTCTTAGAGAGAGACTAAAGAGAAAAATTTTGAAAATCCTAATCCTTGGTGGCTAGTACCGCAATTCTATTCACTGCAGATCGTGCGATGATTCGCGGGTCGTTTGTGTGGATACCGTAGAGGCGCGGTTCTAATTGGATTACGTAAAGGATTCGAAGCCTTTTCAAAAATCTTTCATAATCGGTATAATATCTAAACCACTGAATTAATTATTTTCACATGGATCCTGTTTAGGGTTTTGAATTTGTTTTAAATTATTCTATTTCCGCTGTGCGTTTCTGTGTCGAAACCCTTCAAATTCTTCACCGTCCATTTCTTGTAGTCTAAGGGTTTCTTCTGCCAATACTTCCTTGACAATGAAAGGGCCTTCCCAACTCGGGTCAAACTTTCCTTTGGATTCATCTTGATTAGAGAGGACTTTCTTTAGTACCAAGTCATTCTCTTTGAATTGCTGAAGTCGGACTCTCTTGTTGTATGACCAAGAAATTCTTTGTTGATACAACTAACTATGAAAAATGGTTGCATCCCTCCTCTCATCTATCAGAGATAGCTGGTGGTATCGGTCTTGCAGCCACTGATCTTCATCTATCTGAGAATCCATTAACACTCTTAACGAATCCATTTCTACTTCTATGGGGACTACTGCTCCCATGTCATAGACTAATGAGTGGGTAGTAGCCCCTGTAGAAGTGTGTAATGACGTTCTATAGGATAGCAGCGTAAGAGGCAACAAGTCAGGCCATCCCTTATGATTGGCGGACATCTTTTGCATAATTTTCTTGATATTCTTATTGGTTTCTTCGACAGCACCATTCATTTTGGGACGATAGATGAAGGAACTGAGATGTTTAATATGGAACTTGCTGCATAATTCCTTCATCATCTAGTTGTTCAGATTCTTAGCATTGTCTGATACGATCACCTCTAGTTGTGCATATCGACATATTACATTTTTTATAATGAAACTAATGATTACATCCTTAGTGACTTTAGGAAAAGACGCAGCTTCAACCCATTTGGTGAAGTAGTCGATCATGGTGAAGATAAACCGATGACCATTGTTGGCTTTGGACTCGATTGGCCCGATCACGTCCATCCCCTACATGGAAAAGGGCCATGGTGAACTCATATTGTGTAGTTCGTTTGGAGGAGCGTGGATGGCATTTCCATGGATTTGGCATTAATAACATCTCTTGACGTGATCGTCACAGTCGGCTTTGAGAGATATCCAGTAATGCCTTATTCTTAATATTTTCTTGGCAAGTGAAGGATCGCTCATGTGTGGACCACAGACTCCACCATGGACTTCATCCATAAGTCGTTGGGCTTGATCTCTGTCTAGGCATCTCAGCAAGCCTATTCCAACATCTTTTTGGTAGAGTGCACCCCCACTTAAATAGAATTTCATAGCCATTTTATGAATTCGCTTTCTTTTAGCTTGACTTGACATAACGAGCGTAGATCTATCTCAGAGATATTCTTTTATATCCTGATACGAAGGTTTTTTAATGGGAGGCAGTTCATTTGATATGTCTCCAATGTAATTTGATAAATGGATTTTATATACGCAAATCAGTGTCCATTTCATGCTAATTTGTTGCTAAATTCTTATGTTCAAGTTTGTTTTCATTTGTTTTATGTTATTTTATGTGTAGGATGGTTGTTGCGGCATTTAACGTGTATTTGGAGTTAATTGGGATGATTTGGAGTCAATTGGTGCAAGTTTGGAATAAATCATGAAGCTCAGCAAAGGTTTTAGCAGAACAGATGCCCGCCGGGGCGGACCTATTTGTAGTGTATACCCCCGTCGGGGTGGGGGGTCTTCATCAGGAACTAGTAGAAGTTAGTTCACGGGCTTGAACTATTTAGCATATACACTCTCCCCCAAAAGGGTGCCAATTCCATCGACTTCTTTTGAGCTAGAAACTCTTGTTGGACATGGTTTCCAGCATATTGGATTGTATATGGACTCTACTTGATAGAGAATTTTGGCTGGGACTTGGGTGTTGGACATCTATTACTCAATTAACAACGAATTCAATAACACACAAGACACATTACGAGGATTAATCTTAGTTTTTCTAAGCAAGTGTTGGAGGAGTATTTCGAGGAGATTTTCGAGACAATTGCGATTTTAGGCTATGAGAAGGGTGTTTTTCAATATTCTTCTTCTTAGTCTATTAATTGTAATTGAAAGAATGATTTCTATAGTTTATTCAGTGTTTATTTCGTTTATGATGAACTAATTCACTTTTTAGGCTTATGATGGATCTTTGAGTGAATCGATGATTTTGTAACTTTGATTTCCAGTTCAATAATCTATTTCCAGTTTATCTATATTAATTTGAGCTTGAATTTATGAATTGCCTTATCAACAATTCTTTGTGGATTTGTATGGAATCGAGAGAGGATATTCAAATCTAGACTTAGTTAATATAGCATGTGTTCATGAATTTTGTGAATAGCAGAATCTTGATGAATGTTAAGGTAGAGATATGTTTGACATCGCATATAATCGGATAGAGAACTTAATCTTAAGCCTTCTTTAATTGTAATTCACATAGAGATATAGTGAGTTAGTTAATTAAGGTTTTTAACTTGTTTCTATCTTAATTGTGGATTTAAGTTAATACGGTATTAGTGCATTGAGAGGTGGTTAACTCTACATTCGCGTTCTTGATTAATAAACTGGGATAGTGAATTGAATTGGAATAAAAGTGTTAAAATCAGAGTGAAGCTTAAGGTGAAATCATAAGTCTAATTCTCCATTAATTGTTTAAAATTCCAGATTTTGATGTTTGTGAATGTTTTGTGGTAGTTTGTTATTCTTTAATTTAGAATCTTTAATTATAATTATTGAGTTGAATAGTTTAATAAAATTAGGATTAATAGGAAATTTGTACTTATGAGTTTAAGATTATTGCTAGTTGATCTCTGTGGGAACGATACTCTACTTATCACTTTATTACTTGTTGACCACGTATACTTGCGTGTATTGCGTATATAGATTTTACCCAAAATGTTTTTGGCGTCGTTGCCGAGGATACAATTTAGTATAGATCTTAATATTTTTACAATATCAGTTTAATTAATCCAGTTTTACTTAAACATTTTTTTTTGTTTTGTTCCTCTTATTTCAGGTGTTTGAAGCAATTTATGCAAACTCGGTCTAAAAATCCAGACTTGCTGCCTTTTGAGGACGACATTGAGAAAAGGTTCCAGAGTTTAAGTAAGTGGATCATGGAAACGAGGCAAGAATTTGAAACATCTAAGAAAGAAGAGGAAATGGCAGCCGAAGATCAGAAAGCATTAAGGGACTTCGCCACACCTAAGGTGACCGAATCATACCAAGCATTACCAAAGCCAATAATAGTCGCAAATACATTTGAAATCAAGCCTGGGATGATTCAAATGATTCAGAATTCAGTTCAGTTTGGGGGATTGGCAAATGACTATTAGAATGAACATTTAGTCAATTTTCTAGAGATTTGCGACACCTTTAGGTACAATGGGGTGTCGGATGATGCGGTTAGACTTCGCTTGTTCCCATTCACTTTACGGGACAAGGCGAAGAGTTGGTTGCATTCTCTACCGCCCGGATCAATCACTACGTGGGAAGACCTAGCTCAGAAATTCCTCGCCAAAATCTTCCCACCGGCGAAAACTGCAAAGATGAGGAACGAGATAATGATGTTTGAACAGCAACATGGGGAGTCGTTATATGAGGCATGGGAGAGATACAAAGAATTGCTTAGAAAATGCCCACATCATGGATTGCCCAAGTGGCTGCAAATGAACACCTTTTTACAACGGACTACATGGGAATCTCAGAACGAGTATTGATGCAGCGTTGGGCGGAGCATTCATGGCTAAGAGTTACGAGGAAGCCTACAATTTGATTGAAACCATGGCGGCTAACAACTACCAGTGGCCCACAGCTAGAATGACACAGGCAAAGGCGGCGGGAGGTTTAGAAATAGATGGTGTTACGGCAATACAAGCGCAGATTTCAGCACTTTCCAAGAAGCTTGATTCTATGATAGGGGTACAGGCACAACAGGCACAGCAAGTGGCAATTATATGTGAATTGTGTGCAGGAGAGCACCCAATGGATCAATTTGTGATTAATCCAGCTTCTGTGTAGTTTGTGGGCCACTATAACAGAATTCCACATAATACATACCAGAATACATACAATCAAGGGAATAGGAATCATCCGAATTTTTCGTGGAGCAACAACCAGCAACATCAAGCTCCACGACAGTCATATCCCCCAGGTTTTCAGAATCACCAACAACCGGTTCAACATCAGGAAAGGAAGTCAGATTTCGAGGAGATGGTGTCGAAGTACATAACTAGCAATGAGGCAGCAATGAAAAATCAAGCAATGTCCATCAAGAACTTGGAAAATCAGATGGGGAAAATCGCCTTAGCATTAAATAACAAGCCACAAGGGACCCTACCGAGTGACACCGAAAGAAATCCAAAGGAAAATCATGAGCAGTGTAATGCTATTACGCTTAGGAGCGGTAAGGAGTTGACTTCCAACTTGGATAAGAAAGCTAATCAAGAAGATAAATGTGAGGAAGAAGAAAAGGAATTAGAAAATAAATGTACAGAGAAGATGTTGAAAAAAGCAAAGGAAGATAAACAAATGAAAGTTACACCACCTGTGCTATTTCCTCGAAGGCCAGAAAGTGACAAGTTCAAGAACCAGTTTTCAAAGTTTATGGATATATTCAAACAATTACATATTAATATTCTGTTTGCCGAAGCACTTGAGCTGATGCCGAGTTACATTAAATTCATGAAAGACATACTATCGAAGAAACGCAAGCTCAACAACTTTGAAACAGTGTTGTTGACCAAGGAATGAAGTGCAATACTACAGAAAAAGCTCCCTCGTAAATTGAATGATCCAGGAAGTTTTATAATTCCTTGTGCAATTGGCAATCAAGATGTAGGAAGAGCTCTATGCGATTTAGGAGCGAGTATAAATCTTATGCCACTGTCCATTTACCGAAAGTTGGGATTAAAGGAAGCAAAACCAACCAATATTAGTCTACAACTCGCCGATAGATCAATAACATACCCGTTAGGAATAGTTGAAGATCTATTGGTCAAAGTTGACTCACTAATCTTTCCGGCTGATTTTATGGTAGATTATGAAGAAGATAAGAACATCCCTATCATCTTGGGACGACCATTCCTGGCGACTGGACGAACACTGATTGACGTGCCTAACGGAGAACTAATTATGAAAGTGTTTGATCGGGTAGTTAAGGTAAAGGTATTCAAGGAAATCCCAATCCCAACTGACAAGGAAGAGTGCGAATTGCTCGAGAATTCTACACGTGTCAAGTTCAGGGATTGAAAAGAGGATAGTGGTCTTAAGGCATTAATTGAGGATAGAAAGTCTAATTCATTATCCAACTTGCAAGTGAACAGGCATGAAATACAACAATGTTGGTGTTGCTCGATAAATAATCATCAGGCCGCAGTTAACCCAATCGATCCGGGATGAAACAGGAAGTAGTCAGGCTGAACGACTTAAAATCAAGCGCTAATTGGGAGGCAACCCAATCTTTAGTTTATTTCTCATATTTTTCATTCATATTTGATACAATATAGTTTTCATTAAATTACTAGGTAATAGAATACAATAAAAGTCTTGTTAATATCTCCATAATACATTTTGTTATCAACAATCCACTAATTCTCATGTTTTACATCGTGCAGGATGGACAAAGGTTCATGGAGTGACTTACATGAAGTAAAGTGGAGAAAACAGGGGATTTTGGCAGTGTACATGCTCACCAAGCAGGCCTGGGCCATACTACAACCCCTGCTTGTCGGGCTGGGTCACCTGACTTTAATAAGAGCTACCACCACGCCAGCGAGCTTCATAAGCCTTGCACCCCCCGCCGGGGTGGGGATCCTCAAGCCAAATTACAGTAGCCATACCCGAAGGGGCTGCCTTCTAAGTTAGTACCTCACGGGCGGGGGTCCAAAACTCAACAGACCGACCGATCAGATTATATAGCCTCTCCCTATGACCAATGCCCACTAATTCATTACAATTCCAACCACCACCCACTACCACCACTTCTACTCCCCACTACTTCCTTAACTCCATTAATCCCACCACCTCTTCACTCCACCACAGTATTCATTCCACCACCTCTATATATATATTACTACATCTCCTACCATAATTCTCACACAAATTGAAGTGGGCATTCCTAGAGGTTACTTGAGAGTTAGAGATGATCAAATTGAAAAGTTTGGGGGAGAGCTAAGGCAAGTCAAGCAATAGAGAGAACATGTCTTCGCAACCAACTTCAAAATGTCAAAGGGGAGATAGTTCAAGGTCTTCACAACAAACCCGGACCTTTGATCGCCGAAAATGTGTGAGTGCCGCCGCCGCCGACCGGTATGATTACATGCTTACCAAGGCCCTTACACCGGAGTAAGGGTTGGCACCAGATCCTAGTGATGGGGAGATGATGCCTCAAATCTATCAAAAGGGGTGGACAAAATTCACCGAAGATCCGAAACCCACCGTTATCAACATTGTCAAGGAATTCTATGCAAATGCTGAGGATAAAGCTCTATTCCACGCGTTTGTGCGAGGTCACTTGGTTCCATTCAAAGTCTTGGCGCAATCAACACCTACTATCAACTGAGGGTACCTCGCCACTGCCACTATGCTCACCTACGAGATTCTGATCCGGACTATGATGTAATAATCACGGAGATGACAAAGTCGGGAACATCTTGGATCAAAGGTCGGAAGGGAGGCACAATGTTCCATAGCAAGGACCTCAGCCTGTATGGAAAAATATGGTACGCATTCCAATGCGCTAAACTGCTTCCATCCCAACACACCTCGGACGTGACCAAAGAGAAGGCGTTCATCACAGGACGAATTGTGCAAGATTTCATTATCGACGTCGGGGCCATTATCTGTTTCTCCATCCACCGGTGTTTACGTGGAAATTTTTTGGGCGGCTTGCCACACCCAGCACTCATATGTGGGTTATGTCGCAATGCATGGGTGAGATGGTCCGACAATGAGCCAACACAAATGCCGCTCGCGTTGCTTGATTCTAGAATGATAACGCAGTATTCTGTATGGGCAAGAGGCGAATCACATCCACGTGGTCTGGGCTTTATTTTTCCGTCGGCTTCGGAAGATGAATTTAATGTTACAGAGGCATCGAAGGATGAGGATGAAGCTATGGGAGATCAAGGGGCCGAGCAGGAACCACAGATCGAGGCACTATCCAGTCCTCAGTTCCTTGAGTTCCAAAATCAAATGAATGCGCACAACAAGGCTGCACGTCGGGAAATGCGGCGAATCGCATTAAGGCAAGATCATATGTTTGATGCTATGAACGCATCTTTCGCCTCACTCAACACAACCCTTCAAAGCTTCAACCCAGCGGCCCAATTTCCATATCAGCAGCCCGTTCCAATGCCGAGGTTTCCACCAAGTGATTCAGACGAAGAAGATCAACAACCACCTCCTCAGACTTAAGCGATAATAGGGAAGTCCTCACGTACTTAAATTTGATTATTAATCCAATGAGGACATTGTATTACTTAAGTTTGGGGGATTTAAATTCATGTTTGCATGCATATGTAGTACTTAGGTTTAAATTTTGTCATTTTAATTTTAATGTTGCATAGTAATTTAGGAAGAATTGCATAGTAACTTAGGTAATTTTTGTCATTGCATGGTTTTTAGTTTTATAAATAGTGCATTTTGTTATCTATAAAAAAAAGAGTTAGTTAAATATTGTGTTTGCATATGTCCAGCAGTGTTGTAGTTCATGTTATTTGTGGGCCAATGATGAGATTGATAATAAGTTAAACAATACAACGTTGATTGCTAGAACTGTGATACAATTTCTGTTATGAGTCAAATCTTGAGCTCATTTGAAACTGGTATAGAAAAGGTTAGCACGATTAATAACCATCTTTGTTGACTGGTTAGTTCAAATTGATACATAAATAGTTTCTAAAGGATAATGCTAGAGTAAATAAGAAAACAACAAGGATAGACAATAAAGGCAAAAATTAGGCAAGAACCTAAGTTTGGGGGATGATATGTGGGGTATATAAGCTTTATATATATATATATATATATATATATATATATATATATATATATATATATATATATATATCGTGGCTAGTCTTGTTTGAGCCTTTGTTACTTGAGCAAGTATGCCCGAGGGGATTGTCTTTACACCTAGTGCCCTAAGGTCTTTTATGGTCCGGGAGTCGTTGGTTGAAAGCTCATAAGGGGTAATCACAAATTTAATGGGATGACACATTGCCATGATTATGTATGTATATATATATGTAAAAAAGATGAATAAAAAAACGAAAAATAGAAAATGCCCCCAAGAATATATATATATATATATATATATATATATATATATATATATATATATATATATATATATATATATAAGTATAAGTACCTCGTAATGAACACCGGATTAGTAATTGCTTAGTTTTAGTTGGAACTTGTCTATTTTTGGAATTTTTAATTTTGCATTGTATAATTCCTTCTAAGAAATTGGTTATGTATTGAATTTGAGTGTATAGAAGTTATCATGGATGTTGATCACACACGCGCACTATACCAGTGATGATGGCTTGAGATTTGAGGATTAAGGCAGAATTGTAGATTGGTTTTGGTGATTGATATTGTATAGTTGCTTGTTTTCGTTAAGGCCGGTGAGATAATCTTGATTTTGCAATACTGATGGATTCGAAAGATATAAATTAGATCATATTTATTTCATCTCGTTGCATTGCATAGCATGTAGTTGTTTTGTGCTCGAGGACTAGCACGGTTTAAGTTTGGGGGATTTTGATAAGTGGATTTTATATACGTGAATCAGGGTCCATTTCATGCTAATTTGTTGCTAAATTCTTGTGTGCATGTTCGTTTTCATTTCTTTTATGTTATTTTATGTGTAGGATGGTTGTTGCTGCATTTAACGTGTATTTGGAGTCAATTCGGAGGATTTGGAGTCAATTGGTGCAAGTTTGGAATAAATCATGAAGCTCAAAGAAAGGTTTTAGCGAGTAATGCATGTTCACGATTCGGGTATATTTATAGTGTATACCCGGCACGGGCAAGGTGGTGTCTTCATCGAACTAGCGAAGAAAGGTAGTCACGGGCTGCCCTATTTAGCATATACACCTTCACGGGCCTAAAGGTCAATTCCAATCGACTTCTTTTGAGCTTGAAACTCTTGTTGGACATGGTTTCTTGCATATTGGATTGTACATGGACTCTACTTAATGGAGAATTTCGGCTAGGACTTAGGTGTTGGACATCTATTACTCAATTAACAATGAATTCAATAACACACAAGACACATTACGAGGATTAATTTGAGTTTTTCTAAGCAAGTGTTGGGGGAGTATTTCGAGGAGATTTTTGAGACAATTGCGATTTTAGGCTACGAGAAGGGTGTTTTTCAATATTCTTCTTCTTAGGCTATTAATTGTAATTGAAAGAATAATTTCTATAGTTTATTCAGTGTTTATTTCGTTTATGATGAACTAATTCACTTTTTAGTCTTACGATGGATCTTTGAGTGAATCGATGATTTTGTAACTTTGATTTCCAGTTAAATATTCTATTTCCAGTTTATCTATATTAATTTGAGCTTGAATTTATGAATTGCCTGATCAACAATTCTTTGTGAATTTGTATGGAATCGAGAGAGTGTAAGACCTCAAATTATTAATAAATGAAATTTATTTTCCTCTATTTATTATTTTGAAATAGTAAGGGTTGATTTGATTAATGTGGATAGTTATGGGTAAAATACGCAAATATTTCGAATAAGCAAGTGGTTATAAAATATTCATTATCGTAGGGGATTATTCGTTTGGTCGTGGAATATTCAGATCGTCAGAATATTCGCAATTACCACGCCGATCTTTTGTGGGCCCCATAACTAAAGCGATTGGATGAAGAAAATGACAAATATAAGTTGTTTATAAATAACTACAGCGTTGTTATTCCGTTAATCTTGTTGGAATACCCGGGTTAAAACACACTAATACGCGTTGTTGAATAGTAAGCACACGACACCATTGCACCAATTATTGATTCTTACATAAGAAGGCACTACTCAATAATTGTTACAAGAATTACTATTCAAGATTTTATTTTATTGATTCAATAATTCTTTGCATTGATATTTTATATTACTTGTTGTTTCAATAAATTGTCATTACACATTTTTTCTATTATCGAGCTAATAATTCATATTATCTGAATAATATTATTAGAAAATATTATTGTCAATGTCTAGAAAGTTCTGTCTAAGGAGAGGTTTGGTCACCTAATTGCGCTCCAGTAAGGAGAAATCTTTATTGAAAGCCCTCTTTCCTAGAAACTACACGGTTGCAAAGATCTTGATGATTACAGAATATTATTTGTGAATAATTAATTATTGATTTATATGATGAGGAAAATATTGATTTTATGTGGATATAGATGGAGAAAATTTTAATGTGACAATTGTTGAAAATTAATATTTTATCTTTTCTGATTAAATAATTCATTTAAATATATTATTTTAATAATATATTAACGGTGATATTTTTATAATGAATGTGCAATATATGAGTATATGTGGAGGAGGAGTATTTTTGTTACCAAAAATATTTAAAGCATGTTTTATGTGTTCGGTGGACCCCATTTCTTACCGAAATTTGATTATAAATGTAAAATCGTCTGTTTATGGATTTCGGTCAATTTTTGTTTAGAATTTGGAAAAACTTTCTTCTGTAAAGTTGTAGATAATTGAATTTCCTATAAAAAATTGCGAGATTCTAATTTTCTGATAAAAGGGCTATTTATTATGAATTATTGAAGTTCCGAAGCTCCGAAATAATTAATTTTTGGAAGTTTAAATTATTTTAAATTAGAAAACGCGTTTTTCATTTTTGAAACTCATTTAACATGTGATTAGGAGGTCAATTCAGATTGTTAGTGTGCGATGAAGTTGTGGAAAAATTATAATATTAATTTATTAAATTTTCTACTTTGGTGTTCTAAGCATTTTCCTATAAATAGGTGCTTACGTTAGAATTGAAAATCACACCGTAAACTGAAGTTTTCTCTCTATATTATCGAGCGTATTCTTGTGAGTATTTTGAGTATACTTTGAGTATTGCTATACTGGCAAGTTCAAGTCATAGCCTATATTCGATTGTTTCAACTAGAAGTATCTTGTCTTTCGAGGTAAGGAATGTTATTTTATTCGAAAATGATATTATTTCTTCAATATCATTATGCCGAAATATTGGTTGGAAATTTTTATCAAATTTGGAACTTTTTCATGTCGTTACTATTCACGAGTTACTATTCATGAGTTACTATTCACGAGTTATTATTCATGAGTACTATTCACGAAGCGTGAAGATGTTTTTTTGTGAAATTTCTATCTTTTGGTGTCGGAGTTACTATTCACGTATAAGGCACTATTCACGTATACGGCACTATTCACGAATACGGCACTATTCACCGAAAAATGAAATATCTTCTTTTTATCCAAAATATCTATTATGGATACTAGCTTTGATTTTATCCATGTTTTAATCATTCTTGAATTTTACACTACTCTGATTACTTATGAAGTATTTTTGAACTTGGATTGTTTAAAATACGAATCCTTAATATTTGTTCTTTTGTTTCACTGGATTCGTTTCCTTTAAAATATTTTTCATCATCCTCGGTCCTAAATGATGATATTACTAAATATCTTTGGCACAGTGCAAAGATGAATGATTTTTGATGAACATCTTTGGCCCGTAGTGCAAAAGATGAGCAGTGTTGAGATGAACATGGTAGATCGATTAATATCTTTGGCCCGTAGTGCAAAGATGAACAGTGTTTAGATGAACATGACCAATCGATGAATATCTTTGGCCCAGTGTGCAAAGATGAATATTTGATTCCGGATATATATTGATTGATGTTACAGGATAAAAAATATCGACGATGAACTTTTAAATTCATATATAGAAGATAGTAGTTTGCATTCTCTACTTAACTCTTCTAATGAATTGTTGTTTCCGCTGCAGTTGTTGATTTAAAACTGGTTGTTTATTGTATTCTATCAGATTTTTCCCTATTGAAAACTAACGATAATTTTTTGTATATTATCTTAGTCATAATATTCTTTATTGGGCTAGTTAAGCTCACCGTTTTCTTTTTTGTTCCATTTTTCTTCTCAGGAGGCGAGAATGTAGCGAGTACTAGTCGGGGTATGGAATGAAGGTTCTAAAGAGAGTTGTTTAGTAGTCCTCACCATTTTTGTAAAATAATGTATCAATAATTGTGATGAGGATTTATTTGGGTATGTATATTGTCTAGAAGACAATAATTATATTTAAACTCACAGTATATATGTTGTCGTATTTTGCACGACAAATGTATTAATAAAGTTGTAGTTATTTATGTACCATGTATTTGGCGACTCGAATGGGTTGGATGGAATGGACCTATTTTGGGCGCCACAGTTGGTATCGAGCTTAGGATATGATCTCCATGAGAGATCGGGAATAGAACTAGGAGGGAGAGAGGTAAATCCTTCGCTAGTGTGTCCTACCTAAGCTTATTTGTTAGTTGGTTAGTATATAGGGATATTATGTGATATATTGATTTCCTTAATTAACCCTTGTTTTATGATGATGATTGAGAATGTCGACCGAGAATATTAATAGTGGAGTAAATGAGACCGTGGAGATACCATTGTGACTTACCAACGAGGAGAATGTGCAACAGTGGCAATGTACCTCCTGTGAACAACACCACTTTGAAGCGAGATGATGAACGAGGGATGTTTAGAAGCTTTTTGCGCTTCATGCAAAATCGAATTTAGGAGACTCGTGTTCAAAATACAGAGGAAATGATAGCAATTCACGGGTGGTCACAAAACAAGCGGTTCAAAGAGTTCGGACCACCGTAATTCTAGGGAAAGCGGATCCGATTAAGGCGAGACGGGTCAAAAAATTACCAAGATATTCGATGTCTTGGGATGCACTTGAGAACGAGAAGGTTCCATTCGCCACCTTTATTTTCCGTGGCGCGAGGCGATTCATCGATGGGAATCATGAAGCGTACCCATCCAAATCCACTCGGCATGTCATGGGAAGCGTTTGAAAGCGGTTCAATGACAAGTACTTCCACGAAAGTATTCGCCATATGAAGGAAATGGAGTTTATTAGATCGGAGCGAGAATAACATGACGGTGTCCCAAAGACGAGGCGAAGTTCATGGAGTTATCTAGGTTTGCACCTCATTTGGTGGAGAATAAGGAACGTATGATGCGGATGTTTACGAGAGGTTTGAAACCCGGATACGTCGAGATCTCATTTCTCATAAATTTTCTCTATTCGGATGTTGTCAACAGGGCTCGATTGTTAGAGCAAGATAACGAGTACGTTCAACCGAGGGACCATAACCGTGGATCATACCGGTGATAGCGTACATCGAATAACGATAACCAAATGGAGAAAGAAGAATATGGATAAAGGCGGTAACCACTCTGTGGTAATCGTGGCCATGAAAATAGAAGAAGCGAGTCTGGGAGGAGATTTTAAAAGAGGAGATTCAACAACGACCATGTGAAGACGTCAACACCAAAGAAAGAATCGGGTTCCAAGGGAGGAGAAAGACCACCTATCGATGTTACAAATCACGCGGAAAGAGGGACATATCACCCCAAACCGCCCACAACAGTTTTAAGGTATGCTATAATTGTAGAAAATAAGGACATGTCGCCGAGATTATGCAGTATCGAAACCCATCCAATGGGAATGGTGGCTCAAAAGGATGTCCCGAAAAAGTTAAAGTCAACGGTTCTCGGAAGAGCGTTTTTCGTGGTCGTCAAAATGCGAGGAACCCGAACGGTTAGCACGGTTAGTTAATTATAAATTCTTCCGTTTATACCTTACTAGATACCGGTTCTACCCATTCTTTTATCTCTTTGCTTGCGCCAACATTTGAACTTGACTACGGAGAAATTAGACTTTAACCTATTTATGGAGACTCTGTTAGAGAAACTTTCATTACATCCGTTGTTTAGAAATCTTGCTTGATTCAAAGGTTAGGCACTATCACATTACCTCGTTAACCTTATTTCTATAGAGATATTTGCTTTTGATGTGATTTTAAGGTTAACTACTCATCATGCCGAAATTGATTACTTTCGTAAGGTTGTTAGTTTTCATATTCTTAAGCAACCTGTTATTCGAATTCAAGCAATCAAACCATTGTAGTCAAACATTTTCATATCAAGCCATGAAGTCATTCGTTTATTACGGATGTCAAGTTTTCTTAGTCTATGTTATGGATTTGAATAAAGACACGTCAGATTTGAATAATATTCCTGTTGTTATTGATTTTTCCTGACGTATTTCCTGAAGAATTTCTTGGTTTACTCCCAAAAGACTGATATTAAATTTTGTATCGACTTTGAACCCGGTACAAAACTCATTTCTAAAATCTCATATCGAATGGCTCCTATTGAACTTTAGGAGTTAAAAATTCAACTATAGAATTTGGTACCTGAGCCTTTTTCTGGTGATTTCCTTTGTGGAATGCACCAAAGCCAGACTCTCCGTAGGGGACACCATATTCGTGCGATAGTAAACTGATAGGTGTCATTGTAACGTGCTATCCAAGGTTGGGATATGAGTCACAGTTGAGAACAACCTAAATCGGTAATCGAAATACGTAGCTTTCTAGGCTTAGTTGGTTATTATCGGAGATTTGTTGAAGGATATTCTTGAATCGCTATTCCATTAACGCAGCTGACTCGTAGAGATACAAAATTTGAATGGAGCAAGGAATGTGGGAAGAGCTTCGAAGAACTCAAGAGGAGACTCATTTCAGCACATGTTCTGACCGTGCCATCCTAGAAAAGTGAACGTGGTAGCTGACGTGTTGAGTAGAAGATCGTATACAAGTACGAGTACGATATTGTCAAAGACTCATTTCGTATAATTTATAAATAATAGAGATGGAGATGAAAACTCTAGGTACCCACGTGATGATATACGAGTATAATCGACTTTAATCGATAAAGTTAAAGCTGTTCAAGCTACAGACCTGGAGTTGATGAATATGAAGAAGAAGATGCAAGAAGTTGTTATTTCAAAAGTGAGAATCGGTGAGGTGAGGAAAGCTCAAACCTTCGATTTATTAATCCATTTGAAATTCTCGATCGAATAGGAACTGTGGCCTATAGACTCATTTTACCGCTAAGTATGACGCGTGTTCATAACGTTTTTCACGTATCGATGTTACGTAAATATGTGGACGACCTGAACCACGTCATTGAGTTAGAACCGGACGAGATAGTCGAAGACTTAACATACGAGGAGGTACCTGTCAAGATCTTGGATAGGAAAGAGCATGTCCTATGTACCGAGGTTATACCACAAGTTAAAGTTTTATGGAGAAACCATGCTATTGAGGAAATGACCGGGAGTTGGAAATGTAAATGAAAGCGAGATATTCTCATCTTTTCAAAACACCGTGCACGTCGTCCAATTTTGAGGACGAAAATTTCATAAGGAGGAGGTTGTAAGACCCCAAATTATTAATAAATGAAATTTATTTTCCTTAATTTATTATTTTGAAATAGTAAGGGTTGATTTGATTAATGTGGATAGTTATGGGTAAAATACGCAAATATTTCGAATAAGCAAGTGGTTATAAAATATTCATTATCGTAGGGAATATTCGTTTGGTCGTGGAATATTCGTGCTGTCGGGGAATATTCGTATGACTACAGCCTGCAGCTCTTTATGGGTCCCATAACTTGAAATTATTTTAAATTAGAAAAACGTTTTTTCATTTTCAAACTCATTTAACATGTGATTAGGAGGTGAATTCAGATTGTTAGTGTGCGTATGAAGTTGTGGAAAAATTATAATATTAATTTATTAAATTTTCTACTTTGGTGTTCTAAGCATTTTCCTATAAATAGGTGCTTACGTTAGAATTGAAAATCACACCGTAACTCAAGTTTTCTCTCTATATTATCGAGCGTATTCTTTTGAGTATTTTGAGTATACTTTGAGTATTGCTATACTGTGCAAGTTCAAGTCATAGCCTATATCCTGTTTTTCACTAGAAGTCTTGCCTCTTTCGAGGTAAGGATGTTATTTTATTCAAAATGATATTATTTCTTCAATATCATTATGCCGAAATATTGGTTGGAAATTTTATCAAATTTGGAACTTTTCATGTCGGGTTACTATTCATGAGTTACTATTCATGAGTTACTATTCACGAGTTACTATTCATGAGTTACTATTCACGAGTTACTATTCATGAGTTACTATTCACGAGTTACTATTCACGAGTACTATTCACGGCGTGAAGATGTTTTTTTGTGAAATTTCTATCTTTTGGTGTCTGAGTTACTATTCACGATATCAAACACTATTCACGTATACTACCTTATTCACTTAATCTGGCACTATTCAATTAAAAATGAAATTTCTTCTCTTTGTCCAAAATATCTATTATGGATACTAGCTTTGATTGTATCCATGTTTTGATCATTCTTGAATTTTACTCCACTCGATTACTTATGAAGTATTTTTGAACTTGGATTGTTTAAAATACTAATCCTTAATATTGTTCTTTTGTTTCACCGGATTCGCTTCCTTTAAAATATTTTTCATCATCATTGGTCCTAAATGATGATATTCTTTGAATATCTTTGGCCCGTAGTGCAAAAGAATCAATGATTTCTTGATGAACATCTTTGGCCCGTGAGTGCAAAGATGAACAAGTGTTGAGATGAACATGACCGATCGATTAATATCTTTGGCCCGTAGTGCAAAGATGAGCAGATGTTTAGATGAACATGACCAATCGATGAATATCTTTGGCACAGAGTGCAAAGATGAATATTTGATTCCGTATATATATTGATTGATGTTACTGAGGATAAAATATCGACGATGAACTTTTAAATTCATATATAGAAGATAGTAGTTTGCATTCTCTACTTAACTCTTCTAATGAATTGTTGTTTCATGCGATTGTTGATTTAAAACCTGGTTGTCTATTGTATTCTATCGATTTTTCCTCGTTGAAGACTAACGATAATTTTTGTATATTATCTTAGACATAATATTCTTTCTTCGGGCTAGTTAAGCTCACCCTTTTCCTTTTTGTTCCATTTTTCTTCTTCTCGGGAGGCGAGAATGTAGCGAGTACTAGTCGGAATATGGAATGAAGGTTCTAGAGAGAGTTGTTTAGTAGTCCTCACCATTTTTGTAAAATAATGTATCAATAATTGTGATGAGGATTTATTTGGGTATGTATATTGTCTAGAAGACAAGAATTGTATTTAAACTCACAGTATATATGTTGTCGTATTTTGCACGACAAATGTATTAATAAAGTTGTAGTTATTTCTGTACCATGTATTTGGCGACTCAGAATGGGTTGGATGGAATGGACCTATTTTGGGGGCGTCACAGAGAGGATATACAAATCTAGACTTAGTTAATATAGCATGTGTTCATGAATTTTGTGAATAGCAGAATCTTAATGAATGTTAAGGTAGAGATATGCTTGACATCGCATGTAATCGGATAGAGAACTTAATCTTAAACCTTCTTTAATTGTAATTCACATAGTGATATAGTGAGTTAGTTAATTAAGGTGTTTAACTTATTTTTATCTTAATTGTGGATTTAAGTTAATACGGTATTAGTGCATCGAGAGGTGGTTAATACTATGTTCGCGTTCTTGATTAATAAACTGGGATAGTGAATTGAATTGGAATAAAGGTGTTAAAATCAGAGTGAAGCTTAGGGTGAAATCATAAGTCTAATTCTCCATTAATTGTTTGAAATTCCAGATTTTGATGTTTGTGAATGTTTTGTGGTAGTTTGTTATTCTTTAATTTAGAATCTTTAATTATAATTATTGAGTTGAATAGTTTAATAAAATTAGGATTAATAGGAAATTGGTACTTGTGTGTTTAAGATTATTGCTAGTTGATCTCTATGGGAACGATACTCTACTTATCACTTTATTACTTGTTGACCACGTATACTTGCGTGTATTACGTATATAGATTTTACCCAACATAATTCTCATAGGTTGGTGCCTTCTGTCTTACAAATTTAATATCAAGAATTTTTCTCTTATTTGATACGTGGATCAAGGAAGCTAGTGTTGCTAATGCATCCACAAAATTATTTCTATTTCGAGGGATGTGGATGAAGGCTATTTCTTTGAACTCCATAGCCATTTTGATGACCTACCGATGGTGGGGCAGTAAATGCAATTCTTTGGTGTGATATGCCCTGGTGGTCTGCTTGATGACAAACTCGGAATCTCCAAAAACTGCTAATCATTGGATACTCATAGATTGGGCCAGTTTCAATCCCATTATACAGCCTTCATACTCGGTTGTGTTGTTAGTGTTGATAAACTGCAGTTTGATGGACATGGGATACTATTCTCTCGTGAAAGATACAATAACTACTCCTGCTCCTGCACCTTCCATGTTTACAACCTCGTCGAAGTACAGTTTCTGAAATTGGCATGTATCTTCTTAATGGTTTTGCTGAATTGTCATTATTCCATCATCTGGGAAATAAGTTTCCAAGGGTTCAAAATTCCCTGATGGTGCTTCGGCCAATTAATCTGTAATTTCTTGACCTTTGATTGACTTTTGAGTCACGTGGATGATATCAAATTGTTGAAGGATTAATTGCCATTTGGACAATTAACAATTTAACGTGGCTTAATGAATATATATTTTAGAGGGTCCATGCGAGATATGAGATAGGTTATGTGACCATGGAGATAATGTTGTAATCTCATGGTGGCCCATGCTAAAACACCACAGGTCTTTTCAATCAAAGTGTATTTTTGTTCACCGTTGCAGAATCCCTTGCTGAGGTAATAGATATCTCTTTCCTTACCTCTATCATCTTTCTGTCCTAGCATACAGCCCATAACATTGGCATTGACTGATATGTACATGAATAAGGGAACTTTGTCTCTTAACGGTACCAAAATAAGAGCTTCCACCAGTTACTTCATGATGGAGAGGAAGGCTTTTTGACAGTCTTCATTCCATTTTTCGGAAGAATTTTTCCTCAATAACTTAAAGATGGGCTAACAAGTTGCAGTGAGTTGGGAGATGAATCTGGTTATGAAATTGATTCTCCCAAGGAATCCCCGTATCTCTTTTTCTATTTGGGGTAAAGGCATCTCAGTGATGGCTTTAATCTTGGCGGGATCCAGATCAATGCCCCTGTTACTTACCAGGAATCCCAATAATTTATCAGATTTGACACTGATGGCACACTTGGCTGGGTTTATCTTTAAGTTATACTTGCGAAGCCGATTGAATAGCTTTCTGAGATGGTCGGCGTGGTCATCTTCCTTTCTGGACTTAACGACAATAGCATCCACATAAACCTCTATCTCCTTGTGCATCATGTCATGAAAAAAGGTCATCATGGCTCGTTGATAGGTGGCCCCAAAGATTGATAAAGTAGAAAGGCAATCGCTTTATAGCAGAATGTTCCCCAGGGTGATAAAGGTTGTTTTCTCTCTATCTTCTTTGGCAACCATGATATGGTGATACCCAAAGGAAATAGTCGACAAAAGATTACATGCCATAATATGATAACCCAAATTTTGGGTAATATTAAAATAAGAATTAAATAAATAAAATTCTTATTACATAATATGTTGTAGATGATATTATATTGCATAAGTGGGTATGAACTATGCAATATGTGATGTTTATGTTTAATAAATATATTGGTATTATATATTTATTATATGTAAATAAATTGTAGGGGTAATTTATTAAAGAAAATGAGATGGGCGTAATTAAAAAATTTATAATACTAAATTATTTTAATGTGGTGAATTAGTGGCATTAAATATATACTTAATGTATAACCACCCTTTTATTGAAGAAATCATGTATTACATTATTAGGCGTAATGTATGTATATTTTTTAATGTAGTAAGTATATTATTATATTTATTACGCTTAAATTGTTGAAAACAATTTATAGAAGGAAAAACAAAAGTAATTAGTATACAAGAATTATCAGATACTTTAAATAAATGATATTAAAATAAATTCTAGAGTTTAATTATTTTAATAAAGAAAAGATATTATTTTAATTATAATATCTTATTTACTGAATAAATTTCCATTTATAAGGTAAATATATTAAGTTATAAATTGATATAAACAATTTATAAGGTGAGAGAATAAATTTATTATTTATTTTGTATGTGTGATGTGAGTACATATGCAATATAAAGAATATTTGCAAGTTAATATATATATATATATATATATATATATATATATATATATATATATATACTATGAGAGAAATAAAATTGTTGGGGAACAATTTAAGTAATGTGGGAAAAAAGAGTAGGAGTTGAGCATATAATATTTCTATATACTTTACCCAAGAGTATTAGAATAAATTTTTATATAAAATTAATTTATATAATTAAAAAAAAGATATTATATTTATCGTAATATCTTAAGAAAGTAAATAAATTCTTAATTAAATTTATGATACTGAGGTAAGGATATTATATTATAATATCTTGGGTATATAAATAATTGTATTTACATAAAAAATTATGTGTAGCATATTTATTTTACAATTATAAAATAAATATGTAATGTGAGTATGTTATGTTATATTTTATACTCCCTCCGTCTCATAGTTATAGGCTGATTTTCCATTTTGGAATGTCCCAAAATATAGGCTATTTACTATTTATAAAATTTAGTTGGTTCATTATTTTACTTTTATGCCCTTATAATAAATATTCAACCATTACTTTTTTTTTGAACAAACAACATTCAATGTCATTATTTTTATCACCACATTTAATGTTGTTGTATTCTTAATAAAAGAATTCAACTTTTTAGGCTCAATAAATGAATTTGGAATAACATAAACGTTTTGTGATTGGTTGAAAGTTTATGTAGATTAAAAATTCATCTTTGGTTAAAGTTCTATTTTAATGGTCAGTACACGTTGATCAATTAAGTTGAGAGTTTCAGTGTGATAAGTAACGAGTAATAAACTTATTCATTAATTTCATATTAAGGGGTATATATGGAAAATTTGTATTAAAAATTGTCTTAAACTATGTGCCAAAAGAAATCAGTCTATAACTATGGGACGGAGGGAGTATAATTTATATATCAAAGATGGGTTAGGTAAATTATATGATTCCAAGAGGGTAAAATAAATTAAGGAGATTGATGTAGTAACTTATTTAATTAAATTAAGTTACTAAGATTGGGTAATTAAATAACTTAATAAAGTATGGAAGTTAATTATGAAAGTTAAGGGGGAATTGTGCGAGTTAAGAAAATCTTAGGGTTAAAAACCTAATATTTAAAACTTAAGAAAATATCTTAAGGAATATGCTAAGGAATAAAGAATATTCTGAAAATATGCTAAGAATATGTCAGGGGGTAATTTGCAAGCTTTTAAAGACGAGGGGGGAGACTATAGAAGACTTAAGTTGGGTGACCAACTTATAAGAAATTGAAAGTAATTTTTATAAAGCTAAATTATTTTAATAAATGAAAATGATGGTGTTTTATATATTATCTTATTTTAGTTGTAAGTAAGATAATATAAATGAGAAATATTATGTAATATAATATATGTATAATGTAAATATTGTGTATATAGGCAATAAAAGTAAGGTACTATATATACATACTTATATATTATTACCCATGTATTACATGCTGAAGCATAACAATTCGTAGAAGTCAGTATTAGAGAGTTAGGGCCAGGCAAAGAATAGAAGAAGAGGGTAAGGAAGTCAAAGCTATAAAGCCATGACCCTTCTCTGGCCACTTTTCTGCTTCCCTCTCCCACACTACCGAGCACCCCCATCCCAAGGCCAACTGATCTCCCTTGCAAACCCAGTCCAGTCCATTCAAGGATAAACAAGAACAGAGGTTCTATAGAACCCAAAGAACATTCTAAAGCTTCCTTTTATTTTCTGTTTCCACCGCCATCCCCTCTCTCAAATAAATTTCAATGTTTCATTTCGATTAGAGCAAGGAAAAGGTAAAGCTTTATGATTTGTGTGGTGAAGCTGGACTTTGAATTTAAGGATAGAAAGATCTCATAAACAAGCAAGTGAAAGGTATTATAAGCTTAGCTTGATTATATTTTATTACTGTAATGCAAGGTTTTGTCAAAATTGGTTCATATATGTGGTTAATGGTAAATTTATTAGTTTTTGTGTAGTGATTGTGTAATGCAGTATCACTACATATGCTTATCTATGATAATTGGTATATGAAAGCGGAACTAGGCGTGGCGGCTGGGGGCAACCGCCGATAGGATGGCGTCCAAAGTGAGGCGGAGGGGGCGGGACCAACCTTGTGTGTCTGCCCGAGGCGGCGAGCATCGCGCCTTTGCTTCTTCTCAGAAGTCTCCGATTGCCTCTTTAGTCTCTTCTTTTCTTCCTTCTTCCACTTTCGTGACCTCAGGCGCCACTACTCCCGGGACTACTTAAGCGACCTCGGTAGTCCATGTACCGTCATTGGCCTGTTGACTCTTTCAACGGTATCCCACCTTGAGACCAGACCTCGCCTCGGCCAAATGACGCTTTGGACCTTTGGTCCAAATGATCCATCCGAGTAATAATAAAGTAATTGATGAGTGTATTCTACAATTGATAATTTGATATAACGTGGTTGATGGTTGATTGGTAAATAATTGATGAAATTATTTGACTCTTAGCAATTGATTGGTAAACTGTAAACATGATTTTGTAAGTATTTCACATACAATTACTTGCACATTTTGAGTTCGTTCTTTCTTATTCATTTCTTTTATAATAATTTTTTTGGGTGGGTTAGCATATAAAAGACCGTAATCTGAACTACTGATATTAAATTCCTTAATTTTTATATGTATTTATTCGAGTTTTTATGTTTGCAATAGGAACATTTTTTTGAGTAATATAAAAATTAAACTGCTGCTTTGAGTTTTCCTTCAACTTATTACTTCTCTTCTCTTGAATCTAATATTATAGGGAGTCTGAAAGAGTGTGCTTTATAGGCTTTACATGCAGTGGCGGAACCAGAACATAATTTAAAGGGGGGCAAAATACATCAATAAAAAAAATTATTTATTGACGCTTGAAGAGCTTCTTTCGGTTGTACGAGTGAGGGCAGGCAACTATATCCTGCGAGTCTGCATAGTTTGAAAACGTCTCAAAATTTGGTCGTTTTCAATTATTGAAGAAATATCCTTCTCAATATAAACCACTAGACTGTCATTCATCCACTCATCTCCCATTTTATTACGCAAGTCAGTCTTGACAATTTTCATCGCAGAGAATACTCTTTCAATAGTAGCAGTTGCAAAATCTTAACCTCAAAGAATTAAAAGCCTAATTCTTGATGGTAGATCGATCGCTCAGGATATTTAAGTAGGCACTTAACAAAATCAAAACTAAAGCGCAGAAAATGAGTACACATAGTCAAACCCTCAAAGTTCTATAATGAATAACATTTCTATCTCATTGAAAGAAATAATTGCATCCTATCTCACAATCTTCTTAGTTAGTACATGGGAATGAAGCATGTAAAAGTCCTCATTAAGCAAACTTCTTTTTGTAAATCATAAAGGACAGGTTTTTAAAAGCGAAGAAATTTTTATTAGTATGTCCTATCCATAAATTTTATGCACACTAGTGCATAAAACAATCATGTAAAACTTTATAAAGCACACTCTTTCGGACTCCTATAATATTAGATTCAAGAGAAGAGAAGTAATAAGTTGAAGAAAAACTCAAAGCAGCGATTTAATTTTTATATTACTCAAAAAATGTTCCTATTGCAAACATAAAAAACTGAATAAATACATATAAAAAATTAAGGAATTTAATACTGTAGTTCAGATTTTTGGTCTTTTATATGCTAACCCACCCAAAAAAAATTATTATAAAAGAAACAGAATAAGAAAGAACGAACTCAAAAATGTGCAAGTAATTATATGTGAAATACTTCCAAAATCATGTTTACATTTTACCAATCAATTGCTAAGAGTCAAATCAATTGCTAAGAGTCAAATAATTTCATCAATTGTTTACCAATTAACCATCAACCACGTTATATCAAATTATCAATTGTAGAATACATTCATCAATTACTTTATTATTACAGGATCGACTAATTTGGACCAAAGGTCCAAAGCGATGGTGGCAGGTGGGCGGCGTGGTCTGCGTGGAAGCGGAGCGGCGAGAATCGTAAGCCGGCGGTGGGCGGATTGGTGGACAGTCAAGGTGAAAGCGATCCGAGGAGTAGTGGCGCCGAAAGTCAGGAAGCGAGGAAGGAAGAAAAGAAGAGACTAAAGAGGCGGTCGGAGACTCGGAGAAGAAGCGATGCGCTAGTGCCGCTAAGCCCTCACGGCACCTATGCAGGTTGGACCCCAGCCTCGTCCCCCGCCCCGCCCCCCCCCCCCCCCCCCCTCTCTGCTGGACCGCCACCCTACCGAGAAGCTGCCCCCCAGCCTTTAGTTCCGCCTCTGTTTACATGATTGTGTCTATGCACTAGTGTGCATAAAATTTATGGATAGGCATACTAATAAAAATTTCTTCTACGTTAAAAAACATCCTTTATAGATTTACAAAAGAAGTTTGCTTAATGGGACTTTTACATGCTTCATTCCCATGTACTAACTAAGAAGATTGTGAGATAGGATGTAATTATTTCTTTCAATGAGATAGAAATGTTATTCATTATAGAACTTTGAGGGTTTGACTATGTGTACTCATTTTCTGTGCTTTAGTTTTGATTTTGTTAAGTGCCTACTTAAATATCCTAGACAGTCAGTCTACTGAAGAATTAGGCTTTTAATTCTTTGAGGTTAATATTTTGCAACTGCTACTATTGAAAGAGTATTCTCTGCGATGAAAATTGTCAAGACTGACTTGCGTAACAAAATGGGAGACGAGTGGATGAATAGCGATCTAGTAGTTTATATTGAGAAGGATATTTTTCAATAATTGAAAACGAACAAATTTTGAGACGTTTTCAAACTATGCAGATTCATGAAGATACAGATTACTCTCTCACTTCATACAACCGAAAAGAAGCTCTTCAAGCGTCGATAAATAATTTTTTATTGATGTATTTGCCCCCCTTAAATTATGTTCTAGTTTACATACTTTGTATATGAGAATCAACAATAAAAGAAACTTTGAAAGGAATAAGGAAAGTGGTGAACTTGTTAGTTTATAAACCAAGTGTATAACTGATTTAACTGTGTATTCTATTGTTATGGGGCTGAAGTAGAGTAAAGGAGATAGGATGGTTGTGTGGACTTATAAGGAGGATAAAATAAGTTTATAATACAAACTAATAGCTATGAAAAGGGTGTCGGAAAAATGTGCACACAACTTACTCGATAAAAGTCTTAAGTTAACTGTTTTGGCTAAAAATCGAATATAAGATGGAATCAAGGCTTGGGACAGATTAGTATGTGATATGAGATTATAAATTGATAATTAGAATGACTAAGCATATAAGATTGGAACGAAACTCAACTACAAGCCAAAGTGAAAAATTAAAAAGTAGTATGTCAAGGCTACTTTAAGTGCTGTTTTGAGCAACCTATTGAAGCTGAAATGGAAAGGTTATAACTTTTAAATGCAATCTCATATGCTATGTAAAACATATTTAAAATTTGTTCTAATTTGGTATATGAGCTAGAAGTAATAAGGTCGTGAAATAAACATGTTAGAAACCAAAAAATTGTGAACTGCTGACCCTAAAATGAAAATTCGGGGTTAGATAGGATGTTTAGAAAATTATAGGCTTTTGGTATGTTATAGTACACTGAATAAGCTTTCTATAGACTCCGGAACGGACTAATTCTGACTTCAGAGCAACAAGTTATGCTCGTTCAAAACAGTAGCATTAAATCTGTCTAACAAACTCGGAGCAGTCCCTTTGCACGAATTTTCTGGAATTTTGTATTTTGAATTTGGAAATGGTCAAAGAATGAAAGTTGTAGCCTCGGAAGTTAGCTTCGTGAGAACTCAAGAATCGCTCAAAAATGTTTTGAAACGAAAAAATTATGACTATTTGAGCAAGAGAGGGTACAGTTGGAAAAAAATTGAAAACTGTTTCGATATGGCAGTTTTAGCCCTCTGTTTAACCTGTCTAGGATGCCCAAATTAGAAGAGTTATATTTTTAAAAATAATATGATATACCCTTTATAACATGCTAAATTTTGGTTTCCATTGGACTTATGATTTAGCAAACTAGAAAATGGAAAAGGAGGCCAGAGAGCAATATGGTTTGGCTGCTGCAGCTGGCCTGTTTTGTTTTAGTCCTTTGGGGCTGTTTTGAACACGAATGCAATAAATTGAATTGAAGTTGCTGGGATTTAGTAAGGATACAAGTAAGGATATAAAGTGCATATAACATGCTAAAAGTTATGGCAGTTGAATTGACACGTGAGGAAAGTAAATTATATAGAGTAAGAGGTAAGGGTTGCAGCCATGGGGCAGCATCAAGCAGCCACAACACACTATTTTGGCAAATGTGAGCAGCCAATTTGAGTTAGAAATATAATGTGAGGATTAAGGTGTATCAAAGTAGGAACTAAAAGAAAGGGTTGTTTGCCTAATGGCAAAGCAGCCTATAACCGATGATGGCGTCAGTGAAAATAGATGCTACAAAGAAATAATACCAAAGAATAATGAGCAAAGAACTAGTCACTACAGATGTAAAGAAAGACCACTTGTGGTTCTATTTTGTAGCATAAGTAAAGGGCAGCATATAACATTAGGAAACTGCTATGGCAGTTTTGGGGCAGCTCAATTTAAATTTAAAATGCAATTGGAGCTAATTAGTGAGCAAAGAAGAAGCAAAGCTGCTGCACATTTGCAGCAGCAGTGGTTAGTTAACTGCTAATGCAGTGTAAAGCCACACTAAAATTAATATAATCCCACAGTCAAATATAAGTGACTAATAGCATAAAGAAATGCTAAGAAACCGTTAGTGCATTTAAGTGAGCTACTAGACTCACTTAGTTAAATAGAGGAAACAAAAGGATAACAAGAAAAATTTAGCCTCAACATAGTGAAATGATAATAAGCCAAGCATAGTGAAATGATAATAAGCCCAATTAAATTATGCGAAAAGAATTGTTGAAGCAACAATAAAGGCTGCAAGATATATTTGGCCGAAGTGGGTTGTTTTCACATAACTAAGAAACGCATGATAAGTTTAAGCGAATAGTTTGACAATATAATTTGCAAAGCGATTGAAACTAAAAGTTCTACCCTTATGATATACAATCATATTTAATACATGAAATACTTTACGTATTCACCTTGAATACCTAAGTTATAAAGCAGATTGCAATGTATACTTATGGCAAACAAAAGAAGTAAAAGGAGTGTGAACTAATATCATGAAAAGTTCATGAACAAAAATTATGTCAAACCCTATGAAAGAAAGAAAAGTTTATTGTAAGAATATAGATGAGATATTTGAAAAATGTATCTTAAATATAGAACATGAACTAAAAACATGATGATTATGTGATATGTGAACATACAAGCTATATGACTTGGTTATTTGGCTAATATGCTTGTAAATGCAAATAATTGTGTAGGATCTGTGAGAATACACAAGTTAAGCTGAAATTATTCCAATAGTCTACGAACAAGGCAAGTTTCTCAGTTTATTTATGTGGACTTATAATTGCTATAGATAACTGTTAGCATGACTTATGTTTATAAGTATGTAATACCTATGAACTGCATTATTTGCTTTATGAATGATGAATGTCAAATTATGACTAATTATTGAATTGAGTCGGGGAACTCAATATATATGTGCAATGAATGGCAGGTACATGACATGTGTAGTATGCTATGGTGTGTATGTTGCTACTAGCAGGACATAAATGTGATAATGTATTTGTAATATGCTTGAACACCAAGAATATAAATGCATGAACTGAATGTGAAACCTATGTGCTACGTGATGCATGATAGACTGTTAGACTTGCTGGATCGTCGTGCTCAATCTTGCTTAATTTGCAAGTTAAAGCTATGATGCGATCTATCATGATTAGGATCGCATGAAAAGAAGATTAGTGATTTAATTGAGAGTGTGTTGAATCATTTGATGGTATTTTCATGTGTAAATCACAGATGTGTAATTTTTTAATTATTCAATAGATGAAGATTATTTGTTCTAAAAACGGGATATGCTTGAAAGAATGAATTGTATATATATACTCATATCTACTCAGGCTAAAGAAGTCATATAATAAATATGATTCTAGTATAAAGAAGAATTGTAAAGGTTGCGATTCAGAGAATGAATGAATGGAAAGGAAAAAAAAATTATTTCGTATTTTTAGCTATTGTAACATTAAATAATGTTTTAAAGCTAGAACAAGATAATATTAACGGACAAGATCGGGAGAGAGAAATTGTCTCAATTTTGGGGTCGTTACACATACTACGCCATGTTGTCTATTACTATGTGGATGAAAGGTACTGGGAAGTTATCTTTGAGACATGCTTTGTTCAAATTCTAGTAGTCCACATATACTCGTACCTTCCCTCTGGGCTTAGGAACATAAACTATATTGGACAGTCATTCAGGGAAGGTTGATACCATGATAATGTCTGCTTTGAATAGCTTGATAACTTCTTCTTTGACCTTTAGACTCCATTCAGGTTTTAGTCTCTTGAGTTTTTGTTTAACAGGCTTGAATCCCTCTTTAATTGGCAGTCGGTGGATGACAATGTCGAGTGAAACAATGACTATGTCTTCATGTGACCATGCAAATACATCTTGGAACTAAGGTAGGAGTTCAATCGGGTCGATTGTTTGGTTTGGGGTAAAGGTCGTTGCCTAATTGGATTTCTTTAGGATTTTTTAGGTTTTCGATATTGAGGATGGTGGTTTGATCAAGGTTTGGTTTAGGTTTATCTTCGACCCATTCTCTGATCTCCTCAGGCACCTCATAGTTATCTATCTCCTCTTGATCGATCCCCATCAGGTCAGAGTCCAGCTCTACATAAAAGTTGTAGTCATTGCTGAGACTTGGCATTTGATCAGCAAGGCTAAACAAATCCAAACTTGGAGTCCTGAAAACAAAATGCTTTCACTTATTATAGGAAACTACTTAATAATACAAAGTATTAATGAAAGAATAACAAAAGTAATTGTTAGTACTATGCAACAAAAGTAAGCAGTATATAATATCTACACTTCAGGGCAAATGAACTTTCTGCCCTTTTACCCTTTTCGGCAAATGCAAGGAGTGTTGCTCCAGTTGTCTAGGTTCAGGTCTTTGTTGACAGCTGTGATGAAAGGATGGTTGATATCCTCCTCCTCTTTGATAATGACCATGACTGTATTCATATCAAAGTCGATACTTTTCTTTGAACGATTCTCCTTAGCCCTATTTATGCGAGGGATCAGGATTTGATCTTCTGAATTGTCATCATCTGGGATATCCTCGTTCAGACCCTCAGCATGTGCTAGAAAATGCATCTTTGCCAATTAATCTTGCACTTCTTATAGTAATCTTTCATTCCTTTCCCTGTTTTCCTGAATAGGAGTCTGAATTTCCCTTTCACTGACCATTTTAACCTTAGGAATCAGCATTCGTGATACAGTCACAGGGATTTTCCTTGTTGGTTTCACTAATCCTGCATGAAATGATTGATGCTTGTGTGGGTTCTTGTGATTGGATCCATAGCATAATCCAGCCTTTCTTGTTTGACTAGATATTTGAATTGGATGTTTGATCCCTTGATGATTTTTCCCTAGCCTTTTTCCAAGACAGAAATCCAAAGACATCATTTCTTTACCGACGGACATCACTTCGGAAGAAATCTTTGGCTTCAAGGCTGGGACCCTGATAGGTTGATAGTGAGTGTTACTCACTTTAATGGCTTGAAAACTGGTTGGCTCAACGCCTTCATTCTCCCCATAGTTCCATGGGACTCTTTTCAGGCTTATAAAGGGATACTACGGCCTAAATGGCAACATCAAGGGTTCTGGTGCAGCCACTTTCAAAGGATTCTTTCCTCCTTTGTCCCCTTTTCCTTGAATTACTAGAGGCGATGCAAACAAGTCTCTTTCAGAGGATATGACTGCTATAACTTCCCTCCATCTTTATGTTCTAGAAAAAAATATCCCCTCTTCTACAGGTAAGGTACTACCGCTATTTACCATTTGTGTAAGATCTCGACTTTTATGAAATAAAATTCTAATTTAATTTATGATTATTATTCTAAAACTGTAAAATGTTAAATTGATAAATGGTCAAATGGACAATTAATTGAATAAGTGAGTTAGTAAAAGAGGAGAAAAGAAATTTTGGGAGGGAATGAGGCCGCATGTGCGGCTGATTGCTAGAAAAATAGGGGAGGGAGGAAATTGATTAGGGGAACATGTGGGGAAGGGAGAAAAAGAGAAGGAAGAAAAGAAAGAAAAAGAAGGAGAAAAGAGGGAAAGAGAAAAAGAAAAAGAAAAAGAAAGAAAATAAAAGGAAGATAAGGGAGGAGACTTCCTCCACTCATTCCATTTTTTCCACTAGGTTGGAGAAAGCGGGAGTGGAGAAAGCGGGAGAATAGAGAGAGAGAGAGAGAGAGAGAGAGAGAGAGAGAGAGAGAGAGAGAAGAAGAAGAAGAAGAAGAAGAAGAAGAAGAAGAAGAAGAAGAAGAAGAAACTTGAGATGAAGATGAAGAATGAGAAATAAAGAGTAAATTAAAAGAAAATGTATTTTTAAAATCTTTGATTTATTCTTAGATTTAAGTTTTTATGGATTTTATGTAAAGGATACATATTTATGTATGTATTGAATGATTTAAAACTTTCATAAACATGAATCAAATGAGAGAAATCTAGAAATCAAAAGAGGAATGAAAAATCTAAATTTTCAGAAAAATTAGTTTACTACTTGATATTTGTAAAATTCATAACTCTTTGTGTATAATGAGTTAGGAGATGAGCCATATATCAAAAGAAAGCCCTAAAAGTAAGCTAAACAGAAAAATTAGAATCACTTAAAAATTTATTGTGGATTTTTCGTGGTAACTGTTTGAATGAAACTGGTCCAAAGGACTCATAGTTCGAAAAATCAGTGTTCTTAAGCTCTATTGCGTGAGTTATAATTTTTAATCTGGTCGTTTGATTGTAATTTTTGGATATATTATACATATATAAGTCGAGTATATGTCCACAAATTTTGAACCGTTAAAGATTAACGTATGATTTGTTATTAATTTTAAGAGGTGACTAATTTAGAATTTTTGTAGCAGAATTTTTCGGTAAGCATGTTTCTCTATGTTAGATGCGGAATTTGGAAAAACTTTCTTCTACAAAGTTGTAGATAATTAAATTTCACATGGAAAGGACATATGATCCATATTTTTCTGATAAAAGGGCTAATTATTATGAATTATTGAAGTTTCTGAATTTTGGATTTTATAATTAAATAATGAAATAAATTATTTGGGCTTAAATATTTTTACAGAAATCTTATACTATTAGTTTAGAATTTTGTAAATTTTAAATGAATTATTGAAAAGAATAATTATTGTATTTTTAAACTATTTATAGTTAGTTTGAAAATAGAAGAAATTTATAAAAATTCTATGATTCGATTTAGAAATTATGAAACTTGGTGAAAAATCTTATAATATTATTTTATAATTTTTGGACAGCTTTTGAAAAATTATTGAATAATGAAGTAACTATTGTATTTTTTTTTAAGTTATTTATAGTTAGTTTAAAAATAGAGGAAATTCATAAAAAATTCTATAAATGGTGGAAAATTATGAAATTTGGTAAAAAATATTATAATAATATAATATTAATATTGATGATGTTTTAAAGATATAAAAGTATGTGGATCGTTAGTATTTTTATTATGAAGCTATTAAATGATAGTTTTTATAAATAAAAATAATTATAGAAAATTGTCGGATAATTCAAAAAATGTGAAAAATATATGAAGTGAACAGTTTGTCAGGAAATATTTGTTTGGTCGGGGAATATTCTTTTTTTCGGGAAATATTCGTACGATGGTGCCGAATTAACCAATCATTGGTGGGCCCTATAACAGAATAACTGTCGAATAGGGAAAGCGACAGAAATAATATTTTTATAAAAAATAACATCAAAACTTTTACCTAAACTGTTGAAATACTCGATGATAAAAATACAGTAATACGCGTGATTTCACAGTAGTACTCGGTATTCCACAGTAATACACGGTATTGCACAGTAGCACACGGTATTGCACAGTAATTCATATTATCGATTCTTACATAAGAAGTCACTCAGTATTTCTTTCGATAATTGTCACAGTAATTATTGCACAGTAATTCATATTATTGATTCTTACATAAGAAGTCACTCAGTCTTTCATTCAACAATTGTCACAGTAGTTATTGCACAGTAACTCATATTATTTGATATGATATAATTATACCAGTTGGAAGTATTGTGAGTCTATGTTAATAATTGTGAATAATTATTGAAAGATTGAAAATGTGTAAATAATTGATGAATAAAAGGTGTTGATTAAAGATAAGTATGATATGCAGATGTTTGTTCAATTATTTTCTTTTTACAAAAGTAAGTCTGGCATGACTTGCCGACACTCTACTTTTCCTAAAGTAGTATGAACCACAACTCTATTATTGAACAAATTTTGTTAGAACGTGTACAAGTGGATTTAATTTTCTCTATGGGACCATAAATTCCACTACCATTATTTTATGCAGCTCATTTGGTTATTTTGTCAAAGCGTGTGTGCTAATTGTTTCTTCAATTTTCAGTATAAATAGGTTGCTAGGTTGAGCAACTAAACACACACCATCACTACACTAAAAATATAAAATTCTTTTACTACAATATTGTGAGTATAATATTGTGAGTATTTCTGTTGAGCGTAAAGTTACTCCAAGTGTAGATAAGGAATGCAAGCATTGTTTAAGTTGATCAATTTCACATAAAGCAGAATCAAGTCACATGTTTAAGGAGTTGTTCTTCGAGACCTATTTCCCAGAGAGTTCGAAGAGTCAGCTAGAGGTTCAGTTTTTGGAACTAAAGCAGGGAACGATGTCGGTGTCAGAGTATGCCACAAGATTTAACGAGTTGGCGAGGTTTGCACCATATCAAGTCAGCATAGATGAACACAAGGCGAAGAGGTTCGACGGTGGACCTGAAACCTCGGTTATGCATAAAGGGGTTTCCTATTCCAATTGAGGACGTTTGCAGCAGTGATGGAGAAAGCAATTCTCGCTGAAAGTGGAGGCGAGGCAGTAACAAAACACAATCAAGAGCAGAGGAAGAAGAAGAGTGAAGGTGAAGTTAAGAATGGTGAAAGTAGTAATGGTGGAAGTGGAAAAAACAGTTTGAAGAGGAAGTGGAATGCGAATGGGGGAGCTGGAAATCAGCAAAGAAACCAGCAAAATAAGAAGTTCGAAGCATGCGCTACGTGTGGAAAGTTTCACAAGGGTGTGTGCTTGATGGGGAAGCGAGTATGCTTCAATTGTGGCTAGGAGGGTCACATCGCCCCAAATTGCACTCAGGCTAAAAAGAATGTGTGCTTCACGTGCGGGTCCAAGGATCACTTTGCTCGTGAATACCCTAAGAAGAGATCTGGTGAGGCAAATGGAAGCAAGGGAAATACTAGTGGAGGTGCGCTGGATATTGCAGGACCAACATCAACAAATATGCCCACAACCAGAACCTTCAACATGACGGTGCAGGACGTGGTGCAATCAAAAGATGTCATGTCAGGTATTATCCCAATCAATGATATAGATGCATATGTATTATTTGATTCGGGTGCTATTTGCTCGTTTATATCTGATGAATTTATTAAGAGGTTAGAAATACCTTGTGAAGAGTTGAAATTCCCTTTAAATATAGAAATTACGAATAGGGAGGTGATTCCTGTTAGGTTCGTGTACAAGAACTGTAGGGTGAACATTAAGGGGAATGTTATGAAAGTAGATTTAATCTTGATAAGTTCGATGTTATTTTGGGAATGGATTGGCTGTTCAATTATGGAGCGATAATTGATTGCCAAAAGAAGTGTGTAAACCTTATGACCCCGTCAAATGTAGTTTTTCATGGTAGCAAATCGCCTAGACAAATGAAATGTCTGACGATGATGCCGGCCAAAAAGTTATTTAGTCAGGGCTGTGTAGGGTATTTAGCTTACATAGTCGATACTCAAAAGGAGAAGGGTATGAAATTGGAGGAAATACCAGTAGTTAGGGACTTCGTGGACGTGTTTCCGGAGGATTTTCCAGGACTTCTGCTTAACCGAGAAATCGAGTTCGTGATCGACTTAGCGCCAGGAACCGCTCTGATATCAAAGGCCTCGTACAGAATGGCCCCGATGGAAATGAAGGAACTAATGGTACAACTGTAAGAACTGTTAGAAAAAAAGTACATTCAGCCGAGTGTGTCACCGTGGAGAGAACCGGTGTTGTTCGTGAAGAAGAAGGATGGGTCAATGCGTCTTTGCATTGATTATAGGGAATTAAACAAGATCACTATTAAGAACAAATATCCGTTACCAAGAATAGATGACTTGTTTGATCAATTGAAGGGTGCTAGATATTTCTCGAAAATAGATTTGAGAAGTGGATATCATCAATTGAAAGTAAGGAAAGAGGATGTACCGAAGACGGCATTCCGAACTCGGTATGGACATTGTGAATTTTTGGTGATGTCTTTTGGTTTGACAAACGCCCCTGCAGTGTTCATGGATTTGATGAACAGGGTGTTTAAACCATTTTTAGACAAGTTTGTGGTGGTGTTCATTGATGATATTTTGGTGTACTCTAAAACTCAAGAAGAACACGTGGAACACTTACGTCTGATGTTGGAGACGTTAAGAAAGGAAAAGTTGTACGCAAAATTCTCTAAATGTTAATTTTGGCTGGAACGTGTACAATTTCTTGGGCGTGTAATTGATAAGGATGGGATTTCGGTGGATCCATCAAAAGTCGAAGCAGTGATAAATTGGGAACAACCAAGAACTCCGTCAGAAGTAAGAAGATTCTTGGGTTTGGCAGGCTATTATAGACGGTTTATCCAGGATTTTTCCAAGATTGCCACTCCGTTGACAAATTTGACCAGAAAATCTGTAAAATTTGTTTTGGACAAAAAAGTGTGAGGAAAGTTTTCAAGAACTGAAGAAGAAGTTAAGTGTGGCACCTGTGTTGTCGTTACCAGATAATACAGGAAATTTCGTAGTGTATAGTGATGCTTCACACAAAGGATTGGGATGTGTCCTTATGCAGAACGGCAAGGTTATTGCGTATGCATCAAGGCAACTGAAAGATTATGAAAAAGGATATCCGACTCATGATTTAGAGTTGGCGACGGTTGTGTCACTACAAGAAAAATGGCCATCTGCGACCAATGATATCAGCGACCGCACTATCTCGGTCACGATAATAGTAATAATGATCGATATCTCGCGAATCGATAAGGATTCTCGTCGCTAGTATATATCCGAGACCGCATGCGGTCGCTGATCGGTCGCTGAGAAGAATTTCCCCCCAAAAATTTGGTGCGAAACTTTGGCGCGCATGACCATTTAGGTCAAATGACCGCACGCGGTCGCCGATATATCCACATCATTAAAACTAGCGACCGCGTCACGGTCACCGATGGCGGTCATTGATTCTTATAACCTCAATCGATTCAGTTCGCCGATCAATACGTAAAAGAAAGAAAAGAGGAATACGTATCAGGGAGAAGAGGGAGTAAGGGGGGAAGAGAAGAGGGAGGGAGACTGCCGACCATTGCCAACCACTGCCGACCATTATCGACCACCATCAAGGCCACCGCCGCACCATCGCCGCACCACCAACCGCATCCACCACCCCAGAACTCCCCAATTAATCCCTAAATTAAACCGCACATATTATTCTTGATTAAATGGCAAGAGTCTATGAGGTTGATGCGATGAATCGCAAATAAAAATGATTGGATTTGAAACCCCTAATTGATAGTTTGTGTGAGCTTAATGTTTCATTATAAGGTTTCTAAATTACTAGTCTTTCTTGAAATTGATGTTTCCAGTGTAATATTACCATATTTAAAAATCATTGCTTGTGGGTGAAAATAATTGCATACTAGTTATTGATTAAATTGAAAGATGAAATGTGTTATACTTTCTCCGCTAAAAATTGACTTCAATTTCTCCTTTTGATGTCCAAAATGAGGCTACCGTTAAAATTAATGTGCTTCATTCATCATTGTTTGATTATGATGTTGACAATTGGTTATGTTAATGTTGAAAACATTAACTTTCTAAATATTCGACTTTTGATGGTGGATTATCATTTTGAGGCATAATTTTAGTTAAAGTATAATGCAATGAAGTATAATTTCATGACTTGTGCTACTATTATCTTTCATTCTCATCCTAATTTGCTTGTCAATTTGAAGAAAAATAGTTGGGATTGTCTAGTTTCTTTTTCAAGTTGGTGTGTTTATCCTAATTGGTTAGTGAGATTTATGATTACATGGAATTTATAAAAGATGTTGGTACTTTGCATAGTATAGCTACTTATGTCCAAGGTAGGAAAATAGTGCGACATCTGATTTGTTTTGCTTGAAGCATTTGACCTTGACCCTTGTATGCTAAATCGCCAAAGGTAATCGCTATGTCTTTCCTCTTGATGACTCAAAGATTAACCGCTCTGACTTTTAAGTACATTTTGTCCAATCGTTCTATTTGCCTACTTAGTGTCAATTCTTGAGTAAGATACCTAGGCACAATTTTATGTCTCAGAAGGTTTTATAAAAGGTTTGTCCTTTTGACCGTGATACCATGAAGGGTATTCTCAATGAGTCCTTAAACATTAACTTTCGTCCCTTTTTCTCGTTAACATCTTTTGAACATTGTTTTTAAACAACAGATATGGGTTATGGGTTATTGTTGTCTAAATTGCTTAAGTACTTGAGTTGTACTTAGTTTCACCCCAAAGCCAAGTTCTTAAAATAAGCAATTTTGTGTCTCATTTAGTAATTCCTCCCAAACCTTTGTATCTTTTCAACAAAATGAGAGTGACTCAAATGGACATACTAATATGGAGAGTCGATTGTAATTTTAAGCAAAGATGCAACATATTTTTTTGTTTGAAAATCGAGCTCCATCCAAGCACAACCGCAGAAACTTGATTTCGACAATCACAAAGTCCGTAATACTTTGTCAACTCTTGTGGGCGATTTATAGGTGTTTAAAAATAGAAGCCTACCAACCGTTCTTTGGATAGTCTTCTCCTTATGGAATATGTGTGTATATATTGACTTTTCTTTTTATTTCCTTTTACTTATAGTATGCGAGATAAGCATGCATATATGTATTTCCATGTATTATATGTCTTGGTTTATTCAAAGATACATCGAATATGTGGTTTAAATCATCTGGCCTACGTAATTCCATCAGGAGACCTAAAATATAAACTATGCTATGGAGTTCCTTATTATCATTGGCATCACATCTCTCTCTATCTCTCTCCTTCGTGTTCTTTTCTCGCACTCATAAGCTCATACACCTCGACACCTTTCAATTTCAAATTGGTTTATATGCAGACACATTGTGAATATTGTACTATAATGCTCATACATTTATGCTCATACATTGTGAATATTGGATTCTCCTAAATTGTGCCTTGAATTATAGTTGTGCACATTCTGTTTTGTGTGTTGGGATTATATTTTGCTGAAATTGGTCAAGTATGCATGCCCTCGTGCATGTGGATAGTCCATATTATAGGGGAGACTCTGCCGAATTTTTTTCATATATAAGTCAAATGGCCATATAACTTGAACATGAGTATAACATAAAACATAACTAGAAATTAAGTTTATCCATAATTCAATCAAGAAGAAGGTTCAAAGAAGTTTTTCCATAATTCACAGTCGAGAAGATAAAGAAAATGACACACTATTAATATGTATGCTATAAGTATGACTTAGCTTAGAATAGAAAGAAAATGAAAAGTACAAACACAAACACAAGCACTCTTTTCAATCACACTATTAATGAGTTGTTTCTAAAATATCCATACTTGTCTAAATCTTCATATATAAGTTAAATGGCCATATATGCATTCGTGTATATGTGATGGCAATGAGTATATGTGATGTTTTTGTTGTGTTCGATATGGACCCTCGAATCATATATAGGAATGCTTAAAGACCATATGTGTTCTATTGTAGGTATTGGGGATTTGTGTGACTAGTGTTGTTAGATAGTGAGGAGTACATACATTGCCTATAGATAACATGTAAAAATGGTTCCCTAAGTTAGTTAAGGTCTACATGGTGTGTTGTGCAAATTCTTGCTTAAAAATCATTGAAAATAAGCTTTATAGAACAATGAACACTAAAATAGTGAATCACCAATTTAAGCTCTCTTTTCAAGCCTAAAGTGAGCTTTGATAAGTCAAAATGAGTTAGATGATTAAATAAAGTTTGGTGATGCTAAAAGTAACCTTAAGTAACTTAAATATATACGCCTAGACTATCCTAGTGGCCTAGACTATCCTATCCTATTGTCTTTTTGTTTACATACAATTACATATCCTGATCTTCTCTATATCCCTGACATGTTTATGTACCTTTCATTTATAACTTATACTAACATCCTAAATTTTTTATTTATAGATGTCTTCCGAACTCGCACCTGAAAGCGCCAGGTTGGGTCAGGCCCTAATCATGTGTCAAGGCCCCGCTAATCCGGATGATCGCATTCTTATACGTATCCGTCCTCCTCCGAGATAAAGACGTAAGTTAAACATCGTATATATATATATATAAGGGTTTTAATATAAATTATTGTATATTGTAGTGATTTTCAAGATAGTAAAATTGTGAAGTGCATTTCACAATTATAAGCTTACGTAATCGCCTACGCCGGTGATTACGTAAATGGGCGAGCACACCTCTCGCCCATAAGGATCTGATTTAAAATTTGAATTTCGTATATTTTTTTATCACTCGATAGATAATACATAGTTAATCAAATAATATTGCTTAGTAATATAACAGCTTTTAATATTATTATTGTTATTTTATTTGCGTAAACGATATAGATGGGACGACGACATGCATCGCTTATTCGCACACTATTCGCGTAAGTGCTACGCATTTAACTAAAGATAATTTGAACAAGGAACGACAAAAAGCCTCGCATGCAATGCCGAGATTGACCATCCAGATGTGGTGAGCAAGATATGTGCATGAGCATAGCCCTCGTGGTGCGCAAGTGCGCCTTACCCGTATGGGTGCGATGTGTGACCACCAGGGAAAGTCGAGAGTCGGGTTAAGAGGCGCAAGACTTGCCGCCTCGAATGCATCCTCGTGTGTATCGAATTTACGGAAAAGGCAAAAGGCACGACGGGGCGGAAGATATCACACCGCAACACATTCTTTCGCCGGATACGTATGTTATGTTTACTGATCATCTTTTGTAGCTAAAATATCATATGTTTACATAATAATATGAGGAAATGAACTATAGGAGTCTCAGTCTCAAGGTCAACCTATCAATTGGTTGATGTGTATGTACCACCGTGATGGTCTACACCGAAGTCGCTCGATATAAGCGGTAATAAGTTCACTTTATCCTAATATGTTTGTTTATAAATTGTAACGACCTTCTTTAGTATTTTTTTTTATTTTTTTAACTATTTAATTGTTCATCTTCTGATAGGACACTTATAAGGGCTTAATGAACGAGCGTTATCCTGAAGGCACCCCGCGTCCGTCGATTGATCAAGAATTATGGGAGAGGGCGTCCATCGTGAAGAAAAATTATGTCAAAGGCCAAGGACAAAGACGACGCCCGACCATCAGTAAGCACAGTGCTCTCCACCCAGCCTACATAATCATCGTATTCCACCCTATCATACTCCTCGCCGATCAGTGTGAGAGCGATCTGTCAGGATCGTGATCTTCTTCGTATACTGGGCGGGCATCTGCAGTCTCTGAGTCCTGATGAGTTGGCGGAGGCAGTGGCGGCAGTGGCAGCAGGAGCAGGAGCAGCAGCACAACAACAGGAGCAGGTATATATATATCGTTTATTGTTTAGCTACATTGTCTTATATGTTTATAGTCTCTGAGTCAATGTCTTACTTATATGTAACATATATGTTTTATTACTTTGATAATTACAGATCCTAATTTGGATGATCCATGAAGAGCGCGCTTACTTATTTTTTTTAGATTTTTAAAGCCTTGTACTCTTTTAGATTCATTCTTTGGACAATTGTATTAGTTTATATGGATGTTTACGATATCGATTATATTGTGTTGGATGAATGTTTTGTATTGTATTGGATGAATGTTTATTCATGGATGAATGTTTTGTATTGTATTGGATGGATGTTAATATGGATGCTTATATATATATATATATATATATAATCGTGTTTGATCAAAAGCGGTACAAAGCGGTGTTATTTTTGGGAAATCAATAAAATAGGCAAAAATTTTAAAAAACATAAAATCATCGGCGACCGCGTCTGATCGCTATAAATGTATCGGCATTGCTTGAATCTAGCGACCGCTGCGGTCGCTATTATCGATCGCTGACACGTGTGACTCAGCATAAGTCATAATAGCGACGGTATCGGTCGCTACTTGCGGTCGCTAATTAGTCGGTCGCTATTGTGGGTCGTTGATGTCCTTCCAGCGACCAGATTATCTGCGACTTCGTGATCGGCGACGAATACGATCGCATAGATAGCTATCATCAACGACCGTATCACGATCGTTGATTATCTTGATCACGATAAGCTTTTATGTTGTAGTGTGTTCGCACTGAAGATATGGAGACACTATCTCTACGGAGAGAAATGTGAGATCTACACAGACCATAAAAGTCTAAAGTATATTTTCACACAGAAAGACCTAAACATGCGGCAAAGAAGATGGATGGAATTGATAAAGGATTACGATTGTGAGATCTTTTATCATCCAGGCAAAGCTAATATGGTTGCAGATGCCTTGAGTAGGAAAGGCAGAGAAAAGTTGATGTTGTTAACAGATAAGGAGGAGCTTATTACAACAATGGCAAGGTTAGAGCTGGAAATTAAATTTCTAGAATTAAGAATCCGGTGAAAAATTGTTCCAGATGAAAGCTAGTCCAACTTTGGTGGACAAAGTGAAAAACGCTCAGCTATAGGATGAAGAATGCAAGAAAATAAAGTGAAGTATAGTCGAGGGTAAAGAAGTGAAGTACCATGTTGATACTGAGGGAATGCTAAGATTCAAGGGACGAATTTGGGTTCCAGCAGTATAGGATATTAAAGAAGAAATCTTGACGGAAGCACATAGCTCAAGATATTCAATTCATCCGGGAAGTACGAAAATGTATCAAGATTTACGGCGTCATTTTTGGTGGCCGAACATGAAAAGAGATGTTGCAGAATGCGTTGCAAAGTGCTTGACATGTCAGAAAGTGAAGGCCGAGCATCAACGACCCAGCGGATTACTTCAACCGTTGGAAATACCGGAATGGAAATGGGAGCATATTATAATAGATTTTGTGGTAGGGCTTCCAACGACTCAGAAAGGATACGATGCAATATGGGTGATAGTGGACAGATTGACGAAATTTGCACACTTTTTGCCAATAAAGATTAGATTTAATCTTGATCAGCTGGCAAAACTATACGTTAAAGAGATCATCTCAAGACATGGAGTTCCAGTGTCAATTGTATCAGACAGATATCTGAGGTTCACATCAAATTTCTGGAAGAGACTACAAGAATGCATGGGAATTCAATTGAAGATGAGCATAGCGTATCATCCGCAAACCGATGGGCAAAGCGAAAGAACGATCCGGACGCTTGAAGATATGCTCAGAGCGTGCATCATGGATTTGAAAGGAAACTGGGATGATCATCTACCGTTTGTGGAATTTACATACAACAACAGTTACCACGCAAGCATTGGTATGCCGCCATACGAGGCGTTATACGGCAGGAAGTGCAGAACTCCACTATGCTGGGATGAAGTTGGAGAACGGCAATTGTTAGGCCTAGAACTAGTTCAGCAGACCGCTAAAGTTGTCAAACTCATCAGAGCAAGACTGGTAGCTGCTCAAGATCGACAGAAAAAGTATGATGATCAACACAGACAGAGTTGTGAGTTTGAAACAGAAAATTTCGTGTTCCTGAAAGTTTCTCCTTGGAAGGGGAAGATTAGTTTTGATAAGAAAGGCAAACTCAACTCGAGGTTTATTGGACCTTTCGAAATTCTACGAAGAGTGGGAGAGGTGGCTTATGAAGTAGCTTTACCTCCAGAATTAGAGCATGTGAACAATGTTTTTCACGTGTCGGTGTTGCGACCGTATAAACCTGATTACAAGCATGTGGTTGAGTATGAACCGTTGCAGTTTAGTAAAGATTTATCTTATGAAGAGATTCATATCCAGATAGTCGACAGGAAAGAACAAGTGATCAGGAATAAAGTGATATCTTCTATGAAGGTGATATGGAAAAACCACATTGTCGAAGAGGTTACGTGGGAACTCGAAGCTGATATGATGAAGAATTATCCTGAGTTATTTGTTTAGTCTGTGTCTTCGATTCTGGGGACAGAATCTTTGTAAGTAGGGGAGAATGTGACGATTTGCTTGTTTGAATTGTGATTCTGGGGACAGAATCCTTGTAAGGAAGGAAGGATGTAACGATCCAAAATTTTAAATTGTAATTTAAATATTTATTGAGTTATATAAATACTATTTGAGGTGTTAAATATTTTATTGACGTGATGGTTGATAAATCTAAATGTATTAGAGAATTTTTCTAAATTAAATTAATTTATAATTTAGAGAGTCGTAAAATAACATGAGATGTTATATCGTTGTTTTGATTTAATAATTTAAATGATATATTAAATTATTAAATAAAGTTATAATGAAAATTATAATTTTGTGATATTTGTTAAAATGCTATATTTAATTAAAGTATAGTATGTGATTAATTTAATGGGTTAATGTTGGATATGGAAATTCAAATAAATAATATATGATTATAATTTATAAACTAAAGTGTTTATTAAAATAAATTAAAAAGGATTTAATTTAGTTTTTTTTCAAACAAGGCTTAGTATTTTAATTCTTTAAAATTTAAATGGTTTTCCAAACAAGCCTTATGGCTTTTGATATTTCTGATTTTTAAAATTTAAATTTAATAATATAAATAAAATAAATAAAATAATAAATATAATATATACGTTATTTTGATAACTGATATAGCTATTAAGGCCATATCAGTTTTGTGTTTTGCTATTACGCATACTAATGGGATATTAGTCTAGCTTTTGTTTACACGCATTCTATTTTCCAAGCTTGAGAGTTCAGAGAATTGAGTGAGTTGAGAGCTTCAGAGAAAATTGAGAGTCTTAAGAATTTTCACAGCAAATTTCATTGAGTTTAGCAAGAATTTCTGTTAAGTAACAAGAGGTATGTTCCATAATCTCTATATTATAAGCATGTATATGAGTTTTACGACAATAATTTTCATACTCTGTGAATTTTATAGAATTGATGTTCTTGAATTAGTTATGATGATTTCATGTGTCTATGATGATTAGATATTACGTTTAAACAATAATTGCATGCTAAGTTTGGTTTACAGTAGAAGAAACTTTTTGATAGTATATGTATGTTTTCATATGTAGCTATGTAAGTATCAATTTTGATGGTCAAATTGCATGCTAAGATGTTAATTGATGTTTGTTTATGCTAGTTTGTTGAGATACGAACATAATGTAATTTGAATGAGATGAATTGGTCATATAATTTACAGTGGTGATTTTTAGGATGAATGTCAAGAAAATTGAGTTTTTCATGAAAACATGAAAATTGAGAAATTAAAATAGTTTTAGTGGTTGTTAAATTGTGTTAAGTGATTGTATGTGTTAGCAATCATGTCTATGATAGTCATATATTTATTTCATGTGTTATTATCACTGTTTGGTGGGTGAAATTCGTGTTAGTTGGCTTAAGAAAAGTGTCAAGCTCGCTTACGCAAAAAAGCTCGAGTTATGTAAGTCGCTAAGTGTAATTTACTTAGGCACCCTTAGGCCTGTAGCGCCACCGCATCCCAAAGATAAAACTCGTGCGGCCGCGCCAGTTCCCATTCAGACACTGAAGTCTGCTTGTTCTGCAGACTTTGGTCGTTCTTGTTGGCTTAGCTAAAGGTTATGGTAATGTGTCCAACATGTAACAACAAGGATAAAATAGAGTTGTGTTATATGGATTATGAATTCAAAGTTGTAAAAATGATTAGTAATCGAGAACGCGTTATGTGATAACTTAGTATACACAATGAATGTTAGATAGGTGTTGTGGTGTTAACACTTGGGGAATTCTAAAATATAAATGGTAGCATAAGACTTGTGCTAAGATGATAAGTTTAACTAGAAATGTACATGTATGGTATATTAGCATATCTAATAGATAATGTGGTTCTAAACCAATGTGTAGGTGAACGTGAGTTTAATATTGTAGCTTTTTCTCGAGACAAGTTTTCTAACTCTATATTTACATTGAGCAAGTTTCTAAACTCTATCTTTTACATTGAGAAAGTTTCCTAATTCTTTACTTTCGTTGAGCTAGTTCCATTATTACATTATGTAGCTTTATTCTTTGATTGAGCAAACTTTCTATTTCAATTGTTGATTGAATAAGTCAATTGTCCCTAGAGTTCATTCGAGCAAACTTTAACTCTAATGATATTTGAATTCTCATTTTTGTTGATTCATTCTAACTTTTTTATAGTTAAGCAAGTTTCTTAAGTTACATTCTTATATAATGAACACAGTTTGAACTCGCGTCTTTATTTTTGAACTATTTTTAATCCTTGCTTGAATTTAATACCATGTTGGGAAAGTTTTTAGTTTCCAGCTTACTACCAGTTAATGTATGTTCAGTAGTTTTATTTCTAATGTTATAAGACTCTAACCTTAGCTTATTTATTGTTCAAGCAAAGGTTAACCATTTTATTCATTTTATTGAATACTTATGCTCTATAGTTATTTCAAGCATAAGTTTGATATGTATAACCAGTTTATTTATGATTCCCAATTGTTCTAAGTTATGTTGTAATTATCAAACATTATTGATTCAACTAGTCCTCTAATTGATGTTCGTTAAACTTCAAATTACCCTTGAAAGCTTATCCAAGCCAAACTTTCTTTGGTGCGGACTTGTACTCTAAATACTGAGATGAACAACCCTATTATTATTATTAGGGGATAATTTACGCTTAACGTTAAAATGTTTGTGCACAATACATTCTACAAAGGGATGATCCCCCTAAGTACGAGGAGTCCTTATAGTTTTATGACTGTTAAAGTTGGAGTTAAAAGATTACTCGCAACTGTGGACATAGTTCATGGTCTTATGACCCTCAGTTATGTATATTCCATATTGTGGATTCCAGTTCAGATTATTATTGTTAGAGTGCTATCCATTTTTGATGAGCCTATTCGTTGGCAGTTATTATTGTTATTCTCATGTTGATTCATTATTATATCCAATGAGCAATTATTTTGCTCACTCTTGCATATTTATAAACTCATTGCAGCTAAAGTGGAGAAGGTAGATGAACCTTCAACTAGCAAAGGAAAGGGAAAATTGTACAAGTGATGCTGATTTTGTACTTTTATTTATTATAATGATCTTAGACTTTTTAATAATGATGTGATGTAATAAATTTTATTTCCGCACTTGAATGATGTTTAAAGGTTAGAGAACCTGGGATTATTTTTGAATTTATTAATGTAACCCTATTTAAGGGAAGGATTTATGATTTAAATTTTATTTATTTGGGTAGATAGTATGAATGTATGGACAGTGAACACCAAATCTTGTGGGAATGAAGTACCTAGATTTGGGGGTGTCACACTAGACAATGTTAGATGTTTTTGAAATTTGGTGTGGCTTCCTTACATGCAATAGTGGTCATTCAATGTGGGACTTATTAAACAAGAGATGGCATACTACATTACTACCAAGTGAAGCCCTTAGTATTTGGTTGTCTCCAAGTCTCCAAGTCCCATATTGGCTAAATTGGTAAAACTTTAAGGAAATTTTCCTTATAAATTGATTACCATGTAATAATGAATTTAAGATAACAAGTAATCAAAGCATTATTACTTATTAATATCAGTATTGGGATTGTGACAACCCGAGAATTTAGAAAAAAAATTTAAAATCTTAAATGATTGATTTAGGGTCAAATAATAGACCTAGACAGAAAATAAGTGTATGCGTTTGATATTTTTGGGATGGAATTTTGAGGATTTCAAAATTCTATGTAGGATTTTGGAGAATTATTCAGGATTAAGTGTCTATGTGAAGATGTTCTATGTATATGGTATTATATGTGTTCAGAATATGTGGTTAAGGGCCAAGGGTTGACCAGATAAATTTTATCAATATCAAACCCTAATATTATTAAGAACGTCAACGTTCAATTAGAAAACCCTAACGAATTACTTGAAACCCTAATTGATTATTAGAAAATCTTAATATCTAATCTGGGAACTCTAATTTTAGATTTCGGGTATTTGAGAACCCTAATCTAGGAACTTAAAGGATGAATATACTGCTTAAGTGTTATTAATTATAATATTAATTAGGATAAAGCTTAATTAATTAGCAAACCCTAATTTCAAATTTTTAAACCCTAATTATCATGTCAAGAACCCTAATATACAATTGTGGATTAAATTGCTAAATTAGCAATCTTAATTAGGAAATATTAATCCTAATTTGTGTTAGTCCTAATGTGATTAGGAAAGTATACTGTAATTAAGAAACTCTAATTATAATTTAAAGATGTTAATTTTCATTTTTCAAAACCCTAATTTAGAAATCCTAAAAGGTGAATTATGGAAAGCTTAGGTTTTAACCCTAAGGGTTAAACCCTAAGGGTCAAACCCTAAGGGTTTGCAACAAATGACAATTCTAGAAATAAAATGGTATGGAAATGACTAGTTTACCCTTATTGCATTATTTAGTAGATTGCTTGTAGATCTAGCCCTAAAATGAGTTGATAAACTACTCTAACTCTAGACCTAGCCGTGTGTCCAAATATCAGCCACAACTTGTTAGCAAATATCTTGAATAATATTTATTATATAGATCAAAGAGAGAGAAAAGGGTCACTTTACTCTCTCTTTTTTTCTCCCAAGCTCTTCTCTCCCTAACAATCCGAAATATAGAGTGAGAAAGAGTGATAAGATAAGCTAATATCATCTCTTAGCTTAACAAGAACAGATTCAAGGATCAGAAATCAAAAATCCAAGTTTTAAAGGTATAAAAACCCAAACTTAGAAATCTTTAGATCTGATGTTTGATGTTGTTGTTTATTGGTTAGATATATGTTAGAGGGTGTCATTTGATGATCTGGGTTGCCAAAACCTAGATCCATATCACTTAGATGTACGAATCTAGCATTTTTAGAAATCTGGAAAAAGTTCAAGAAGAGGCCTGATAGTCGAATGTCAGAGGCCTTAGATCTGTGTGTGTTTGATGTTTTGCGTATTTGATGTTATAGGTCTGTTCTTTGTTGATAGGGCTTTAATCTGAGACTTGAATCAACCTCATAGCATATCTAGATCGTAAGTTACAAGCTATTAAAGTTCGTTGACCAAGCACGAAAAGTTGAATCTGGGCAACCCAGATTGTTTTCTATGTTGTCTGACAAGATTTTAAAACCTCTGATCGTGCTGTATATTAATGTTTTGACCAAGTTGTTGACTGATATTTGTAGCCTACCATGTGAACTACATATCTAAGTCCTTAGATCCCTCAGATCTTGAACAGAATAGTAGAGAATCATGGTCAAACTACGTTGACCGAACTGCTTGATGAACAATCTGGAAAACCCAGATTTGTTCTTGAGCATGTACCTGACAGGTACTTTGACCAGCCACGATTTCTTTTATATGTTGTTGTTAGATCGACATGTTGATATATTATTGTAGTCAGACATCTCCTCTACAAGACTAAGCCTTTAGATCATATAAAAGAGTCACAGACTGCAAAGTATGAAGCCTCAAAATAGGGACCTTCGCACTGTTTGAGTTTCTGGGCAGCGCAGAAACTCAAGAACAGCCTTGTCAGAATTTTTGGAGACCCAGATCTTACTGTTATATTGTTGTTTGGTCATGAAATGAGTTTGTGGTTGTAGTACTACATTAGTACTACAATCTTAACTCCATAAGCTACCCAGAAATCATTAACCGTACTGCTTTAATGCTGGTCAAAGTAGGCATCCAGTAATTGGTTATGAAGATCTGGGCTTGAACTTAGAACACCAAGAACACATTCAGCGACGCTTTTTGTCGCCTAATGTCCCTATAGCGATAGTTTATTTAAGAAATTAAGTATTTTAATTAATAAATAGAAAAAAAATGGTTTTTAATTATTAAAAATACATAATAAATTATGAAAAATTATTTTAAAGCCCTAAAAAATAGTTTTAAATTATTTTGAGTATATTTCAGAAATATTTAATATTTTTGGAATATAAAGATATTTATTTATTTAATTATAATATTAAATAAATTATTTAAAATGGTTTTAATTCATGAAAAAATTATATTATGATATTAGAAAATATTTTAAGTTATTTTTGATGACTTTTAATATTTTGTGATGAATTTCATTAATAAATTATTATTAATGGTAATTAATTTATTTAATAAATATATTAAATAAATTATGGAAAATAGAATTAATGATTTAAAAATCATATAAAATGATATAAGTGTTATAAAAATATTTTAAGTTATAAAATATAACTTTTGATGTTTTGTCATAAAAATATTAATATTTTAATATTAATAGCAATTATCTGGATAATGAATTTAATCGCTTAAAAATCATATAAATATGATTTTAAGGTATTAAAAATACTTTGATATATTATAATTATATTATAATATTATGATGTGATTTTCATTAATATTTAATGATAAATAAATATTAATGATTAAGGAATTATGTGGTACTTAATTCATATAAATACAATATTATTGATTGAAAGATTATGATAAATGATATTAATTATCTGAAAATTATTACAAGTCTATGAAAATTGTTTTGACTGCTAAGAAAATTATCTGAGATAATTGTTAAGTGTTTAGGCAAAGTTTAATTGAACTTAAACTCGATGTTTGTCCGACTTGACCGTCGGGATGTTAGAATTTTGTCGAGTTCAACTCAGACTTAAATAGTTTGACTTGAGGCTAAGTTTTATGTGTATTGTAGACTGATAGGATTATGTGCTATGTGTTTAGGTTATTCTATGTGTGTGTATATATATATATATATAATAGTATTATATTGTGATGATATTATTCTAATATTGAAGATCTATATTACTAATATTAGGTCTTTGGATAAAGCGTTATACATTGCGCAGCGGTAATCAACGGTTCAGACAAATTTTACTTAACTCTACTAAGAGTTGTTTAATTCAGATATGCTTATGATTAATCATTGCTGATTGCCATGGATAATTGTACTCTGTATATATTGCATGTATAAGTCGTATATGAAAGGTCGATCACCTTCATTACCAGTTGGTCCGATATATTTGTTCATGTTCAATACTTGTTCACCAAAAGTTTGTTCGTGCTAGTTCTCAATTATATTGATGAATTATAGCCACTTATTATTCGTGACTCTTTCAATCATGATATATCCTTAAATTGTATTTAAACTTGTTTGGCAACTTTCATGCTCACCCTCGCTATATCATGATAAACATTGCGAGATAAAGGCGAATGCGTTCGGATACAGAAAAAAGGATAATGCCAAGTTCTGCTTGGGATAAAATGTGCAGCTAGATTGTAATAGTATAATTTGATAATAATGTTATGTGTTAGATAGTTTATGATTTGTGTATAAGTTAAGGTTACTCGATTTTGGGGAAATGTGTGTAAAGTGTATTGTATAAACAATTTATGTTTATATCTTCCGCAAATAGTTATAGAATGATTGAACCGAATCCACGGTGATTTGGGACCCGGATTTGGGGCTCTCACAGGGATGTAAATACCAACTTTACGCTCATTAAATCCACTATAATGACACTAATAAGGATGTAAATAACTTGACCCTTATAATGACACTAATGAAGAACTTATGGCACCATCTCACATTATAACTTGTTTCTAAGTTCCACATTGATTAGATTATAAAATTTTAAGAATTTTTTTTTTATAAAAACACTACCAAGTGAAGTCTTTACTATTTAGTTGTCTCCAAGTCCCATATTCGTTAAATTGGTAAAACTTTAAGGAATTTTTCTTATAAATTGATTACCATATAATAAAGAATTCAAGGTGACAAGTAATTAAAACATTATTACTTAATATAGGGATGTAAATACCAACTTAGGAAATCACATAAGGAAACTTATGACACCATTTTACATAACTTGTTTTTAAGTCCCACATTGATTAAATTATAAAAATTTAAGAAAATTTTCTTTATAAAAACACCATTGCTTGTTTTTAAGTCCCACATTGATTATATTATAAAAATTTTAAAAAGTTTTCTTTATAAAAATACCATTGCTAAAACTTTAAGTAAATTTACCAACTTAGACTTTCATCAAATCAAACCAACTATAATGACACTAATGAATGCCAAGAAAATCACATAAGGGAACTTATGGCACCATAAGTTTTCTTTATAAAAACACTATCAAGTGAAGCCTTTACTATTTAGTTGTTTCCAAAAACTTTAAGGAGATTTTCCTTATAAAATGATTACCATGTAACAATAAATACCAATTGGGTCAATTTTTGGCTTATAGTTTTGTGTTTGGGTTGTAATAGGTCTATCTTACTAAGCCTTTGGGCTGGCATAATTTTGGGCTTAAAAATCCAAGTCAGTATTTAAAGTTTTGGGTTGAAAGTTATTGGGCTAAAAATTCGGTTTTTGGGCAGAAATTGGTTGGACTGAAATTTCAAGACAAACCGTAAAACCGAACCTGGTCCGATATCTGCTCATTCATTGCCCGCATTCTAATTACTACCCAATTTTAGTACTTTCGATAATCGGTTCAGTTCGGTTCGTGCCAGTATTTTACCGATGAACACCCCTACTTAGGAGGGTCATAACTCATATGACCTCTTAACTTTGGAATTTGAAGCATATTAATATTAATTGAATACACCCCCCTTAATTCATTTGCTTTCTCAAGTCATTCCATCTATAATAAATTAATAATATTATTATAAGATAAAATAATGTTAAATAAGTTTGATAATTAATTAATATTGCATTCATTTGTTTTACTAATTTATTCATACCTTGGTATCAATATTTTGTTAATGAGAATAACTTAATTCATTTTCTTGTTTTGAGTAATTCCTCTCGGTTGTCTTCAAGGAAGATGACCAGAACCACAATATAATGTTTTAAATATATAATATTATAATTTATAATTTATCCATAAAAATAACTAATCAGTTGACTAAAAATTTCAAAGTCTGATTAATAGTCACATAGTTCGGAGGAAACTAATATATATATATATATATATATATATATATATATATATATATATATATAAAAGTCATTAGACTCACAACTCAAAGATCGACAAATATTATAATTAGGCAAAATAAATTTGAAAGAAACATTTCAAGCGTCAATAAATATTTTTTTTTATTGATATATTTTGATCCCTCTAAATGTATTCTGGTTCCGCAGCTGAATATAATGGCAAATTTTAAGACATAACCACCATTTACTGTATAGATATATCGACAGAGAGAGAAAGAGGCAATCTGTTTATTTTTAGTATTTTATTATTATTGAAACAACAGAAAAGTGCCAGAAAACTTGGAGAGAAAAAAGAAGAAGCAGATGCAACCGACAGGTAGTGGTGGTGGACTGTGTCGAGGACTCGCCCGATTCCGCTCAGCTCCGGCGACATGGCTTGAAGCTCTACTCGAGTCAGAAGAAGTAGAAGTAGTAGAAGAAGAGAGCATCCTCGACCTTGACCCACCGCCAAAGCAAACAACCACCCCCACCCAGTCCTTTGCTCCGCCGCCCACCGCCGCCGCCAACAAAACTTATGTCGATCCGGGGTTGTTTAGCTCCCCTGGTAGCTCCGCCTTCCTCCGCCAGAACAGTTCTCCGGCGGAATTCCTTGCTCAGATCAGTTCTGGGTCCGATGGGTACTTTTCAAAGTTTGGAATTCTGGCCAATTACGACTATCTTCCGTCCAGTAAGCGACCGAGAGAGGTAGATTCAGCAGACCCATCTGTTAAATTTTCAGCTCAGTTGGTGAGTACTGCATATTTTTCTATATTGTGTTTGTATTTTACTCTGAATATAATTAATTTCTTTTTTCGGCAAGTAATAAACTCCTTATGTGGATGTTTCCTAATTTGTAAATATGTAAAATGCAAAATTGTAGTATGAGTTTATCACTTTGCGGAAATATGGTATATGAGTATAGAATAGCAAATTCCTACCTCGTGATACAGTTAGTGGTGCAAAACTGTACTTTTGGGTCAGTTTTACAGTACTAATTATATCTTAAAAGGCATGTTTGCACTAATAATTGTACTTGATATAGAAGTCTAATTCAAGGACAAAAATATCACAGGAGCAAATACAAGGGACAATTTTATATTTTATTCTTTTGTCAATATGTTCTTTTTGTAGATCCTAAATACTTCATTTGTTCTGCTAAGATCTCTTTTCTTAGTTTATTTAGTTTTAATTGTTTTTTGTTCAAATTTTTGTTATTTTTTGTTTCAAATGAAAACAATCAATTTGGGGAGAAATAGAAACTCAAAAAACATTATTCGAGAGATGGAGGGAGTAAATGAATCTGTTTGGGTATATGTTCTTATATGGGGTTAAATTCCTCATTTGGTTAACCATAGGACCTAAGTCCTTTGGATAAAATTGGTTTGATAAACAGTTATTTAATATGATTTCATTTAAATGTATACTTATGTTCACACATGTGTAGTGTAGACAGTAGAGAAAAGTGGAGAGTTACATGGTTTGTTGGATGCTGAGATGAAGAAGATTTTAGAGGATTCAATTCCATGTAGAATTCGGGCAAAACGCGGGTGTGCTACTCATCCTCGCAGTATAGCTGAGAGGGTATATGAATTCTCTCTCTGGTTGATTTGTCATGAGCGAATAAATTTTTAAATATTTATATTTCATAAATCATTTTTAATGCATCTTTATTTAAAAAGCTGGTGAGAATTTATATTGTGATTAATAAGTTTCTCATACTTGAGCCTAATTAAGCTTTTCTCTTGTGGTTAGGTCCGGAGGACTCGAATCAGTGACCGTATAAGGAAACTTCAAGAACTTGTGCCCAATATGGATAAGGTAACCCATTCATTCTATTTTTTTTGTACTGATTTAGTAATTAATCTTTTTTTCTTTTTCGGTAATCGATGGTGATTTTATACTATCCCTTGAACTTTAGCATATAGTCACTCTCTTGGGTATGTGGAAAAATTCATAGATAAAAATAATAACTTTTGGGACCAAGAAAGTAATGGCATGCATATCACTTGACCTTTTGCACATCATTTGACCTTTTGCATCATCATTCCTCTCTTCCCTTTTTATTTCTCCTCTGGAAAGTGGACAGGGTATTTTACTGGGATTAGGTGATAAAATCAGCTTACATTAGTTGACTCTATAGGAAATCATGTTATTCTGGAAAGTTCCCAAGCTGGAGAGATTCACAATGTGATTTGGGTCTATGCTAATTGGGTCTGACACAAGATCATTGCTTGAAAGTCTCTGAGAATCTAAGGCACCTGAGCACAAAAATGTTAGCCGTAATTGAATTATTTGTACTAATTTATTAGCTTTAAATATGTTTCACTACTCTAAACTATCTGACATATTCCACTTTAGTGATCTACCTTTTAATTTTTTCAATTTTATGATTGAACTATTGAAATTTTAAAATTCTATTCAATTGAGGCTGCCACGTCATATATTGCTGACGTGGCTATTTGGGTGGGGGCATAAAGCAGCTGATGTGTATTTAAATAATATTATTTCCATCATTTTATTAATTTAAATTATTTAGGCAAGGGTAAATTTGGCAAATCATTTTACCTCCCCCATCTTCCTCCTCCTTTATCCTTCATCACAGATTTTCTCTCTCCATTTCTCTTTCCTTCTCACATCAGCCATGAAAATTGCTAACATCAATCTTAAAAACATCTTCCACTCTGATAAAAAGTCTCGTCCGACCAATCATTGTTAAGCTCCAGCACATCCTCCTCCGATTCCACTCACCACCACAAGTCTGGAGCCGATGCTCCCGCTGTCGAATCCTTCGACGACCACGACGATGATTCCACCTTCCATTGACGCCTCCATCGAGGCCGAGTCTACAGGCCTACGTGATGGACTCCACGACACACTTGCGTGAGATGGTTGTCGCCCGGATCGTTTTTAGCACAGTTGATAGAGTAGAACTCTCTCGACACTTCAACCTAACGTCTATATTGAGACGAGAACCTTGGTAAAGTCGATCAATCAATGAAATCAGCGTTGAATAGAACACCAACGACGCCTAAACCCCATGTTTATATTGAAACAGGAAGTTCGGCACAATCGACGATTGATGCGGTAGAAGACGTCACACACAACTATGTATTGTTGTATGATAAGTCAAATAGAATCTCAAAGAATAAACTAAGGAATTAGCTTAGGAATTGTTCAAAGAATCAAAAGTAGAGAATAATCTCACAAGTAATTACATTTGAATATTATTGAATGAATAATGTGAATTACTTAAGGAAACCTTAAATAATTGAAGCAATTGAAACCCTAGAATCCTATTAGGAATCAACAAGTGTTCTAAGAATCAAAATCTAATCAAATATCTTATTTAAAATATAAATCTAATAATAAACTGAAAACATTGAGTTTAGGAAACAAATCCGCGCTAAAAATCTATCAAAACGAGTCAGCCTCGAAAAACGCGCCATGCAAATCTAGACAACCTCGTTGGGGTGGGCATTTTGGCCAAAAAACCCCGTCGGGGCGGGTGTTGTCAGAGAGTTTTGCGCTAGGGCGGATTCAGAGCTCGTTGGGGGTGGCTTTTGGCAGAGAGGTCCCCGCAGACGGGCATTTTGGCCTGGAAAACCATGTCGGGGCGGGCTTGCTGACAATCCAATCCTGAAGTTATGCTCCTGACTTGCATTGGAATGATCTCGGTTGCATGATGAACGCATTGCCTTGATGCTTGAACCCTTCTTCTTCGTTCCATGCATTCCAACCTCATGTTGTCGCGTGAAAGATTGTAAGCTCAATCATTCGTTGAACCCTTGGAACTCGAGTTAAGTCTTCGTTGTTTGATGCGAGCCTGGTCAGGATGTTATCACTACGCCTCTTGGGCCTCTTGCTACAATGCGCCGAGTGCCCTCTTTGTGTAGTAATTTTCACTTTTTCTTTTGGTTTTTGGTTAAGATTTTCCTTTTGTTTGGTGGGTTTGAAGATATTTTAGTGTTTTCCAGAACTTGATTGATGGTTAATGGTTGGATTTAAGATCTGATTTGGTTTATGAAGAGAAGAATTGGGTTGCCCAATAGCTTTGACTTTATGTGCGGGTTATTTTGAGCTTTTGTAAGTGGTAGCTGAAGTTGAATTGTTTCTTTGCCAATCTTAAAATTTTCTTATATGGGTTTTCTTGGATTTGGAACAGGGTAGATTTGGATTTGGAACATGGTATTCAATGGGTTCATCTTTAAATTTGTTTATAGTTTGAGGGGGATTTTTTGCCGATCGCTTGAAGGAGATTTGTCTGAGATTTGTTTTGTTTTGTTTTAATGGAGAATAAAAATGATTTGCCAAATTTACCCTTGCTAAAATAAAAAAATATTTTTTTTACACACATCAGCTGCTTTATGCCCCATCTAAATAGCCATGTCAACAATTTCTGACGTGGTAGCTTCAATTGGATAGAATTGAAAAAAAACAGTAGTTCAATCATCTAATTGAAAAAATTAAAAGGTGAATCAGCAAAGTGGAATATGTCAGATAGTTTAGGGTAGTGAAAACATATTTAAGCCAATTTATTACCACTATAGACTATTTTATCCCATGATTAGTTCGTTATTTAATCACATGGACTATGTTTTGTCATTTCTAAGGCCATTTCCCAAGCGGAAAGGTGGTTTTATATTATCCCTCTTTTGAGGTATCAAATGGCCTTAAACATTATCACAAATAGTCGATGGGACTAAATAATAGAATAAGTTAGTACAAATAATCATATCACAACCATTATTTATGCAAATTTTTCTGGGATTCATGATATTCTAGCATCTCTCTTTTACAATCTTTTATACCAACATGATCCAACACTTTTATGTTCAAGAACTGAAAGCCTGAGAAACGGAAACACTTGGGTTCAGGGGATTGATGAGATTTTAGCATATGGTTGTTAATAACTTCTAATTTCATGGTCTTACAATACTTTGATGTTCTAGTTGTGCTATAACTACATGCAGCAAACTAATACCGCGGATATGTTAGACGAGGCGGTAGAGTATGTCAAGTTTCTACAAAAACAGATTCAGGTATTTCTTGTATCAATCTAACTAGAAAAATTCATCCATATATATCCTACTGCTCAAAATGTTAATTGAAGAGGAGTTGTAAATTAGGAACCTTACTTTGTTTCTTGTAGCGGCAAATCTTAATAATTTCTCGTTTTCCTCCTCCTTCCTTGAAAAACACTGATGGTAAAGGTATTTTGGAGGGGGGAGGGAGAAACACGTTCACTTTGTTCTCTTACCGCAGTTGAAGGAAAGCTTTCACTAAAACAGGAAACCTAACATATGGCAGGAACTCACGGACCATGAAAAGAAATGCGTATGTGCAGCTAGAAATTAATTAGATTCTATCAGATTCCTTCCGATACCAAGTTCCTGGTTCATAAGAAATTGTTGAAGGTCTCTACTTCCTTTAAATACGGTATTTTCCGATTCTACTATCAAATTATTTTACCTGCGTAGAAGTTGGCCATGAACTCATAAGGGTGTTGCAAGTTCATAATGTAGAATCATGATCTGGAATTATCAGCTTCAGTTTCTATTTAAGTTCGATAAGTATAATGTATTGTAGTTGTAAAATTGCTGTATACAGTAAATATAGTTATATACTTCTCCTTAAAATATTTATTTTTCACATCCACTAGTGTTCCTAAAAGTTGTATCCCAGAAGTAAAGTAAATAGTGACTAGTGAGGAAGTGTTGGATCAATAAAAATCTTGAAAATATGATGATTTTGGATATTGCACACACGGATTTTTAACATTTTATTTTATATTATATTTCTGCATAGAATTACAGTTGATGGTAATAGACTAATAATAAATTAGAAACTGCATGTTGTTATATATTTTGGATTGCATCAATATTTTAGTTTCAGTTGAGATTTTAAATTAACTTTATTATGTAAGATGATACTTGCATATCACCACAGGAATCTCACTTGGTAGAACTGCCTTGAGGTGAGTATTCTCATTACCCATTTCAGAGAATTTCTCATTGTTGACATCTAGTTGCCGACATTCAATTTTTCACTATATTCTATGTCGCCTTTTGCATTGTAATATTAAGTTTAGTTCTTCAAAACTCTAGAAGAAAAAAGTTTCAAGGTTGAAACAAGTTTTTCATGTTTAGAATAAACGTTATTACTTTGTAAAGTATTGCAACTTTTAAGCCCCATAATGTTGGGGATGATGTCATGGATTCTCGAATATCATTGAAATTAGGGCTGAGCAAAAAATGGATAAAATCGAATAACCCAATTGAATTAAAATTTTTTAACCGAATTATTTCGATTATTTTTAATAATTCGGTTATATCCGATTTAATTTTCGATATTCGGTTTCGAGATTGGTTTTTATTTTTTGTTACCCGAAATAAAAAAAAAAAACTTAAAAATTACAAAATTACAATAGCAGTCATTAATTCTCAATCTGTCTCCCACTTTCTCTCACTGCTCGCTCTATAGATCAGTAACATTCTCTCACTTTCTCTCACTGCTCGCTCTATAGATCAATCTCATTCTCTCACTTTCTCTCACTGCTCGCTCTTGATCTATTGATTCAGTCACTCAGAAGACTTCTCATCTCTTACTCTCACCTCTCAGTCTTAGATTTCAAATTGATTTCTCATGATCTCATCTCTCACTCTCAGATCTTAGATCTCTCATCTCTCCTCGCCCCTGGCCCTGCCCTCAGATCTCTCACTCTGCCCTAGCCCCTAGTGCCCTAACTCAAAAGCTATAACTCAAGTTCTGCAGTCAGCTCCGCCTCCGAATGGACCGAGTTTCTCTCTCTTCCGACGATCTCTATCTTCAAAGTCAGAGGTATCTACTTATATTTCCCATTCTTCGAAGTCTGACGGCCTATATCTTCGAACGGACCAAGTTTGGAAGGATTATGTATTACTAATTTTATTATGATTGTTAATTTTAGTTATGTATGTGTTATTATCATATTAATGTTGAAGTCTTGGTTTTCTGTTGTTGTGTTGACTGAATGAGATAAGTATGTAATATAATGTTGTTCTTGTACTCATGTATTGGAAATTTGGAATCATTATGCTTGCCTTCATTTCGGTTATTTACCGAATAACCGAATTTACAATTCGGTAATTCAGTTATACAAAAATTTGGTTATTAGTTTGGATATTAAGAATGTGCTAATTTCGGTTTTCGGTTATAATCGAATAAGCTATTCGGTTCGGTTATAACCGAATTGCTCACCTCTAATTGAAACTAGAGTAGTTGCATATGAGGACAAATTTATGTTGATGGCAAGTAACGACTTACGTGGATACCTGAGATGTGAGGGAACTAAGAATGGTCTCAGGTTAACTTGTTCTATCTTTGTTCTACTCTTTCTTTTATTCATTTCTCTGCTACTTTTTTGGGTTGGTATAATGAACGAAGTAGTTGAACATGCAATACACACCTTTTTATTTGCAAATGTGTTGTAAAAAGAAGCAGCTTCCATGAGGCCTCGTGTAACTGCTTTTAGCCAGGACTGGTGAAAGTAACTTTCTTCCAAAAAAGGCTTAACTAAATTTTTAACTTAGTTTTTTTTATATTAAACTTAAAACGTTAATGTTTCAACTTTATTGAACCTTGATATTCATATTCGTCTATTAATTAAACATTTTGGCCATCTGATTAAGTATTTTCTTGTCAGAATAAATCACAGAACTCAAAATGAATATTTAGCAAAAGAAAAAAAAAGAACTCAAAATGAAAGGGCAATTTAGTCTTTTTAGTGTAAAATTTAAAAACCCTGCTCTACATAGAAAGATATGAGAAAAATTGTCTATGTATAAAGAATTAAGTTACTAACGATAGTACTTTTAGTTATGATTTTTTTGGTGAACTTGTGGTTGATAAGTTAAGATGATTCAAGAAGATATTATTGGGTCAGTGCTTTAAGACCTTAATTGGATGTATTTGATTCGATAATTTGACTTAAAATTTATTTCGGACTTGAAATTTGATCTGATTGTGTCAATAATTTTTTATTATTATTTTGACTCTATTTTTTTTCTTCACTAGTTTCCCTTTTTTTCTTCGCACTAAGCACATGTCTATAACTTCCTATCCGTTCAAATATATTTAGGAGTTAAATTACCAAATATATTCACTCTAGTTAATTAATGCAAACCGGCTGGCAGAAGGTTTGAATGTATGTATAGTTAGGTTTTGTAAAAATTAAAGTAGCAATCAAATTGCGAAAATAGCGGAAGCAAAGTAAAATTAGATTTTAAAATTTTTCACAAACCAATTACTCGGATCATCTTTTATGCATATTATTAATTAAAACGAAGAACAAGAAGTTATGGAATCATACCCTTGTAGATACGAGCTTCCATAGGTACGTGTTCACCTCATACTTCTCCGCGATCTCCTTGAATCTCTAGATAGATTTCTTCTTTTGATCAATATTAGGCACCTAAGTGTATGCCTCTAGAGGTGATCCACCAAAGAAGAACAATTTTCAAGAAGAAGGATGTATTGACTCAAACACTAGTTTTTCCCTTCTCTATAGAAAAAGGGGCGTACTCTCCAACAAATTAGAATTGCGTATTATTGATATCTGATATAAGACTCCTCTTATAAAGATATCAGGTCACCCTATTTAATTAAAATAAGGTATTATTCATTTAATTAAACTCTTTTAATTAAATGGACCCCCTAATCTTATTAGGGATAATTAATTAAGCTCCTTAAACTAATTTTTCCTCCTAATCCTATTAGGAATAAATGAGAATACTTATATTAAATTAATTCCTAAACTCTTTTAGAAATTAAAATAATAATAATATTAATAAGACTCCTCTTATTAATTTATATTTAATATTTCTAAAATATAAAATAATAAATATTAAGCTATTTAATTTAATCTATCACCATAGATTAAATTAAATATACTTAACATATTATTACGATTATGCCATTAGCTTCTTAAATAATTATTCTTCCTTTTATGGTGTGTGACCTTTGGGTTCCCCGTATTAAACCTAGGTTGTGAATAAATCAATTAGAAAATTCTAATCTTATTTAAATAAATAAATTAAATGATTAATTTATTTAAATAAATAATATTTATTCTACAATAGGGATAAGCCTCCCTAGCGATCAACGATTTTTCAGATAATATAGATTTCAACATTAATCATAAAAAAACCTTTGAGCAATAGTTACCGTACAATTCAATCCTTCCACCATACAATGTCCCAATTAAATATAAGACATGGAATTATTGTCAAGTCTTATTTTATTTAATTATATATATTTCGATTCCCAAATACACAACTCCTAATGAATGCAAATTAGAAACTACTTTCTAATTTCATTCCACCTTGGCCAAGGATTCCTGGGTTGTCATTTATTGAATCACATAGGACATTTCTCTTCTTTTACTAGAAGTGGTAGATTCTTTATTGATCATTCATTATCTCCATATATAACTTATTACACCCAAGCATACCCTTTGATATACCCTAAAGGTCTTAAGGAATAAGTCAAAGTGTAATTCATTATATATAAGATACTATGATGATCTCAAGTTTAAGGATCATTTGTACTACTATCACTACAGGAATTCCTATTGACAGTCAAGTAAAACTCTATTAGGTATTCCTTAGCGAGTCACTTTCAGTGAACTTATTCTCCAATAAGCACCTACATACTTGCTTTAGTGTCTCCACACAAATGATCATGAGATCAATCATTCTCATCCAATGAGCAAGCAACATATGTATCAATCTATCCGGATTCACTAATCCCCTTTTTAGTAATCCATCAATTGAGAACATTTAGTTTTAAGTTATCTAAGAATTTAGATCTCATTAGCATGATCTCATCATGATTCTAAAAGTATTGATTAAAACTATGAGTTTATCACATATTATTAAAACAACAATATGTAGATAATTAAATACCTTTAATAAATAATTCTTTTATTAATAAATAAATAAATAAATTGATTACAAAGTATATGTTTTATCATCATACATGATTGGCTTGTATGCATACTATTTTCAATCTTCCACTTGAACTAAAGCTAATCGCCGTGGTATCTCATACCCATCTTCTCTAAGTTACGATCAAACTGTTGTTGTGTTAACGCTTTAGTAAATGGATCTGCAATATTGTCTTGAGAGTCCACACGCTCCAGGGTGACGTCTCTTCTTTCAATGATCTCTCTGATCAAATGAAACCGTCGCAACACGTGTTTGGATTTCTGATGAGACACAGGTTCCTTAGCTGCCTTGCAATGATCCGGTGTTGTGATGAATAAAAGTCTTGGTCTGTAATGCTAGGAACCACACCAAGTTCGGTAATGAACTTCTTCATCCAAACATCTTCCTTTGCAGCTTCACTTGCAGCTATGTACTCTGCCTCATCATCGAATCAATGAATCGTTTTTTTGTTTGGAACTCTTCCACTTCTTATCGCTCCACCGTTTAAGGTAAACACATACCCCGAAATGGATTTACTGTCATCTTGGTCCATTTAAAAACTTGAGTCTGTGAAGCCCTCTAGTTTCAATTCAGACCCACCGTAGACAAGAAATACATCATTAGTTCTTCTTAAGTACTTTAGAATATTTTTCACTGTCTTCCAGTGTTCTTCTCCTGGATTTGACTGATATCTGTTTGTTACACTAAGTGCATGAGCGACATCTAGTCTAGTACATATCATACCGTACGTGATAGATCCTATTGCTAAAGCATAAGGAATCTTACTCATATGGTCTCTCACTTCAGGTGTCTTTGGGGCATGTTTCTTGGAGAGATGTATTCCATGGCTCATCGGAATGAGACCTCTTTTGGAATCTTTCATGCTAAACTTCTTTAGCATCGAGTCAATGTATGTTCCTTGGGATAAGCCAAGCATCCTTTTAGATCTATCTCTATAGATCTTTATCCCCAAAATATAGGATGTTTCTCCCAAGTCCTTCATGGAGAAGTGTTTAGATAACCAGATTTTAATTGATTGTAGCATATGAATATCATTCTCTATCAATAATATACCATCAACATATAATACGAGGAAGGAAACAACGCTCCCACTAACCTTCTTGTACACACATGGTTCATCCTCATTTTTGATAAAATCAAACTCTTTGATTGTCTCATCAAAACGGATGTTCCACCTACGAGAAGTTTGCTTCAATCCATAAATGGATTGTTGTAGCTTACAGACTTGATTTGTTCCAACCTTTGAAACAAATCCCTCTGGCTGTGTCATATACACATCCTCCTCAAGTTTTCCATTGAGGAAGGCCGTTTTCACGTCCATCTACCAGATTTCGTAGTCATGGTAAGCTGCAATCGCAAGAAAAATCCAAATGGACTTGAGCATCGCTACTGGTGAGAAGGTTTCGTCATAGTCAACTCCTTGTCTTTGTTTGAAACCTTTTGCGACCAGTCGGGCCTTATAGGTCTCTACCTTTTCGTTTGCTCCAGTCTTTCTTTTAAAGATCCATTTACACCCAATAGGCTTAATGCCTTCAAGTGGTGAAACCAAAGTCCATACTTGGTTTTCATACATGGAGTCCATCTCGGATTTCATGGCTTCTTGCCACTTCTTTGAGTCTTTATTACTCATAGCATGTTCGTAATTCAATGGATTATCATCATCTATGATGCGTACCTCATCGTCATCCTCTATGACAAGTCCATACCTATCAGGTATCTTCGGTACTCTTCCAGATTTACGAATAGGGTGTGGTACAGAAGGAATCTCTACTTGGACAGGTTCATCCATTTGATCTGTAGTGGTTTGTGGTTCTTGAATTTCTTCAAGATCTATTTTCCTCCCATTGGCCCCTTTAAGAATAAATTTCTTTTCCAAAAAGGTAGCATGTTTGGCAACAAACACCTTTTGTTCAGTAGGATTGTAGAAATAGTATCCTAAACTTTCTTTAGGATATCCCACAAAAGTGCATTTATCAGATCTTGTCCCAAGCTTATCATTCTGAAACCTTTTTACATAAGTAGGACATCCCCAAATCTTAATATGCTTAAGACTTGGTTTCCTCCGTGTCCACATCTCATATGGAGTCTTAGGGATGAATTTCGAGGGAACCTTATTTAGTAGATATGTAGCTGCTTCTAGGGCATATCCCCAGAATGACACCGGAAGATCGGTAAAACTCATCATAGAACGAACCATGTCCAACAATGTTTGATTTCTCCTTTCAGATACACCATTCAGCTGTGGCGTCCCTGGTGGAGTCCATTGTGAGATTATACCATTTTCTTTGAGACAATTGAGAAACTCACTGCTTAAGTATTCACCACCTCGATTTGATCAAAGAATCTTAATACTTTTGCCCGTTTGTTTCTCTACTTCACTTCTGAACTCTTTGAACTTTTCTAATGATTCAGATTTGTATTTCATTAAATACACATATCCAAATCTTGAGTGATCATCAGTGAATGTAATAAAATAAAAATATCCTCCTCGTGCATTCGTTGTCATAGGTCCACCTACATCCGTGTGTACCAACGCTAACAACTCTGTAACTCTTTCTCCTTTTCCACTAAAAGGAGATTTAGTCATTTTTCCCATGAGACAAGATTCACAAGTTGGATATGATTCATAATCCGATAGCTCTAGAAGCCCATCTTTATACAACTTGGATAATTTTGTTTCATTAATATGACCAAGTCTACAGTGCCACATATAGGTATAATTAACATCATCTCTTTTCCTTTTCTTAGTTTGTTCAATTTGAATTATATTTTCATGCAAGTCAAGAATGTAAAGTCCATTTCGTAAATTACCAACACCATATAAAACATTATTATTATAAATATTACAACTATTGTTCTTTATTATAATGTCAAAACCATCCATATCCAATACAAATATTGAAATAATGTTTCTAATAAGTGACGGAACAAAATAACAATTATTTAAACTAATGGACTTGTCCGTAGGCTGTGCTAAATAATAAGTCCCTACAGCTAATGCAACAACCTTTGCTCCATTTCCCACTCGTAAGACGACCTCATCCTTGCTCAGCTTTCTACTTCTGATCAGTCCCTGAATATTATTAAATATGTGAGAACTATAGCCGGTATCCAATACCCAAGTAGAAGAGTGACTTTCAGAAAAATTAATTTCAATCATAAACAAACCTTGATTAGGATTCGAAGCTTCTCTAAGCTTCTTTTGTTTTTTTTCTGCAAGATAATCCTTGCAGTTCCTCTTTTAGTGACCCGGCTTGTTGCAATGGAAGCAAATTCATTTGCTAGCTGGATCAGGTTTCTTTTGATCCTTCACTTTCGCCTTACCCTTAACCTTCTTGGATTTCTTCTTTTGAGAAGATACCTTTAGCCTCTTCCTTTTCTTGGAAGAATCATCCACCATTAAGACATGGCCCTTCTTGGATGAGAAGTGACCTTCAGCAGTTTTCAACATGTTAAGTAATTCAGACAAGTTGACATCTAACTTATTCATCTGAAAATTCACAACAAATTGTGAGAAGGTGTCCGGGAGTGACTGCAAGACTAAATCTTGACTCAACTCCCCATCCATGACGAACCCAAGCTATCCAAGACGTTCAATCAGATTAATCATCTTTAAGACATGAGTCTCAACGGTAGTACCCTCGGTCATCCGTGATCGGAAGAGCTCCTTAGATATTTCATATCTAGCAGTCATACTTTGCTCACCATACAACTCTTGAAGGTGCAGTAGCATAGTAGGAGCATCCATGGTTTCATGCTGACGCTGAAGCTCGTTACTCATGGATGCGAGCATGATGCATTGAGCCACAAATGCATCATCTTGCCATCTTTTAAAAGTAGCAATCTCTTCCTTAGAGGCTGTCTCTGCAACTTTTGCAGGTATGGTTGAATTTAGGACATAAGAAATCTTTTCAGCAGTGAGAACAATTCTCAGATTCCTTAACCAAATCCGTAAATTGGTCCTAATCGGTTTGTTAACATCAAGTATGCTACGCAGTGAAATTAGTGAATGTGACATTTTCAAAATTCTGTATGTAAAAAGAAATATTTTAGCAAACATTCATTTAATTAATTATAAAAATAAATTAGGTCTTATTTTATATTGGTATTTTCCACTATTTTCTTCAAACTATATTACCTTCATGAATATAGTTCGACAATAACTAATTTAAAGATTTGCTAGTGAGAATAAGGATCCCATTTCAAATGTATATAGTCTTGTGTGTGCACAACAAACTATATATAAATAAATAGGTAGACAACTCTTGTCAATTACATCATCATGTAACTCCTTATATTATGCCTCTTAAATCATAATGGTCAAGTGTGTGCACATCTGAACTAAAATGAAATAAGTTAAGTCATACCAAGCATTTCCATATAAGTGAAGAGAAAACTACAGCCCTTGTGTGTGCACAACAAAGCTGTAATGTTCAATTTCTTATAAACATCGAATGTAATAAAAACAACATCTCAAATATTTAATACTCGCCTTGTGTGTGCACAACAAACTCATATTAAATATTCAATGCTCTATTGTTTTTATTATGCTAGAAGGCGACGCTCGATATTCCAAATATCTTTGAACGTTACAACTTAATATAATTTCATTGAGGGGGTTGTTATTATTAGTCTCAACTTGTTTAGCGCGCATGCACACACACACACACATATATATATATATATATATATATATATATATATATATATATATAAAATACGCATCATATTATTAAACATGCGAAGTATGTTTGCATAATATATATATATATATATATATATATAATACTAGCATGCACATATAGAATACTATATTCTATTCGGATTGATTATGGACTTTTATTCTAGTTTGGTTCACTAGAGCCACCAAGTGAACCAAAAGGTCAAACCCTAGGGTGTAAGAATAAACATTTAAATATAACTATTACATTTAAACCCGGGCTCCATTACAAACCGGTCTTGAAGCGCTCCTTGCTCCTTGATCTCCAGTTCTTCAAAAAAAAATTCTAACTAATCCTATTACATTAAACTATTTAATTTAAATAGAAACCTTGATAGTAGTCAAGGGGAAGTACATAAGAGAGAGAGATAGAATTTACATCAAGAAGAAAATCAGAAAAGACGAGGTACGCAGACCCCATTTAATAAAACTCATTCATTCAAACATCCAACCAAAATAAATCCAATCACATTGGTCAATAGTCCATAATCAATCCCATTTATTATCATACATTTCACCATATGTATCAATAAATAAAATCATTCCATATATATATGAATATCATTTAATGGGCATTTTTAAATTATATGAAATCCAATTTCAAGATTAAAATAAACTCTTTATTTTAATTATAAAATTATTAAAAATATTATCTATCTATATATATATATATATATATATATATATAACCTGGTGCCACGCGTATACAGACATGAAATCAAGTGAATCACTGAATCTAAGAATCATTGAAACTCTTGGTAACTACTCCCTCCATTCCATTATATCTGACGTTTTAGGGTGTATTTTTTTCCTCAAAATATTTGACGTTCTATAATACCAAGAATATTTTGTCTATTTGTTTTTCTTTTCTACCTTTCCTTCTCCACCACCATTAATGGCTATTTTCTCTGTGACAGTTCCCGTGTTTTACCTGCTACTAAAACATCACCTCGGAGGTCATAGAGAATTTGTTAGTCACGACCTCTGAAAATAGTTATGCTTGATGCACCACCACCAGTAATGGCTATCATCTGAGAAGAGTTACGCTTGATGCAATCGCAGAACTAAAGAAGATTGACCGGAATTACTTTTGGTCATTAATGGTCAGATCTCGGTCGATCCCATTACCGATAAGAGATGAAGAAGATTGGTAGGAATTACTTTTGGCCATTAATGGTCGATTAAGTAGATAAAATGAAGAGAAGAGTTTCAATCAGATCTCGGTCAGATCCGACTGAAAAAGTTTGAGCTCCATAAAAACGTGTGGTGTGGTGGGGCTTCAATATATAAGTTATATAACCTCACTCACCCCTGTTTCTCTCTCATAAAACAAACTCTTTCTTTCAAGTAGAATACTCTTCTCTTCATTTTTATCTACGATCAATCATTCTCATTGCTTATTATTAATGGTCGATCCTACCGATGAGGAAATGGAGAAGAAGAGTTGAGAAAAAGAGGCTGAATGGTCAGATCTGGCCGGATGAGACAAAATATTAATTAAGGGTAAAATGGTAAAATTGCATCTATTCTTAATCTGTGTGAAAATATGTAGAACGTCAGATATAATGGGATGGAGGGAGTATTATATATATAACTATAATATATATATATATATATATATATATTGTAACAATCCAGGATTTTATTTGTAATTTAAAATATTTATTAAATTAAATAAATATTTTATTTATGTGGTTGTTGTTAGTATATATTTGTAAATTAAAATTATTAGATAATACTCTAATTTAATTTAACAGCTAGAGAGTTGTTAAAGATTACATGAGTTGCTATATTGTTGTAAATGTAATTTAATAATTAAAGTGATATATTAATTATTAAATAAAATTATAATGAGATTATAATTTTGTGATATTTGGTTAAGTGGGAAATTTATTTAGTATTGTGGTAATTAGTTTATTTAATTAAGATTGGATATGAAAATCCAAGTAAGCAATGTGGGACAATAAACTATATTATAAATGACTTATGAAAATAAATTAAAAGAGTTTTAATTTGGTTTTACCAAACAAAGCCTTATAGCTTTTGAAATTCTTATTTTAATCTTGTTTTTCCAAACAAGGTTTAAGGAATGATTAAGTCATTATTTTAAAATGGTTTAGCCAAACAAGCCTTATGACTTTTGATTAAAAAAAAATAAAAATAAAAATGTAACTGATATCAGTTACATATATTTATATTATATAATTTATATCTATTATATTATACATTATATGTTTCTATGTACGTAAGTTAGAAGAAGAAGAAGAAGAAGAAGAAGGGAAACCTTGCGAAAACAAAAGAAAAACTTTCCTTATCTCCATATTTTCTCCTAATTCAACCTAGAAAGGTATCAAACTAACCCTTATACTAAATTAAGATGTTTTGTAGTTAGTCTTTGTAAAATTAGGTTTTCATGATTGTGAATTTATATGCATATATGGTGTTCATATGTATTCATGTATACCCTTACATGAGATTTTTATTGTTGTTCAAAGGTATTCATCTAGTTCTAAAATTCTAATTTATAGTTTCTCAAGTTCTTCACTTAAAAGGCTATTTTGGTTGGGTGATTTGAAGAGATGTTGTATATATATGTGTATGGGTGTATAATCTAGTATATATAGTCTCTTTAATTGGTTCTAGAGTAATCAAAATCATAAGAATATGTTAAAGATGAAAACCTTGGGTTTTGATGGCATATGTATATTTTAACTTATGTTGGAGTCAAAATTAATGGATAGAATTTGAAATTGATGATAAATATTGTTAGTATGTTGAAAAACGAAAACAACCCAAGTTGAACGAGTCAAAACGGATGTAAAACGAATTCACAGTGAAGAATTTCGCTATGAATGTCAAAAGAAGAGGTAATAAGAGAAATAGTGAAATTAAAGGTTGTAATCTTTGATGTTTATGTTGTTATGTGGTTAGAAACGTGTTAGAAACATTATTTCATGTTTCTGTAAACATATTACACCTTGGGTAGGTTGGTATGGTTGTTAGAAAGGAGTTTGTAGGCCTAATTTGGCTTTCTGTGGTGTTTGGGATCAAAATTCATGAGTTAGCGAAGGGACCCCACCGGCCCAGCCCCTAGTGTAAAAACCCCCCCCGTGACGGGGTAGTCTCTACTAGCCAATTTTGGAAAAAAAAAACTAACAAGACATGTTTTACTAAAACAGCCATAATTTTTTCATACGAACTCCGATTGAGGTGATTCAAGATGATCTGGAACGAGGACGAATAGAACTACAACTTTTGTTCTTTAAGTGTTTCAATTTGAGGTCTTTATGAAGGGTAAAAATAGTCATCTTTGTGATTGTTACGTATTCGGAGGCGATCGGAGGGCGTCGAACGAGCACATACGCAAGTATAGTGCTCCCGATGATGCAATATGTTATTCTAAGTGATGTAACATGAAAATGCATAATATTATACATGACATATAAAATTTCCTTGCTCATAATAGAAAGCATTGGCATGACTTAGTATGTGTTTTGGAAAAGAAACTTAATGATTTTGAAAAAAAAAATAAACCTTGTGGAAACTTATGTTCTATAAGTTCTGAACTTAGTGGTTTGTATACATGATTGAGTTCAAATATAAATGAGCATGATATGGTATTTATAGTGTTTTGTTCATGATAAAACTTGTTAGACCTTGTGTTAGAAAAGTTTTCAAGAGAAACTTGATATAATAGAACTAAGGTGCATAAATGCTACACGAGGTAGGTTTTGAACTTGAGAAGACGCTATCATGTCTTAGTTACTTATGATAAGAGTTTTTAAAAGTTGTCTTATATGTGCTATACTACATCATTAATGATAAAATGATTTCAAAGACAAACTCCATTATCTTTTGTAATTAAGTATTAAGACATGAATGATATGTGCACTCAACTAGTCAAGCATGACATAAGTTATTAAGCATGTTTTAAAAGTATGAACTATGCTATGTCCATGTAAATGAGATAGATACATGTGAGCATGCTATTAGAGGCTTATTAGTACAAATATATGGTTTAAAAGCGTATAACATCAAATCTTGTTAAAGAAAGTTGTTAAGCCTTATTGTTTGAAATAAATCATTATGGTGCTAAGTAATTTGAATGTGAACTTGAAAATAGATCACAATCTATTTGATGTTAAGTACGGATGGTTAAGGTATACTTATACATGCCTAGCTATTCTAAGAGTACGATGAGAAAGTGAAATGAAGGTTTTACAAACCTAGTTAGGAAACAATGTAACGTTATTATTATATTAAGAATGTATGAAATATATGACTAATGGATGTGAATCCATGATTATATAACTGTGTAGGAATACACGAAGTGCAGATAAGCGTTAAGCAGTTAAGTCGTAGTTCATAAACTACGAATCAGGCAAGTCTTTCAGTTCCTATTTGTTATGTGAACTTGATGATTAACTGTTTTAAATCTTTATTGCAAAGAGAATGATGTGTTATATATATGTTGAAAGTATGAAATGTTAAAGTCAATTTAAGACTATGTTGATTGATTAAAACATGCTGATTGAGTAAGGAATCAATCTTTATACTTGTTATATGAACTATAGCATGTATGTTATATGTTGAGCATGTTATTATGTGTGCTATGTGATATTTGAAAACTGTTAGATTTTCCTGGGCTATCGAGCTCAACCTTGCAAATAACCACTTTTGAAGGTTCAAGATTCAAGGTAAAGTTATGTGTTACTTGAAAGACATGAATCAGATGTGATTCTTGAAGATTTATATACTTTGGTTGTGTTATTATTATTTGAACCTTGTTTAAGGTTCTGAATAATGTATTAATGTTGAATTGTAATATCGTTTTGCGAATATAAACTATTATAGTATTGAAATGATTTTGAGATATTTAGATGTAAAGGTTGAAGGTTTGGGGAACGAGGATAGTTTGTAATAGAAAATTTTAATTATTTCGCAAATTTCAATGGTTGTATTATCGTTTAATGATGTAAAATTAGAGGTTGAATGTATTATTAACGAGCGAAGTTGAGAATTAAATTGTATGAATTTTGGGGTCGTTACAGTTGGTATCAAAGCTATAGGTTATATACCTTAGGTAAGAGTACCCTAGGCTATAGCCTTAGAGAATAAAGGAGAAGATGATAAAGAAGTTATGAATCAAACAATTATATTTAAGTATGGTACAATTGTACTCTTTAGTAGTTGATGTATGGTATCTGGGCTAAACGATTCCTTCATAGAGTGGAGGTATATACGAACTAGCAACTCGGAACCTAGTTTGTTGGTTGTTTGTGGGAAACCACTCAACGTACCATATTGAAACTATTAGAGACTCGATGTGTATCAAGTATAGAAAATGAATACGTGTGATGAAAAAGGGAATGAAAGAGGATCGTAAAACAAAACGATCACGAGTGAAGAAAAGAATTTTAAGGGAGATGATTATAGAATAAGACCACGACGTGATCTGTTTAAGTTATAAGAGAAAGATTGTTTGTAATGTTTGAATAATTATAGCTTGATGCTATGAAGGTAATGTACTATGAAATAGTACGAGATAACTCACGAGGAGTTATAGATGATGTGATACGAGGAATTCGTATCTAGCAAAGAGCAAGTTAAGAGTAAGATAGAGTTAGGTGGGATTTCAATTGAGGACTCATGTGATGGCTAAGTTGTACAAATCTTTGTATGGGCGAGGGTTTTGTGCTTGCACTTAGTTTATCACATTGATAATCATTGGAATGTTGGTGTCGCTATCATGTATGTGTGTGTGAAAAGGTGATGCTTTTCTCATGTGTATATTTGATAGTTAGAAACTATTAAGATTAGTCGAGATATTATTAGGATTAGGTGCGCTTCTTAAAACTAATGCATATAGTAAGTTAAATGACTCACAATAATATGGTATGTTTTGAACCCCTCAGCGAATGGACGCCTATGGTCTGACTGGGACAAGTTCTTAAACTCATATTATTGTGGCAAATTCTTGGATTTCCAATGTGCGGTAAGTTTGATGAACTATATTGGGTAGAAAACGATTATAGTATAGAGAGCATTGATGAAGTTGAAGATTGATAGAATGGTTAAGTAATGAAGTAATAGAGTAATGATTGAAGTTGATGGATACCTGGATATTCTAAATCAACTAGCTACGCTAGACTTTCGAAATTTATTGACTTCGTACTGATGTTTGCACTTCTGTTTTCTTGAAAAACATTGGATCAAATGATGAAACCAATGAGTTTTAAAAATAATACCGTAATTCGTATGTCTATGCTAATTGCTTTGGATAGACAAAAATGATTTGAAATATATCAAAATGTATTTTTTTTATCATCAATGCATCATGGAACCTGGTGCAGAGATAATAAAAATGATGGAGTCATCAATGCAGTATTACTTAGTGTTGGATGTGATCTAAGGATCGTCAGCCCACTATGGTATGATGTAGTATGATAAAATCACCAAATGATGGAATCCTCAAACGAATCATAAATACAATCTGCGGTATCGTAGCGTCATAAAAAGATTTTGAGATTTCTTTAAGATATGAGAATATATATATATATATATATATATATGTATACGTATATTTCGATTGATGTCCGAATTGTTGTAGAAGTCTATGCTATTTGATTCAGCTAGACGAATATTGAAAGATGTTCATGGAATTCAAGCGTTCTTTGTCAAACTATGCCAAACCAATTTATTTTGGTGCGGATTCAGATGTTGAAAAGCTGAGATGAACAACCCTTTTATAGGGGATTACGCGGAGGCGTTTAGATGTTTGTGCACAATACATTGTACGAAGGGCTGATCACCCTAAGTACGAGGAGTCCCTATTGTCTTATGACTGTTAAAGTTTAAGTTGAAAGATTACTTATAACTACGGACATACGCATAGCGTTTAAATGTTTGTGCACAATACATCGTATGAAGGGCTTAACACCCTAAGTACGGGAGTCCCTACAGTCTAATGACTGTTAAGGTTTAAGTTGAAAGAATACTTATAACCATGGACGTAGTTCAAGGTCTTATGACCCCTCAGCATGATTTGGAATCTTTTAAAATTCCTGAGTTATTCATACTGCTTCCCAATTATTGAGCAATTGTGAAAGATTCTTTCTATTCTAAAAGGGCGAATGTGGTAAGGATGATATTCCTTAGAAAGAAGTAAGTCGTAGAATGCGACACTGAATGATGGATATGTTGAATAGGTGAGAATTTTTTTTTTAAAATGAGGAGGAGATGAGTTATCAAAGAATAATGTAAAACTTTTAATAAAAAAGTTTAATAATTGTAGAAAGATCTTTGTGAAACCAATGAATGAATAAAATGTTAACATAAAATCTATTTTGATAGATTGAATGAATGAAGATTAATAAATAAAATTTCGAGGACGAAATTCTTAGAAGAATGAGTGAATGTAATATCCCGAGTATTTATGGTAACGATCCTTAGCAAAGGAAATGAATGGGTTAAAGAGTATATAATACTCAAAATATAATTGAGTTCAAGTGAAAGTTATGAAATAAAACCTAGAATTTGTTGAAGTAATGAATGTAGTAGGACATATAAAACTTATATTAAGGTCATGTGTTGAAGTTATTCAACGAAGAGATTTGATGAAAACCTGAGTAAGGTAGGGTTTTGGTGATTCCGAGGACGGAATCCTTATAAGGAGGGAAGAATGTGACGAATGAATTGTTTGGGTTGTGATTCTGGGGACAGAATCCTTATAAGGAGGGAAGAATGTAACAATCCAGGATTTTATTTATAATTTAAAATATTTATTAAATTAAATAAATATTTTATTTATGTGGTTGTTGTTAGTATATATTTGTAAATTAAAATTATTAGATAATACTCTAATTTTATTTAACAGTTAGAGAGTTGTTAAAGATTACATGAGTTGCTATATTGCTATCGTAATTTAATAATTAAAGTGATATATTAATTATTAAATAAAATTATAATGAGATTATAATTTTGTGATATTTGGTTAAGTGTGAAATTTATTTAGTATGTGGTAATTAGTTTATTTAATTAAGATTGTATATGGAAATCCAAGTAAGCAATGTGGGACAATAAACTATATTATAAATGACTTATGAAAATAAATTAAAAGAGTTTTAATTTGGTTTTACCAAATAAAGCCTTAGAGCTTTTGAAATTCTTATTTTAATCTTGTTTTGCCAAACAAGGCTTAAGGAATGATTAAGTCATTATTTTAAAATGGTTTAGCCAAACAAGCCTTATGACTTTTGATTAAAAAAAAAGAAAATAAAAATGTAATTGATATCAGTTACATATATTTATATTATATAATTTATATCTATTATATTATACGTTATATGTTTCTATGTACGTAAGTTAGAAGAAGAAGAAGAAGAAGAAGAAGAAGAAGAAGAAGAAGAAGGGAAACCTTGAGAAAACAAAAGAAAAACTTTCCTTATCTCCATATTTTCTCCTAATTCAACCTAGAAAGGTATCAAACTAACCCTTATACTAAATTTAGATGTTTTGTTGTTAGTCTTTGTAAAATTAGGTTTTCATGATTGTGAATTTATATGCATATATGGTGTTTATATGTATTCATGTATACTCTTACATGAGATTTTTATTGTTGTTCAAAGGTATTCATCTAGTTCTAAAATTCTAATTTATAGTTTCTCAAGTTCTTAACTTAAAAAGCTATTTTGGTTGGGTGATTTGAAGAGATGTTGTATATATATGTGTATGGGTGTATAATCTAGTATATATAGTCTCTTTAATTGGTTCTAGAGTAATCAAAATCATAAGAATATGTTAAAGATGAAAAACTTGGGTTTTGATGGCATATGTATATTTTAACTTATGTTGGAGTCAAAATTGATGGATAGAATTTGAAATTGATGATAGATATTGTTAGTATGATGAAAAATGAAAAACAACCCAAGTTGAACGAGTCAAAACGGATGTAAAACGAATTCACAGTGAAGAATTTCGTTAAAAATGTCAAAAGAAGAGGTAATAAGAGAAATAGTGAAATTAAAGGTTGTAATCTTTGATGTTTATGTTGTTATGTGGTTAGAAACGTGTTAGAAACATTAGTTCATGTTTCTGTAAACATATTACACCTTGGGTAGGTTGGTATGATTGTTAGAAAGGAGTTTGTAGGCCCCTAATTTGGCTTTACAGGGTTTTCGGGATCAAAATTCATGAGTTAGCGAAGGGACCCCCCCGTGACCCCCCCTAGTGTAAAACCCCCTTCCGTGGGGGTAGTCTCTACTAGCCAATTTTGGAAAAAAAAATTGACAAGACATGTTTTACTAAAACAGCTATAACTTTTTCATACGAACTCCGATTGAGGTGATTCAAGATGATCCGGAACGAGGACGAATAGAACTACAACTTTTGTTCTTTAAGTGTTTTAATTTGAGGTCTTTTATGAAGGGTCACAATAGTCATCTTTGTGACTGTTACGTATTCGTAGGCGATCGGAGGGCGTCGAACGAGCACATACGCAAGTATAGTGCTCCCGATGATGGAATATGTTATTCTAAGTGATGTAACATGAAAATACATGATATTATACATGACATATAAAATTTCCTTGCTCATAATAGAAAACATTGGCATGACTTAGTATGTGTTTTGGAAAAGAAACTTAAAGATTTTGAAAAAAAAAACCTTGTGGAAACTTATGTTCTATAAGTTTTGAACTTAGTGGTTTGTATACATGATTGAGTTCAAATATAAATGAGCATGATATGGTATTTATAGTGTCTTGTTCATGATAAAACTTGTTAGACCTTGTGTTAGAAAAGTTTTCAAGAGAAACTTGATATAATAGAACTAAGGTGCATAAATGCCACACGAGGTAGGTTTTGAACTTGAGAAGACATTATCATGACTTAGTTACTTATGATAAGAGTTTTTAAAAGTTGTCTTATATGTGCTATACTACATCATTAATGATAAAATGATTTCAAAGACAAACTCCATTATCTTTTGTAATTAAGTATTAAAACATGAATGATATGTGCACTCAACTAGTCAAGCATGACATAAGTTATTAAGCATGTTTTAAAAGTATGAACTATGCTATGTCCATGTAAATGAGATAGATACATGTGAGCATGTTATTTGAGGCTTATTAGTACAAATATATAGTTTAAAAGCGTATAACATCAAATCTTGTTAAAGAAAGTTGTTAAGCCTTATTGATTGAAATAAATCATTATGGTGCTAAGTAATTTGAATGTGAACTTGAAAATAGATCACAACCTATTTGATGTCAAGTACGGATGGTTAAGGTATACTTATACATGCCTAGCTATTCTAAGAGTACGATGAGAAAGTGAAATGAAGGTTTTACAAACCTAGTTAGGAAACAATGTAACATTATTATTATATTAAGAATGTATGAAATATATGAATAATGGATGTGAATCCATGATTATATAACTGTGTAGGAATACACGAAATGCAGATAAGCGTTAAGCAGTTAAGTCGTAGTTCATAAACTATGAATCAGGCAAGTCTTTCAGTTCCTATTTGTTATGTGAACTTGATGATTAACTGTTTTAAATCTTTATTGCAAAGAGCATGATGTGTTATATATATGTTGAAAGTATGAAATGTTAAAGTCAATTTATGACTATGTTGATTGATTAAAGCATGCTGATTGAGTAAGGACTCAATCTTTATAGTTGTTATATGAACTATAGCATGTATGTTATATGTTGAGCATGCTATTATGTGCTATGTGATGCATGAAAACTGTTAGATTTTGCTGGGCTATCGAGCTCAACCTTGTAAATAACCACTTTTGAAGGTTCAAGATTCAAGGTAAAGTTATGTGTTACTTGAAAGACATGAATCAGATGTGATTCTTGAAGATTTAGATACTTTGGTTGTGTTATTATTATTTGAACCTTGTTTAAGGTTCCGAATAATGTATTAATGTTGAATTGTAATATCGTTTTGCGAATATAAACTATTATAGTATTGAAATGATTTTGAGATATTTAGATGTAAAGGTTGAAGGTTTTGGGAACGAGGATAGTTTGTAATAGAAAATTTTAATTATTCCGCAAATTTCAATGGTTGTATTATCGTTTAATGATGTAAAATTAGAGGTTGAATGTATTATTAACGACCGAAGTCGAGAATTAAATTGTATGAATTTTGGGGTCGTTACATATATAATATGAACCAAGCCATGAAGCTTTCCGCAACAAAGTTCGCGATAACAGGTTTTTGGAATTTAAAACGTTTTTTTAATTCTATAAAATAATAATTTTATACAATAAATTATGCCCAATAAATTATTCAAAATATATACCCATACATATATGGAATCATAATAATTAATAATTTGCATAAAGTTTGGCTCTAATGCCACTATTAGGTTTTGTGAAAATCAAAGTAGTAATCAAATTGCAAAAATAGCAGAAGCAAAGTAAAATCAGATTTTAAATTTTTTCACAAACCAATTACCCAGATCATCCTTTATGCATATTATTAATTAAAATGAAGAACAAGAAGTTATGAAATCATACCGTTGTAGATCGAGCTTCCACAGGTACGAGTTCACCTCCTACTTCTCCGCGATATCCTTGAATCTCCGGGTAGATTCCTTCTTTTGATCAATGTTAGCCACTCAAGTGTATGACCTCTAGAGGTGATCTACTAAGGAAGAACAATTTTCAAGAAGAATGGTGTATTGGCTCAAACCCTAGTTTTTCCCTTCTCTATAGAAAAAAGGGCGTACTCTCCAACAAATTAGAATTCCGTATTATTGATATCTGATATAAGACTCCTCTTATAAAGATATCAGGTAACCCTATTTAATTAAAATAAGGTATTACTCATTTAATTAAACTTTTTTAATTAAATGGGCTCCCTAATCTTATTAGGGATAATTAATTAAACTCCTTTAACTAATTTTCTCTCCTAATCCTATTAGGAATAAATGAGAGTACTTATATTAAATTAATTTCTAAACTCTTTTAGAAATTAAAATAATAATAATTGTAATAATATTAATAAGACTCCTCTTATTAATTTATACTTAATATTTTTAAAATATTAAATAATAAATATTAAGCTATTTAATTTATTCTATCACTATAAATTAAATTAAATATACTTAACATATTATTACGATTATGCCATTAACTTCTTAAATAATTATTATTCCTTTTATGGTGTGACCCTTTAGGTTCTCCATATTAAACCGGTTGTGAATAAATCAATTAGAAAAATTCTAATCTTATTTAAATAAATAAATTAAACGATTAATTTATTTAAATGAATAATATTTATTCTACAATAGGGATAAGTCTCCCTAGCGATCAACGACTTTTCAGATAATATAGATTTCAACATTAATAGAAAAAGAACCTTTGAGTAAATAGTTACCGTACAATTCAATCCTTTCATCATACAATGTCCGAATTAAATATAAGACATGAAATTACTGTCAAGTGTTATTTTATTTAATTATATATATTTCGATTCCCAAATGCACAACTCCTAATGAATGCAAATTAGAAACTACTTTCTAATTTCATTCCATCTTGGCCAATGATTCCTAAGTTGTCATTTATCGAATCACAGAGGACATTTCTCTTCTTTTACTAGAAGTGATAGATTCTTTATTGATCATTCATTATCTCCATATATAACTTATTACACCTAAGCATACCCTTTGATATACCCTAAAGGTCTTAATGAATAAGTCAAATTGTAATTCATTATATATAAGATACTACGATGATCTCAAGTCTAAGGATCATTTGTACTACTATCACTACATGAATTCCTATTGACAGACAAGTAAAACTCCATTAGGTATTCCTTAGCGAGTCACTTTCAGTGAACTTATTCTCCAATAAGCACCTACATACTTGCTTTAGTGTCTCCACACAAATGATCATGAGATCAATCATTCTCATCCAATGAGAAAGCAACGTATGTATCAATCTATCCGTATTCACTAATCCATAAATTGAGAACATTTTAGTTTTAAGCTATCTAAGAATTTAGATCTCATATTTAGCATGATCTCATCATGATTCTAAAAGCATTGCTTAAAACTATGGGTTTATCACATATTATTAAAACAACACCATGTAGATAATTAAATGCCTTTAATAAATAATTATTTTATTAATAAATAAATAAGATTGATTACAAAGTATATGCTTTATCATCATACATGATTGGCTTGTATGCATACTACTTTCATGTATGTGAGTAATGCTACTATCACATAAAATCGCTCACGTACCTTTCACATAAACTAACATACATATTGGTATGGCTCACATGACTTGCTTTGCACGTGGGCCATACCAATATGCATGTGAGTGTATATGAGTAGTATGTAAGCGGTTTTTATGTGATAGTAGGCTTATTAATATTTTACAATTGAAACATTAGGTTTTATGATTTAAAATGCGAAAATAATAATTAAGAACTTGATATTTAATCTCGAATTTCGAAAGAACATAACTAATTTGGATTTGGAATTTAAAAGCCAGCACATGTATTATTTCTATTCTTGAAAAGGCTTTCTTTAAATGATTATTGTGTTAAATAATTATATCGGAATGTGTTATTGCATAGAATAAAAATAAAAAATCAATAATCATAATATTAAGTACTTGCATGAATTGAGAGAAATCATCTTGTATGTATCACTATAACGATCGAAAAATTTCACTTAGTTTAAAATTTAAGTTTTGAATATTATTTGAATTGTATGTTTAAATGTCGTTTTATGACCTAGGATGGTGATAATATTGTAGTATTTTTTTTGCGTGTAAGAATAAATAATTAAGAATTTTGAAGACGAAAATAAAATTTTTTTGAGAAAGTTTGCGTAAAAACACTATTCATGTGAAGAACGATACGAGTTAGGTTTTGACCCTAAGTTCTTTTGAGAGATACGTACGTCGTATTGACTTTCCGTTTCAAGATCTGTCTGTAATACATCGTGAAGAGTTGTATTGTCCAATAAAAAATTTTCTCCGAAAAACGTCGTGCTTAAAATTTTTCTTCTGCCAATGAACTTTTCGGTATATTTATTTTGACAAGTTGCTTTGTCGTGCTTACACTGAAAAAATGCTTTGTCATGCTTACATTAACAAAATGCTTTATCGTGCTTACGCTGGCACACACCTGATACATGCTGGCACACACCTGACACACGCCTGGCATACGCTATGTAATAAAGTGTACTTAACCTAGGTACCAAAGTGTAATAAGCCTGGTACAAAGTGTAAATAGCTTAATTAACCTAGGTACTAAAGTGTAATTAACCTAGGTATCAAAGTGTAATAAGCCGGGTGCAAACTGTAATAAGCCAAGCCCTTAACGTGCAATTAGTGAAACTATGTTTTTTCATAAATAGTAAGTTAAGTTCATTCATTTTGTACCAATTCACAAGGAATTTAAGAGCAAAAATACTCTATATTTATATTATGAGAGATATTGTGAGATAAATTAATTACTTTTAAAGCATCGAAGCGCTACGCGATTGAAATTAAAGCTAGCAACTACAAGAATTATTACTTTAGTGGTTATTATTTTCATTCTTTCTTTATATATTTAGTAAAAATATACATTTACAAGTAGTTATAATGTCCAAATTATTTTAAGTATATAGTACAAAAGTCCTATTTATAAGTAGTTATAATGTCCGATTATTTCTCTTATAAAGAAGAAAATATACTTTTATAAGTAGTTGTAATGTTGAAATTATCTCAAATATAATAGTTGAATATTCATTTTATAAGCAGATATAATGCTCGATTTATTTCAAACATAGTAAATGAATATTCATTTTACAAGCAATTATAATGCTTAATTTATTTTAAATATAATTGATGAATATTCATCTTATAAGCAATTATAATGCTGAAATTATTTCATGTATAGTACAAGGAGTCTTATTTATAAGTGGTTATAATACCCAAAATAAAATTTAAAAGATTTAAACGTCTAACACTTGATTAGTTTACATGAACTTATAATTGTATAGATGGATCGAGAGACACAAAATTAGCGTAAACGATAAAGCCGAATCAGGCAAGTCTACTTATTTATTAAAATGCACTCCGTGCCATAACATGTATTATTTATGCAGTTTACTCTTATATAAGTATTGTTTCTTTTGCACCCTGTGCATTAACATGCTTGTTATCTGTCATTCGCAACATGATAATAATTTTTGAATTTCAACTGAAAATCCTGTTAGTATTTGAGTTAAATAACTCTCTTGTATGGGAAGGAGTTTAAGATGTGTTAGTAAACCGATCGAACAATACTGTAGGTACCAATGTGGACCATTCAGTGTGGTTATCAGAAAAAACAATGCAAATTTATTTGGACATTGGTAGAAGTATTGATAAGACGAGGAACGAATTCATTAGTTTATGGGTTAGGAACCACTCAGTCTACTATATTGATAATCGTTAAAGTTTTGTGTCAACTTATTCTGTATATATATCATGAAAAGGTGATTCTTTTCTCATATATATATATATATATATTCGGTAGACTTGTTGGACATTCTTATTGTAACACCCCCTTTCCAAAATGGCAAAGGAATGTCACGCACAAACATAACAAATACAAACCTCTAATAAATCTCAAAATATCTCCAATGAAATTAAACACCAATTGTCACATACTCTAATTTAAATAGATGGAACTCCACATTTACATAGTCTCTACTATTAAAAATAAATGCCAAAGTGGCCCAAACATCCATATACAGAATATTAGGAGAACCAAGTCTAATAATAAGTCTCAAAACTAATCTACTCATTTGGATCAAAGGTAGCTCTCATCCCACAAATCCTGATCACCCCTGATTACCTGCCCGAAAAAGAACACAGCGTGAGCCAATTGCCCAGTACGAATATAAAAATGCACATATATAAAACAATAAATATATGTACCGAAAGAACTGAATGAATGAACAATTACAACTACTAACCAAATATGAATATATCGAATTTAGTGAGACAAGATACAAATGATTGACATTGTCGAACCGACAACTATAGTCAAAGGAATTCCAAACAAAATAAGGCTGAATCAAATGGTTATAAGGTAACATTTTCATATTGAGCTCAAATACAAATAGCCAAAGGCTAACAAAATAAATCGGTACCATGATGTATACAAATCAAATTGAATAGTACGCACGACACATACGTCACAAATCCGCCAAACAAATCGAATCAAATAAAATACTAGGTCGACCCATACGTATCCTGAACAAATATATCAAATGGCTAAAGCTCATACCTAGAGCATACAAAAGGATACGCCGTGGACTGATCACACCGCCACGGAAGGTGTTATGCCTTTGTGTCAAGAGGACATGCCTGTGGTATCCCCACAGGTGGTTAGCTCAAGTATACCCTAAGGATCAAACTACAAAATGTAAGCCAAAAAGGTTTAACTCACAAGGCTTACATGACCACCTCCGAATGATATCGAATCATCAAATACGAACATACCCAATTATCACAAGATATCAATGATCAAAACATCTCCCGAATATGAACAAAATTATGCGAAGAATGATACAAACGAATAAAGTCTCCAAAATATATTGACACGATTAACTACTTCAAAGAGTACAAATACGAATTCTAATATCAACGCCAAAATGAAACTATCACAATAAATTTGACAACAAGGAATAATCCTGATAGGCAATACCAAATTTCTAAACGAGTAACAAACGAACAAATTAAATTTAAAAGAGTATCGCTGAAAAAATACGGAATTCGTACCTTAATGTAGTACCAAAATAATTCGCCGAATCCAAATATCACCCACTAGACTCTCTCAACCCGATCTAATTATCAAAATAAAATACAATACATATAATTAAATTATGAACTTATACAGTTTATATTTTCATAAATTCAATAATTTATATATACTATATTCAGTTTTAATCAAAAGATACATTTTAATTGTAATAACAATATTATAATATTATTTATTATTTTCCCTTATAAAATTTCTATAAATCCTATATATATATATATATATATATATATATATAAACGTAAAAAAATAATTGTTTTGAATTTCAAAAAAAAAAGAAAAAGTCTAACAATTACCTTTGTGAAGAAGTATATGGTGAATAAAATTTTAAGATTTTTTCTCTAAAACCCTTTTGTAATTCCAGCCACGTTCTCTCGTTTTATTCCCACAACTCATCAAGCATAATGAGGTATAACTAGGTTTTACTTATTTATTATTAATTAATATGTTTTATTAATTCTTTTAATTTTATTAGGATTTAAAATTACACAAATATATTTTAGACCCAATTAATTTTAATGGCTCAATTTGATGTAATATTACTTATTATGGTCTAAATAATTTAACTAAAGTTTGACCTAAATATAAGAAAAGTCCAATTAAATATTTTATTATTATTTTATTGGGTATTACATTACCTTCCCCTTAAAAAGGATTCTGTCCCCAGAATCAAAAGAATAGAACGTAACTAATTATTGAAAAGATGCGGATATTTCGCCCGAATAGACTCCTCTATCTCCCAAGTAGCTTTCTGCTCCAAATGGTTTTTCCATAATACTTTAACAAAAGGAATTGTCTTCCTTCTCATAATCTGTTCTTGACGATCTAGAATCACCTCGGCTTCTTCCTCACAAGTAAGATCTTCTTGAATCTTATGTAACGGGTATTGCACAACATGAAGCGGATGATAGTTATATTTCCTTAACACCGAAACATGAATGATATTATGTACATGAGATAACTGTGGAGGCAAAGCCACCTGATATGCCACTTCTCAAACTCTCTCAAGGACTTCAAAAGGGCCAATGAAACGCAGACTAGGCTTCCTTTTCAAACCAAACCTTCGAACACCTTTCCATGGAAAAACTTTCAAAAACACGTGTTCACCAGGTGTGAATTCAAGAGCCCTCCTATGAATATCAGCATAACTCTTTTACCGCGATCTAGCTTCTTTCAATTTTTCTTTAGCCACTGCTACCTTCTCCGTAGTAATCCTAACCAAATCGGGTCCTTCTATTACCCTTTCTCCAACCTCATCCCAACAAGTCGGAGCTCGACACTTCTTACCATATAATGCTTCAAAAGGGGCCATACCAATACTAGCTTGCCAACTATTATTATATGCGAACTCCACCAAACTCAAATAATCATCCCAGTTCCCTGTCCATTCTAAAGCACAAGATCGCAACATGTCTTCTAACGTCTGAATAGTTCTCTATGATTGTCCATCTGTCTGCGGGTGAAAAGCTGTACTATATTTGAGTCGCGTTTCCCAAGCTCGTTGAAATCCTTTCCAAAATTGAGAAGTAAACCGCGGATCCCGATCCGAAATAATAGAAATTAAAGTCCCATGAAGCCTAACAATCTCACATTGAAAAATATCTGCTAACTTATTTATCGAAAAATCCTCACGAATAGCCAAAAAATGAGCCGATTTAGTCAAACCAGAATTTAATTTAGAAATTGGTTTATTGTAAAATAATTTTATTTAATTAAATAATGAATAAAATTATATTATATGTTATTATTATGTGTTAATAAGATGAAGGTTGTTCTATAACCTAGATATGTCAGAATGTCGTAGTATTTTGACTACGTGAAGGAATTAAAGTGTTTGAATTTCCAAGACGAAAATAAAAGTTTTCCGAGAAATTTTTTGAAAAACACTTCACTAATTTCTGCTCGAAAATTATTTTTGAACTTCCGAGAAATACGTAACGATAAAATATCAAGGGAAGATGGATTATGTAATAATAATTCACGTATGACAAACATAGTTTTTTACTCGCGGACTAAAATTGAGAATGTTAGGGAAAGTGAAACGTTAATGAGTAAATACTGATCGTATGATGCGTAAGTATTATATGAGGTAATGAATACGAGTATTGTAATATCCGAGATTTTCTATGTAATTTAAGAATTATCAATAAACAAATTTATATGAAACTTTTGGGTGATTTCGTTTATTAGATGTATATGTGTTATACATATATGTGTTATTTCAAGATATGTGATGAGATGTATTTAAATGGTTGGTTTAGTTTTATTTAACTATTTAAATTGATTAAGTAAGGAATTATTCTATTTATTACGTGGGATGGTATTAAATCATGAGCTAGAGTTCGGAGCGAAATTTAGAGACGCGGACTATTCGAGTCTGGAACGTTGAAATTAGTCAGGATAGATTGTAATCACGAAAAAGTGTCATGGTTGACTTTTTGGTCAAAGTCAACTAGTTGACTTTTTGAGGAAAAAGTCAACTACAAATTTCAGAGGTGAATTTGACTAAACGGATAATCCCATGACGTCCGGAACGTCGACTTTAGTAAGAATCGATATAAGTTTCGCAACGTTCGGCTACGAAGGGTAAAATGGTCAAAGTAATTTATTAATTGATTATTATAATGTTTTATTTAAACAAGTCAGCAGCTGGTGGAACCCTTGTGACTCACGAATTGGGACAAGGGAGGGAGTATACGTATATTACATAATAGCTAAGCTGGGAATAATTTATTTTATTCCTTAAAACCAAAATCCTTTCATTTTCTCCAACTCCCACATTCTTCCTATTAATTAACTAAATTATTGTATTATTAAGTATTGTAAGTAATTAATAATTAGAGTTGGGGGTTATGGGAATCAAAAGACTCTATCAAGCTATACATATATACACATCCCTCAAACATTCTTTTCTTTTAAGAAAATTCCACCAAGTGAGTAAACATGGAGAGAAATTGAGATTTCTAGAACTCTTATCTTGATATTCCAGTTTATCTCTTGATATTTATTTCAACTGTTGAGAAATATTCATACCAATGCTTTTACTTCTGATGTATGTTTCAAACAACTTTATATATTTGCTGCGCAATTTGTGCTCATTCTTGCTTAAACCTTTCAGTTAAGGCTGATAACGCTGAGGGCTTGGGCAATGACAAGGAAATATTTAGGAGGAAATGATGAGAGTTATTTATGTAATAAGTATATTTCCGCATATGATGTAATGTAGCGATAAACGCTAAGTTTAAGTTTCAGTTTATTAAAGGTTGTAAAGACTTGGGACTTTATTTTAAATAAGTATGTAATAGTTAATATTATTATTATTGTTAGAGTTACTTAGATAGATGATGATGTATGTTGTATCGTGAGCACCATGTCCTGTAATCGATGTTACACGGATTTGGGGGCGTCACAAGTATGATACGAGGTATTATACGAGTATGCATGAATGATGGTATGTCGTATAAAATGGATGAGTATACGAGTTAGCATACGAGAATAATACGTAGATTATACGTTATAAGGCTTTAAGCTAAATGTATTGGACTTATAGGATTTGGTAGGAATTATACAAGCCCAATTGTAGGAATGGTTAATGTGACGCCCCCAAAATAGGTATACATCACCCATTTTGAGTTGCCAAATACATGGTACAGAAACAAATACAACTTCATTAATACAATTGTCATGCAAAATACGACAACACATATACTGTGAGTTTAAATACAAATATTGTCTAATGATGATATTCAAACTCAAAAGAGTCCTCATTACAATTATTGATACACTATTTTACAAAAATAGTGAGGATCTAAAAACAACTTTCTAGAACCATCACTCCATACCCCTTTAGAATCCTGCTATATTCTCACCTCTTGAGAAGAAAAATGGAACAAAAAGGAAAAGGGTGAGCTCAACTAGCCCAGTAAAGAATATTATGACTAAGATAATGTACAACAAATTATCCTTAGTCCTCAACAGGGAAAAATCTGATAGAATATAATAGACAACAAGTTTTAGATCAACAAATGCAGCGGAAACAACAATTCATTAGAAGAGTTAAGTAGAGAATGAAATCTACCATCATCTATGAATTTAGAAGTCCATCATCAATATTTTATCCCTATAACATCAATCAATATACATCTTGAATCAAATATTCATCTTTGCACTATGGGCCAAAGATATTCATTTATATCACCAGTTGGTCATGTTCATCTCAACACCTGTTCATCTTTTCACTACGGGCCAAAGATATTCATCAGGTAATCATTCATCTTTGCACTACAGGCCAATGATATTTACTTATATCATCATTTAGGACTGAGGATGATGAAAAATGTTTTTAAGAAACGAATCCAGTGAGACAAAAGAACAAAGATTAGGGATTCGTACTTTAGATAATCCAAGTTCAAAAACACTCCATAATAAACCATAGTGGAGTAAAATTCAAGAAATAAGATCAAAACATGGATACAATCAAAGATAATAACCATAATAGATATCTGGGACAAAGAAGAGAAAATTTTATTTTTCGGTGAATAGTGCCGTATACGTGAATAGTGCCGTATACATGAATAGTAACCCTGGCACAAAAAGGTTAAAATTCTACAATAAAATTTATACTAATATTTCAGCATAATGATATTGAAAGAAATAATATCATTTACGAAGAAAATAACATCCCATACCTCAAAAGAATAATATTTCTGACTGGAATATCGGATGTAATGCTGAAGGAAACTTGCACTGAATAGAAACTCTCAAAGTATCTAAATACTCACAAAATACACTCGATAATATATAGAGAGAGAAAACTTGTTTCTAGTGTGATTTTCAATTCTAACTAAGCACTCTATTTATAGGAAAATGCTAGAACGCCAAAGCAGACTAAAATAATATTATTTCTTTTTTTCTTCCACGCATGCCAAGTTGCCAACCAAGACCATCCACCTTTGAACAAAAATTTCCAGCACATGTTTTCAAAAAAACAAAAGTGGATCCCACCCATAATTTTAATAAAAACATTTAATTTCTGAAACTTCAATAATTCCTAATAAATAACCCTTTTATCAGAAAAATACGAATTTTATTTCCATTTCATAGGAAATCGAATTCTATACAACTTTGTATCTTTAAGTTTTTTTCAAATTCCAAACAAAAAATGCCCGAAATCCACATACGGACGATTTTTAATACCTCCATTCCGACAAAATACTGATAAAACACCTCAGCATTAATTCCTTTATTTATATCCACACAAAATAAATATTTTCCTATCCATCATTTATGTCCACATAAAATAAATATTTCCTTATCATATAAATCATTAATTAATTATTCACAAATAATATTATAGAATCACAATTATGACAACCAGGTCATTCTCAGGAAAGAGGGGGCTTTTCGATAAGGATTTCTCCTTACTGGCGTGCAATTAGGTGACCAAACCCCTTTCCTAGACAGAACATCCTTAGACATTGCCAATAATGCTATCTAATAATATTATTCAAATAATATGAATTATTGATCTGATAATGGAAGATACTGTGCAGTGACAATTGTTGAAACAATAATAATATAAAATATCAACGCAATAATTATTTAATCAATAAATTAAAATATTGAACAGTAATTACTGTAACAATTATTGAGTAGTGCCTTCTTACGTAAGAATCAATAATTCAAAAATACTATGCAATACTGCAGCTGCTTCTCTTAACCACGCGTATTCATCGTATTTTAATCACCAGGTAATCCAATAGTATTAACGGTAACAATTACGTCGTTATTTATAAAAACTTAAACTTGTCGTTTTCTTCATCCGACAATTTTCTGTTATGGATCCCACAAATGGCTGCGCTGTCGTACGAATATTCCCCAATAGCAAGAATATTCCCCGACCAAATGAATATTCCCCGACAAAATGAATATTTTATAATCACTTGCTTATTTTGCAAAATTTGATCATTTCACCCATAACCAAAGCATTATATCAAATTAACTCCTTATTATTTCAAGATAATGAATAGAGGAAATTCAATTTTATTTATAATAAGTTGGGGTCTTACAACCTCCCCTCCTTATGAAATTTCATCCTTGAAATTGACGTACGTACCTGGTGTTTCGAAAAGGTGAGGATACCTTGCTTTCATTTCCTATTCCAACTCCCAGGTCATTTCCTCCATAGCATGGTTCCTCCACAAAACCTTAATTTATGGTATAACCTTTGTTCGTAGGACATGTTCTTTCCTATCCAAGATCTTGACAGGTTAAATCTTCTGCTATCTCGTCTGGTTCTAACGCAATGATGTGGTTTGGATCTTTCACATATTTACAAAGCATAGATATGTGAAAAACATTATGAACATGAGACATGCTTGGAGGTAATGCGAGTCTATAGGCCATATTTCCTATTCGGTCAAGAATTTCAAATGGACCAACAAATCGTGGATTGAACTTTCCTCTCTTCCCGAATCTTTTAACTCCCTTCCATGGAGCAATACATAACAATACATGATCCCCAATATTAAATTCCACATCCTTTCGATGAAGATCCGAATAACTCTTTTGTCGATCTTGTGAGATTTGAATACGTTGTTGAATCATTTGGATCTTTTCTGTAGTGATGCATACCAATTCCGGTCCCAACAACGTTGCTTCATCCACCTTATCCCAGAATACTGGAGAACTACACTTTCGTCCATATAATGCCTCGAATGGAGCCATGCCTATACTTGCTTGATAACTGTTGTTGTAGAAGAATTCCACCAATGGCAAGTACTTATCCCAACTTCCTTTGAAATTTAGGACACATAGTCTTAATAGATCTTCAAGTGTTCGAATAGTCCTTTCCGATTGCCCGTCTGTTTGAGGATTGTATGCCGAACTGAATCGTAAATCCGTGCCCATAGCTTTCTGCAAACTAACCCAAAACCGTGAAGTGAATCTTGGGTCACGATCTGAAACTATGGATATTGGCATGTCATGCAATCTCACAATCTCATTTACGTACATACGAGAAAGACGTTCAAGGGAATAAGTCTCATGTATAGGCAATAAATGAGCAGACTTGGTTAATCTATCTGCAATAACCTAAATCGCATCTATACCTTGAGAAACTTTGGGAAGACCTATAACGAAATCCATAGTAATGTGTTCCCGCTTCCATTTCAGAATCTCAAGTGGTTGCAATGGACCCTTTGGCACTTGATGCTCCGCCTTTACACGTTGACAAGTTAAACACCTCGAGATAAACTCTGCGATCTCTCTCTTCATATTGCTCCACCAAAATGTATGTCGAAGATCATGATACATTTTGGTACTCCCAGGATTTATTGCAAACGAAGTGTTGTGTGCCTCCATCATGATTCTATGCTTCAAGTCAGAATCGTTAGGAATGCAAAGTCTGGAGTTGACTCGAAGTATTCCTTCTTCATCGATTCTTGCTTCTGGAATAACACCTTCTTATACTTTCATCTTCATACGTATCATCTTTGGGTCTGTGGCTTGAGCAGCTTTAACTTTATCGATTAAAGTCGGTTCTACTCGTATATTTGATATCATCACGTGGGTACTTGGAGCCTTTACCTCTATCTCCATCCTTTGCAAGTCATACAAAATGGGCCTATGTGTTAACAACATTGCACTCGTATCCGCATATGATTTTCTACTCAATGCGTCAGCTACAACGTTTGCTTTTCCAGGATGATATTGAATGCTATGGTCGTAATCTTTCAACAGCTCGAGCCAACGTCGTTGTGGCATGTTGAGTTATTTTTGGGTGAAGAAATATTTGAGGCTTTTATGATCCGTATAAATCTTCACTTTCTCCCCATACAAGTAGTGTCTCCAGATTTTCAACGCAAAAACGACTGTTGCCAACTCCAGATCATAAGTAGGATAATTCCTCTCATATTCTTTGAGTTATCGCGAGGCATAGGCTATGACTTTCCCATGTTGCATGAGAACACATCCTAACCCTTTGCCTAAAGCATCGCTGTAGATGAACAAATCCATCCGAACCAGATGGTATTGTTAGAACAGGTGCTGAAATGAGTCTCCTCTTGAGCTCTTGGAAACTCTTCTCGCATTCCTCGCTCCATACAAATTTTGTATCTTTCCGAGTCATCTGAGTTAACAAAGTAGCAATTCGAGAAAATACTTCCACGAATCTCCGACAGTAACCAGCTAAGCCCAGAAAGCTGCGTACTTCAGTCATCGACTTCGGCTGCTCCCAACTTTGGATTGCTTCAATCTTCGTCGGGTCAACAGATACTCCATGTTTTGACACCACGTGCCCAAGGAATGCTACTTCCTTAAGCCAGAACTCGCATTTCTTTAGCTTGGCATATAGCTTGTTGTCACGAAGCTTGTGAAGTACCAACTTCAAATGGTGCTCATGATCTTCACGGATTTTGGAATAGATGAGAATGTCATCAATAAAGACAACAACGAACTGATCCAGATATTCCTTGAATACACGGTTCATCATATCCTTGAAAGCAGCAGGAGCATTAGTCAATCTAAAAGACATGACCAAGAATTCATAATGCCCGTACCGAGTTCTGAAGGCAGTCTTTGGAATATCCTTAGTTTTAATCTTCAGTTGATGATATCTAGAACGAAGATCGATCTTTGAAAAGAATTGTGTTCCTTGCAACTGGTTGAACATGTCATCAATGCGAGGTAGGGGATACCTATTCTTGATGGTGAAATGGTTCAATTCCTGGTAGTTAATACAAAGTCGCATACTCCTGTATTTCTTCTTTACAAATAAAACAGGAGCACCCCAAGGAGATGTACTAGGACGAATGAAACCGACGTCTAACAATTCCTGTAGTTGGACTTTTAACTCCTGAAGTTCAATAGGAGCTATTCGATATAGGGTATTAGAAATAGGCTTTGTACTCGGCTCAAGATCAATAAAGAATTCAACTTCACGTTCTGGGGGTAGACTAGGAAGTTCTTCAGAAAATACATCAGGAAATTCACTAACAACAGAAATATTTTTCAAATCTGACGTGTTTTTATTCAAGTCCATATCATGAGGTAAGAAAGCTTGACATCCGTTTTTTAATAAACGAATGGCTTTATGGCTTGATATGACAGTGATTAACTTTAGTGGTTTGGTTGCTTGAATTCGCATAACAGGTTGGTTAAGAATATGAAAACTAACAACCTTATGAAAACAATTAATTTTAGCATGATGAGTGGTTAACCAATCAATCCTTAAAATCACATCAAATGCAAGTATCTTTAAAGAGATAAGATCAACAGGTAACGTGATGGTGCCAACTTGGATTAAGCAAGATTTATAAATAGTGGATGTAATGAAAGTTTCTCGTAACAAAGTCTCTACAGATAAGTCAAAGTCTAATTTCTCCGGAGTCAAGTTTAAACGTTGAGCACAAGCAGGAGAGATAAAAGAATGGATAGAACCGGTATCTAGTAAGGTATAAATTTCACAAGAGTTCAAGATTAGCTTACCCGTGATCACCTCGTTCGGGTTTCTCGCATTTTGGCCAGTCACGACAAACGGCCTCCCTTGAACCACAGACTTTGTTTTGTCCGTAGTCGCCTTTGGTGTCCCCGTCCCAGCTAAACTTGACTTCCCTACTGGATAAAACCAGGCTATATGACCATCTTTTCCACAATTGAAAAACACCTTGGAAGGTTGTGAACAGTTTGGACTTATGTGTCCCTCCTATCCGCATCTGTAGCATCTAACTGGCGGTCGTTCTCCTCCCCTAGAATTTGTTGTTGGTACTGGTGCTGTTGCTGATGTCTTTCTGTCATTGTTGAATCTCCTCTTTTTGAAATTTCCACTTGACTCACCTCTCCTATTATCATGGCCACGATTACCACCCGAGTGGTTACCGCTTTTAATCTCAGATTTTTCTCTCCTCATTGGTTATCATCGCTTCGATGATCGGCTTTGTCACCAGATGACCACGGTTGTGGTCCCTCGGTTGAACATACTCATTATCTCGCTCTAATAATTGAGCCCTGTTGACAACATCTGAATATAGAGAAAATTTGTGAGAGATAAGGTATTAACGAATCTCGAGTTTTAGACCTCTCAGAAACATCCGCGTCATACATTCCTCATTCTTTACCAAATGAGGTGAAAACCTGGATAACTCCGCGAACTTCGCCTCGTACTGGGACACCGTCATGTTGTTCTGTTCCAGTCTAATAAACTCTACCTCCTTCATATGACGAATACTTTTAGGAAAGTACTTGTCATTGAATAGTTTCTGACATCTTTCCCAAGACATGTTGAGTGCGGCTGACTGGGTACGCTTCATAGATCCCCACCAGTAATCTGCCTCACCACGGAACATAAAGGTGGCGAATGGAACCTTCTGTTCTTCCGTGCATCCCAAGACATTGAATATCTTGGTAATTTGCTTGACCCACGTTTTCGCCTTAATCGGATCCGGCTTTCCCCAAAATTCTGGTGGTCCCAACTCCTTGAACTGCTTGGATGTGACAAACCACGCGTTGCTATCATTTCCACCCGTATTTTGTACACGAGTCTCCCTCATCTGATTTTGCATGAACTACAAAAAGCTTCTAAACATCCCATCATTCATCGTTTGTTTGGTAGTGTTGTTTACAGGAGGAATATTGCCTTCTTGTTGCACGTTCTCCTGATTGGTGATTGAAGGTTGTTCCATGGTCTCATACACTCCATTGTTAACGTTCTTAGCTGCCATTCTTAAAAACTGCCATAAAACAAGGGTTAATTAAACAAATTAACATATCACATAATATCCCTATATTATGACCGACCAACAAATAAGCTTAGGTATGACACACTAGCGAAGAATTTACTCGTCTCTCCCCTCCTAGTTCTATTCCCCGATCTCCGCCAGAGACCATATCCCTAAGCTCTGATACCAACTTTGACGCCCCCAAAATAGGTATACATCACCCATTCTGAGTCGCCAAATACATGGTACAGAAACAAATATAACTTCATTAATACAATTGTCGTGAAAAATACGACAACACATATACTGTGAGTTTAAATACAAATATTGTCTAATAGACAGTATTCAAACTCAAAAGGAGTCCTCATTACAATTATTGATACACTATTTTACCAAAATAGTGAGGACTGCTAAAATAACTTTCTAGAACCATCACTCCATACCCCGGCTAAATCCTGCTATATTCTCACCTCCTGAGAAGAAAAATGGAACAAAAAGGAAAAGGGTGAGCTCAACTAGCCCAATAAAGAATATTATGACTAAGATAAAGAACAACAATTTATCGTTAGCCTTCAATAAATCAGATAAAATATAATGGACAACCAGTTTTAGATCAATATTCGCAGCGAAAATAACAATTGATTAGAAGAGTTAAGTAGAGAATGAAATCTACTATCATCTAAGAATTTAAAAGTCCATCATCAATAATTTATCCCTGTAACATCAATCAATATACATCTTGCATCAAATATTTATCTTTGCACTACGGGCCAAAGATATTCATTTGTATCACCAGTTGGTCATGTTCATCTCAACACCTGTTCATCTTTGCACTACGGGCCAAAGCTATTCATTAGGTAATCATTAATCTTTGCACTACAGGCTAAAAATATTTAGTTATATCATCATTTAGGACTGAGGATGATGAAAAATGTTTTTAAGAAACGAATCTAGTGAGACAAAAGAACAAAGATTATGGATTGATACTTTAGATAATCCAAGTTCAAAAACACTCCATAATAAACCATAGTGGTGTAAAATTCAAGAAATAAGATCAAAACATGGATACAATCAAAGATAGTAACCATAATAGAAATCTGGGACAAAGAAGAGAAAATTTTATTTTTCGGTGAATAGTGCCGTATACGTGAATAGTAACCTCGATACAAAAAGGTAGAAATTCCACAATAAAATTCATACCAATATTTCAGCATAATGATATTGAAAGAAATAATATCATTTACGAAGAAAATAACATCCCTTACCTCAAAAGAACAGTATTTCTGACTGGAATATCGGATGTAATGCTGAAGGAAACTTGCACTGAATAGAAACTCTCAAATTATCTAAATACTCACAAAATATGCTTAATAATATATATAGAGAGAGAAAACTTGTTTCTGGTGTGATTTTCAATTATAACTAAGCACCCTATTTATAGGAAAATACTAGAATGCCAAAGCAGACAAAAATAATAAAATAATATTATTTCTTTTTTTCTTCTACGCATGACAAGTTACCAACCAAGACCAGCCACCTTTGAACAAAAATTTCCAGCACATGTTTTGAAAAAAATAAAAGTGGGTCCCACCCATAATTTTAATAAAAACATTTAATTTCCGAAACTTCAATAATTCATAATAAATAGCCTTTTTATCAGAAAAATACGAATTTTATGTCTATTCCATAGGAAATCGAATTGTCTACAACTTTGTAGCTTTAAGTTTTTTTAAATTCCAAACGAAAAAAATGCCCAAAATCCACATACGGACAATTTTTAATACCTCCATTCTGACAAAATACTGATAAAATACCTCAGCATTAATTCCTTCATTTATATCCACACAAAATAAATATTTTCCTATCCATCATTTATGTCCACATAAAATAAATATTTCTTTATCATATAAATCAATAATTAATTATTCACTAATAATATTACAGAATCACAATTATGATAACCAGGTCGTTCCGAGGAAAAAGGGGGCTTTGCGATAAGGATTTCTCCTTACTGGCGCGCAATTAGGTGACCAAACCCCTTTCCTAGATAGAACTTCCTTAGACATTGCCGATAAGGCTATCTAATAATATTATTCAAATAATATGATTTATTGATCTGATAATGGAAAATACTGTGCAGTGACAATTATTGAAACAACAATAATATAAAATATCAACGTAATAATTATTGAATCAATAAAATAAAATATTGAATAGTGATTACTGTAACAATTATTGCCTTCTTACGTAAGAATCAATAATTCAAAAATACTGTGCAATACCGTATACTACTGTGCAACCACACGTATTATTGTATTTTAAGCAACAGGTAATCCAACAGTGTTAACGGTAACAATTACACTGTTATTTATAAAAACTTAAACTTGATGTTTTCTTCATCCGACCATTTTCCATTATGGGGCCCATAAATGGCTGCGCCGTCGTACGAATATTCCCCGACAGCATGAATATTCCACGACAAATGGAATATTCCCCGACAAAATGAATAATTTATAACCACTTGCTTATTTTGCAAAATTTACACATTTCACCTATAACATTAGCATTATATAAAATTACATCCTTATTATTTCAAGATAATGAATAGAGGAAATTCAATTTTATTTATAATAAGTTAGGGTCTTACAAGTTGAGGTTGTGTAACCAAGGCAGCTACACTCCCTGAACTTGTGACGCCCCCAAATCCGGGTATCTTCCAACCCGACATATGGTGCTACACGATGTTACAGTTCACAAAAACATTCAATTGAAAAGCCTTAACAGAATGAATATGTCTTATATATATTCCAAATAATATTCCCTTCCCAGGTTCTTTATAACCAATACATACGTTCTTTGTCATAATATCAAATACATTACAACATTAAATCTATACTATTACATAGATAGTTCAATGGTCTAACTTGGCCTTCCCTTTATCTTTATTGGATCCTTCGGTCCATTCGATCTTAGCGGCATTCATATGGTTCAAGCAAGAGTGAGCATAACTAGCTCAACAAGTATGGCAATTCCATTTAAACAACATGCTTGAATCATATAAATCATATATCTTCAATAACTGAACAATAGTTATGAAGTACTATCGATAATTCAAAATAGCACTTCTCTTTTCTTCAAAACATTTTACAATAACGACATTCATTAAACATCAATTTCGGTCCAAGACCTTGAGCATTTCATACTTTCTTTGAAAAGGACAACCCGACACTAAGTCCGTAAGTCCGGCATTACTTACGAGCACGTCTAAGTGATCAGCCTATAGTACTCTATGTTGATCAACACTACATTCTTTAAACATATGTACGTTTAAGTTGTGGCAACCTCACGTGCTTGTCGTTTGACGACAAAACATTTGTTTAGCATACTCAATCTTTATTTGAAAACCATACCAATATAGTTTGGCAAAACATTGACAATAATTTGATAGATTATAAGATATCCAACATATCGTAAGTCTAGCCGAAAGAATTGGCTTTGACTTCATCATACATCAATTCATGCGTAGGAATACATGAATCACAAAGCTTGTCTAGATTGAACATAGACAAGGCTTATAATACTTTCCTTCATCGTCTGCTACTGTTATTACACGTTCACTTTAAGTCTTTAAGGTCTCTACAATATATGATTACATAACGTAACACATTAGGTCATGAATAAACATACATGGTTCCTACTGAATCTTACCCTTCTTCTCAATCTAATCATGTATTAGATTTGTTACTATTGGTTCCGGCTTGCCGTTATAGTTTACATCGTCATTACGTTCACGTTCGATTGATTATCTTCAACCTTTAGTTATCATACTTAAGGTTTAACAATGTCTTAAACAATGTTATATTTAAGTTTTAGTTCATTACTAATCAATTAATGTTCTTACTTTACTTACAAACTTTCCTTACTGTGGAATCCCTAAAGGTCAAGTTGGCTGGCTGCCAGCTTCTCTTCTTCCTATGTGTTGCTACCAAGACGAGTTAGCAGCTGTCGTGGTCGGGGTTCACATTGAAGTGCGGTGTGAGTCCTTATTCAATTGGCCATGCTGGGGCTCCAATCTTCAGTGTCTAAAGACTCGACTCGACGCTGCGAAGTGAGTCTTAGTACTAATCATTGCCTCATGGTCATGCGACTCTTCAAGATGTCTCAAGACAAGACACTGCATACACTGTTGTTGCGCCACTCTTTTGGCTTGGATCAAGGCGTCATGCACCAAATTCACACCACCAAATAGTTGATAGTTTTGTTTTGCACAACGAACTTTTCAGACTCCAAATTTGATCATTTTAAGTCCGAATTGGCTCGTTCAAAAGCCATTAGCTCACAAATCACATACTCTACATGTTCATGCAAGAATTTTACATTTTCGACTTTGTTAACTCAAAATTCACCTATTAGTTCATTTTTAACAAAAATGATAAACGTTCCTGAACGTTCATGTGACGCCCCCAAATCCGGGACTCTTCCAACCCGACAGATGGTGCTACACGGTACTCATAACTATTCATTCATTCTATTGAAAAGACATTAAAATGTGTGTATCAAGGACATTCTTATTACATTAATAATATTACATCCCGTTCCCAGGTTCTAAAACCATTACATTCTTTGTTCATCATATTATGATATATACAACTTACTAGTTTATTACAAGGTAAACTAATAATTCATCTTCGTCTTACCTTTATCCTTGTTAGATCCCTCGGTTCGTTTGGTCTTAACTGCATTCATATGGTTCAAGCAAGAGTGAGCATAACAATCTCATCAAGTACAACAATTTCTTTTAAACAACATGCTTGAAACATAGGAATCATATATCTTCAATAACTAGATAATAGTCATGAAGTACTATCAATAATTCAAAATAGCACTTCTTTTCCTTCAAAACGTTTTATAATAACAATATTCAGTAAAACATCAATCCTGGCTCAAGACCATGAGCGTTTCATAATTTCTTTGAAAAGGGCAACCCGACACTAAGTCCATAAGTCCGACATATCTTACGAGCACTTCTGGGTGATCAGCCTATAGTACTCTATGTTGATCAACACTACATCCTATTAAACGTATGTACATTTAAGTTTTGGCAACCTCGCGTGCCCATCAAATAATCGATGAAAAATACATTTGTTTATTCATACTCAGGCTTACCTTGAATCCGTACCAAACAATTGGCGTAGGATAGCGTTATCAATTCTATATTGAAAGACTTGTAAATAAATCAATCAACTCTTCAAGATTAGTCTAGCCAAGATAAAACTGGCATCGACCCTTTAGTAAAACAATTCATGCATCTCATAACATGAATCACAAAAAACTTGGCTAACACGAAGGTTAGACAAACGTTTAAGAAAAACTTGCCTTCAGCGTCTGCTACAATAAAAAATACTTTTCCTTTCAGTCTTTACGGTCTCTACAACACATAACCACATAACATACCACATTAGGTCATGAATGAACATACATGGTTCCTAATGAATCTTACCCTTCTTCTCAATCTAATCTTGTATTAGATTTGTTATTTATTGGTTCCGGCTTTATTGTTATAACTTACATCATTCTTACCAACTTCTTTCTCTTCTCTAACTTAACTAAAATTATTTCATTAATACAACTCGTTTTGAGTTAATCATCCTTCCTCACGGCTTACTACTGTCCTTACGTTATTAAATCATTACTCGATCGTCATTTAGTTAAGTACGCATATTGCATACCGTTCACGTTCACATTCAATAGATTTACTTCAACCCTAAATGATCATAATTAAGGTTTAAACATGTCTTAACAATGTTATGATTAAGCCTTAGTTCATTACTAATGAGTTATTATTCATTCTATACTTGTAAACATTCATCACTGTCCAAACCCTAGGGTTGGCACTGCGGCGCCACCCTTCCTTCTTCTCTCAGGTATTGTATTTGCCACATGAAGTTAACGATGGTATAGAGACGGACTTCGCACACGCGCACGAGTCCTTGCTTTTATGTCATGTTGCCAAAAAAGTTCAATGAGGTTCAGAACATCGTTTCTAATGCTGCCGCCATCTTTTTAGTTTTAGGTTGGCCATGCATGGCTGACTCTGTATATAGAAAATTTACAGCTTTTGAAATTTTTATGAAACTCCCGGATGCATAACTTCTTCGTTATAAGTCTGAATTGGCTCGTTCAAGAGCCTACGATTCATGCAAGAATTTTATCTATTTGACTTCATTTGCTAAAAATTCACCTATTAGTCCATTTTTAACGAAAATGATAAACGTTCGTGAACGTTCAACGCTCGTTTCTTCGTTCTAAGTCGAAATTCGGTCATTCTCGAGTCCGCAACTCTATAATGCCAAATAAGACTTGTCTCCATTGAAAACTAATGTTTCCAAGCTCAATATCAAAATTCGACTTTCATTCCGAGAATTTCACGAATTCGACGATTATTATCTAATCGTGTAAATTCCGGCATAACTTCGTTACTTATGGTTTGTTCATCGTTTCAAATGGATTCAATCCATCATACTAACATCTTGACATACATACTTCATTAACTTATAAACATGATAAGTTATTACTTGTTTTTTGTGAGTTTGTAACTTATAAAAGTATAAACTACTTACACTTTCATTTCTCATAACTTAACATGGTCTAAATCTTTTAACCACCATTCTTGCTTCTTATTATCATACCATCTTATTAAGGTAAACCTATGAGTAGTTCCTATAAGCTCTTCATAAGTTCATAACTTAAATTAAGGTTGAATTACTTATTCATGACTTATACGGCTTAAGTCCATTGATTAATCATTCTTATCATTCCTTAGTATACATGTTCTATCACTACCCACTTCTCTAACAATGGAAGAGAAAGAGAATCATGGTTTAAGATTGCTTACCCTTGAATATCACTTGGTTAATCTTTGATCTTCTTCTTTCTTCTTGAACTATGAAAGACTAGCTTTCTAGCTTTTCTAGCTTATTCTCTCTAACCAATAAGCTATAAGTTATTGGATGAAAATATAACAACTAACAAATGAACTAGCAAACTTCCTATTTATAGAAATCTCAAAGTGAGGGTATAATGGTCTTAAAGCCACTCCACCTCCTTACTATTCATTACCTAGCTATTAAGTAAACTTAGCCACCACACTTACTTAGCTCTTAAGTATACTTGCTTAGCACATAGCTTATCCTTTACTTGCTCACCAAATTAATTACTTGGCCATCACAACACTTAGTCATTAAGTTACTTGATCATCACATATAAGCACTTTGCTTGCTTATCACATTTTTAGCCATTAAGTCTAATTAACTTATCCTTTGCTTAACACTTAAGTCTACTTGCTCATCACACTTATTTCTTGGCCACCAAGATCACCCATGTGATCATGGGTTTCCCCATGGATCCTCCTAATCCATTGGATTAATAGTTTGGGCTTAAGGTTTAATTAACCTAACTTATACATTGGGCTTACAATTAAACAAGCACTTGGGCCTGTTCATTAAATTACATTGGACTTAACCACTCCTACATTTGGGCTTTAACATTAATTCGTACTGGGCTTTATTATTATCCCAATTGGACATTACAATCTCATACACATTCCTACAAATTCAATACATTTCGCTTAAAGTCTTATAACGTATAATCTACGTATTAATCTCGTATTCTAACTCGTATACTTATTTAATATACGTCATTCCATCATTCATACATGCTCGTATAATACCCCGTATTATACTCATATTCATTACCTCATACAATACCTATGTATCATACGATCATTGCTTTAATTCATTATACACATTTAAATTCCTTCTCAGAACTCACTTTCCCTAACAGTAATATTTTAAGTCCGCAGGCAAAAAAATGCAATTTCCATAACTAAAATATTATTGGATATTCCATCTCGCCTCGATATTCTATCATTACGTATTTCTCGAAAATTCAAAAATAATTCCCGAGCAGAAATGCGTGAATAGTGTTTTTCAGAAAATTTCTCGAAAAGCTTTTATTTTCATCTTGGAAATTCAAACACTTTAATTCTATCACGTAGCTAAAATACTATGACGTTCCAACATGTTTAGGTCATCGAACGACCTTCAAATAGCTTACTCCCATACATAATCAATTATTTTTATTTAATCCACATAATCAAATAAAAATTTAATCCTCAAAAAAATTTGAATTTTCTGGGGCGTTACGCTCTTCCCCTCTTATAAGGATTCTGTCCCCAGAATCTCGCTAATAACACATACATCATTGAGGAAACATTTTCCTTCATTTTAATCTCGAGTTCCCACAATGCTTCTTCGACATTGTGGTTCTTTCATTTCACCTTCAACGAAGGAATTATCTTATTTTTCACGACTTGTCACTTCCTATCAATAATTTGAGTTGGAAGTTTAAATACTTAATAACATATTACGTTATCTTCCTCTGATTAATTCTTCTTTTAACTTTAAAATTATTTGAAACTCAAATTCCTCCTTCAAAACGAGATGATACTTGATCTTCTCTTCATCGTGCATCTTCTTCTTCATTCACTTGCATTCCTTATTACCTAATTATACTTACTTAACTTGTTCTATTTTCGTTGATTGAGTCTACATTGTGAATAACATTTCTACCGCTTCAATTCATAAATTAACTTCTAACTCTGTTCTTGCCATCTCCGTTATTAATTAATTACAAGTCGCTAACATTGATAGCTTTTCCCTACCCTTCCTACTTATCACATCGGCTTCTACATTAACTTTCCCGGGATGATATAACATATCACCATCGTAATCTCTTATCCATTCTAATCACCTTCTCTACTTCATATTCAACTTTTTCTATGTGGAGATATATTTCAAACTCTTAGAGTCCGCGTATATCTCACACTTCTCCACTTATAATTACTATCTTCAGATTTTTAATTCAAAAACTACAGCTGCCAATTATAGATCATAAGTAGTATAAACCTCCTTATAATCCCTTAACTGGTGTGATGCATACGCAATGACTTTTCCATGCTACATGAGAACGCAACCTCATCATCTATGCGAAACATCGAGATACACTACAAAATTCCTCGTATCATCTGATAAAGATAATACAGGTGCCTCACTTAACTTCCCTTTTAGTTCCTCAAAACTATTTTTCTCACTTCTCATTCCTAACCTACTTATCAATAACATATCTGTATATCTTTTAAGCTAAAATTCACACTTAGTGAATTCCGCATCCAACTTCTCCCTCCGTAGTGTTTCTCACACTATCTTCAAATGTTCAGCATGAGCTTCTGACGTCTTGAATTAGACTAGAATATTACCAATGAGCATTATGACACCCTCATCCAAATATTATTTGAACGCTCTGTGACGCTAATGGTAATTCAACCATAACACCTCACAAGAGAGTTTATTTGTTTACCACCGACTTGCTCGGTGCCTCTTACGAAAAATCTAGCTTCCGCACATTAGTTAACCCAAACGACATAACTAGAAACTTGTCATAACTATAACGAGTCCTGAATGTCATCTTAGGTACCTCCTCCTTCTTCCTTACTTTCAACCGACTATACCCCGTACGCAAATCTATCTTAAAAAAGATTCTGTGCCCTCTTAAATTGATCAAATAGATCATCGATCCTGGGCCATGGATATTTATTCTTAACCACTAACTTACTCCTATTACGATAGTCAATACGCAAACATAACAACTCATCCTCTTCCTTAACATCCTTCAAACTTGCGTCACCGTTAGACAACAAGAGCGTCGCGGTATTTTATTACCGTAAATTACTACCTTGGATTTTCTTAGAAAACCGAAGATTCATACTTTTATTCTAATAATTTATTAAAGTTCTATGGTTAATCAACTCATTCATACCGAGAATTACTTTGAATTCTCTTAACTTTATCGGTACTTATATACCGACACTTGCTTACATTCCTTATTCATGAAGCCATTTCCACGAATATAATTAACGAAAGTTATTTCCCCATTATCTACCTTAACATATAAAGGTATTTATAATCCCTTCCGAGAATGAACTTAATCACTTAGTAAACTCTCATGCTATAAAAGAAAAGTAGCACTCCAATCAAACTGCACATAAGCATTCATTGTATTGACCGGAAAGATACCTGCTACTAAATCCACTAATACAACCGCATCATGGCTAACTTACCACTACTAACACCTTTACTTTCCTCCGACCCCTCCTTTGGGCAATTTCTTGCCATGTGGTCCAACGACCCACACACAAAACAACCATGGCTTTTCTTAGATTTAGGACAATTGGGTAATATATGACCCTCATGTCCCGAGTTATTATAAACCGATTTCCCTTTCAGATAGACTATAAGATGAGTCTTTCCACATGTCTTACATACCTCGATCCTACGCTTAGGATCCCCTTATTCCCCCTCCAGTATTCTTAGAGTTAAAATTCTTTCTTTTTGGCATACTATCACTACCACTTGCACTCTCTGCCTTAGTTCCTCCCTCTCCCTTGCTCTTATTCTTCCTCTCTTTGTGGTATTGAGTCAACGCCTCACTACCACCCTCTGCTATAATCACCTTCTCCAGAATGGTCCTATAGGAAACAATCTGAAACAACGAAATCCTACTATAGAGCCATGGTTTTAGGCCCTGCTCAAACCTACAAGTCTTCCTCTCCTCAGTGTCCACTTGGTGTGGAACAAACCTTGCCAATTCATTGAATTTGGCCACGTACTGGGGAACCTTCATGTCCCCTAGTTTAAGTTCTAAGAACGTAATCTTCATCCTCCCTTACATGTTTGTAGGGAAATAATTCTGGAAGAAAACCTTCTTGAATTGTTCCCACGTTATTGCATCTGTTCTAGGCCCACCCTGTGAGCCTCCCACCAAAATTTAGCTTCCCTTTTCATCATGTAAGTCGCAAAAGAAGTCTTTTGCGCCTCACCTATGTTTGTAATAACAAAATTCTTCTCTATTTCCTTTACCCATGTCTAGGCTCCTAATGGGTCCGTCGTTCCTTTGAGCTCCGGCGGACTTACGCTTTTAAATTCTTTAAAGGTAGACGTTCTGGCTACCCTAGGTTCCACAGGTACTCTACCCCTGGTTTAGTTAAATGCAGCCGTTAATGAATTAACGAACTCTTGCATAGGGTTGTTTTGACCCCCTTGATCATCATTACGTGATTCTGCTTCCTGATTACGTTGTCTTCTTCTTGACGACATTTTCTAGTTAAATAAATAGAATTTCATTATTATCTATTTACTTACTTCGTTATTATTCGCCACATAACAACTCACACCATAACAAAGCATATTAAATGAAAACTTCATTAGATTCATATGCTTCTTCATAGTTAAAACTATTTACAATTTGCTTCCATAGCCAACGGCTAGTACATTTATATCCCACAATCGAACTTCTCAAAAGTTGGGATTTACAAAAAGACTACCCTGTTATACAAAAGAGGGTTTTACGTCACTACACACATATTTATAACTCTAGACTTCTAATAATGCATAACAGCATCCTCGTGTTTCTCATTCGCAATTATCGCTACAGTATCCCGACTAATAGTATGTCGAGTCTGTCCCGACTCAGTGGAATAACAAGCAACTTTCAGCTTGAAATTCTCATGAGCACTCTTATGGATGTAAGACATCCGTGCTATCTTCCGGTCCTTCTCCCCCAATTCTTTACGAAGCTCATCAGCCACCTTCTTAAAATCCCTAGCCTTATTTATCATGAGCACCTTCTCGTCATGCTTAGACTCAAAATCTGCTTGTACAGACTCCTTCGCTACATAAAGAGCACTAATCTCTTCATTCTGATTCTACACAACTGTACTCAGTTGCACATTCCTGTCAAGCACTGCCAGATACAATGATCTCTTTGCATCTGGAGATGATGACTCTAGTGTAGGTACCACCGTATTAACCGATGCCACCTCTATTTCCTCCTCCTCATCTGTCATCATATTAAGATATGATGATATATCCATTTCTCCCTCGGAGTAGTCTTCCTCAGAAAAATACTCCTCTGGCTCTGACTCCTCTAGTATCACTAATGGTACCTCCGCCAGCGGCATAGGTACAGGCTCTACTCTATTCACAATTTCTTCGCTCACCGCGTTTATATCTCTATACATCAAGCTATCTATCAACATCCTACAATAACACATATGTTGATTAGTACATAACACACAATAGTATAAGCACAGATCACATTTAATTTATTTAGGGTTACTTTCCATCTTTTAAATCTTGCGATACTGAGTTTCCTCAATACCTTATTGACTCATTCAACTTAAATAAATCTCGAGTTTACTTCATTTGGAATTTTTCTTCCTTAACGAGGTTATTAGCCTAAGGTTCTTCCCCCCTTAAGTTTTATAACCTAATGCTCTGATACCAACCTGTGATACCCCTAAATCCGGGCATCTTCCAACCCGACAGATGGTGCTACATGGTACTCATAACTATTCATTCATTCTATTGAAACGACATCAAAATGTTAGGTTTGTAATATTCATGAACGCAATCAAATTGCTCAAAGTAAGCGGAAACGTGTAAAAATTAGAGTTTAAAATTTTACAAACCATATACCCGGATCACCCTTTATGCACAATTATTAATTAAACAAAAAATTGAAGAACAAGAATCATACCTCAAGATCCGAGCTTCCTCGTGTACAAGTTCACCTCCAATTCTTTTCGCTCAACATGAATCCACCGGTTTGGTTCCTTCCTTTGATCAACGTTAGCCACCCAAGTGTTTGGCCTCTGGAGGTGATCCACCAAGGAAGAAGAAGGATTCAAGAAGATGGGTGGTTGGCTAAACCCTAGTTTTTTATCTCTATGAAAAGCGTGCATTCTCCCAACTATTGGAATTACGTATGTTGTAAAAGTCAACAACTCCCTTATACCCATAATAAGACTCCTCTTATTTATAGATGTGGGCAACCCTCCTTAACAATTAAGGAATTGGGTTTTATTTTAATTAATTAAAATCCTTTAATTAGTTAAGCTCCTTTATCTTATTAGGGATAATTAATTAAACTCTTTTAATTAATTTAACCTCCTAATCCTATTAGGAATAAATGAGAGTACTTTATATTAAATTAATTCCTAAACTCTTTTAGAAATTAAAATAATAATAATTGTAATAATATTAATAAGACTCCTCTTATTAATTTATATTTAATATTTCTAAAATATTAAATAATAATATTAAGCTATTTAATTTATTCTATCACCATAGATTAAATTAAATATACTTAATATATTATTACGATTATGCCATTAACTTCTTAAATAATTATTCTTTCTTTTATGGTGTGACCCTTTAGGTTCTCTATATTAAACCGCATGTGAATAAATCAATTAGAATAATTCTAATCTTATTTAAATAAATAAATTAAACAATTAATTTATTTAAATAAATAATATTTATTCTACAATAGGGATAAGCCTCCCAACGCGATCAACGACTTTCCGTATAATATAGATTTCAACATTAATCATAAAAGAACCTTTGAGTAAATAGTTACTGTGACAATTCAATCCTTCCACCATACAATGTCCCAATTAAATATAAGACATGGAATTACTTTGTCAAGTCTTATTTTATTTAATTATATGTATTTCGACTCTTAAATGCACAACACTAAATAATGCAAATTAGAAACTCCTTTCTAATTTCATTCTCGCCTTAACCCAAGGACTACTTTGGGTTTGTCATTTATCGAATCACATAGACATTTCTCTTCTTTTACTAGAAGTGGTAGATTCTTTATCGATCATACATTATCTCCATATACAACTTATTATACCCAAGCATACCTTTTGATATACCCTAAGGGTCTTAAGGAATAAGTCAAAGTATAACTCATCATACACAAGATACTATGATGATCTCAAGTCCAAGGATCACTTGACTACTATCACTACAGAATTCCTATCGACAAAAAGTAAAACTCCATTAGGTATTCCTTAGCGAGCCAATGCTCAAAGAACTTATTCTCTAATAATCACCTACATACTTGCTTTAGTGTCTCCACACAAATGATCATGAGATCAATCATCCTCATCCAACGAAAGCAAGCAACGACGTATACAATCTATCCGATTCACTAATCCCCAATTTAGTAATCCAATGATTGGGAACTATTTTAGTTTTAAGCTTTCTAAGAATTTAGATCTCATTAGAATGATCATTATCATTATTCTAAAAGCATTGCTTAAAACTATGGGTTTATCACATATTATAAAACAACATCATGTAGATAATTAAAAGCCTTTAATAAATTAATACTTTTTATTAATAAATGAATAAGATTGTTACAAAGTATATGCTTTATCATCAAACATGATTGACTTGTGTGCATACTACTTTCAATCTCCCACTTGCAATAAAGCCAATCGTCATGGTATCTCATACTCTTCTTCTCTAAGTGACGATTATCCTGCTGTTGGATAAGCTTTAGTTAATGGATATGTAATGTTGTTCATGAGAGTCCACTATCTCTATAGTGATTTCCCATCTTTCAATGATTCTAATAATCAAATGAAAGTGCCACAACACATGTTTAGATCCAAGATGAGACTTAGGAACTATTCCTAGTTCTGTAATGAACTTTTAATCCAAACAATCAACTTGCAGCTTCATTTATAGCTATATACTTTGTCTTTTCACTAAACCAAACTCTTTCATTGCTTTGGAACCTTTCCAATTCACCGCACCACTGCTCAAGATAACGCTTTACCTTAAAGTGGATTTTTTCATCATCTTGGTCTCTGTCTCGAAAAACTTGAGTCTCATAAGCCCTCTAGTTTTAATTTAGACCCACCATGAATATGATCACATCCTTAGTGCTTGCTAAGCACTTTAAGATATTTTTCACCGACTCATAGTGAACTTCTCCATAATATGACCGATCAACATCGTCTCGTACATTTCATTGCATACATGATAGTTACTCATGCGATCTCCCTTTTCGAGAGTCTGTGGGGACTATTAAGAGATACACTCCATAGCTCATCGATACGAGACATCTCTTGAGTTTGCCATGCTAAACGACTTTAGCATCAAATGAATATACGTTCCTCAAGTTAAGTCGAGCATCCTCTTGTATCTATCTATATAGATTTTATCCCCAATTAAGATACTCTTCCCAAACCATTCATGGAGGAATGTTTAGACAACTTTATCATTACTGATTGTAGCATTAGTATGCCATTCCTTTATCCGTAGTATATCAACATATAATATTAGGAATGTCACGGCTTCCCCATCGTCCCTTTTGTACACACTAGAACTCTTACCTCATCGTATGTAATCGGATCATCATCTTCTATGATGTGTACCTCATCATCATCATCTATGATGAATCCATACCTCCTAGGTATCTTCTTGCATTTATTCCGATTTACGATTCTTGGCCAGGTACAATAGTCTATCTATAGTTTCCTCTTATTCGACTTATAGTATTTTGTGGTTCTTGAACTCTTCAAGATCTATTATTCTCCCACTAGCCCCTTCAATAATAAACACCTTTATCTTAGAAGGCGCTGTGTTTCGCAAACAAACACCTTTTGCTAAGTAGGATTATAGAACATATACCCTAAACTTACTTTAGGATGTCCCACAAATTGTACTTGTCAAATCTTGTCCCAAGCTTATCCTTTGAAACATTTTCACATAAGTTGACAACCCCTTAACTTAACTTACTTAAGATTAGAATCCTCCCCGTCCATAACTTTTATGGAGTCTTGGGGCGGATTTTGAGGTTACCTTTTCGTAGATATACTGACCATTTCTAGGACACGACCTTGAAGAATACTTTGGAATGTCGGTAAAATAATTATGGACCGTACCATGTCCAACAAGGTACGATTTTTCCTTTCGTATACATCAATCAATTATTACGTATCGAGGCGTCCATTATGAGAAAACCATTTGAGATGATCTAGAAACTTATTGCTCAAGTATTTATTCCTCGATCTAATCAAAGAATCTTAATACTTTGTCAATTTGTTTCACTTATGAATTCTTTGAACTTTTCAAATTATTCACACTTCTATTTCATTAAATACACACATTTAACTCTTTGAATGATCATCTCCTTTTCTTATACTAGTTTGTTCAATTTGTAAAATTATTTTCACGTAATGCAAGTATACAAAATCCATTAAGTGATATTCCAAATTCTATACAAAACATTATTATTATAAATAGAACAACAATTGTTCTTAAATATAATACCAAAGATGTCATTGTCCAACAATAAAATGGAAATAATGTTTCCAACGAGAACCTGAATACAATAACAACTTATCGACTTAATAGACTTGCCGTAGGCATTGCTAAACTATAAGTTTCTATGGCTAATGCAAAGACCTTTTGCTTCATTTCCCACACATAAGATTATTTATCTTTGTTTAGCTTTCTACTTCTTCTTGGTCCCTTCATAAATCTATATTTATGATAACCAAAGTCGATATCCAATATCCAAGTAGAACCTCGACTTAAAGAAAAATTTATTTTAAATCTTGAACAAAATTGTATTTGTAACCTCAAACTTCATTAAGCTTCTTTGGTTAGCCAACGCAAGATACTTCTCGCAGCTTTCTTTCCAAAGTCCAGCTTATTGCGGAAGCAAACTCCTTTGCTATCCATATCGCTTTTGTTCTTATTATCCTTTGTTTATGCCTTTCTATATACCTTCTTTGAATCGTTCTTCTTTTCGTAAGATCCTTTGGCCCCTACCAAGAAGACATGGTCTTTCTTGGTCGAAAGTGACTCTCATCATTTTTCAACATGTTAAGCAAATCAACGGTCGATATCTAGCTTGTTTATATGAAAAATTCACAACAATTGTGAAAGGAGTCCGGAGTGAGTGCAAGATCAAATCTTGGCTCAACTCTCCATCCATGACAAAACCAAATTGTCCTAATTGATTAATCAAATTGATTATGTTAAGAACTTTTTATCTGCATTTATAGTGCCATCGGCCATTCTAGATCGTAAGAGCTCCTTAGATATCTCGATATCTATCATCCCATTTTCCTCACCATCAACTACTTGATGTGCGGGAATATAGTAGGAGCATCCATAGTTTCATGTCGACGCCAAGCTCAAGCACTCATGGATGCGAGCATGATGCATCGAGCTAATCAGTGCATCATCTTGCCACTTTCTAAAAGTAGCAATCTCTTCCTCAGAGGCATTGTGCGCAACCATTGCGGGGATAAAGCGATTATGACATAAGATAACTTTTAAGCTATGAGAACTATTCTCAAATTCCTTAACCAATCCGCTTAATTCTTGGCCCGTTAATTTAGCATCTAATATGCTTCGCAAAGTGATAGTACTTTTAGACATTATAAAATTACGTAAATGAATTTGTAATTAACAACATTTTAACATACATTCTTTTATTAATTACCAAAATAAATTAGGTCTTGTTTTAAATTGGTATCTCCCACTATTTTCTTCAAACTATATTACCTCACTTATATAGTTCTAAAAAAATCTAATTAAAGATTTGCTAGTGAGAATAAGGATCCCATTTCAAATGTATATAGCCTTGTGGTGACACAACAAACTATATATAAATAAATAAGTAGACAACTCTTGTCAATTACATCAACTATGCAACTCCTTGTATTTTGCCTCTTAGATCATTTTGATCAAGTGGTGGCACATCCGAATCAAAATTATCCAAGTTAAGTCCGACCTAGCACTCCATATATTCAAAAAAGAAAAATATCATCCTTGTGGTGACACAACAAAACAATATTGTTCAATTTTCTTTATAAGCATCAAATGTGATAAATTAACATCTTAAATACTTAATACTTGCCTTGTGGTGACACAACAAACTCATATTAAATATTTAATACTCTATTAATTTTATCATGCTAAAATGCTTAATGCTCGATATTCCAAATATCTTTATACGCTTAGGACTTAATATAAAAAATTGAGGGTTTGTTATTAATTTGTCTCATCTTGTTTAGCGCAGCATGCACATATATATATATATAAATATATATATATATATATTAATAAACATGCGAAGATGTTTGTTTAATATATATATATATAGTATAAGCATGCATATATAGAATACTATATTCTACTTGGATTGATTATGGACTTTTATTCTAGTTTGTCTCACTAGAACCACCAAGTGAACCAAAAAGGTCAAGCCCTAGGGGTGCAAGAATTAATATTTAAATATAACAATTACATTTAAACCCTGCTCCATTACAAACGAAGTCTTCACGCCTCCCTCGCTCCTTTGATCTCTAATTTTCTAAAATTAATTCTAACTATTCCTATTACACAACTATTTAAAATAAATAGAAACCTTGATCAGCAGTCAAGGGGAAGTACATAAGAGGGAGATAGAATTTACATTAAGAAAAATTAGAGAAGACGAGGTACGTAGACCCCATTTAATAAAACCCATACATTCATGCATCCAACTAAAATAAAATCCAATCACATTAGTCAATAGTCCATAATCAATCCCATTTATTATCATACACATCACCATATGCATCAATAAATAACATTCATCTCATGAATAATAAACATTTAGTATATATATTGATATCATTTAATGGGCAAATTTAGTTAGTATAAAATCTATTTTTGAATCAAAATAAACTCTTTTATTTTAATCCAAATTTACATCAAAATAAAACTATTTTATTTTAATTTATCTAATTTTGAATAAAATAAACTATTTTATTTTAATCAAAATAAACTCCTTTATTTTAATTAATTATGGAATCCAATTCCATGTAAAAAAAAAATCCATTATTAAAGGAAACACTTTTATTCTATTTCCTATTCACAAATAAACTCCTTTATTTTGAATAATATGAAATCTTATTTCATATCTAAATAAACTCCTTTATTTAAGGAAATTAGGATTCTCTTTCCTATTCACAAATAAACTCTTTTATTTTGAATAATATGAAATCTTATTTCATATCTAAATAAACTCTTTTATTTAGAATCCAATTTCAACTCCAATTAGTTATCATGGAATCCAATTCTAACTCTAATTAGTTAGCATGAAATTTAATTTTAAGATTAAAATAAACCTTTTATTTTAATTATAAAATAATTAAGAATATATATTATATATATATAATATAATTAAATTGCTATATATATATATATATATATAAAAAGCATGATGATCATCCTTTTTCAAGCAAAAGCAAGCATGTTACTTATATATATAATATATAATCATTTAACTAAGAATGATTACTAAGAATCCTCAGATATATGATTTATATGATTATAAAGAATCTCCTGCTCCCTTTAAAATCAAGTAATTCACATGCGTCCAACGTACTGAATAACCTTTACGTGATGCGAACTAAGTCACGGAACAACAAAAAAAAAAGGAAGATCGGCATTACCGATTTAAAAAAAAACAGTTTTGCCTTCTTCTTTTTTTCTTTTTCTTTTTTTTTTAAATAAATTTTATACAATAAATTATGCCCAATTAAATTGTTCTAAACACATATCAACATACATATCAAATTTGACAATTAATAATTCACATAAAGGTTTGGCTTTGACGCCACTGTTAGGTTTGTAATATTCATGAACGCAATCAAATTGCTCAAAGTAAGCGGAAATGTGTAAAAATCAGAGTTTAAAATTTTACAAACCATATACCCGGATCACCCTTTATGCACAATTATTAATTAAACAAAAAATTGAAGAACAAGAATCATACCTTTGAAGATCCGGCTTCCTCGTGTACAAGTTCACCTCCAATTCTTTTTCGCTCAACTTGAATCCACCAGGTTTGGTTCCTTCCTTTGATCAACGTTAGCCACCCAAGTGTTTGGCCTCTAGAGGTGATCCACCAAGGAAGAAGAAGGATTCAAGAAGATGGGTGGTTGGCTAAACCCTATTTTTTCTATCTCTATAGAAAAGGCGTACTCTCCCAACTATTGGAATTATGTATGTTGTAAAAGTCAACAACTCCCTTACACCCATAATAAGACTCCTCTTATTTATAGATGTGGGCAACCCTCCTTAACAATTAAGGAATTGGGTTTTATTTTAATTAATTAAAATCCTTTAATTAATTAAGCTCCCTTATCTTATTAGGGATAATTAATTAAACTCTTTTAATTAATTTAACCTCATAATCCTATTAGGAATAAATGAGAGTACTTATATTAAATTAATTCCTAAACTCTTTTAGAAATTAAAATAATAATAATTGTAATAATATTAATAAGACTCCTCTTATTAATTTATATTTAATATTTCTAAAATATTAAATAATAAATATTAAGCTATTTAATTTATTCTATCACCATAGATTAAATTAAATATACTTAACATATTATTACGATTATACCATTAACTTCTTAAATAATTATTTTTCCTTTTATGGTGTGACCCTTTAGGTTCTCCATATTAAACCTATTGTGAATAAATCAATTAGAATAATTTAATCTTATTTAAATAAATAAATTAAATAATTAATTTATTTAAATAAATAATATTTATTCTACAATAGGATAAGCCTCCCTAATGATCAACGACTTTCCGGATAATATAGATTTCAACATTAATCATAAAAGAACCTTTGAGTAAATAGTTACCGTATAATTCAATCCTTCCACCATACAATGTCCCAATTAAATATAAGACATGGAATTCTCACAAGTCTTATTTTATTTAATTATATGTATTTCGACTCTTAAATGCACAACACTAAATAATGCAAATTAGAAACTCCTTTCTAATTTCATTCTCGCTTGCCAAGGACTACCGGGTTGTCATTTATCGAATCACATAGACATTTCTCTTCTTTTACTAGAAGTGGTAGATTCTTTATCGATCATACATTATCTCCATATACAACTTATTATACCCAAGCATACCTTTTGATAAACCCTAAGGGTCTTAAGGAATAAGTCAAAGTATAACTCATCATACACAAGATACTATGATGATCTCAAGTCCAAGGATCACTTGTACTACTATCACTACTGAAATTCCTATCGACAGCAAGTAAAACTCCATTAGGTATTCCTTAGCGAGCCATGTTCGATGAACTTATTCTCTAATAATCACCTACATACTTGCTTTAGTGTCTCCACACAAATGATCATGAGATCAATCATCCTCATCCAACGAAAGCAAGCAACGATGTATCAATCTATCCTGGATTCACTAATCCCCAATTTAGTAATCCAATGATTGGGAACTATTTTAGTTTTAAGCTTTCTAAGAATTTATATCTCATTAGAATGATCATCATCATTATTCTAAAAGCATTGCTTAAAACTATGGGTTTATCACATATTATAAAACAGCATCATGTAGATAATTAAAAGTCTTTAATAAATTAATACTTTTTATTAATAAATGAATAAGATTGTTACAAAGTATATGCTTTATCATCAAACATGATTGGCTTGTGTGCGTACTACTTTCACAAAATGTGTGTATCAACGACATTCTTATTACATTAATAATATTACATCCCGTTTCCAGGTTCTAAAATCATTACATTCTTTGTTCATCATATTATGATATATACAACTTACTAGTTTATTACAAGGTAAACTAATAATTCATCTTCGTCTTGCCTTTATCCTTGTTAGATCCCTCGGTTTGTTCGGTCTTAACTGCATTCATATGGTTCAAGCAAGAGTGAACATAACAAGCTCATCAAGTACAACAATTTCTTTTAAACAACATGCTTGAAACATAGGAATCGTATATCTTCAATAACTGGATAATAGTCATGAAGTACTATCAATAATTCAAAATAGCACTTCTTTTCCTTCAAAATGTTTTACAATAACAATATTGAGTAAAACATCAATCCTGGCTCAAGACCATGAGCGTTTTATAATTTCTTTGAAAAGGACAACCCGACACTAAGTCCATAAGTCCGACATATCTTACGAGCACTTCGGGTGATCAAATTTATATAGTACTATCTATCTTCGATCAACACTACATCCTGTTAAACGTATGACGTTTAAGTTTTGGCAACCTCATGCCCATCAAATAATCTATGAAAAATACATTTGTTTATTCATACTCGGGCTTACCTTGAATCCGTATCAAAACAATTGGTGTAGGATAAATAAGATCAATTCTATATTGAAAGACTTGTAAATAAATTAATCAACTCTTCAAGATTAGTCTAGCCGAGATAAAACTGGCATCGACCCTTTAGTAAAACAATTCATGCATCTCATAACATGAATCACAGAAAACTTGGCTAACACGAAGGTTGGACAAGCGTTTAAGAAAAACTTGCCTTCAACGTTTGCTACAATAAAAAATACTTTTCCTTTCAGTCTTTACGGTCTCTACAACACATAACCACATAACATACCACATTAGGTCATGAATGAACATGCATGGTTCCTAATGAATCTTACCCTTCTTCTCAATCTAATCCTGTATTAGATTTTTTATTTATTGGTTCCGGCTTTATTGTTATAACTTACATCATTCTTACCAACTTCTTTCTCTTCTCTAACTTAACTGAAATTATTTCATTAATACAACTCGTTTTGAGTTAATCATCCTTCCTCACGGCTTACTACCGTCCTTACGTTATTAAATAATTACTCGATCGTCATTCGGTTAAGTACGCATATTGCATACCGTTAACGTTCACATTCAATAGATTTACTTCAACAATAAATGATCATAATTAAGTTTTAAACATGTCTTAACAATGTTATGATTAAGCCTTAGTTCATTACTAATGAGTTATTATTCATTCTATAGTTGTAAACATTCATCACTGTCCAAACCCTAGGGTCAGCCATGCCACCACCCTTCCTTCTCTCAGGCTTTGCATCATGCACATGAAGTTAACAAGATGGTACAGACCGGACTCGGCGCTGCGGTGCGAGTCATTTCTCTTCATGTTGTGCCTTGCCAAGCCAAAAGTTCAGATGAGGTTCAGACATCGTTCTTGCATTGTGGCACCATCTTTTTTTGGTTTGGTTTAGCCATGGCTTCGACTCTCGTGCCTTAGAGAATTTACAGCTTTTGAAATTTTTGTGAAACTCCCGGACGCATAACTTCTTCGTTATAAGTCCGAATTGGCTCATTCAAGAGCCTACAATTCACAAATTACACACTCTATGCGTTCATGCAAGAATTTTATCTATTTGACTTCGTTTTCTAAAAATTCACCTATTAGTCCATTTTTAACGAAAACGATAAACGTTCGTGAACGTTCAACGCTCGTTTCTTCGTTTTAAGTCAGAATTCGGTCATTCTCGAGTTCGCAACTCTATAATGCCAAATAAGACTTGTCTACATTGAAAACTAATGTTTCCAAGCTCAATATCAAAATTCGACTTCCATTCTGAAAATTTCACGAATTCGACGATTATTGTCTAATCGTGTAAATTACGGCATAACTTCGTTACTTATGGTTTGTTCATTGTTTCAAATGGATTCAATCCATCATACTAACATCTTGACATACATACTTCATTAACTTATAAACATGATAAGTTATTACTTGTTCTTTATGAGTTTGTAACTTATAAAAGTATAAGCTACTTACACTTTCATTTCTCATGACTTAACATGGTCTAAATCTTTTGACCACCATTCTTTCTTCTTATTATCATACCATCTTATTAAGGTAAACATATGAGTAGTTCCTATAAGCTCTTCATAAGTTCATAACTTAATTAAGGTTGAATTACTTATTCATGACTTATACGGCTTAAGTCCATTGATTAATCATTCTTATCATTCCTTAGCATACATGTTCTACCACTACCCACTATTCTAACAATGGAAGAGAAAGAGAATCATGGTTTAAGATTGCTTACCCTTGAATATCACTTGGTTAATCTTTGATCTTCTTCTTGCTTCTTGAACTATGAAAGACTAGCTTTCTAGCTTTTCTAGCTTATTCTCACTTATTCTCTCTAACCAATAAGCTATAAGTTATTGGATCAAAATCTAACAACTAACAAATGAACTAGCAAGCTTCCTATTTATAGAAATCTTAAAGTGAGGGTATAATGGTCTTAAAGCCAATCCACCTCCTTACTATTCATTACCTAGCTATTAAGTAAACTTGGCCACCACACTTACTTAGCTTTTAAGTATACTTGCTTAGCACATAGCTTATCCTTTACTTGCTCACCAAATTAATTACTTGGCCATCACAACACTTAGTCATTAAGTTACTTGATCATCACATATAAGCACTTTACTTGCTTATCACATATCTTAGCCATTAAGTCTACTTAACTTATCCTTTGCTTAACACTTAAGTCTACTTGCTCATCACACTTATTTCTTGGCCACCAAGATCACCCATGTGATCATGGGTTTCCACATGGATCCTCCTAATCCATTGGATTAATAGTTTGAGCTTAAGGTTTAATTAACCTAACTTATACATTGGGCTTACAATTAAACAAACACTTGGGCTTGTTCATTAAATTACATTGGACTTAACCACTCCTACATTTGGGCTTTAAAATTAATTCGTATTGGGCTTTATTATTATCCCAATTGGACATTACAATCTCATACACATTCCTACAAATTCAATACATTTGGCTTAAAGTCTTATAACGTATAATCTACGTATTAATCTCATATTCTAACTCGTATACTTGTTTAATATACGTCATTCCATCATTCATACATGCTCGTATAATACCTCGTATTATACTCGTATTCATTACCTCATACAATACCTATGTATCATACGATCATTGCTTTAATTCATTATACACATTTAAATTCCTTCTCAGAACTCACTTTCCATAACAATAAGATTTTAAGTCCGCAGGCAAAAAACTGTGTTTTCCATAACTGAAATATTATTGGATATTCCATCTCGCCTCGATATTCTATCATTACGTATTTCTCGGAAATTCAAAAATAATTCTCGAGCAGAAATGCGTGAATAATGTTTTTCAGAAAATTTCTCGGAAAGCTTTTATTTTCGTCTTAGAAATTCAAACGATTTAATTCTATCATGTAGCTAAAATACTACGACGTTCCAACATGTTTAGGTCATCGAATGACCTTCAAATAGCTTACTCCCATAAATAATCAATTATTTTTATTTAATCCACATAATCAAATAAAAATTTAATCCTCAAAAAAATTTGAATTTTCTGGGGTGTTACAGTTTAACGCTCGTTTCTTTGTTCTAAGTTGGAATTCGGTCATTTTCGAGTCCGCAACTCTATAATGCCAAATAAGGCTTGTCTCCATCAAAAACCAACATTTTCGAGCTCAATATTAAAATTCGACTTCCATTCCGAGAATTCGACGATTATCGTCTAATCGTGTGAATTCCGGCATAACTTCGTTACTTATGATTTGTTCATCGTTTCAAATGGAATCTATCCATCATACTAACATCTTAACATATATATTTCATTAACTTATTTACATGATAAGTTATTACTTATTTTTCATGAGTTTATAACTTATAAAAGTATAAACTACTTATGATTTCACTTCACATGACTTATTATAGTTTAAGTCTTCTAACCATCATCCTTTTATCTTCTTATCATACAAACTTCATTTATGTAAACATGTTACAAGTTCTTAAAAGTTCTTCCTTAGTTCATAACCTATCTGTGAACAAAGTGCTTATTCACGGCTTATTAAGACTTAAGTCCTTAGATTATTCATTCTTATCATTTCTTAGCATACATGTCTATCAATCAACACTTCTCTTATCAACCTACAATTGTAGAGATAGAAGATTAATGATATAAGATCATTACCTTTGATGATCAAGCTTGTTCTTCTTCTTTTCTAATAATGGAAGTCTAGCTTATTCTTACTTATTCTCTCTAACAATTAAGTTGAAAGTTGTTGGATGAAAGTTAACAAACAACAAATGAAATCCAAGCTCTCTTATTTATAAGAAACCTAAGGTTAGGGCATATTAGTCAATCAACCAATCCCACCTCCTTAATCACCTCCTTACTATTCATAACCTAGCTATTAAGTTAACTTGTTCATTACATTATTTACTTGGTCATCACATTATTTTCTTGGCCACCAAGATCACCCATGTGATCATGGCCTCACATGGGTTGCCCCATGGATCTTATTCATCCGTTGGATCTTAATTTGGGCTTTAATTCAATTAGCTTAGGTTATTCTTTTGGGCTTGCATTAATCCACTTTGGACTTTACATTAACAAACACTTAGGCTCTAACATTAGTTTATATTGGGCTTAAACAAAATCCTAATTAAACTATACCCTTCCTACACAATCCTACTAATCCATTTCATTTGCCTTAAAGCCTTAGAACATATATTCTACGTATTATTCTCGTATTCTCACTTGTATACTTATTCAATATATACGACATACCGTCATTCATACATACTCGTATAATACTTCGTATCATACTAGTATTCATTTCCTCGTACAATACCTACATATCATACGATCATCACTTTAGCTCCTTAACGCTTTATTTTCCCTAACGTTCCCAAATTAAGTCCGCAGGCGAAAAATTATGTTTTCCATACTCGAATTATTATTACATAATCCATCTCACCTCGATAGTCTATCGTTACATATTTCTCAGAAGTTCAAAAATAATTCCCGAGCAGAAATCGATGAATAGTGTTTTTCAGAAAATTTCTCGAAAAACTTTTATTTTCATCTTGGAAATTCAAACACTTTAATTCTTCATGTAGTCGAAATACTATGACATTCCGACGTTTCTAGGTTATAGAATGACATTCATCTTACTAACACATAATAATAACAAATAATATAATTTTATTCATTATTTAATTAAATAAAATTATTTTACAATAGATCCGAATTTCTCGGTCGTTACATTCTTCCCCCCTTATAAAGATTCTGTTCCCAGAATCTCGTCTCACATTACGCAAACAATTAATGGTAATCTTTCCTTATCTTTTCTTCCAATTCCCACGTTGCTTCTTCGGCATCGTGGTTCTTCCATAACACCTTTATAGAAGGTATAACTTTGTTCCGCAGAACTTGCTCTTTTCTATCGATAATTTGAATCAGCATCTCTTCATACGTTAAGTCCTTCTCGATATGAATATGATCATACTCTATTACGTGCTTATAATCCAGCTTATAAGGACGTGACACAGATACATGAAACACATTATGTATTCGTTCTAGGTCTGGAGGTAATGCTATCATATAAGCTACCTCGCCTATCCATTTTAACACTTCAAAAGGTCCTATAAACCTTGGACTTAACTTTCTCTTCTTTCCAAAGCGTATCTTTCCTTTCCAGGGAAATACCTTTAGAAACATATAAGAGCCTACTTCAAACACCCTATCTACTCAATGCGAGTCCTCATACTTTTTCTGTCTGTCTTGAGCTACTATGAGATGCATCCGTATCAGCTTCACTACCTCCGCTGTCTGCTGCACCAATTCTGGCCCTAGCATTCAACGTTCTCCCACTTCGTCCCAACATAATGGTATTCTGCATTTTCTTCCGTACAAAGCTTCGTAAGGTGGCATACCTATGCTTGCATGATAACTGTTGTTATACGCAAATTCTACTAATGGTAGATGATCATCCCAACTACCCTTAAAATCCATGATGCAAGATCTTAGCACATCTTCTAACGTCTGAATTATTCTTTCACTCTAGGCATCAGTTTAGGGATGATAAACCGTAGTCAACTTTAGCTGCGTTCCCAACTGTTCTTGCAGACTCCTCCAAAAGTTCGATGTGAATCGTGGATCACGATTTGACACAATCGAAATTGGTACTCCATGTCTGGAAATTATTTCTTTAACATAAAGTTTAGCTAACTGGTCCAAGTTATACTTAACCCTTATTGGCAAAAAGTGAGCCGACTTCGTCAACCGATCCACTATTATCCAAATCGCATCATACCTTTTCGTTGTAATCGGAAGTCCCACCACAAAATCCATTGTGATATGCTCCCACTTCCACTCCGGGATCTCCAATGACTGTAACAAGCCACTTGGTCATTGATGTTCGACCTTAACCTTCTGACAAGTCAAGCACCTACTTACATAGTCGGCTATCTCTCTCTTCATGTTTGGCCACCAAAAACTCTGTCGAAGGTCTTAATACATCTTAGTACTACCAGGATGAATCAAGTACCTCGAACTATGAGCTTCTTATAAGACTTGCTCTTTTAATTCCGTCTCATTCGGAACCCAAATTCTTCCTTTAAATCTCAATAACCCCTCGTTATCGAGATTGTACTTTAAATCTTTTTCATTGGTTAAACGCTCCTTTATCCGGTCACACTCATCAGTTTTGAGCTGCACCTCTTTGACTCTCTCTACAATAGTAGATTGAATCTCTATCGTAAATAGTCTCTGCCCAGATTCACTCAGCAACTTCACCTCTATCTCCATCCTAGCCGTCTCTGTTATTAACTCAGTTCAAGACGTTAACATAGACAACTTCTCCCGACCCTTTCTACTTAAGGCATCAACAACTACATTGGCTTTTCCAGGGTGATACAGGATTTCACAGTCGTAATCCTTTATCAACTCCAGCCATCTCCTCATATTCAACTTCTTCTGTGTGAAGATATATTTTAGACTCTTATGGTCCGTGTATATCTCACATTTTTCTCCGTAAAGATAATGTCTCCAAATCTTTAAGGCAAAAACTACTACGACCAGTTCCAGATCATGAGTAGGGTAAACATTCTCATAATCTTTCAACTGCCTTGATGCATACGTAATGACCTTGCCATGCTGCATGAGCACGCAACCAAGTCCTCCATGCGAAGCATTGCTATAAACTATAAAATTCATGTGTCATCAGGTAATGAAAAGATAGGCGCTTCACTTAACCTCTTCTTCGGTTCTTAAAAACTGTCATCGCATTTCTCAGTCCACACGTTTTTCATCGTCTTCCTTGTCAAGTTAGTCAACGGAGTTCCTATCTTTGAAAAATCCTGGATGAATCTCTGATAGTATCCCGCTAACCCTAGGAAACTCCGTACCTTAGTCGGTGTTTTCGGTTGTTCCCAATTCATCACGGCTTCCACCTTCGCTGGATCTACTGAAATCCCCTCATGGTCAATGACATGACCTAAAAACTGTACCTTTTCTAGACAAAATTCACGCATAGTGAACTTCACATACAACTTCTCCTTTCTTAGTGTCTCCAACACTATTCTTAAGTGTTCAATATGATCTTCTTGCGACGCCCCCAAATCCAGGTCTCTTCCAACCCGATAGATGGTGCTACACGGTACTTATAACTGTACATTCATTCTATTGAACCGACATCAAAATATGTGTATCAACGACATTCTTATTACATTAATAATATTACATCCCGTTCCCAGGTTCTAAAACCATTACATTCTTTGTTCATCATTCTATGATATATACAACTTACTAGTTTATTACAAGGTAAACTAATCGTTCAACTTATTCCCCTCCTCTATCCTCATCGATCCCTCGGTTGCGTTCGGGCTTTAGTTGCATTCATATGGTTCAAGCAAGAGTGAGCATAACAAGCTCAAAGAAAGTACAACAATTTCTTTTAAACAACATGCTTGAAACATAGGAATCGTATATCTTCAATAACTGGATAATAGTTATGAAGTACTATCAATAATTCAAAATAGCATTTCTCTTCCTTCAAAACATTTTACAATAACAATATTCAATAAAACATCAATTCTGGCTCAAGACCATGACCAGATCATATTTTCTTTGAAAAGGACAACCCGGCACTAAGTCCGTAAGTTCGGCATATCTTACGAGCACTTCTGGGTGATCAGCCCATAGTACTCTATGTTGATCAACACTACATTCTTTAAACGTATTTACGTTTAAGTTTTGGCAACCTCGCATGCCCATCGAATAATCGATGAAAATACATTTGTTTATTCAAACTCAGGCTTACCTTGAATCCGTACCAAAAAATTCGCGTAGGATAGCGTTAACAATTCTATATTGAAAGACTTGTAAATAAATAAATCAATCTTCAAGATTAGTCTAGCCGAGTCAAAACTGGCATCGACCCTTTCTTTAAAATCATTCATGCATCTTATAACATGAATCACAGAAAACTTGGCTAACACGAAGGTTAGACAAACATTTAAGAAAAACTTGCCTTCAACGTCTGCTACAGTAAAAATAACTTTTCCTTTCAGTCTTTTAGGTCTCTACAATACATAACCACATCACATACCACATTAGGTCAAGAATGAACATACATAGTTCCTTATTAATCTTACCCTTCATCTCAATCTAATCATACACTAGATTTGTTACTATTGGTTCCGGCTTGCCATTATCTTTACATCATTCTTACCAACTTCTTTCTCTTCTATGTCTTACGTAGATTTACTTCATTAATCCAACTCGTTTCGAGTTAATCATCCTTCTTCATGGCTTACTAACATTTTTACATTATTAATCGAAACTCGATCGTCATTGGTTAAGTACACTTTATTGCATAGCGTTTACGTTCACGTATTATCATTATTGAATATTGTTCACGTTCTCTATACTTTACGTTTGTCGTTTAACTACTCATTAAACAACATTAAATTCCTAAATTCATCACTATAACAGTGATTTAGGAAAGGTCTTAACATGTTCATTTAGTAATTACATAATCCATACTGGTATTGCAAACCATTGGATTCATAATCAACTTGGTCAACAAATTTCTACAGTCGGCTTAGCACATTACGTTGTTCTCATTACGTTCATCTTTCAATTGATTATTAACCTTTAATTATCATACATTAAGTGTCTAAAAATACCTTAACAATGTTATATTAACACCTTATTTCATTACTAATGAATTATCTTTCTTTCTATACTTGTAAACCTTCTTGTCTGTTAAAACTGGAAATAGCGCATGCCCACTCTTAGTTTTTTATCTCGCCACTGGCATGAAGTTAGCGATAGGTGATGACACTGTGTGCTTGTTTACTTTGCCGCACCACTATTTGGCCTTGGGTTGGCCATGGCGCTGACTCTGTGGCCTTTAGAAAAATTCTGACTTTTGAAATTTTGTGAACTTCCTGACGCATAACTTCTTCGTTATAAGTCCGAATTAGCTCGTTCAAAAGTCTACGGTTCACAAATTACATGCTCTACACGTTCATGCAAGAATTTTATCTATTTGACTTCGTTTGCTAAAAATTCACCTATTAGTCCAATTTAACGAAAACAATAAACGTTCGTGAACGTTCAACGCTCGTTTCTTCGTTCTAAGTCGGAATCCGGTCATTTTTGAGTCCGCAACTCTATAATGCCAAATATGACTTGTCTCCATTGAAAACCAATGTTTCCAAGCTCAATATCAAAATTCGACTTCTATTCCGAGATTTTCACGAATTCGACGATTATCGTCTAAACTCGTGAATTCCACCTTAACTTCATTTCTTTTGATTTGTTCATCGTTTCAAATGGATTCTAACCATCAAACTAATATCTTGACATACTCATCTCATTAACTTATAAATATGATAAGTTATTACTTATCCTTTGAGAGTTTGTAACTTATAAAAGTATAACTCCTTATGACTTCCTTTCTCATGACTTATTATAGATTAAGTCTTTTAACCACCATTTTCACATCTCCTTATTATATCATCTTCTCAAGGTAAACATATGAGTAGTTCATATAAACTCTTCATAAATTCATAACTTAATTAAGTTTGAATTACTTATTCATTACTTATACAGCTTAAGTCCATTCATTAATCATTCCTTAGCATACATGTTCTACCACTACCCACCTCTCTAACAATGGAAGAGAAAGAGATTCATGGTTAAAGTTCTTACTCTTGATAATCACTTGACTAAGCTTTGTTCTTCCTCTTGCTTCTTGAAAATTTCACAATAAAAGTTTGACTTACAAGTGCTTATTCTCTCTAACCAATAAGTTGCTCTCTAAGAGAAGTTGTTGGATGAAATTTTAACAAGGAATAATGAAATCCAAGCTTGCTATTTATAGGACCTGCTAGGTTGGGGTATAATTGTCATAAGACCACTCCACCTCCTTACTAAACCTCCATACTATTCCTTTACTTAAACCCTAAGTTTACTTGCTCACCAAATAAGTTACTTGGCCTCCACACTCCTTGCTTAGCCATCACAACATCTATCCAATACTTGAGCATCACATATACTTAACCATTAAGTATACTTGCTAATCACATAACTTAGCCTTTAAGTTTACTTGTTAATCACCTAGCTTATCCTTTGCTTGTTGATCACAACTTTTACTTGTTCACCACACATAAGCACTTTACTTGCTTATCACATTAATTACTTGCTCATTACTTTTACTTAGCCACCAAGTACTTTACTTGGCCACTACTTTGGGTTATACATGTGATCATGGGTTGCCCCATGGATCCTCCTAATCCATTGGATTATTACATTGGACTTAAGTCTAATTAACTTAGCTTATTCCTTTTGGGCTTGCATTAAGTTACTTTGGACTTCTCATTAACCAACCCCTTGGGCTTACACCTTAATTCTTATTGGACTTATCCATTCTTACATTTGGGCTTTACCAATTCTCATTGGACTTTACAATGTTCTACAAAATCATATTCATTTAACTTAAAACCTTATAACGTATACTTTACATATCAATCTCGTATTCTAACTCGTATACTTATTTAATAGACGACATTCCATCATTCATACATGCTCGTATAATACCTCATATTATACTTATATCCATTACCTCGTATAATACTTACGTATTATACAATCCTTGCTTTAATTCATCCTACGCACTTAACTTCCTTCTCGGAATTCCCTTTTTCCTTAATCGTTAGGTTTTAAGTCCGCAGGCAAAAAACTGTGTTTGCCATAACTGAAATATTATTAGATATTCCATCTTGCCTCGATATTCTATCATTACGTATTTCTCGGAAGTTCAAAAATAATTCCCGAGCAGAAATGCGTGAATAGTGTTTTTTGGAAAATTTCTCAGAAAGTTTTTATTTTCGTCTTGGAAATTCAAACACTTTAATTCTATCACGTACCCAAAATACTATGACGTTTCAATATTTCTAGGTCATAGAACGACCCTCGAATAGCTTACTCGCATAAATAATGGATTAAATTCATTTAATCCACATAATAAAAATAAAAATTTAATTCTCAAAAATCCAAATTTTCTTGGGCGTTACACTCTTCCCCCCTTATAAGGATTCTGTCCCTAGAATCTCGCTAACACTACATCCACCATTGAGGAAAATTTTTCCATCCGTTTAATTTCAAATTCCCATAATGCTTTTTCGGCGTTGTGGTTTCATCAATTCACCTTCTCCGAAGGTATTATCTTAATTCTCATGACTTGTCACTTCCTATCAATAATCTGAGTTGGAAGCTAAACCTTTACTCACACATTACTTTATCTCCCTCCTATTAGTCCTTCTTTTAATTCCAAATTATATGAAAACTCAAATTCCTCCTTCAAAACGAGATGATATATGATCCTCTCTTTATCCTGCATCCTCTTCTTCATTTGCTTGCACTCCTCGTTACCTAATTGTACTTAATTAACTCGTTCCATTATCGTGGATTGAGTCTATGTTTATGAATAACATTTTTGCTACTTCATTCAATAATTTAACTTCTAACTTCTTCCTCACCACCTCCGTTATTAACTTATTGTGAACCTCTAATATTAATCACTTTTCTCTATCTCTTCTACAAAATGCATAGGCGTCTACGCTTTCTTTCACTTGTATGATATAAGATATCACAGTCCTTCTCTACCGCATATTCCACTCCTTCGGTGTGAAGATATATTTCAAACTTTTAGAGTCCGTGTGTATCTCATTTTTCTCCCCGTATATTTCGGTGTGAAGATATAACATTTTTTTTACCTGTGACGCTAATGGTACTTTCAAATAAAGCACCTCACAAGGGTTCCTATCAATTTTCCACCGACTTGCTCGGCGCCCTTTACGGAAAGTCTAACTTCAGTACATCAGTCAACCCATATGACATAACGATAACTCGTAATAACCATAACGATTTCTAAATATCATCTTAGGTACCTCATCCTTCCTTGCTTTCAACCAAAGATACCTCGTTAACAAATATATAAAAATTTCTTTGCCCCTTTTCAACTGATCAAAATAGATCATCGATCCTGGGCAATGGGTATTTATTCTTAACTGCTAACCAAATTGTCATATATTTAACTTACGTATTAGTTCACTTAATTTTACTTCTTAGGGTTCACGTCCTTTCGACCTAAGTTTACGCGACCTATTTTCATTACAAGCTTACAACTTCATGACATACAGAGATGTCTTACTTACTATGCTCATCATCTTCGATGATTTACATTCTTATCTTCTTATTATAACTTCTTTAGGTTTCAGCACAAATCGTTCCTCTACTAGTAGTCCATATGGTACTCTGAGTGGTTTTCCACAAACAACCAACAAACAAGTTCCCGTCTCATCTACACTGCCATCACAATGAGTTAGATCGGTTTCCAGTTTCGTATATACCTTCGCTCTCTGAAGGAATTGTTTAGCTCAGCTCCCATATGTCAACCATCAAAGGTTACAATTGTACCACAACCTAAACTAATCTTAACATTCTTCTAGATTGCGTCATAATTAGACACAAGGAAGTTTCGGTGATTTATCACCGTAAATTACTACCTTGGGTTTCCTTAGAAAACCCAAGATTCATAGTTTTATTCTAACAACTTATTAAAGTTTTATGGTTACTCAACTCATTCATACCGAGAATTACTTCAAATTCTCTCAATTTTATCGGTACTTATCTACCGATACTTACTTGCATTTCTTATTCATTTCCACGAATATAATTAACAAAATTTATCCCCATCATTCTCTACCTTAACGTATAAAGGTATTTATAACCCCTTTCGGGAATGAACTTAATCACTTAGCACATAAAAAAATAAATAACACTCCAATCAAATAGCTCATAAGCATTCATGGTATTGACCGGAATGATACCTGCTACTAAATCTACTGATGCAACTGCATCATGGCTAACTTACCCCTACTAATACCTTTACTTTTCTCCGACCACTTCTTTGGGCAATTTCTTGCCATGTGGTCCAACGACCCATATACAAAACAACCATGGTTTTTCTTAGGATTAGGAAAATTGGGTAACATATGACCCTCCTGTCTACAGTGATAACAAACTGATCTCCCTTTCAGACAGACTCCTAAATAAGTCTTTCCACATGTCTTACGTGCTTCAACCCTACGCTTAAGATTCATTTGTCCTACTCCAATATTTTTGAAGTTAAAATTCTTTATTGTTGGCATATTGCCACTATCGCTGGCATTCTCTACCTTAGTTCCTCCCTCTTCCTTGCTGTTGTCTTTTCTCTCTTTGTGATATTGGGTTAACACCTCACTACCACCCTCTACTATAATCCCCTTCTCCAGAATGGTCCCATAGGAAACACTCTGGTCACCGAAATCCTACTATAGAGCCATAGTTTCAGGCCCTGCTCCAACCTACGAGCCTTCCTCTCCTCAATATCCACGTGATGTGGGGTAAACTTTGCCAATTCGTTGAATTTGGCCGCGTACTGGGGAACCATCATATCTCCTCGTTTAAATTCTAAGAACTTAACCTCCCTCCTCCACTGTATATTTGTAGGGAAATAATTCTCGAAGAAAACCTTTTTGAATTGTTCCCACATTACCGTATTTGTCCTAGCCCCACCCTGGTGAGCCTCCCACCAAAAGTTGGCTTCCCCTTTCATTATGTATTTCACAAACGAAGTCTTTTGCGCCTCACCTACGTTTGTAATAACAAACGCCTTCTCTATTTCTTTTACCCATGTATGGGCCTCTATTGGGTCCGTCGTTCCTTTGAACTCCATCGGACCTACACTTTCAGATTCTTTAAAGGTAGTCATTCTGGCAACCCTAGGTTCCGCGGTTATCCTACCCCCGGTTTGGTTACATGCAGTCGTTAATAAATTAACGAACTCTTGCATAGGGTTGTTTTGACCCTCTTGATTTTCATTACGTGATTCTGCTTCCTAATTACATTATCTTCTCCTTGATTAAATCAATAGCATTCCATCATTATCTATTACTTAATTCTTTATTATTCGTCACATAACAACTCATATCATCACAAAGCATATTAAATGAAATCTTCATTATATTCATATGCTTCTTCATAGTCAAAACTATTTACAATTTGCTTCCATATCCAAAGGCTATTACATTTTTATCCCACAATTGAACTTTTCAAAAGTTGGGATTTAAAAAGACTGCCCTATTATTTAAAAGAGGGTTTTACGTTACTACACATATATTTATAACTTTAGCTTTCTAATAATGCTGCAAATGCGTCTTCGTGTTTCTCATTCGCAATCTTATTACAATATCCCGACTAATAGTATGTCGAGTCCGCCTCGACTTTCATGGAATAACAAGCAACTCTAAGCTTGAAATCTTTATGAGCACTCTCATGGATGTAAGACATCCGTATATCTTACTGGTCCTTCTCCCCTAATTCTTTACGGTTCTACCACCTCGCTCATATAATCCCTAGCCTTATTTATCATGAGCATCTTCTCATTATGCTCGGACTCAAAATCGCTTACTGCAGACTCCTTCGCTTCATAAAGAGCACTAATCTCTTCATTCTGATTTTGCACAACCTGTATTTAAGTTGTACATTCCTCGTCAACCTTTGCCGGAATCTGATGATCCCATTGCATCCGGTGGCAATGACTTCGAGGTAGGTACCACCGCATCAACCGACATTATCTCCATTACTTCCTCTTCATAGACCATCATATTAAGATATGACGCTATATCCATATCTCCCTCAGAGTAGTCCTCCTTAGAAAAATACTCCACAGTCTCCGACTCCTCTAGAATCACTAATGGTACCTCCGCCACCGGCATAGGTACAGGCTCTACTCTGCTCACAGTTTCTTTGCTCACCATGTGCATATCTCTATACATCAAGCTATCATTCGACATCCTACAATAACACATATGTTGATTAGTACATAACACACAATAGTATAAGCACCAATCACCTTTAATTTATTTAGGGTTACTTTCCATCTTTTAAATCTTTCGGTACTGAGTTTCCTCAATACCTTATTAACTCATTCGACTGAAGTAAAGCTTGAGTTTACTTCCTTCGGACTTTTCTTCCTTAACGAGGTTATTAGCCTAAGGTTCTTCCCCCCTTAAGTTTTATAACCTAATGCTTTGATACCAACCTGTGACGCCCCCAAATCCGGGTCACTTCCAACCCGACAGATGGTGCTACATGGTACTTATAACTGTACATTCATTCTATTGAAACGACATCAAAATGTGTGTATCAACGACATTCTTATTACATTAATAATATTACATCTCGTTCCCAGGTTCTAAAACCATTACATTCTTTGTTCATCATTCTATGATATATACAACTTACTAGTTTATTACAAGGTAAACTAATCGTTCAGCTTCGTCCTGCCACTATCCTTATCAGATCCCTTGGTTCGTTCAGTCCTAGCTGCATTCATATGGTTCAAGCAAGAGTGAGCATAACAAGCTCAGCAAGTACAACAATTTCTTTTAAACAACATGCTTGAAACATAGGAATCGTATATCGTATACCACATTAGGTCAAGAATGAACATACATAGTTCCTTATTAATCTTACCCTTCATCTCAATCTAATCATACACTAGATTTGTTACTATTGGTTCCGGCTTGCCATTATCTTTACATCATTCTTACCAACTTCTTTCTCTTCTATGTCTTACGTAGATTTACTTCATTAATCCAACTCGTTTCGAGTTAATCATCCTTCTTCATGGCTTACTAACATTTTTACGTTATTAATCGAAACTCGATCGTCATTGGTTAAGTGCACTTTATTGCATAGCGTTTACGTTCACGTATTATCATTATTGAATATTGTTCACGTTCTCTATACTTTACGTTCGTCGTTTAACTACTCATTAAACAACATTAAATTCCTAAATTCATCACTATAACAGTGATTTAGGAAAGGTCTTAACATGTTCATTTAGTAATTACATAATCCATACTGGTATTGCAAACCATTGGATTCATAATCAACTTGGTCAACAAATTTCTACAGTCGGCTTAGCACATTACGTTCATCTTTCAATTGATTATTAACCTTTAATTATCATACATTAAGTGTCTAAAAATACCTTAACAATGTTATATTAACACCTTATTTCATTACTAATGAATTATCTTTCTTTCTATACTTGTAAACCTTCTCATGCTTCGTTAAAACTGGATCTGGCCATGCACAATTCACTCTTAGTTTTCTTTATCTCATGCACAAGACGAGTTAGCGATGAGGTGATGACACGATTGCTTGGCGTTCTATGGTGCCACTATTTGGCCTTGGGTTGGCCATGGCTACAACTCTGTGCCTTAGAAAAATTTACAGCTTTTGAAATTTTGTGAACTTCCCGGACGCATAACTTCTTCGTTATAAGTCTGAATTAGCACGTTCAAAAGTCTACGGTTCACAAATTACATGCTCTACACGTTCATGCAAGAATTTTATCTATTTGACTTCGTTTGCTAAAAATTCATCTATTAGTCCATTTTAACGAAAAAATAATACGCGTTAGTGAACGTTCAACGCTTCGTTCTTCGTTCTAAGTCAATCCGGTCATTTTTGAGTCCGCAACTCTATAATGCCAAATATGACTTGTCTCCATTGAAAACCAATGTTTCCAAGCTCAATATCAAAATTCAACTTCCATTCTGAGATTTTCACGAATTCGACGATTATCGTCTAAACTCGTGAATTCCACCTTAACTTCATTTCTTATGATTTGTTCATCGTTTCAAATGGATTCTAACCATCAAACTAATATCTTGACATACTCATCTCATTAACTTATAAATATGATAAGTTATTACTTATCCTTTGAGAGTTTGTAACTTATAAAAGTATAACTCCTTATGACTTCCTTTCTCATGACTTATTATAGATTAAGTCTTTTAACCACCATTTTCACATCTCCTTATCATATCATCTTCTTAAGGTAAACATATGAGTAGTTCATATAAACTCTTCATAAATTCATAACTTAATTAAGTTTGAATTACTTATTCATGACTTATACAGCTTAAGTCCATTCATTAATCATTCCTTAGCATACATGTTCTACCACTACCCACCTCTCTAACAATGGAAGAGAAAGAGATTCATGGTTAAAGTTCTTACTCTTGATAATCACTTGACTAACCTTTGTTCTTCCTCTTGCTTCTTGAAAATTTCACAATAAAAGTTTGACTTATAAGTGCTTATTCTCTCTAACCAATAAGTTGCTCTCTAAGAGAAGTTGTTGGATGAAATTTTAACAAGGAATAATGAAATCCAAGCTTGCTATTTATAGGACTTTCTAGGTTAGGGTATAATTGTCATAAGACCACTCCACCTCCTTACTAAACCTCCATACTATTCCTTTACTTAAACCCTAAGTTTACTTGCTCACCAAATAAGTTACTTGGCCTCCACACTCTTTGCTTAGCCATCACAACATCTATCCAATACTTGAGCATCACATATACTTAACCATTAAGTATACTTGCTAATCACATAACTTAGCCTTTAAGTTTACTTGTTAATCACCTAGCTTATCCTTTGTTTGTTGATCACAACTTTTACTTGTTCACCACACATAAGCACTTTACTTGCTTATCACATTAATTACTTGCTCATTACTTTTACTTAGCCACCAAGTACTTTACTTGGCCACTACTTTGGGTTATACATGTGATCATGGGTTGCCCCATGGATCCTCCTAATCCATTGGATTATTACATTGGACTTAAGTCTAATTAACTTAGCTTATTCCTTTTGGGCTTGCATTAAGTTACTTTGGACTTCTCATTAACCAACCCCTTGGGCTTACACCTTAATTCTTATTGGACTTATCCATTCTTACATTTGGGCTTTACAAATTCTCATTGGACTTTACAATGTTCTACAAAATCCTATTCATTTAACTTAAAACCTTATAACGTATACTTTACGTATTAATCTTGTATTCTAACTCGTATACTTATTTAATATACGACATTCCATCATTCATACATGCTCGTATAATACCTCATATTATACTTATATCCATTACCTCGTATAATACTTACGTATTATACAATCCTTGCTTTAATTCATCCTACGCACTTAACTTCCTTCTTGAAATTCCCTTTTTCCTTAATCGTTAGGTTTTAAGTCCGCAGGCGAAAAACTGTGTTTGCCATAACTGAAATATTATTATATATTCCATCTTGCCTCGATATTCTATCATTACGTATTTCTCGGAAGTTCAAAAATAATTCCCGAGCAGATATGCGTGAATAGTGTTTTTTGGAAAATTTCTCGGAAAGTTTTTATTTTCGTCTTGGAAATTCAAACACTTTAATTCTATCACGTAGCAAAAAAACTACGACATTTCGATATTTCTAGGTTATAGAACGACCCTCGAATAGCTTACTCCCATAAATAATGGGTTAAATTCATTTAATCCACATAATAAAAATAAAAATTTAATTCTCAAAAATCCAAATTTTCTGGGGCGTTACACTTCTAGCGTCTTAGAATAGACTAGAATATCATCGATAAACAATACGACGAACTTGTCCAAATATTGTTTGAACACTCTGTTCATCATATCCATAAATGCAGCTATTGCATTAGTCAACCCAAATGACATCACCAGAAATTTATAATGACCATAACGAGTTCTGAATGCCCTCTTTGGTACATCCTCTTTCCTAACCTTCAACTGGTGATACCCCATCCTCAAATCTATTTTAGAAAAATACTTTTCCCCTTTTAACTGATCTTAAAGATCATCGATCCTGGGCAATGAGTATTTATTCTTTATCGTTAACTTGTTAAACTCTCGATAGTCGATACAAAGTCTTAACGATCCGTCCTTCTTCTTCATAAACAGTACCGGTTCTCCCCACGATGAAACACTCGGTTGAATGTACTTTCTGTCCAACAGTTCTTGTAACTGAACCATCAACTCCTTCATTTCCACAGGCGCCATACGATACGGTGCCCTAGAAACTGGTGTCGCTCCTGACACAATGTCTATTACAAACTCGATCTCCCTATCCGGTGGAAGACCCGACAATTCACTTGGAAATACATCTGTGAATTCTTTAACTATAAGTATTTGTTCCATGGTTGCACCCACTCTCTGGGTATCAACAACATGGCACAGATAACCTATACATCCCTTCCTTAATAATTTCCTAGTTTGTGTCATGGTAAGACAACACGAACGCCCCAACGATCTATTACCGTAAAATACTACATGAGGTTGTCTCAACGTTCTAATATTCACACATTTCTTTTAACAATCTATAATTGCCCAATGGTTAAACAACCAATCCATTCCGAGAATTACATCGAATTCTCCTAACTTTATCGGTATCAAATCTACTGATAATTTACAACCCCGTATGTCTACGCAACAACTCCTATGAATATCTTCAACAGGAATTATCTCTTCGTTTGCTACCTTAATATTTAAAGGTATAGGCAACTTTTTGGGAAGTAATCCTAATCGTCTAGCAAAATCACATGCTATAAACGAACAAGTAGCACCTGAATCAAACAACACGTAAGCATTTATGTTATTGATCAGAATAATACCTGCAACTACGTCCCCTGATGCAACAACATCTTGGACCATCATGTTAAAGGTGCGGGCCATCGGCCTACCCGGCTGTGCTGGATCACCAATAGCTAACTTACAGCTATTAACGCCCTTATTCCCGTCCGTCCCCTTCTTTGGACAATTCTTTGCTATGTGGTCAATTTACCCACATACAAAGTATTCGTGGTTCTTCTTCGGACTTGGATAGTTAGGTAAAATGTGCCCCTCCTATCCACAGTTATAACATACCGCCTTCCCCTTGAGACAGACTCCTAAATGAGTCTTCCCACAGGTCTTGAAGTCCTCCATTCTCCTTTTTGGATCTCCTTGTTTCACTCTGGTATTCCCAGAGTTAAACCCTTTTCGTTTCTATCCGTCGCCACTCCCGCTGGCTCCTTCAATCTTCCCTCCCCCATCGACTTTTCCCTTATTCTTCTTGTCCTTGTGGTACTGGATTAAAGCCTCATTCCCACCTTCGACGATTATCGCCTTCTCTAAAATGGTCCCAAATGAAGTACTTTGGAACACAGATATCCGGTTATAGAGCCAGGAAATCAAGCCCTGCTCGAACCGTCTAGCTTTCCTAACTTCAGTGTCCACCTGGTGTGGAGCAAACCTCCCCAGTTCATTAAACTTGGCAGCGTATTGGGGAGCCGTCATTTCCCTTTGTTTCAAATCAAGAAACCACATTTCCATCCTCCCCTGCATACTCGTGGGAAAGTAGTTCTCGAAGAAAATCTCCTTGAACCTTACCCACGTTAGATTCTCAATACCAGCTCTAGCCTGGTTAGCCTCCCACCAAAAATTGGCTTCTCCCTTCATCATATAGGTTGCAAAGGCAACCTTCTGACCCTCATCGACATTTGCAATGACAAATGCCTTTTCAATTTCTTTCACCCACGTTTGGGCTTCTATAGGGTCCGTAGTTCCTTTGAACTCTGGCGGACCTACACTATTGAAATCCTTAAATGTGACACCCCCAAATTCGGGTACTTCATTTCCACCAGATTTGGTGTTCACTTGATAAAAACATTCATGTCTAACTACCCAAACATAATAAAATTTAATAATAAACCTTCCCATTAAAGGATTACATCAATAAGTTCAATAAAATCTTCCAGGTTATCTAACCTTTAAATACAAACATCATGTGCGGAAAATTAAATAACTACATCACAAGATTTAAAATAAAGTTCAATAATATAAAAGCTAACAGGTTTACAAGTCTTCAATACTTGCTTATCTTCCCTTTCCCTTTACTGGTTGTAGGTTCATTGACCTTCTCAACTTTAGCTGTAATATTTATATAAGCAAGAGTGAGCAAACAATGCTCACTTGAAATGGCAATAAATAAACATCATATCAACTGCAAAATGAATAGGCTCAATAGAAATGAATAATGTGCTTCATCAATAATAATTAGGAACAATATTTGAAATATATAACTGAGGGTCAAAAGACCACGAACTATGTCCATAGTTATAAATATTCTTTCAACTTAAACTTTAACAGTAATAAGACTATAGGGACTCTTCGTACTTAGGGGGATCAGCCATTCGTACAATATATTGTGCACAAACATTTAAATGCTATGCGTAAATTATCCCCTATAATAGGGTTGTTCATCTCAGTATTTAGAATTCAAGTCCGCACCAAAGTAAGTTTGGTTTGGATATGTTTCAAGGTAATTTAGAGTTTAACGAACATCAACTAAGGATTAGTTGAATAAAATGTAGTGACAATGCGCTATGGAATAAGTCATAAATGAATCAACATTGTATAGTAAGGTCATGCTTTAGGAATGAACTAAAAGCATAAACATTGAATAACATAACATACGTTGCTTGTACAATATAAAGCTAAGGTTAGAATTTTGTTTGGAATTGAGTATTGAGCATGCATAACAAATAGTAAATTGAACGATAAAACTTGTTCAACATTAGTGTATCAGAATTTAGAAACTTGCATGCTAAATAACAAGTTAAAGTAGGAACCCTTTTCAAAGTAAGAGTTTAGGTTAAATAACTTTGCACGAATTGTATAAATAGGATTAGGAATAACTTGCCCAATAATAAACATGGCAGAGTCAAGAAACTTGCACGATATAATTTAGAGTTAAGAAACTTGCTCAAAGAAAGTTTAGAGTTATAAAACTTGCCTGGCGTGTAAGCTAAATCATAATAGTTTGATTCACAATATCCTAAGCACATGTCATTATGACACAATTAGTCACTACAAATACTCTGTATACAAATAAGTATCTATTTCATGTATGACTTGATTTTTAACCACATAATCAAGTTACACTAATAATATAATAATAAAACTCGTTAATTATTAATAATATGCTCATTCTTAGCACTATAATACGACAATAACAAAAATTACATTTTTAACAGTCCTAATATTGCATCATATCAGAATTTGTGTAATTAAAATACACTTTTTGGCCATTCTGCTAAATCAAGCAGCGTAAGGCTACCACAGCTTTATCTTCAAGTTAATACTGGCGTAGCGCTGTTCTTTGGCATTAATATGCCGAGTCACAAAGTGCAGTAGTAGTGGTCTTACATGAGGTCAAGGTGGCCGATTTTGGCGTCACTATGACTGAGAGGCTTTCATACTGGTGCCTAATTACGTTGTTTGTTTAGCACGAAGAACAGAAATAAAGCTAATTTTGACTGTTTAATAACTTCTAGCACCTAAATTAACACATATAACTTACATAAACTACACATAAACATTACCCTATCATATATATACTGATTTCAAAACAAGTAAACCACAATTTCAGAAAAATTAAATCCTTAAATGCCATGTTTTAAACCAAAACTCCATTTTTGACATTGTTTGACAAAAGTAACACTGTAACCATAATTATACACCAAATTAATTCATTCGAACTACGTTCTCTTCATTTCTTAACATAGTAACATATTCAAGGTTCAATTTATCTATTAGTTCACAATCAAATATCAATTTTGGTACTCCTACAAGCCATGTTCATACATATATTCACTGTAAAACCATTTTCTTACTTTTGAACGTAAAGAAAGTAATTGGTACACTAAATCCTTATCTAGATGTTAGTTATAACATCTCAATTTCATATACACATAATTTATTAACCAATTATAAAAATTTGGATTACAGACAATTTTGTAAATAACTTTATACTACAGTGAAACTCAAGAACACAAAAACTTAGGAATTATGCTGTAAAACATATATATATATATATATATATATAATATTAAGGTTATGTAAAATACCTTATCTTGCTTGGATAATCTTGGATAATCTCAAAGAATAGCTTGGGAAATCTTAGAAACCCTCTCTCAACTCTCTCAAACTCTCGGACATCTTTTCTTCTCTTTTCTCTTCTTAGGCTTAAGCCAAATGATCTTTACGTAAAATAAAACTCACTCAACGCACACACCTAAACGTCTAAAATCGACGTTCTAATAACTATACTAATAAGTTATCAGTTACCAAAATTAATATATATTATTTATATTTTATTTATTATAATTCAAAATTCAAAAGTCATAAGGCTTTATTTGGCAAAAACTCTTTAAAAATTATAGACTTAATATCTTTAAGCCTTGTTTGGCAAAAACAAAATTAAACTCCTTCAATTTATTTTAATAACCCATTTATAACATAGTTTATTGTCACATTTTTATTACCAAATTAAATTAAAACCATTATAATAATCCATTTAATCCCTATCGACTCTCAAATTTAATTATTAAATTAAATTAGAATATAATTTCATAATAATTAATTTTCTTCACTCATTAATTATTTATTTAACAAATAAATAATCAAATCAAATCAAATTAAACAAATATTTATTCAACAATAAACACATTAATTAAATATTTATATAATTCAATAAATATTTAGAATTACAATTTAAAATTCTGGATTGTTACATTAAATGTAGTAGCTCGTTCTACTCTAGGATTTATGGGGATATTAGCCCCATTCCAATTAAACGCGGCTGCTAACAAGTTAACAAATTCCTGCATTGGGTTTACCGGACCTCCCTCCAGTTGATTTACATTAGTGTCTTGGTTTCATTGTCTCCTTCTTGGCGGCATTTTAATGTTACAATAAACAACACAACATTATTACTCTTTTCTTATTACTTAGTTATTATTCAAGTTTAAACAATAACTTCAACATTCATTACTCAATATGTTCCGTAAAAAGGTTTATATTGATTAGCTTCTTGTAGTATATTACTACATCGTTTACATTACACAGCCTAAGTTGATTACACTACCATCCCGCAATTGCTTTCCAAAAATTGAGATTTATAAAAGACAACCCTTTGATATACAAAAGAGTGTTTTACGTCACTACTAGATACACAATATTTATATATCTAATTCTACTCTAGCTACTACTAGATTACATCTGCCGCAAGGCATTATCAAAATCATGGTGGCAATATTTGATAACATCACTACCGATAGATGTCGAGTCTCCGCTTCAAATTTCATCTGATACCCAACTACTTGTTGCTGGAAATCCTTATGAGAACTCCTATGAATATAGGACATTCTCCCTATCATCTATTTCTTGGTCTTTAGCTCCTCCTTGAGCTCAAAGACCTCTTGTTTTAGCTCGTGGACCTATAGTACTCTATGTTGATCAACACTACATTCTTTAAACGTATGTACGTTTAAGTTGCGGCAACCTCACGTGCTTGTCGTTTGATGACAAAACATTTGTTTAGCATACTCAGTCTTCATTTGAAAACCATACCAACATAGTTTGGCAAAACATTAACAATACTTTGATAGATTGTAAGAAATCCAACATATCGTAAGTCTAGCCGAAAGAATTGGCTTTGACTTCATCATACATCAATTCATGCGTAGGAATACATGAATCACAAATCTTGTCTAGATTGAACATAGACAAGGGTTATAATACTTGCCTTCAGCGTCTGCTACTGTTATTACACGTTCACTTTAAGGTCTCTATAATATATGATTACATAACGTAACACATTAGGTTATGAATAAACATATATGGTTCCTACTGAAGCTTACCCTTCTTCTCAATCTAATCATGTATTAGATTTGTTACTATTGGTTCCGGCTTGCCGTTATAGTTTACATCGTCATTACGTTCACGCTCGATTGATTATCTTCGACCTTTAGTTATCATACTTAAGGTTTAACAATGTCTTAAACAATGTTATATTTAAGTTTTAGTTCATTACTAATCAATTAACGTTCTTATTTTACTTACAAATTTTCCTTACTATGCAATCCCTAAAGTCAAAGGTGCGTTATGACGCCCAACTTCTCTTCCTTGTCTTTGCGCTGAGTGCGAGTTAACGATGGTCGTGGTCGTGGCTCTGCTGCCCACGCATGAGTCCTTGTTCAATTAACCATGACTGCCGCCCAATCTTCAATGTCTAAAGTCCCGACTCGTGCCGCTTACGGCCATGAAGTCTTAAGATTAATTGTCATAACAGTAGACGACTCTTGATGTGTCTGAGCACCGCACATGGCACTACTGGTACCACTTTGGCCTTGGGTCAAGGCGTCATGGCCGCCGATTCATGCACTAGATAGTTGCCAGTTTTATTTTGCATAACGAACTTCCCGGACCCCAAATTTGATCATTTTAAGTCCGAATTGGCTCGTTCAAAAGCCATTCTCTCATAAATCATATACTCTACATGTTCATGTAAGAATTTTACATTTTTGACTTTGGTAACTCAAAATTCACCTATTAGTTCATTTTTAATGAAAACGATAAACGTTCGTTTCTTCATTATAAGTCAGAATTCGGTCATTTTCGAGTGCGCAACTCTATAATGCCACATAAGACTTGTCTCCATCAAAAACCAACGTTTCTGAGCTCAATATAAAAATTCGACTTCCATTCGAATTTCACGAATTCGACGATTATCGTCTAATCGTGTGAATTCTGGCATAACTTCGTTACTTATGATTTGTTCATCGTTTCAAATGGAATCTATCCATCATACTAACATCTTAATATACATATTTCATTAACTTATTTACATGATAAGTTATTACTTATTTTTCATGAGTTTATAACTTATAAAAGTATAAACTACTTATGATTTCACTTCACATGACTTATTATAGTTTAAGTCTTCTAACCATCATCCTTACATCTTCTTATCATACAAACTTCATTCATGTAAACATGTTACAAGTTCTTCTTTATTTCATAACTTATCTACGAACAAAGTGCTTGTTCACGGCTTATTAAGACTTAAGTCCTTAGATTATTCATTCTTATCATTTGTTAGCATACAGGTCTATCAATCAACACTTCTCTTATCAACCTACAATTGTAGAGATGGAAGATTAATGACATAGGATCATTACCTTTGATGATCAAGCTTGTTCTTCTTCTTTTCTAATAATGGAAGTCTAGTTTATTCTTACTTATTCTCTCTAACAATTGAGTTGAAAGTTGTTGGATGAAAGTTAACAAACAACAAATGAAATCCAAGCTCTCTTATTTATAGGAAAACCAAGGTTAGGGCATATTAGTCAATCAACCAATCCCACCTCCTTACTATTCATGACCTAGCTATTATGTTAACTTGATCATTACATTATTTACTTGGTCATCACATTATTTTCTTGGCCACCAATATCACCCATGTGATCATGGCCCCACATGGGTTGCCCCATGGATCTTAATCACCCATTGGATCTTAATTTGGGCTTTAACTCAATTAGCTTAGCTTATTCTTTTGGGCTTGCATTAATCCACTTTGGACTTTACATTAACAAACACTTGGGCTCTAACATTAGTTTATATTGGGCTTAAACACAATCCCAATTAAACTATACCCTTCCTACACAATCCTATTAATCCATTTCATTTGGCTTAAAGCCTTAGAACATATACTCTACGTATTATTCTCGTATTCTCACTCGTATACTTATTCAATATATACGACATACCATCATTCATACATACTCATACAATACTTTGTATCATACTCATATCCATCTCACCTCGATAGTCTATCATTACGTATTTCTCAAAAGTTCAAAAATAATTCCCAAGCAGAAATCGATGAATAGTGTTTTTCGAAAAATTTCTCGAAAAACTTTTATTTTCGTCTTGGAAATTCAAACACTTTAATTCCTTCACGTAGTTGAAATACTATGACATTCCGATGTTTCTAGGTTATAGAACGACATTCATCTTACTAACACATAATAATAACAAATAATATAATTTTATTCATTATTTAATTAAATAAAATTATTTTACAATAAATCCAAATTTCTCGATCGTTATAGAACTTTTCCGGCTAAGAGCATCTGCAACCACATTAGCCTTACCGGGGTGATACTGAATCTTAGCATCATAATCCTTGAGAAGCTCCAACCAACGCCTCTGCCTCATGTTAAGCTCCTTCTGAGTAAAAATATATTTAAGGCTCTTGTGGTCGGTGAAAATGTCACAAGTCTCTCCATATAGATAGTGCCTCCAAATCTTTAGGGCAAAAATAACTGCTACTAACTCCAGGTTGTGGGTAGGGTAATTTACCTCATAAAGTTTAAGTTGTCTGGAAGCATAAGCAATTACCTTACCATTTTTAATCAAAACACACCCCAATCCCTTCTTGGAAGCATCACTGTAAATCTGATAACCTCTTGTCCCCGACGGTAATTTAAGCACTGGAGCCGACACAAGCCCCTTCTTAAGCTCCTCAAAACTTTTCTCACGTTCCTCATTCCACATAAACTTTGTGTCCTTCTTTAACAACTGAGTTAATGGCAAAGCTAACAAAGAGAAACCTTCCACAAATTGCCTGTAGTACCCTGCCAAACCCAAGAAACTCCTTACTTCACTTACCGTGGTAGGTCTTGGCCAATTAGTGATAGCCTCAACCTTCGCAGGATCCACCTTAGTACCTTCAGCAGACACAACATGTCCATAAAAATGCTACCTGTTCTAAACAAAATTGGCATTTAGAAAACTTAGCATATAACTTGTTCTTCTGTAGAACCCCCAAAATAATACGAAAATGCTCTTCATGCTCCTCCTTAGACTTGGAATACACCAAAATGTCATCAATGAAGACAATGACAAATTGGTCCAAATACTCGCTAAAAACCCGATTCATCATATCCATCAACACTGCCGGAGCATTAGTCAACCCAAATGACATCACCAAAAACTCATAGTGCCCATACCGAGTACGAAAAGCTTTTTTTGGAATGTCCTCTTCCCTTACCCTCAACTGATGGTACCCCGACCTCAAATCTATCTTTGAGAAGAACTTTGCCCCTTGGAGCTGATCGAAAAGGTCATCTATCCGTGGCAATGGATATATGTTCCTGATAGTGATCCTATTTAGCTACCTATAATCTATACATAATCTCATAGATCCGTCCTTCTTCTTCATAAACAATACTAGAGCACCCCATGGCGATACGCTCAGTCTAATGAATCCACGATCTAACAACTCCTGCAATTGTTCCTTTAACTTCTGTAACTTTAATGGAGCCATCCTATAGGGTGCCTTAGAGATAGGCTCCGCTCCAGGAATGAGCTCAATAGTAAACTCAACTTCCCTTGGCGGTGGCAATCCTGGCAGATCCTTAGGAAATACCTCAGGAAATTCTCACACAACTGGATAGTCATCAAGATGGAGCTCATCCCTCAAGGTATCCTTCATATAAGCCAAATAACAATCACGTCCCTTAGCAATCATTTTGCTCGCCTTCAAAGCTGAGATCAACTTTACAACACCATTCGGCTTGGAACATTGAAACTCGAATTCTGGAGCTTCTAAGGTTCCAAAAATAACCTTCCTTGCATGACAATCAATAGTGGCTCGATGCTTACTCAGCCAATCCATACCCAAGATGATATCGAAATCATGCATCACCATCGGAAGTAAGTTAGCTGCGTATACCCTCCTCCCTAACTTCAAAGGACACTCACGAAATTGCTCAGAAATAATCACAGAATTCCCCATCAGGGTAGCAATAGATACATGAGGATCTAATATATGAGAAGACACTCCAAGATGACGAACAAATGAAAGTGCAACAATAGAGTGTGTAGATCCAGTGTCAAACAAAACCGATGCCTCACGATTTCATACAAGAAGGATGCCTGAAATAGTACCTGGTGCTTGGGCCACATGATTAGCTGTCAATGAAAATACTCTCCCACAGGTGTTGCGCTAACCGCTATTACCAGCATTACCGCCTCCCCCATTACCATGCTGAATTGTGTAGTCCCTTGCTCTATGTCCCATTTGTCCATATAAGAAACAAGCCCATGTCTCTCTATAGCACGCCCTACCAGCATGATACCCACTACAAGTAGCACATAGACCAGGTGGAAGTGGCAAAAAGTTCAAATTTCCCCCACCTATCGGTCCTGGATATCGCCTTCGAATTTGACCTCGTCATGGCGATCTTTCGACGATTCGATTTTCTTTGAAAACCCTCATTATATTGAAATCCCTATTCGATCATCGCCCTCCGACACTACAACGACCTGCTGCTTGACTCAAAGACTACCTTGTTGCATTAGGTAAGTAAAATCCCTCTGAGGATTAAATCGCTAACCCGATGGAGGCTCATTCTAATTATTTTGCCTTCTATTCAGATTTCTGCCAAACTGCCCCATTCCTTGCCCTTGCTGGTCATCTCTATCTCTCTTTTGACTCCCTTCTGATTTGGAAGCTCAAAAGTCCTTATGTTCCATTTTCACACTCTTAGATGCATTAGCCATCTGTGATACATATGTAAATATGGTGTGGATGATCGATCTCCTATACTCATATTTCAAGGCCCATTTGAACTTTTCTGCCTATTGTGCAGCTGTCCCAACTATTAAACTCGCAAAACTAGCCAATCTCATAAACCTCGCTATGAAATCGGTAATAGTCTCATCTTCCTTCTGCTGAATGGACACAAATTCCCTAATGTATGCATCCCTATCAGCGTTTGGGAAATATTGGTGATAGAAAAGGTCACAAAAACCGCTCCACATGAGTCCATCCATAAATCCATCTCCCTGTGTAGCCTTCAGCGATTTACACCATTGCTTAGCATCATCCTCTAGCTTATAAACTACTAACCTCACCTTCTGATTTTCTAAACACCCAATAACATTAAAAATCTTCTCCAAGTGGGCGATCTAGTTCTCTACATCAATTGGAGTCGGAGAAAAACGAAAAGATTTGGGCTTCTGCTTAATGAACCTCTCCAATAACATATACAACGGCTGAACTTGCTAACCAACTTTATCCTCGGAAGGAACATTTTGCTCATGTTGTGGTATCTCTGTATCATCCCCCATGCCATTTGCATGCTAATTTCTTTACATCTGCGGAATACCCTGCATAGCTTATGCCACGACCTGCGTAACTGCCTCATTCACCATTGCTGCAACCATAGCCGGGGTTATTGTTGCATTACCCTGATTCCCATCGTTTCCACCCTAGTTAACAGCCTCAACCTGGGGCTACCTCTAACCCCTCCTACCATTATTACCTTGCCTCCCAGTATTTCTCGAAGACCTACGAGCCATCTATGATACAAAATCAAACATATGAGAGCAAACAGATCAAAACAAATAATCAAGGTCAAATTTATGCAGAACGAAAATCAAACGCAATATAACTCTATAACAAATTCTTATAACTACCCAATGGTCTACCCATATCTTACAGGTCAAGCCTAAAAGGCAATCTACAAGATCATAACCTGGCTTTGATACCAACTCTGTAACACCCCCTTTCTAAAAAGGAAAAAGGAATGTCAAGCACAAACATAACAAATACAAACCTCTAATAAATCTCAAAATATCTCCAATGAAATTAAACACCAATTGTCACATACTCCAATTTAAATAGAAGGAACTCCACATTTACATAGTCTCTACTATTAAAAATAATTGCCAAAGTGGCCCAAAAATCTATATACAGAATATTAGTAGAACCAAGTCTAATAATAAGTCTCAAAACTAATCTACTTATTTGGATCAAAGGTAGCTTTCATCCCACAAATCTTGATCACCCCTGATTACCTGCTGGAAAAAGAACACAGCGTGAGCCAATTTCCCAGTACGGATATAAAAATGCACATATATAAAACAATATATATATGTACCGAAAGAACTGAATGAACGAACAATTACAACTACTAACCAAATATGAATATATCGAATTTAGTGAGACAAGATACAAATGATTGACACTGTCGAATCGACAACTATAGCCAAAGGAATTCCAAACAAAATAAGGCTAAATCAAATGGTTATAAAGTAACATTTTCATACTGAGCTCAAATACAAATAGCCAAAGGCTAACAAAATACATCGGTACCATGATGTATACAAATCAAGTCGGATAGTACGCACGACACATAAGTCACTAGTCCGCCAAACAAATTGAATCAAATCAAATACTGGGTTGACCCATACGTATCCTGAACAAATATATCAAATGGCTAAAGCTCATACCCAGAGCATACAAAAGGATACGTCGTGGACTGATCACATCACCACGGAAGGTGTCATGCCTTTGTGTCAAGAGGACATGCCTGTGGTACCCCCACAGGTGGTTAGCTCAAGTATACCTTAAGGATCAAACTACAAAATGTAAGCCAAAAGGGTTCAACTCACAAGGCTTACATGACCATCTCTGAATGATATTGAATCATCAAATACGAACATACCCAATTATCAAAAGATATCAATGATCAAAACAACTCCCGAATATGAACAAAATTATGTGAAGAATGATACAAACGAATAAAGTCTCCAAAATATATTGACACGATTAACTACTTCAAAGAGTACAAATACAAATTCTAATATCAACGCCAAAAAGAAACTATCACAATAAATTTGACAATAAGGAATAATCTTGATAAGAAATACCAAATTTCTAAATGAGTAACAAACGAATGAATTAAATTTAAAAGAGTATCATTGAAAAAGTACAGAATCCTTACCTTAATGTAGTACCAAAATAATTCGCTGAATCCAAATATCACCCGCTAGACTCCCTTAATCCGATCTAATTATCAAAATAAAATACAATACATATAATTAAATTATGAACTTATATAGTTTATATTTCCATAAATACAATAATTTTAATATACTATATTTAGTTTGTAAACAAAAGATACATTTTAATCGTAATAACAATATGTTAGTTCCCAGTAGGAACAACAGATCTAGAAGGGGGGTTGAATAGATCCCTTTTTTTTTAAAATTCAAATACTTTTCTGTTTTATTTTATATTGCTAATTATTTACCATATGACAAACATAAGAATCTTTTCAAGCACAGCGGAATAAGTAAAAAATCCCCTTCATTGATATATTCATAATCATACATACATTGTTCGTAGAGTTAGTTCAGTGGTAAGCAGTTAAAACATTCATAGCAGTTATAGCAGTTAATGTACATAAATTAATGACATAAAGTAAAAGACACAAGGGTTTTTAAGTGGTTTAGAGACTCAAGCTTCTAATCCATTCTTCTACTTTCAACTAGCAGGATTTCCACTAAGGAAGAGCAGCACCCTAAATCACTAAGATTCCTTTAAGGCCAGCAGCCTTGGAACTTCAGTTCACTAAGAACTCTTCAAGGCCAGCAACCTTAGAACCTCTCTAATTCCCTAGGAACTCTTCAAGCCCAGCAGGCTTGGAATATTCATTTAGTCCCTCTGGACAAAGACCCCTCAGGCCCTGGCTTCTTGTTGTTATAGTTGTTGTTGTTGGTGGTGTTAAGCTGCTAAGATGTCTTTAAGCTTGAACATCTTAACTACTTAGCAGGTTGGCGTAGTCCTCCTTGCATTCTACTTAGAGTCTGGACTATATCTTCTTTGGTGCAGCTGATCTTTGCTCTTTTTTGCTCATCTTCATTTGATGTCAGCTATGCACCATCACCATCTGGATTTGCTAAGTCTCTGAGCTTTTGGTAGACTTTGTCTAGCACTTAGCAAATCCTGAACTTTTCTTGAATGTTTTGCAGACATGATTCTGCTTCTATTTTTTCTTAGCTTTTGGTTCATGGTGATCTGTAGAGTGGCTCACTTGATCTTCCTTGTATTCTGCCACTTTTCTGAATGCTATTTTCTTGTCCTTCTCAGGTCTAAGCTTGGCTGCCATCTTCAGTGGCATTCTCATCTTTGTTGATTGAAGCTCTAATCTATTTAAGTCCTTCTTCAAAGCTGCTTAAATTCCACCTATGTAGTCTCACTGTCACCGAGACTTGTTCTCTTAATCTCTGGTGGAACTCGTAGAGTCAATAATAGCATTTCAACAACTCAATGATTCTACAACTTAGCAATCATCAACAACTCTTGATCTTTGAAGCTTTGTTAATTTATACTCCTTCCCAATCTTCCCATTGGAATGTAGCCGTTGAAAGCTATTTGAATTGCTTCGCAGATCTTCAGTTATTTGGTGCAGACTACAGATGTGACATGACAGGACTTTCTGACACTGCAGTCTACTATTTCACCTACCCCGTCAGATATGTTACTTTGATGTCTCAGGCAGGTCGACAACTTTTTTTCCCCTTTTGATTTCGATCAGAGGTTGTCCTTGCATCGATGCTCTCAATAAGCTTTTATCCAAATACCAACCTTCAGATTATACCGTTGCCAATGCTTCAATCCTCAGTTGTTTGAACTCTACAATTCTGATGCACATCTTCTTGGACCTGATCGTAGTGTCTTATTAACATGCTTTTTGACGTGTAGAATTAACACTACGATCTTGAAAAGTGTTCATTAGATCTCCAATGTGGAACACCTCTTCCTTCTCTTATGCAGTGCTTCAACACTTCTGTTTGCCTCGACTTTTCTCAGATACTGATGACTTGACTCTTTATTATGGCCCCTTTTGAATAAAAAGACACCTCAAATTTGTGGCATGCCCAACTCGCTTTCTCCTTGTGATCTCCCGTTCACTTATCATCAATGGACTGACCCATGCTTAATCACTTTAGCCTTGTTCTTCAGGAGCTAACCAGTATCTCTGTGTACATTCCATCAGTTCTTTCTTTGTTTTGCAAACACTACGATCCTGGTTACTTCCATAATCGTTGTCATCTTACCACTTGAAAGCTACTGCAACTGCTGACTTTCCTTAGTCAGCTACTGAAGTCTTCTTATGATCATCTTATGATCATTCTAAGTCCTTGTACATATGTTTCTATTATCTATCAAAGGACTTTACAACTTTTCTTAATGCAAACATACTTGTATATTCATTCATATATATATATATATATATATATATATCATAATCAAATCATATGTAAATAGGAATATCATTCATATGTTTATTCCTAACAATCTCCCCCCTATTTGATTATGACAAAAACAATAAGTGCATATGCATGTTATAAATGAATCTTATATACAGTGAGCAGTTGTATTACTAAAATAGATAATCATGAATGTCATTTATAATGATGTGAAATTTAATACACTGACATTTTACATCCTGGATCCAGAACATACCTAACTAGTTAGAGATATACCTCTTTGGCTCCATGTATGCTTCCAGGATGTTTGTTGATCAGCTATTCATCTGTTTGATCTTCTTGCAGCTGCTCACCCTAGGACGTTGACTTCGTTTCTTTTGTTTGCTCCCCCTTAGATCTATGCTTCTCTTCTTATTCTTCTAGCTCCCCCTCAGCCTTTGCAAACACAGGCTCATCAACCTTTGGCTCCCCCTCAGATGATGACCCAGCTTTTTCTTCTGTTATCTTCTTCTTTTCCTTCTTGCCCTTTCTAGAGTGCCTCTTGCTCTACCTCTTTCTATGCCTCTTTTTCTCCCCCTTTTGTCATTAATCACTTGGGAGAGCTGTTCCATTTTGGACATAAGCTGCTCCATCAGATAAGTGGAGTTACCGACGTCAATCTTGAGTTCTTGTTGGCTTAACTCAAGTTGCATAGAGAAAGACTGATTCATATTGTCAATCTTGTCAAAAAGGGCTTGTAGTTGCTCTTCATTTGTTTTCTGAGATCGTAGTGCAACTGCCTTCTGATCAGTTATGGCCTTTAGATAGATGTGATCTCTCTCTTTGATTTTGAGAGATACATCAGCAATAGTTGCTTGGAGTCTATCTTGAACTGAGTTGTCTCCTCCTGCTTTCAATATCTTTGACTCTTTATTAATTAAAGATATCTTCTCAACCAGTTCATCAGAATTCTTCAATAGTTCTTGCTCTATAGTAATTTGAGCATCTAGTTGGGCATCCTTTTGTCGAACACCAGATTGGACTCTACGATTTTCATCCTTGGACAGATTTAAACAATCGTTGAGTACCAATCGCTATTGGTGGATGAAGAAATGTTAGATATTTGAGCTTGGGCAGATGGAGGCTTCTCAATTTGGTTTTGAACATCATCAGTGGTAGAGTGAACAGACTCTATGATTATCCCCTTGGCCAAAATCCTTTTTCCTTCAGTTTCCACTGTACGATCAAAGGGAATATAATGGTTGCCAGCATGTCTGTAGACTTTGTAGTGGGGCTGGTCTTTGATCATCATTATTGCATGACTCTTCACCTTTGGGAACTTCTGAGCCACTTGCTCAAGGCTTGGAATTCCTGAAAGTACTTCTGGTTGTTCATTCGAGACTTCCTCTGCTAATTTTCTGATACTCCCATCTGGAGAGATGACAGGATAGTATTCTGGTTCCTCTGATCTCTGATGTGCAGAATCAGAATCTTTCTCTATTTCTTCTCTTTTTGAGCCTGAATCTTGTTGGCTCCTTTCCTCAAATTCATCAGTGAATTTTTCTTGTTGAATTTTATTTTCAGAACCTTCTTCAAAAAGATCTTCCTTGGACTCATCTTCTTCATTACTAGTTCCATCTTCAGCACCTTCTTCCTGTGATTCAGATTCATCATCACTTAATTCAATGACTACACTAAAGTGATCACTTCTCTTCTTGGATGCAAATTGAGCAAGTAGTCTGTAGCTCTTTCTTCTCCTTGGAGGTTCAGCTATAGGAGAGTCAGTCTTTGAGGCCTTTAGATCATCAGACGAACTCTCTTGAGGTTTAGCATTAGCAGGGACATGTCCTTTTCTTTCAGAATCATCATTTGACACTTCATTTGGGCTTGTTGAAGCATTTGCATTTGAAGATACAGTTGAGTCATCTTGTAACTTTTCCTTATCATCAGAGTGAATACTCTGAGAGTTAGCTATAGGGCTTGCATATTCATTTTCATCAGAAGGGTTTACAATTTCTTTCATGAATCCAGCTCCACTTTCATCGCTGGATTTGTTCTTTGGGGACTCAGTCTTGAGACTATCAGTTCCCTTTTCTTCCTCTGACTCTACGTTCTCCTTTTCGTCAGATGTACTTTCTTGGGAAACTGGGGTTAGCTTGTTTTCCATCTTAGCTCTCTTTCTTGATGGCCCTTGAAGTAGTCTGTTACTTCTCCTCTTAGTGGTTTCTGTAGTTAGGACTTTTTCTTCTTTGTCCTTTTCTTCCATGGAGAGATTTTTTGTTAGGGCCTTAGTCTTCTTCATAACTTTGGATTTCTTCCTTGCTGGTGTGGCTGCTGCCGATGCTGAGTCACCAAACTCAGAGCTTTCCACTTCTTTCGCCTTCCTCTCTTTCATGGAGTTATTTCTGCTGCTCCCTGTTGTTGTTAACCTTCTGTTCTCCTTTGGATTTTTCTTCCGATTCACGAACAGTTGTGGAGACATTACTTTGTGAACATTCAGAGGTTCTCCCTCATCATCCTTGATCTTGCTTTCCAGCTTCTTCTTCATCACAATACTCAGCAGTCTTCCATGAAACACCTTTGTAAGTGGTTTTTCTGTAGATTTCTTCAACTCAGACTTTTCTACCCATTTTGAGATTTGATTGAACAAGATAACTCCAAAGTTTATTTGCTTCTTCAAAACTATTGTAGACATAATCTTCAGTTGTTGATCAAGCACAATGTCATGTGCCGTATCCTTGCATAGTATACATTTGCCTACTATTTCTGCAAGGAACTCAAATTCCTTAGGAAACTCCTTTTTCTTCATGTCCTTCAGACTAGGGTTTCTTTGGTTCCCCATAATTTCCTTTACTTGCTCAGTGTCGATCTCATCAAGGTTTTCCAGTCCTAGATCAGGAAAACCTAAGCATTGATTGATATCATATGATTTCAGCTTTAGAGACTGACCTTTAACCTTAGTTGAAAGGGTTCCAGTATTTATGGATGCATTTGATTAGAATTCCTTAACCAGTTCAGTGTATACTCGAGTGCTTACCTCAAGATATTTGGAGAATCCGGCTTTCTCACAAGTTCAAGAATGTCTCTGAACTTCTTTTTGAATTTCTCAAATGACTTGGTTCTGAGCTGGATGCAAGTGATTACTCACCAATCTTCCATTTGAGTGATTCGAGGAATATGAGTATTGATTCAGAGAGTTTTATGAGAGATAGCTGATTGTGATTTGGGTTCTGGAGGCTTAATTGATTTAATCTTCGAAGAGAATTCTAGGGTTTGAAAATGGGAGGGAGAGAGGTTTGATAGCTTCTAATAACTGTTTGCAAAATTTTGAATTTGTCTTTATGGTAGTTCCTTTTAACTCTGCATACGCTGTGATGTGTCAACTTGCCATTGGTTGCACGATGCCCAGTAATGAGCTGTAACTCCCCCATTAACTTTTCAGTTTAATGTTCCTTTTTAAAATAAATAGTCGTCAATGACGTGGATTGACCGTTGACCATCTTGGTTCGTAGAGTAGCATGGTAAGGCAACTATGGACTCTATGTTTTCCTTTGTTGACTCAATGATCAACTTTTGAGAGATGTTGTAGTGGATGGTTTTGATATTACTCCTCATTTTGAAACTGCATGCCTCAACCACTGATGTACTTCATGAAGCCTTGGGCACTTCTCTTCAGCAGAACATCTTTCCAACCAGCATTCGAACTGATCTCCCCATAATTTGAATGGTTGAGCAATTGTCCCGTTCTTTCAATCTCCTCATGAGTTAGAGTAGCCTCTAGTAAGACTGCGATCGTTGAGTCTGTTTCTACAATCACTGAGGTTGCACTACGATCATTGAGGTCACATCACGATCGTTGAGTTCTCTTCAAACTCTACTCTATGATCATTGACTGTCTTGGTCCTTGAGATGAACTTGATCAAGCAATCCTTCTGGGTTAAGGTAGCTCGGGAAGGGCCAACCTCTTAGAGTGAGCTAAGGGTCAGGTTTGTCCCTGAGGCGCTTTCCAGATGAAGTACTTTGGAAGTAATTTGCACTGATATCTCATTTGACCTTTTCTGATGGGGAGGTCCTCTACCAACTTTAGACAATTGCATTTGCTATAATCGTGGTGTCCTCCTGCTTTTACACTATGATCAGATGTTTGATCGTAGGCACTCCACGATTTTGAGTTGGGTGGCTGAAAGGTTATCAGTAGTATGTTTTGAGACGTTCCTACTAACTATGGATCTTCATTTGGTTTATCAGCCACAAGGTTTTGGGACTCTGTAGCTGGTACACTGCTTCATAGTATATCTTAGTCTTCATTGTTCCTTAATGCATCACCGCTTCCCCCTATGATTGATCTTTGTCTTTTTTTTCAAAGGTGAGGTGTGATTTCCTTTTCTTCATGTGTATTAGGAGGCATTCTTGCATATCTCCTTCTGACTGAAATCACCACTAACAATCAAATCTATTTTCATCGTAAACATGGATAACTCCAGGACTGATCATTCTACGATCTTTTGATAGCACTACGAACATAGTCTTCTTTGTCAGCTTGAACTTGTGGAGTTCCGCTCCAGTAATGAGTTCCTCATATTTGATGCTCGATGATCCTCTGTGGAGAGCTTTCTTGAGGATTCTTCTCTTTGCATGATTGAGCATCTAAGACCCTTTTTCATCTTAGGTTGAATGGCCTGCTTCCACATAAAAATCAGCATTCATGAGAGCATCATTTAGATTAGCTCAGCAGGTCTTCAAGGGAGGCTTTGACATATAGGAGTTTTATCAGAATCATTTCTGAACAATCTTAAGCCTTCAGCCGGTTGAATCTTCTTGACTTAAGTCTTTTGCTTCAACATTCCTTAGTGTGGCCAGATAGACCAGGTACCTACAGGTTATAAATTTCTATTTTTGATACCCATGGTTAGATGGGTCCTGCTAGGTTAGTTCTCTAAACCCCTATTCCCCATATATTTGGATAATCATCATATTGATCACCACCAGTCATATTCATACATGTAACTAATTTAGACAATACATTTTGAGATGCATGATGGTGAGTGTGTGTAATATTTGCTATTTTAATAAAACACTCTTTTTCTTTAATGGTTTCATCATCTGCTAGGTTATGTTCACAGGGTTTAAATGTTCACAAAGTGAGAATCAACTCTACGATTTTTTTTTGGTATCTGGTTGATTCATGGAGGTGATCAATTTCTATGAATCTTCAAGATACTCTTGTAGAACTGATCATACTCTGTGTGTTATTAAACATTTAGACCAAAAGAAGTACATACATACTAACCCATCTGCAAAGATTACTTCACGTAGAATTAATTTAACCTATGATGCTCTTTTGACCCATTTTAGATTTCTTTCAAGATGTCATCTTCAACCTAAACGTTGGATGGAGAGAAAGTTTATAGTTATTTGAGTTTCCACCCTCAGTGTACTTTCTCTATTCACCTTTTTAGGTAGATTATGATTCCTTGAAAGAATATTGTTATAGTTCATAAGGAGGTGAAATCATGATGTACATATTTATATTATTGAGGAACCGTACCTTTTTACTGTCAATTTCTTAACAGTCATTTATCTTAGATATACTGAGTTTAGGCATTGATGTGCATAGTTTCTCATTTGCTCCAGTTGACCTTCAATCAATCAGTCGTGGTCTTGAAGATGCAAGTTGAGAGAATATCAACATCTTTAGTTCTTTGACATCCTTGAGTTCGCAAGGTTTACATCCAGCTACTGGTTGGCCAGATACATGTTTGAGAAGTTTTTCTTAGCATGTGTGGCCTTTACATCTTTTCAGGCTGGTGGATGTTTGACTCTTTTCTATTGATGTATTTTGAGCTTTCTAGCCTGGTCTTCAGACTACAAGATTGACCGCGAGCAAGGATTGGTCTTGTTGATATGGCAATCAAGAACATGGACCAATCTGAGCAGCTTCTGGTGTATATACACATTTACCTGTACACAATATTTCCAACGTGTGAGCTCATCTACATATTAACAAGTGACTTACTACTAAACTAAGTTTAGAACAATGTTTGTGCCTAGGATCAGACTCAAAGCGATTATCTTTTGAATATAGCATGAGAACCTGTTCTGATACCAATTGTTAGTTCCTAGTAGGCACAATAGATCTAGAAGAGGGGGTTGAATAGATCCCTTTTTTTAATTTCAAATACTTTTCTATTTTATTTTATATTTCTAATTATTTAGCATATGACAAACATAAGAATCTTTTCAAGCACAGCAGAATAAGTAAAAGATCCCATTCATTGATATATTCATAATCATACATACATTGTTCGTAGAGTTAGTTCAGTGGTAAGTAGTTAAAATATTCATAGCAGTTATAGCAGTTAATGTACATAAAGTAAATAACATAAAGTAAAAGACACAAGGGGTTTTAAGTGGTTCAGAGACTCAAGCTCCTAATCCATTCTTCTGCTTTCAACTAGCAGGATTTCCACTAAGGAAGGGCAGCACCCTGAATCACTAAGATTCCTTCAAGGCCAGCAGCTTTGGAACTTCAGTTTACTAAGAACTCTTCAAGGCCAGCAGCCTTGGAACCTCTCTAGTTCCCTAGGAACTCTTCAAGCCCAGCAGGCTTAGAATCTTCATTTAGTCCCTCTGGACAAGGACCACTCAGGCCCTGGCTTCTTGTTGTTGTAGTTGTTGGTGCTGAGCTGCTAAGATATCTTTAAGCTTGAACATCTTAAGTACTTAGCAACTTGGCGTAGTCCTCTTTGCATTCTGCATAGAGTCTGGACTACATCTTCTTTGGTGTAGCTGATCTTTGTTCTTTTCTGCTCATCTTCATTTGATGTCAGCTATGCACCATCACCATCTGGATTTGCTAAGTCTCTAAGCTTTTGGTAGACTTTGTTTGACACTTAGCAAACCCTGAACCCTTCTTGAATATTTTGCAGACATGATTCTGCTTCTGTTGTTTTTCAACATTTGGTTCATGGTGATCTGTAGAGTGGCTCTCTTGATCTTCCTTGTATCCTGCCACTTTTCTGAATGCTATTTTCTTGGCCTTCTCGGCTCTCAGCTTGGCTGCTATCTTCAGTGGCATTCTCATCTTTGTTGAGTGAAGCTCTAATCTGTTTAAGTCCTTCTTCAAAGCTGCTTCACTTCCACCTATGTAGTCTCACTGTCACTGAGACTTGTTCTCTTAATCTCTGTGGAACTCGGAGAGTCAACAATAGCATTTCAAAAAACTCAACGATTTCGCAACTTAGTAATCATCAAAGAACTCTTGATCTTTGAAGCTCTGTTGATTTATACTCATTCCCAATCTTCCCGTTGGAATGTAGCCGTTGAAAGCTATTTGAATTGCTTCGCAGATCTCGAGTTATTTGGTGCAGACTGCAGATGTGACATGACAGGACTTTCTCACACTGCAGTCTAATGTTTCACCTACCCCATCAGATATGTTACTTTGATGTCTCGGACAGGTCAATGACTTTATTTCCCCTTCTAATTTGGATCAGAGGTTGTCCTTGCATCGATGCTCTCAATAAGCTTTTGTCCATCCTTCTTCTTTACGAACAACACCGGTGCTCCCCACGGTGACACACTTGGCTGAATGTATTTCTTGTCCAACAGCTCCTGCAGTTGTACCATCAGTTCCTTCATCTCTACCGGAGCCATTCTCAGACGGGCTTTTCAATATCGAGCGATTCCTGGCCTTAACTCGATCACGAACTCAATTTCTCCGTCAAAGTGAAGTCCCGCAAATCCTCCGAAACATGTCCACAAATTCCTTAACTACTGGTATTTCTTCCAGTTTCACACCCTTCTTCTGAGTATCAACTATGTAAGCTAAATAACCCACACAGCCTTGACTCAATAACTGCTTGGCCTACATAATCGTCAGACATTTCATTTGTCTAGGCAATTTGCTACCATTGAAAACTACCTTTGACAGAGTCATAAGGTTTACACACTTCTTTTGGCAGTTAATTATCGCTCCACAATTAAACAACCAATCCATTCCCAAAATAACATCAAACTCTCCAAGCCTAATCGGAATTAAATCTACCATCAAAATATTTCCCTTAATGTTCACCCTACAGTTCTTGTATACGAACCTAACAGGAAATACCTCCTTATTCGCAATTTCTATGTTTAAAGGGAAATTCAATTCTTCACTAGGCAATCCTAATCTCATAGCAAATTCATCAGATATAAATGAGCAAGTAGCACCCGAATCAAATAATACATAAGCATCAATATCATTGATTGAGATAATACCCGACACCACATCCATTGATTGCCTTTGCATCTTGCATATATGTGAAGGTTCCGCCGTGGGTTTGTTTGATGTCGTTGGCCCAGTAATGGCCCAAGTACCTCCACTGCTACCTCCCTTGCCTCCTGTTGTTTCTCCAGCTTTTTTCTTAGGGCACTCACGAGCAAAGTGATCCTTGGACCCGCAAGTGTAGCAAACATTCTTCTTGGGTTGATTGCAATTTGGGGTGATGTGACCCTCCTGGCCACAGTTAAAACATATACGTTTCCCCATTAAGCATACACCCTTGTGAAACTTCCCGCATGTAGCACATGCTTCAAACTTCTTATCATGCTGGTTACCTTGTTGATTCCCAGCACCCACATTTCCATTCCACTTTCTTTTCAGATTATTATTACCATTTCCATTACCACCACCTCCATTCTTCACCACCACTTTATTCTTTTTCTTTTTCTGTTCTTGATTGAACTTGGTTACAGCCTCGCCTCCACCTTCGGTGAGAATTGCCTTTTCCATTACGGCTGCAAATGTCTTCAACTGAAACAAGGAAACCCTACTAAACAACCAGGGCTTCAGTCCTTGTTCAAACCTCTTCGCATTGCGTTCATCTGTGCTGACTTTGTATGGCGCAAACCTCGTCAACTCATTGAATTTTGCGGCATACTCCAACACTGTCATCGTTCCTTGCTTTAGTTCTAAAAACTGTACTTCTAGCTGACTCTTCGAACTCTATGGGAAATAGGTCTCAAAGAACATCTCCTTGAACCTAACCCAAGCCATAACCCCTGGTCCTCTTCGGGTTTTATTGGCCTGCCACCAATAACTAGCCTCTGCTTTCAACATAAATGTTGCAAAAGCAGTCTTCTGATCTTCCCCTACTCCCGCAACATCAAACACTTTCTCTATCTCCATGACCCAAGTCTGTGCCTAAATCGGGTTCATGGCCACGAAATTCTGGTGGTCCAACCGCCTTGAAGTCCTTAAACGTTGTAGCTTGATTTTGTGGTTGATTCTACGGTTGATTCTGTTGTTCACCTATCAGTAACGTCACCAGCTGCTGAACGGGGTTAGCTTCAGCATTATCGTTGTTGGTTCCTTCAGCGGTTCTCTGACGGGGTAGTTGATGTCTTGGAGGCATTTTCTATTAAAAATCCACCCATTAGATTATTACTCAACTCTTTTCAAGTAATTTCTACTTAACTTGCCCCCAAAATAATCACCACATAACACATAACACTTTGGATAAAAGAAGATAATAACTTTTATTCATACTTAATTCTTTAAAAACATCATAACAATAGCATCACTGCTATTTACATTATTTGTCCTGAGCTACTAATGTTTCAGGACATCATCATCATATCCCATAGGTTGCATAACACTTGGGATTTACATATTATTTATCATAACATAAATCATAAATCAAGTACACTTCCTACGATGTCCTATTAAGATACTGCAAAGCCTTACGACACTCTTCTTCCGTAATTTAGAACATGGTTCGACGATCTAGTATGTACGAGGGTAGCGTCTCGAACTGAATTGGGTAACCCATGACCCGATCCTGAGCTTGATTGATCGCGATGTTGAGCACGTTATCCATTTCCTGCATCTTCATTCTCTTTGCTTGTGTGTCTCCCTCTGCTATTTCGGCCCGTTGATTAGCTTCCTCGTACGCGTCTTCGGCTCTTGCCCTTTTTGCAGATTCTTCTCTCAACTTGCTCTTCAACTCTGCAATATCTGCTCTCATTTGCTCATTCTCTTCTTCAGTGTGAACCAGCTTTTCTTCAACATTGTTCAGTCGTTCTTCTCGATCCTGGATCTCGTCATCCTTTTGTGCCATTGAGGTCTGTTGTTCAACTACTATCTCTTGCAATTCCTCGACAGTATCTTGAAGTTCCACATTGTGGTCATGCACCTCATCATATATATAGCCAGCTATCGAGTTAAGTGGAATCCTTTCCTCCTCGTCCTCTTCATCCGTCTATGGCATCTCCAAGGAATCTTCCTCATCCGTCTCTATCTCATCATCCTCATCAGGTACTCTCTCCCCTCGCTTCAACTATCGTGACCAATCTAATCGCTTTCCCATGACAAAGAATTGTTCCCAAACTACCTGAATATCTCGAGGCTTCTCCTCCCTAGCTTGACTGGATCCTCCTATATTAGTCATCCTGTCAACCAAAGTTTAAGTTTTAATTACTAATCATTACTACTTGACACTTACGAGCATATAAGTTGTAAACACATAAGCACATAAGTATTTTATTACTTCTTCCTTAAAACTCGATAAGAGTTTATCATCTCTATCTTTTCGAAGGTTACTTCCTAAGGCTTTTCCCCACCTAAGGTTCATAACCTAAGGCTTTGATACCAACTTGTGACACCCCCAAACCCAGGTACTTCATTCCCACAGGATTTGGTGTTCACTTGATCAAACATTCATATCTAACTACCCATCACAATAATACTGGATAAATAAAACCTTTCCCATTAAAGGGGTACATAATAAAAATCTCCCAGGTTGTCTAACCTTTAAATACAATCATTCAAATGCGGAAAATTAATAAACTTCATTATAACCATTCAATTAAAAACTGATAATATAATATCATCATATTACAAGTCTTCAATACTTATTCATCTTTCCTTTTCCCTTACTGGTGTTAGGTACATCAACCTTCTCATCTTTCACTGTAATAATTATATAAGCAAGAGTGAGCAAACAAAGCTCACTTGGAACAACAATGAATGAAAAATCTTTACAACAATTGTCAAATGAGAGACTCGATAGAATTAAACAATATGATTTATCAACATTCTGAAGTATATAACTGAGGGTCCTAAGACCATGAACTATGTCCATAGTTATAAGTAATTTTTCAACTTAAACTTTAACAGCCATAAGACTATAGGGACTCCTCGTACTTAGGGGATCAAATTTCTTAAATACAATGTATTGTGCACAAACATTTCAACGTTAAGCATAAGTTACCCCTAATAATAGGGTTGTTCATCTCAGTATTTAGAGTACAAGTCCGCACCAAAGTGAGTTTGGTTTGGAAACATTTCAGGGTAATTTGGAATTCAACGAACATCAACTAAGGATTAGTTGAATAAAACCAATAATGTCATACTATAGAATAATCGTAATTGAATAAACATGGTAAATTAAAGTCATGCTTTAGGAATAATCTAATAGCATACAACTTGAATAACTATATCACAACATGGTAATACAACTTGAACAACATTAAGTCAAGGTTATTTAGAATTGAATACTAAGCATGCATGGTAATATGAATGATAAAACTATTCAAATATATCTGGGCATGCTAAACAACAAGTTAAATACAAGAATAACTTGTTCAATATCAAAAATCAAAGTTTAGAAACCTTGCATTATTATATTGGAAACAATAATTGATTCAACAAGATAATGGATTAGAAAACTTGCATCATTTATAAGGTAATCGAATTGGAAACAATAATTGCTTCAATAAGAAAATAGATTAGAGAACTTGCCTTGCTCGTGGGTTAAACCGAACAATTCAAATCACAATATCCTATAAACATATGTCATCATGACATAATTAGTCAATCCACTTTTTACAAACTTAACTAACTACATTCATCATGTAGGTTTGATTATTTAATCACATAATCAAGTTATAACACAAGTTAATCGTTGATAACATGTTATTCATAGTATAGAAATACCGAAATTAACATTTTACAAATCCTACTATTATCCCATAACAATTCCTTCAAATTTTGAGTACAAAAGTACACCGTCAAAGCCATTCGCTAACTTCATATGCTGCAAGACCACGCTTTATCTATGTGGTGCGGTCTTCTGGGCTACATGAGATGGCACTACTACAGTGACAATAATACTACCAAAGCTACACAAGCGCATGGAGTCTCCACAATGCGATGCGAGATTAATATCGCTAAAGTCACGTCATGGCAAGAAAATCCGCAGCTTCTTCGATCGACAAATTTCAATGATAAGATGAACAAAAGCCAATTTTGGCCTACTAGCTCCTTTCTAATGATACCTAATTCACATGTAATTCATACAAAGACTTCGTAAACATAATTCAAGAACTCCTAACATGTTTCTACCCATACAACAACATAAACAACAAATTTAAAACATCCAATTTCACTGTTTTTGATAAAAACTCACTTTTTGATGTTCTTAATGAAAATAAACACTGTGATTTTGTTTTCCAACCAAAATAGTTAATTCAAAGCACTTTATCAATGTTTATACATACTCTACCACATTCAATAATCAATTTATCAACTAAACAACTAATTAACCCTTAATTTCTACCTTAAACCAAACAATATATATTCACAAAACTCTCTCAGAAAATATTTTTCTTCACAAATTACATACATATCATCAATTCATTGACTATAACTTATAAAAATAGTTTTAACATCATTAGTATATCATATAAAGCCACATAACAACAACAATTTATCCTTACACAAGGATTCTACAGAGAATTAGGGAAGAGAAAACTAAACTTTTAAAACTAAAAAAATAGGGATGATACCTCAAGAAGATGATGATGATACTATCTCTTTTATTGTCAAGCTTTTCTCCTCTTCACTCCCAATTCTCTAGGATTCTCTCACTTTTCTTCTTCTCTTCTTCTTCTTCCTCCGAGTTTTTCTTTTCTTCTCTCTTACCTCTCTATTCTATTCGTACGTCTTAGAATATAACGCATATAAGATATAATATATATTAATTATATAATATAATACTAACTTAACTGACATCAGTTATTTTTATTTTGAAAACCAAAAGCCATAAGGCTTGTTTGGCTAACCACTAAAAAAATAATCAATTAATCCTTATGCCTTGTTTGGTAAAACACAATTAGATTAAATACTTAATAGGTATTAGGCCTTGTTTGCAAAACTGAATTAAAACTCCTTTAAGTTATTTTAATAACTACTTATAAAAGATTATTTGTCATACTTTTATTTAATTACTCTAACACATAAATCAATACCACAAAATTATAATTTTCTATATAATTATAACTTTATTTAATCAACTAACACATCCTTTTAAGTACAAATTCAAATAAAAAGAATAACAATTCAATTAATCAAAACTCTCTAACTTAATAATTAAATTAAATTAGCATAAAATAATTAATTTTCTTAATTATTTATTAAACAAATAGTTAATCAAATTGAATCAAATTTGAACAATTATTTATTCAACAATAAACACATCCATTAAATACTTAAATAATTTAATAAATATTAAATATAACAATTAAAAAAATTCTGGAATGTTACAATAATAGTAACGTTACATTGTTTCCTAACTAGGTTTGTAAAACCTACCTTTCAATTTCTCATCATGCTCTTAGAATAGCTAGGTATGTATAGGTATACCTTAACCACTCATACTTTACATCAACATTCATATATATCATTCACACACTTAACTCGTTATGTGTTCGACACATATTTAAAGTTCATAGATACGCGATCTACATCGTTCTTACATTTTACAAACTTTAATAAAAATTAACAACTTTGTGTTTTATATAACCATTACATGATCTCATGCTTAAACATCATCTATGTTAAGTATTATAGCTTTAGACATTCATTACCCATATGCTTTAAGGTTCAGATCAAAGTTAAAAATAATCAGGCATCATTGCCTCACAAGCGCTAACTCACGCTTAGAATTAGGTTCTGGATGGGCGCAATTGCTACCAGGTCCCTCGCCAAACCAAAGTTGAGTATTTTCTAGTTTCATCTTGGTTCTTAGCATGTATAACTGTTAACACGTATCTTACCCACATTTTATGAGGTCTTAGCCCAAGTTTGGTGCCTCTTATATTTACCTTAAGTTGTTTTACACTTTATAGCTTTATTGTTATTTATTTCATGGCTAAGTAAGTTCATACAACAAGGTCCTAACTATATGACCACCAACGAGGTTAAACAAATTTCAATATACATGTTTACATGTAATCATATGACTAGCATGGTTTATGACTTGAAATCTTAATTTAAGAGATGTATAGTTCATAGTATGTCTATTTAATAGTGTGCATGTACCCATCATGCCTAAAGGCATAAATGTAACGCCCCAGAAAAATCGGATTTTTGATAATTAAATTTCTTATTTGATTATGTGGATTAAATAAATTTAATTAATTAATTATGGGAGTAAGCTATTTGAAGGTCGTTCGATGACCTAGATATTTCAGAATGTCGTAGTATTTTAGCTACATGGTAGAATTAATGTGTTTGAATTTCCAAGACGAAAATAAAATCTTTCCGAGAAATTTTCTGAAAAACACTATTCACGCATTTCTGCTCGGAAATTATTTTTGAACTTCCGAGAAATACGTAATGATAGAATATTGAGGTGAGATAGAATATCCAATAATATTTTAGTTATGGCAAACGCAGTTTTTCGCCTGCGGACTTAAAACCTAATGATTAGGGAAAGTGATTTCCGAGAAAGAAATGGAATATGTATAATGAATTAAAGCTATGATTGTATAATACGTAAGTATTATACGAGGTAATGAATACAAGTATAATACGAGGTATTATACGAGTATGTATGAATTATGGAATGTCGTATATTAAATAAGTATACGAGTTAGAATACGAGATTAATACGTAGATTATACGTTATAAGGCTTTAAGCCATATGAATTCATTTTGCATGACTTATCATAGCATAAATCTTTTAACCATCATCTTTGCTTCTTATTATCATACAATCTTATTAAAGTAAACATATGAGAAGTTCCTCTAAGTTCCTCATGAGTTCACAACTTAATTAAGTTTGAATTACTTATTCATGACTTATACGGCTTATTAAGACTTAAGCTCTTTGATTACCCATTCCTATCATTCCTTAGCATACATGTTCTACCACTACCCATCTCCCTACCAATGGAAGAGAAAGAAATTCATGGTTTAAGTTCTTACCCTTGAATATCACTTGACTAAGCTTTAATCTCCTTCTTTCTTCTTGAAAATCTCCTAATGGAAGTTTGACTTATAAGTGCTTATTCTCTCTAACCAATAAGTTGTTTAACTTGAGAGGAGTTGGGAGAAATTTTAATCAAGCAATCAAATGAATTGAGAGCTCTCTATTTATAGGCAATCCAAAGTGAGGGTATTATGGACATTAGGACATCCCACCTCCTTAACTAACCTCCTCAACTTCACCTTCTTACTATTCATAACCTTGGCTCTAAGTTAACTTGTTAGCCACTTCCCTTTCTTGCTCATCACAACACTTGATCACCACACAAAGTTCATGCCCATCAAGTCTACCCACATTAACATGGTTTGCTCCATGGATCCTCCTAACCCAATGGATTCTTACTTTGGGCTTAAGGTTTAATTAATCCTAACTTATACATTGGGCTTGCATTAACAATTCTTTGGACTTTATCATTATCTTATTGGACTTTATTGTTATCCTAATTGGACATACAATTTCCTACACAATTAAACAAATTCAATACCTTTAGCTTAAAGTCATATAACGTATAATTCTCGTATTCCAACTCGTATACTTATTCACATACGACATACCATCATTCATTCATACTCGTATAACACCTCGTATTATACTCTTATTCATTACCTCGTATAATACCTACGTATTATACGATTAACGCTTTAATTCATTATACGTATTACATTTTCTTCTCCGAACTAACTTTCCCTAATTGTTAGGTTTTAAGTCCGCAGGCGAAAAACTGCGTTTTCCATAACTGAAATATTATTGAATATTCTATCTCACCTCCATATTCTATCATTACGTATTTCTCAGAAGTTCAAAAATAATTCCTGAGCAGAAATGCCTGAATACTGTTTTTCGAAAAAATCTCTCGGAAAGCTTTTATTTTCGTCTTAGAAATTCAAACACTTTAATTCTATTACGTAGCCAAAATACTACGATATTCCGCTATGTCTAGGTCATAGCACGACCTTCAATTAGCTTACTCCCATAAATAATTAATTAAATTCATTTAATCCACATAATAAAAATAAAAATTTAATTCTCAAAAATCTAAAATTTCTGGGGCGTTACACAAACTATGAAGAAGCATATTAATATAATGAAGTTTTTATTTAATGTGCTTTGATGTGGTATGAGGTATTAGTATGGAAGGATAACCAAGCAAGTAAATAGATAATAATGAAATTTTATTTATTTAATCGAAAAATGCTGCCAAGGAGAAGACAACGTAATCGTAGAAGCGAATCACAGAATGATAATCAAGGGGGTCAAAACAACCCTATGCAAGAATTCGTTAATTCATTAACGGCTGCATTTAACTAAACCAGGGGTAGAGTACCTGCGAAACCTAGGGTAGCCAGAACGACTACCTTTAAAGAATTTAAAAGCGTAGGTCCACCGGAGTTCAAAGGAACAACGGACCCATTAGAAGCCCAGACATGGGTAAAGGAAATAGAGAAGGCGTTTGTTATTACAAAACGTAGGTGAGGCACAAAAGACTTCTTTTGCGACTTACATGATGAAAGGGGAAGCCAACTTTTGATGGGAGGCTCACCAGGGTGGGGCTAGAACAGATGTGGTAACGTGGGAACAATTCAAGAAGGTTTTCTTCAAGAATTATTTCCCTAGAAGTATGCAGTGGAGGAGAAGAAGGCTTGTAGGTTTGAGCAGGGCCTGAAACCCTGGCTCTATAGTGGAATTTATGTGTTCCAGAGTGCATCCTATGGGACCACTCTGGAGAAAGGTGATTATAATAGAGGGTGGTAGTGAGGCGTTAACCTAATACCACAAAGAGAGAAAAGATAAGAGCAAGGGAGAAAGAGAAACCAAGGCAGAGAATACTAGTGGTAGTAGCAGTATGTCAAAAAGAAAGAGTTTTTAACTCCGGGAATACTGAAGGGGGAAACAAAGGGATCCTAAGCGTAGGATTGAAGCGTGTACGACATGTGGAAAGACTCAGAGTCTGTCTGAGAGGGAAATCAGTTTGTTATAACTGTGGACATGAGGGTCATATGTTACCCAATTGTCCTAATCCTAAGAAAAAATCATAGTTGTTTTGTATGTGGGTCGTTGGACCACATGGCAAGAAATTGCCCAAAGAAGGGGTCGGAGGAAAGTAAAGGTGTTAGTAGTGGTAAGTTAGCCATGATGCGATCAGATCAATGGATTTAGTAAAGGTATCATTCCTACCAATACAATGAATGCTTATGTGTTTGTTTGATTGAGTGCTACTTTTCTTTTATAGCATGAGAGTTTGATAAGTGATTAAGTTCATTCTCGGAAGGGATTATAAATACCTTTATACATTAAGGTAGAGAATGGGGAAATAACTTTCGTTAATTATATTCGTTGAAAAAGTTTCATGAATAAGGAATGTAAGTAAGTATCGGTAGATAAGTACCGATAAAGTTGAGAGAATTTGAAGTAATTCTCGGTATGAATGAGTTGATTAACCATAGAACTTTAATAAATTGTTAGAATAAAAGTATGAATCTTCGGTTTTCTAAGTAACCCAAGGTAGTATTTTACGGTAATAAAATACCGCGACGCTCTTTTTGTCTAATCATGATGCAAGCTAGAAGGATGTTAATGAAGAGGATGAGTTGTTACGTTTGTGTATCGACTATCGTAAGGGGATTAAGTTAGCAGTTGAGAGTAAATACCCAATGCCCAGGATCGATGATCTATTTGATCCGTTGAAGAGGGCATAGAATTTTTCTAAGATAGATTTGTGTACGGGGTATAGTCGGTTGAAAGTAAAGAAGAATGAGGAGGAACTTAAGATGACATTCAGACCTCGTTATAGTAATGATAAGTTTCTGGTTATGTCGTTTGGGTTAACTAATGTGCAGAAGTTAAACTTTTCGTAATGGGTGCCGAGCAAGTCAATGGCAAATTGATAGGTACTCTTGTGAGGTGCTATGGTTGAAAGTACCATTAGCATCACAGAGTATTCAAATAATATTGGGATGAGGGTGTAGTAATGATCATTGGTGATATTCTAGTCTACTTTAAGACGTTAGAAGATCACGTTGAACATTTGAAGATAGTGTGTGAAACACTATGGAGAGAGAAGTTGGATACGGAATTCACTACGTGTGAATTGTAGCTTGAGAGATAGACAGATTTGTTATTAAGAAGTATGTTGAGAATGAGAAGTGAGAAAATAGTTTTCAGGAGCTAAAAGGAAGTTTAATTGAGGCACATGTATTATCTTTATCAGATGATACGGGGAATTTTGTAGTGTATCTCGATGTTTCGCATAGATGACGAGATTGCGTGCTCATGTAGCATGGCAAGGTCATTGTGTATGCATCACGCTAATTAAGGATTATTAGAAGGTTTATCCTACTTATGATCTATAATTGGCAGCTGTAGTTTTTGAATTAAAAATTAGAAGATAGTATTTATACGGGGAGAAGTGTGAGATATACACAGACTCTAGGAGTCTGAAATATATCTCCACACAGAAGGAGTTGAATATGAAGTAGAGAAGGTGAGTGGAATAGATATGAGATTACGACTGTGATATGTTATATCATACATGGGAGGTAAACGTAGAAGTCGACGCGTTAAGTAGGAAGAGTAGGGAAAAGCTATCGATGATTAACGACTCAGAATGTGTTACTAACGGAAAAGGCAAGAACGGAGCTAGAGGTTAAATTACAGAATGAAGAGATAGAAATGTTATTCACAACATAGACTCAATCCACGATAATGGAACGAGTTAATTATGTACAACTAGGTAACGAGGAGTGTAAACAAATGAAGAAGATGATGCAGGATAAAGAGAAGATCATGTATAATCTTGTTTTGAAGGAGGAATTTGAGTTTCAAATAATTTTGAAGTTAAAGGAAGAATTAATCAGAGGAAGATAGCGTAATATGTTAATAAGTATTTAAACGTCCAACTCAATTTATTGATAGGAAGTGACAAGTTATGAAAAATAGGATAATACCTTCGTTGAAGGTGAAATGAAAGAACTACAATGTCGAAGAAGCATTGTGGAAACTTGAGATTAAAATGATGAAGAAATTTTCCTCATTTAGTTAGATAATTGTAGCAAGATTTTGGGGACAGAATCCTTATAAGGGGGGAAGAGTGTAACGCCCCAGAAAAATCGAATTTTTGAGAATTAAATTTTTTATTTGATTATGTGGATTAAATGAATTTAATTAATTAATTATGGGAGTAAGCTATTTGAAGGTCGTTCTATGACCTAGATATGTTGGAATATTGTAGTATTTTGGCTACGTGGTAGAATTAAAGTATTTGAATTTCAAGACGAAAAATAAAATCTTTCCGAGAAATTTTTCGAAAAACACTATTCACGTATTTCTGCTCGAAAATTATTTTTGAACTTCCGAGAAATACGTAATGATAGAATATCGAGGTGAGATAGAATATCCAATAATATTTCAGTTATGGCAAACGCAGTTTTTCGCCTGTGGATTTAAAACCTAATGATTAGGGAAAGTGATTTTCGAGAAAGAAATGGAATATGTATAATGAATTAAAGCTATGATTGTATAATACGTTAGTATTATACGAGGTAATGAATACAAGTATATATGAGGTATTATACGAGTATGTATGAATTATGGAATGTCGTATATTAAATAAGTATACGAGTTAGAATACAAGATTAATACGTAGATTATACGTTATAAGGCTTTAAGCCAAATGTAATGGACTTATAGGATTGAGTAAGAAATTGTAAAGTCCAATGAGAATTGATAAGGCCCAAGTGTAAAAATGTGTAAACCCAATGCAAGCTATTGGTAAAGCCCAAAGAATTGTTAATGCAAGCCCAATGTATAAGTTAGGTTAATTAAACCTTAAGCCCAAAATAAGATCCAATGGGTAAAGTTTGATCCATGGGGCAACCCATGGGTGAATTGGTGACCAAGAATTTAGTGTGTTGAGCAAGTAGACTTAAGTGTTAAGCAAAGGACAAGTTAAGTAACTTAAAGGCTAAGTAAAGTGCTTATATGTGATAAGCAAGTAAAGTGCTTATGTGTGATGAGCAAGTAAAGTGGTTATGTGTGATGAGCAAGTAAAGTGCTTATGTGTGGTAACCAAGTTAACTTAATGGTTAAGTGTTGTGATGGCCAAGCAAAGAGTGTGGAGGCCAAGTAACTTATTTGGTGAGCAAGTAAACTTAGGGTTTAAGTAATGAATAGTAAGGAGGTGATTAAGGAGGTGGAGTGGCTTTATGACCATTATACCCTAACTTAGGAAGTCCTATAAATAGGAAGCTTGCTAGCTCATTTGTTAGTTGTTAGATTTTCATCCAATAACTCATAGCTTATCGTTGTAGAGAATAAGTAAGAATAAGCTACAAAAGCTAGAACAAGTTAGCCTTTGAGAATTCAAGAAGCAAGAAGGAGATTAAAGATTAACCAAGTGATCTTCATAGGTAAGAACTTAAACCATAATTCTCTTTCTCTTCAATTGTTAGAGAAGGGGGTAGTGGTAGAACATGTATGCTAAGGAATGATAAGAATGATTAATCAATAGACTTAAGCCGTATAAGTCATGAATAAGTAATTCAAACTTAATTAAGTTATGAACTCAAGAGAAATTTATATGAACAATTCATATGTTTACTTTAATAAGATTGTAAGTTAATAAGAAGTAACAATGGTGGTTAAAAGACTTAAACTGTAATAAGTCATGAGAAAGGAAGTCATAAGTAGTTTATACTTTTATAAGTTATAAACTCACAAAGAACAAGTAATAACTTATCATGTTTATAAGTTAATGAAATATGTATGTCAAGATGTTAGTATGATGGATTGAATCCATTTGAAACGATGAACAAATAATAAGAAATGAAGTTAAGGCGAAATTTACGAGTTTAGACGATAATCGTCGAATTCGTGAAATTCTTAGAATGGAAGTCGAATTTTGATATTGAGCTTAGAAACATTGGTTTTCAATGGAGACAAGCCTTATTTGGCATTTTAGAGTTATGGACTCGAGAATGACTGAATTCTGACTTAGAACGAAGAAACGAGCATTGAACATTCACGAATGTTTACCGTTTTCGTTATAAATGGACTAATAGGTGAATTTTTAGCAAACGAAGTCAAATAGATAAAATTCTTGCATGAACGCGTAGAGTATGTAATTTGTGAATCTTAGGCTTTTGAACGAGCCAATTCGGACTTATAACGAAGAAGTTATGCGTCCGGGAATCTCATAAAAATAAAAATCTGTTAAATTTTTTTGAGGCACAGAGTCCGTGCCGCAGCGCGACTCAAGGCACAAAGGCCCGTGCCGCAACGCGAGGCCGAGACAAGGTAAATCGCTAATCATACTGCACATGTGCTTATATAAAAAGGAGACTCACGCAAATGTTACAGAGTCCGGAGCATGCACACTGCTAAGTCACACCGCGGCGTGACATAAAGAAGTAATGTCGGCGTCGCAGCGCCAGCTTTAGGGATTGCATAGAGATGAATGATTAAGAAGATAAAAGGAAAGACAAATGAAGTAACGCAACCTTAACAAACATAAGGTGGCATTATTAAGATATTCTTAAACCTTAAGTATGATCACTTAGGGTTGAATATAAGTAATTGAATGTGAACGATATGCAGTATGTGTACTTAACCAATGACGATCAAGTTTTGATTAATAACGTAAGAAAGTTAATAAGCCATGAGGAAGGATGATTAACTCGAAATGAGTTGTATTAATAAAGTAAATCCAAGTAAGACATAGAAGAGAAAGAAGTTGGTAAGAATAATGTAAAATATAATGGCAAGCCGGAACCAATAGTAACACATCTAATATATGATTAGATTGAGAAGAAGGGTAAGATTCATTAGGAACCATGTATGTTCATTCATGACCTAATGTGGTATGTTATGTGGTTATGTATTGTATAGACCGTAAAGACTGAAAGGAAAAGTTATTTTTACTGTAGCAGACGCTAAAGGCAAGTTTTTCTTAAACGCTTGTCTAACCTTCGTGTTAGCCAAGTTTTCTATGATTCATGTTATGAGATGCATGAAGTGTTTTCCTAAAGGGTCGATGCCAGTTTTATCTCGGCTAGACTAATCTTGAAGATTGATTGATTTATTTACAAGTCTTTCAATATAGAATTGATAACGTTATCCGACGCCAATTGTTTGGTACGGATTCAAGGTAAGCCTGAGTATGAATCAACAAATGTGTTTTCATCTATTATTAGATGGGCACGCGAGGTTTCCAAAACTTAAACGTACATACATTTAACAGGATGTAGTGTTGATCAACATAGATTACTATGGGCTGATCACCTAGAAGTGCTTGTAAGATATACCGGACTTACGGACTTAGTGTCGGGTTGTCCTTTTCGATGAAAGAATGAAATACTCAAGGTCTTGTACCGGAGTTTATGTTTTACTGAATATTATTCATTGTGAAACAATTTGAAAGAAAGAGGAAGTGTTATTTTGAATTATCAATAATACTTCATAACAATTGTTTAGTTATTGAAGATATACGATTCATATGTTTCAAGCATATTGTTTGAAAGAAATTATTGTACTTGCTGAGCTTGTTATGCTCACTCTTGCTTGAACCATATGAATGCATCTAGGACCGAATGAACCGACGGATACGACAAGGTTAAAGGCAAGACGAAGATGAACGATTAGTTTATCTTGTAATAAACTAATAAGTTATATATATTATAATATGATGAATAAAGAATGTAATGGTTTTAGAACCTGGGGACGGGATGTAATATTATTAATGTAATAAGAATGTCGTTGATACACACATTTTGATGTCGTTTCAATAGAATGAATGTACAGTTATAAGTATCGTGTAACACCATCTGTCGGGTTGGAAGATACCCGGATTTAGGGGCATCACAATAAAAGTCCTATCATGTTTGCACGTATAGGCCAGGTTTAAAGACCCAAAAGTTACTAGTATGTCATCCTACAAGTTCAGAAGTTAGACAACACAATGCTCATGAATAATGTTTTCAAAACGTCTAAGTTTCTTTTCAAAACACATACAAAGTCATGCTAATGCTTTCTATTATGAGCAAGGAAATCTTATATTTCATGTATAATATCATGCATTTTCATGTTACATCACTTAGAATAACATATTCCATCGTCGGGAGCACTATACTTGCGTATGTGCTCGCTTGACGCCCTCCGATCGCCTTCGAATATGTAACAGACACAAAGATGACTATTTTGACCCTTTGTAACGACCTCAAATTGAAAAACGTAGAGCACAAAAGTTGTAGGTCTATTCGTCCTCGTTCCGGATCATCTTGAATCACCTTAATCAGAGTTCATATGAAAACGTTATGCTTAATTTCATCGCAACAGTCGTCGAGCGGTCAACTGTTATCGATGATGCAGTACAAGGCCCCTAATTGGCCTTGGGGCAGCGCAGCCCGCCCTCGAGGCGCGAACAACCCCTCGTGCTCGCTCTTGATTTCATAGATCAAAACTCCTTCCAATCATCATAATATGAGTTATACTCATCCACCTTAGTCCATTTTCGATTCTATGAGTTTGTAACTCATAAAACTACAACATACCAAATACCCATCAACTAACATAAACATTAACTAACCTTAATATGAATTTACAACTCATGTTCATTCTAATTGTTTATGTTTTAACAATTTAGTGAATTCGTTCACTACAAATTTGTTTCTCAACCATTTCGATTCATTCAACTTTCGTAATTCAACATACAAACAACATATATCATCAATTTAATATTATATCATGACTTCATCATAAATTTTGATTCCAAAATAAGCTCTAATGTACATATATCAATAAAACTCAATTTCTTCATTCTAAAACATGTTTTCATGGATTTGATTTCTGAAAATCATTTCTAGATAACAACTTAAAGATTATAAACATCTAACAACACATATATATATATATATAACATATTTAGCAATTCATCCAACTAAATTTTCAAATTTAAAGGATAACTCAAGAACACCCAAACTAAGAAGAAACTAGGTTATTTACCTCTTAATTCTTGTTTAGCTTTGTTAGGAGATGTTAGAGAATTGCTACTTCCTTTTTGTTTTTAAGGATTTCTCTTCCAATTGCCTCCAAATTCCTCTCTAGAGCTCTCTCTCCCTCTGTATTTTCTCTTCTAGCTTTAGCCTTAGGCTTTCGGAACAAAACATGTAACCTTCATATAATCGATATAAACATAATGCGATACATTATGGCTATATCGCCATAATAACAAAGGGTCACTAAGCCATGTTTGGCTAGCACCCAAAATATCCTTTTTGATTTATTTTTTTTTTACAATCCTTTTTATCATATGATACCCTTGTCACACCCATTAACTATTTGAATTGAATTAATCTCAATTCATTAATAAATCCAATTAAACCTTACTAATAAAATTATAGTTTCTATTTAGCCAATATAATTATAATTTTATTTAACAATCATTAATCCTCTAATTTAATTACTTAATTAAATTAGAAAATCACCAACACATTAACGTAATAAATATGCACAAATTATAAAATTATTTATCATCAATTTATTTAATATCATCATAGTTAAATAAATTATTCCATAATAATTTCCATTGAATATTTATTTTAATCCATAAATATTTCAACTAAAATACTTATTTTACTTGATAAATATTTTAATTATTTACGATCTCACAATCATAACATATTAACATATACACTTATATGTAACATAAATTACTCTCTCATATCATAATAAGAATTTTATTTATTAAATTCTTATTTTAATAATTTTCAAGAATTCGAGTTGTCACATCCTTCCATCCTTATAAGGATTCCGTCCTCAGAATCACCGAAACCCTACCTTACTCAAGTTTTCATCAAATCTCTTTGTTGAATAACTTCAACACATTACCTTAATATAGGTTTTATATTTCCAATCCCACCATTATTGATAATAAATTCTTGTAAGTTTTTATTTCATACTTTCACTTGAACTCAATTATATTTTGAGTATTATATATTATTTAACCCATTCATTTCCTTTTCTAAGGATCATTATCATAAACACTCGGGATATTACATTCACCCATTCTTCTAAGAATTTCGTCCTCAAAATTTTATTTATTAATCTTCATTCATTCAATCTATCAAAATAGATTTTATGTTAATACTTTATTCATTCATTGGGTTCTATAACCACTTCTTTCAATAAAGATCTTTCTACAATTATTAAACTTTTCTATTAAAAGTTTTATATTATTCTTTAATAACTCATCTCCTTCTCATTTAAAAAAAAAATTTCTCACTTATTCAATATATTCATCATTCAGTGTCGCATTCTACGACTCACTTCTTTCTAAAGAATATCATCCTTACCACATTCACCTTTTAGAATAGCAAGAATCTTCCACAATTTCTCAATAATTGGGAAGTAATATGAATAACACAGGAATTTAAAAGATTCCAAATTATGCTGAGGGTCAGAAGACCTTGAACTACGTCCATGGCTATAAGTACTCTTTCAACTTAAACCTTAACAGTCATTAGACTATAGGGACTCCCGTACTTAGGGTGTTAAGCCCTTTGTACGATGTATTGTGCACAAACATTTAAACGCTATGCGTATGTCCATAGTTATAAGTAATCTTTCAACTTAAACTTTAACAGTCATAAGACTATAGAGACCCCTCGTACTTAGGGTGATCAGCCCTTCGTACAATGTATTGTGTACAAACATCTTAACACCTCCGTGTAATCCCTTATAAAAGGGTTGTTCATCTCAGCTTTTCAACTTCTGAATCCACACCAAAACAATTTGGTTTGGCATAACCTTTCAAGAAACGCTTGAATTTCATGAACATCTTTCAATAATTGTCTAGCTGAATCAAATAGCATAAACTTCTACAATAATTCGGACATCAATCGAAATATACATATACATATATATTCTCATATCTTAAATAAATCTTAAAAATATTTTTATGACGTCATGATACCATACTGTATTTACAGTCCGTTGAGGATTTCGTCATTTGGCGATTTTATCATACTACATCATACCATAGTGGGTTGACGATCCTTAGATCACATCCAACACTAAGTAATACTACATTGATGACTCCATCGTTTTTATCATCTCTGCACCAGGTTCCATGATGCATTGATGATATATAAAAAAATATATTTTGATATATTTCAAATCATTTTTGTCTAACCGAAGCAATTAGCATAGCATACAAATAACGGTATTGTTTTTAAAACTCATTGGTTTCATCATTTGATCCAATGTTTTTCAAGAAAATAGAAGTGCAAACATCAGCACGAAGTCAATAAATTTCAAAAATCTAGCAAAGCTAGAAGATTTGAAAAACCTATATCTCCACTTTCTATACTGATCCACTGCTTAATAATTCTATATATCCCCATAATTCTCAATTCTTCATTCATAACTTATCTATACCACAGTATAGTTCATCAAACTTACCGCACATTGGATTCTCAGGAAAATACCACAATAATATGAGTTTAAGAACTTGTCCTAGTCAGACCATAGGCGTCCATTCGCTGAGGGGTTCAAAACATACCATATTATTGTGAGTCACGAACTTACCATATGCATTAGTTTTAAGAACCACACCTAATCCTAATAATATCTTACTAATCTTAATAGTTTCTAACTATCAAATATACACATGAGAAAAGAATCACCTTTTCACCACATATACATTGATAGTGTGACACCAACATCCCAATGATTTTCAGTGTGATAAACTAAGTGCAAGCACAAAACCCTCGCCCATACAAAGATTTGTATAACTCAGCCATCACATGAGTCCTCAATTGAAATCCCACCTAACTCTATCTTACTCTTAACTTGCTCTTTGCTCAATACGAATCCTTGTATCACATCATCCATAACTCCTCGTGAGTTATCTCGTACTATTTCATAGTACATCATTTTCATAGCATCAAGCTATAATTATTCAAACATTACAGACCATCTTTCCTTTATAACTTAAATAGATCACGTCGTGATCTTATTCTATAATCATCTCTCTTAAAATTCTTTTCTTAACTCGTGATCGTTTTGTTTTACGATCCTCTTTCTTTCCCTTTTTCATCATTCACGACATTATTCGTTATCTTGGCTATTGGAGTTACGCAACTCCCATTTCTTATCTTTATATCTCTTCAAGATTCTTCTTTGAATTTTCTTATTTATATAACAATTCTTACTTTAAGAATTTCTAAATTCTTTTACATTACTCAACATTTCATTCAAGTTCCACATTTTCATCATACGTATCTATTTTCTATACTTGGTACACATCGAGTCTCTAATAGTTTCAATATGGTACGCTGAGTGGTTTCCCACAAACAACCAATAAACTAGGTTCCGAGTTGCTAGTTCGTATATACCTCCGCTCTATGAAGGAATAGTTTAGCCCATATACCATACATCAACTATTTAAGAGTACAACTGTACCATACTTAACTATAACTTTTAATTCTTAACTTCTTTATCATTCTCTTCTTATAGACATTGTCTATTTTATTATCACCTTACATCCTTATTATTGGAGTTGGGTAACCCCACATTCATATTCCTTATAACTCTGCGAGATTCTTCTTTAAATCTTTTCACGCATGTTTTAATCCCTTCTATATAAATTTCTTAAATTATTTCTTATTTTTCAAACTCTATTTAAGCGTATTCTTTCATTATCTTCATCTTCCTTCTCTAAGGTTATAGCCTACGGTACTCCTACCTAAGGTTTATAACCTACAGCTCTAATACCAACTGTAATGACCCCAAAATTCATACAATTTAATTCTCGACTTCGGTCGTTAATAATACATTCAACCTCTAATTTTACATCATTAAACGATAATACAACCATTGAAATTTGCGGAATAATTAAAATTTTCTATTACAAACTATCCTCATTCCCCAAAACCTTTAACCTTTACATCTAAATATCTCAGAATCATTTTAATACTAAATAGTTTACATCACAGAAGGATATTACAATTCAACATTAATACATTATTCGGAACCTTAAACATGGTTCAAATAATAACAACACAACCAAAGTGTATAAATCTTCAAGTATCACATCTGATTCATGTCTTTCAAATAACACATAACTTTACCTTGAATCTTGAACCTGCAAAAGTGGTTATTTGCAAGGTTGAGCTCGACAGCTCAGCAAAATCTAACAATTTTCATGCATCACATAGCACATAATAACATACTCAACACATATCTCATAAACATTGGACTAACATAACATACATATTACAGTTCATATAACAAGTATAAAGATTGAGTTCCTTACTCAATCAGCATGCATTAATCAATCAACGTAGTCATAAGTTGACCTTAACATTTCATACATTCAACATATATATAACATATCATGCTCTTTGCAATAAAGATTTAAAACAGTTAATCACCAAGTTCACATAGCAAATAGGAACTGAAAGACTTGCCTGATTCGTAGTTTATGAACTACGACTTAACTGCTTAACGCGTATCTGCACTTCGTGTATTCCTACATAGTTATATAATCATGGATTCACATCCATTAGTCATATATTTCATACATTCCTAATATAATAGTAACGTTACATTATTTCCTAACTAGGTTTGTAAAACCTACCTTTCAATTTCTCATCATGCTCTTAGAATAGCTAGGTATGTGTAGGTATACCTTAATCACTCATACTTTACATCAACATTCATTTATATCATTCACACACTTGACTCGCTATGTGTTCGACACATATTTAAAGTTCATATATACGCGATCAACATCATTCTTACATTTTACAAACTTTAATAAAAATTAACAACTCTATGTTTTATATAACCATTACATGATCTCATGCTTAAACATCATCTATGTTAAGTATTATAGCTTTAGACATTCATTACCCATATGCTTTAAGGTTCAGATCAAAGTTAAAATAATCGCATCATCGCCTCACGTGCAATCATGCATAGCTAGAATTAGGTCTGGATGGGCGCACTGCTGCCGCCCCCCGCCGCACTAAAGTTGAGTATTTTATGGTTTCATCTTGGTTCTTAGCATGTATAACTGTTAACATGTATCTTACCCACATTTTATGAGGTCTTAGCCCAAGTTTGGTGCCTTTTGTGTTTACCTTAAGTTGTTTTACACTTTATAGCTTTATTGCTATTTATTTCATGGCTAAGTAAGTTCATACAACAAGGTCCTAACTATATGACCGCCAACAAGGTTAAACAAATTTCAATATACATACTTATATGTAATCATATGACAAGCATGGTTTATGACTTGAAATCTTACTTTAAGACATGTATAGTTCATAGTATGTCTATTTAATAGTGTGCATGTACCCATCATGCCTAAAGGCATAAAAGTCCTATCATGTTTGCACATATAGGCCATGTTTAAAGACCCAAAAGTTACTAGTATGTCATCCTACAAGTTCAGAAGTTTAGACAACACAATGCTCATGAATAATGTTTTCAAAACGTCTAAGTTTCTTTTCAAAACACATACTAAGTCATGCTAATGCTTTCTATTATGAGCAAGGAAATCTTATATTTCATGTATAATATCATGCATTTTCATGTTACATCACTTAGAATAACATATTCCATCTTCGGGAGCGCTATACTTGCGTATGTGCTCGCTCGACGCCCTCTGATCGCCTCCGAATATGTAACAGTCACAAAGATGACTATTTTGACCCTTCTTAACAACCTCAAATTGAAAAATGTAAAGCACAAAAGTTGTAGGTCTATTCGTCCTCGTTCCAGATCATCTTGAATTCCCTCAATCGGAGTTCGTATGAAAACGTTATGCTTAATTTACTGCAGCAGGTCGAGCGGTCAAAATTAATCATTATCGATGTCTTGCAACATTGCGCCTAATTGGCCTTGGGGGCAGCAAATAGCTGCCCCTCGAGGTAGAACAACCCCTCAGGCTCTGCTCTTCACGATTTCATAGACCAAAACTCCTTCCAATCATCATAATATGAGTTATACTCATCCAACTTAGTCCATTTTCGATTCTATGAGTTTGTAACTCATAAAACTACAACATACCAAATACCCATCAACTAACATATACATTAACTAACCTTAATATGAATTTACAACTCATGTTCATTCTAATTGTTTATGTTTTGACAATTTAGCGAATTCGTTCACTACGAATTCGTTTCTCAACCATTTATATTCATTCAACTTTTGTAATTCAACATACTAACAACATATATCATCAATTTCATATTATATCATGACTTCATCATAAATTTTGATTCCAAAACAAGCCCTAATGTACATATATCAATAAAACTCAATTTCTTCATTTTAAAATGGATTTGATTTCTGAATATCATTTCTAGATAACAACTAAAAGATTATAAACATCTAACAACACATATATATAACATATTTAGCAATTCATCCAACTAAATTTTCAAATTTAAAGGATAATTCAAGAACACCCAAACTAAGAAGAAACTAGGTTATTTACCTCTTAATTCTTGTTTAGCTTTGTTAGGAGATGTTAGAGAATTGCTACTTCCTTCTTGTTTTTAAGGATTTCTCTTCCAATTGCCTCCAAATTCCTCTCTAGAGCTCTCTCTCCCTCTGTATTTTTTCTTCTAGCTTTAGCCTTAGGCTTTAGGAACAAAACACGTAACCTTCATATAACTGATATAAACATAATGCGTAAACATTATGGCCTACCGCCATAATAACAAAGTGGTCACTTAAGCCGTGTTTGGCTAGCGACCAAAATATTCTTTTTAATTTTTTTTTTTCTCCTTCTTATCATATGATACCTTGTCACACCCATTAACTATTTGAATTGAATTAATCTCAATTCATTAATAAATCCAATTAAACCTTACTAATAAAATTATAGCTTCTATTTAGCCAATATAATTATAATTTTATTTTACAATCATTAATCCTCTAATTTAATTACTTAATTAAATTAGAAAATCACCAACACATTAACGTAATAAATATGCACAAATTATAAAATTATTTATCATCAATTTATTTAATATCATCATAGTTAAATAAATTATTCCATAATAATTTCCATTGAATATTTATTTTAATCCATAAATATTTTAACTAAAATACTTATTTTACTTGATAAATATTTTAATTATTTACGATCTACAATCATAACATATTAACATATACACTTATATGTAACATAAATTACTCTCTCATATCATAATAAGAATTTTATTTATTAAATTTTTGTTTTAATAATTTTCAAGAATTCGGGTTGTCACAGATCTCATGATCATTTGTGTGGAGACACTAAAGCAAGTATGTAGGTGCTTATTAGAGAATAAGTTCACTAGACGTGGCTCACTAAGGAATACCTAATAGAGTTTTACTTGCCTGTCAATAGGAATTCCTGTAGTGATAGTAGTACAAGTGATCCTTGGACTTGAGATCATCATAGTATCTTGTGTATAATGAATTATACTTTGACTTATTCCTTAAGACTCTTAGGGTATATCAAAGGGTATGCTTGGGTATAATAAGTTATACATGGAGATAATGTATGATCAATAAAGAATCTACTACTTCTTGTAAAAGAAGAGAAATGGCCTATGTGATTCGATAAATGACAACCCTAGTAGTCTCGGGTTAAGGCATAATGAAATTAGAAAGGAGTTTCTAATTTGCATTATTTAGAGTTGTGCATTTAAGAGTCTAATACATATAATTAAATAAAATAAGAATTGACTCGTAATTATAATGCCTTATATTTAATCGGGACATCAGATGGTGGAAGGAATGAATTTTACTAAGAACTATTTACTCAAAGGTTCTTTTATGATTAATGTTGAAATCTATATTATCCGGAAAGTCGTTAATCGCTAGGGAGGCTTATCCCTATTGTAGAATAAATATTATTTATTTAAACAAATTAATAATTTAATTTATTTATTTAAATAAGATTAGAATTGTTCTAATTGATTTATTCACAATCTGGTTTAATACGGAGAACCTAAAGGGTCACACCATAAAAGGAAGAATAATTATTTAAGAAGTTAATGTCATAATCGTAATAATATGTTAAATGTATTTAATTTAATCTATGATGATAGAATAAATTAAATAGCTTAATATTTATTATTTAATATTTTAAAAATATTAAATATATAAATTAATAAGAGAAGTCTTATTAATATTATTACAATTATTATTATTTTAATTTCTAAAGAGTTAGAAATTAATTTAATATTAGTACTCTCATTTATTCCTAATAAGATTAGGATGCTAATTAATTAAAGAATTTTAATTAATTAAAAATAAAACTCAATTCCTTAATTGTTAAGGAGGGTTGCCCACATCTATAAATAAGAGGAGTCTTATTATGGGTGAGGGTGTGGTTGACGTTTTCATAGAATACGTAATTCCAATAGTTGGGAGAGTACACCCTTTTCTGTGAGAGATAGAAAAACTAGGGTTTTACCAAATACCCATCTTCTCGAATCCTTCTTCTTCTTTGGTGGATCACCTCTAGAGGCCAAACACTTAGGTGGCTAACGTTGATCAAATGAAGGAACCAAACCCGGTGGATTCAAGTTGAACGCGAAAAGGATTAGAGGTGAACTTGTACCTGAGGAAGCTCGAATCTTCAAGGGTATGATTCTTGTTCTTTTTTTTCGTTTAATTAATAATTGTGCATAAAGGGTGATCCGGGTATATGGTTTGTAAAATTTTAAAACTCTGATTTTCCACGTTTCCGCTTATTTTATGCAATTTGGTTGCGTTCATGAATATTACAAACCTAACACTTCTCAATTCACTTAGAACCTGTTACGACCGAGAAATTCGGATTTTATTGTAAAATAATTTTATTGAATTAAATAATAAATAAAATTATATTCTATGTGTTATCAAGATGGTTGTCATTCTATAACCTAATAACGTTGGAATGTCATAGTAGTTTAGCTACGTGAAGGAATTAAAGTGTTTGAATTTTCAAAACGAAAATAAAAGTTTTTCGAGAAATTTTCCGAAAAACACTATTCATCAGTATTTGCTCGGGAATTATTTTTGAACTTTCGAGAAATACGTAATGATAGAATATCAAGGTAAGATGGATTATGTAATAATAATCTAAGTATGAAAAATGTAATATTTCGCTTGCGGACTTAATTTAAGAACGTTAAAGAAAGCGAAGTATTAAGGAGTTAAGTAACAAATCGTATGATACATGAGTATTGTACAAGGTAATGAATACGAGTATAATACAAAGTATTATACTAAATTTGTATGAATGATGGAATATCATATATAATTTAATTTGTATACGAAGTTGTACGAGAATGATAATGAAATAATACGCTTTATGTATTAAATAATAGTATTGACTTGTAGAATTTGTTAGGAATTTGTACAAGCCCAAGCGAAGTAATGGTAAGGCCCAAATGCTAGTTAATGAACAAGTTAATGTTTGTTAATGCAAGCCTAAAAGTAAGTAAGTTGATCCAAGCCCAAGCTAGGATCCATTGGGTTGTAGTGACCCATGGGGCAAACCATATTAATATGGTTAATCTTGGTGATCAAGTATTTTGTGTGATGATCAAGACTTAAATGTAGTGGCCAAGCAAGAGATAAGTGTTGTGCTTAACAAGTAATGAATAGTAAGGAAGTGGCTTAAGGAGGTGGGATTACCTTTTGACCAAACTACCCTAACTTTTAGAAATCTATAAATAGAGGGAGATTGCTAGTCATTTTCTAATTGTTCAAATCATCCAACAACTTATAAAGTGCTTAAGTGTTAGAGAGAATAAGCAAGAATAAGCTACTTTCATTTGTGAGAAGAAGAAGAAGACTTATTCCAAGGAACTTCAAGGGTAAGACTTATTGTCCATTAATCTTCCATCTCTACCATGATAGGTTGATAAGAGAAGTGTAGAGTAATGAACTTGGATGTTAAGAAGTAATGAGAATGATTAATCAATGGACTTAAGCCGCATAAGTCGTGTAAAAGTAATTTAAACTTGCATAAGTTATAAACTTATGAAGAATCTATATGAACTTGTTATAAGTTAACCTTGAGAAGTTTGTATGAAAAGGAACTTGTATGAACTTGTATCATTTATACATGAATGAATCTTATATGTTGAGAACATATAAGGATGATGATTAAAAGACTTTAAGTATCATAAGTCATGAGCAATGAATCTATAAGTAGTTTATACCTTAATAAGTTATAAGCTCATTGAAGAATAAGTCAAAATCCAACATAAAAATAAGCTGTTGTAATAAGTATGTTAAGATATTCATATAATGAGTGGAATTCATTTACAAACGATGAAAAAATCATAGGTAATGAAGTTATGCTGGAAATAGCACGATTGGATGATAATCGTCGAATTCGTGAAATTCTCGGAATAGAAGTCAAATTTTGTATTTGAACTCGGAAACGTTGGTTTTCGATGGAGACAAGTCATATTTGGCATTATAGATTTGTGGACTCGAAAATGACCGAATTCCGACTTAGAACGAAGAAACGAGCATTAAACGTTCACGAACGTTTATCGTTTCCGTTAAAAATGAACCAATAGGTGAATTTTTAGCAAACAAAGTTAAAAATATAAAATTCTTTCATGAACACGTAGAGTATGTAATTTGTGAACCGTAGGCTTTTGAATGAGCCAATTCAGATTTATAACGAAGAAGTTATGAGCCCGGGAAGTTTGCAAAATTGACAAACTCAAAAAATTTTCAGGTGCACGAGTCAAGCCATGCAAGTGCAAATTTCAAGAGTAATTAATCGCGTCGCAGCGCCGTGAATAGTATATGACCTACTAAGGAGTGGCGCCAGATAGCACGGACCATCTAAGTAAGGACTCAGCCACAAAACACCAAGTCCGGACATGCCTATCAGATTCTCAAGCCAAGCAAATACGAGCCCTAGAGATCAAATATAATGAGGAATGTTTATAAGTACAAAGAAAGATAATGTGATTAATTCAAATTGAACTTACCTTAAGGAACATGAAGTAACATTCTTAAAACATTGTTAAACCTTAAGGAAAATATGTAAAGGTTGATGATAACCTATTCAATTATGAATAATGACAAGCCGAAATTAATAATAACCAAATCTAATACATGATTAGATTGAGAAAAAGGGTAAGATATAGTCATATACATACTTGATTATATATGACCTAATATGGTGCGTTATGTGATCATGTATTGTAGAGACTTTAAAGACTCGAACATTATAAAGTAATTATATATAGGCAAGTGTTCTAACCCTTGTCTCAGTTCAATCTGAACAAGCTTTGTAATTCATGTATCCTTACGCATGAATTGATGTATGATGAAGTTAAAGCCAATTCTTTCGGCTAGACTTAATGTATTTGGTGGATTATTGATAATCTATCCAACTCTTATCATATGTTGTTATCTTTTGTTAACAACTTGATATGGTTTTCAAAAGAAGACTAAGTATGCTAAACAAATGTTTTGTCGTCAAACGGCAGGCACGTGAGGTTGCCACAACTTAAACGTACATACGTTTAATGAATGTAGTGTTGATCAACATAGAGTACTATAGGCTGATCACCTAGAAGTGCTCATAAGTAATATCGGACTTACGGACTTAGTGCCGGGTTTTCCTTTTCAAAGAAGAATGAAATGCTCAAGGTCTTGGACCGAAATTGATGTTTTACTGAATATTATTAATGTAAAACATTTTTAAAGAAAGGTGAAGTGCTATTTTGAATTATCAATACTACTTCATAACTATTGTTCAGTTATTGAAGATATACGATTCTTATGTGTCAAGCTTGTTGTTTAATTAAATTGTCATACTTGCTGAGCTAGTTATGCTCACTCTTGCTTGAACCATATGAATGCAACTAAGACTGAACGTCCTGAAGGATCGAATAAGGATAAAGGAAAGGCTAAGGTAGACCGTTATGATGTCTATATAATAGTATAGGTTTAATGTTGTAATGTAATTGATATTATGAAAAAGAACAGTTGTAATGGGTATAAAACCTGGGAAATGTAAAAATTACTTTGAATATATAGAAGTCATGTTCGTTCTTTTGAGGCTTTCCAATTGAATGAATGTGTGAATGGTAGTATCAAGATATAGCACCATATGTCAGGTTGAAGATACCCAAAATTGGGGCGCCATGTGTTGGTATCAAAGCCTAGGTTATAAAACTTAAGGGGGAAATTAGAACCTTAAGTCATAACCTTAAGAAAAGTCAAAGAAGTAAAAGATGGAAAGTAACCCTATAAAAATTCATTATAATTATGTTATGTGTTTTTATTATTCTACTGACGTGTACTAATCAAACTATATTGTTTTGTTGTAGATGTCAGGAGAAAATGAAATATATAGATATATACATGTAGTAAGCGAGGATTCGGTGAATCAAGTAGAGATCCTACCAAATCCTATAGCAGTAGAACCAGAAGTGGTGACAATCGAGTCTGGAGCCTCAGACGACTTAGACTACATGTCTGTGTTTGATGGCATGTTAGAGGAAGAGGTGGATATGATGTCCTTTGACCCGGTAACACCTACAGCAGAGTTGACTCTGGGGGAGTCAATGAGGGCATTATTCATGTCAGTATTGGATAGAAACATCCAGTATTGTAAGGAGGTAAAGGAGTTAAAAGAGGAACTTCAAGCTGTCCGAGAGGATAAGACTAGTATGGAGGGTATGTGGGAAGAGGAGCATGATGATCGAGTTTTGGCCAAGGACAAGGTCCATGAGTTGAAACATGAAATCTTTGAGCTCAAGCAGGAGCTAAAGACTAAAAAACAGAAGGTAGAGAGGATGTCCTATATACATAGGAGTTCTCATACAGATTTTTAGCAACAAGTAGCTGGGTATCCGATAGAAGAATGGCAGACTTGACATACTATCAGTCGTGATGTTATTGACGGTCTTGCCAAAAAAGATTTTGAGAATGCCATACGACAGATGTAATCTAGCAATAGCTAGAATAGTTTAGATATGTAAATATTATATATCTAGTAGTGACGTAAAACCCTCTTTGGTATATCAAAGGGTAGTCTTTTATAAATCCCAACTTTTGGAAAGCAACTCATGGATAGTAATGTAATCACTTTATGTCAGTATAATGTAAGCAATGTAGTATTATACTACAAGTAATGAATCAATATAAGTCTTTTTATGGAATATATTGAGTAATGAGTATGAGTTATTGTTTCATCACAAATAATAACTAACCAGCAAGAAGAAAGTAATAATGACGTATTATTTTTTAACAAAGAAAATGCCGCCAAGAAGGAGACAATGAAATCAAGATTCTAATGTTAATCAACCGAGGGGAGGTCCTGTTAATCCAATGCAAGAGTTTGTTAATATTTTAACTACCGCTTTATAGAATCAAGGCTAATGTACCCATAAATCCTAGGGTAATACGAGCTACTACTTTTAAGGATTTCAAAAGTGTTTCATTCACGGAGTTCAAAGGAACTACTTTACCCTATAAAAGCCTGCACTTGGGTGAAAGAAATTGAGAAAGCATTTGTTATAGCAAATGTCGATGAAGGTCGTAAGGTTGCTTTTGCAACCTATATGATGAAGGGTGAGGCCAATTTCTGGTGGGAGGCAAACCAGGCTAGGGCCGGTATAGAAAATCTAACGTGGGTAAGGTTCAAGGAGATTTTCTTCGAGAACTACTTTCCCACGAGCATGCAGGGAAGGTTGGAGATACGATTTCTTGATTTGAAATAAGGGGATATGACGGTTCCCCAATATGCTGCCAAGTTTAATGAACTGGAAAGGTTTGCTCCACATCAAGTGGACACGGAGGTAAGAAAGGCTAGACGATTTGAGCAGGGCTTGAAACCCTGGCTCTATAGCCAAATTTCTGTGTTCCAAAGTACTTTCTTTGGGACCATATTAGAAAAGGCAATAATTGTCGAGGGTGGGAATGAGGCCCTTAGCCAGTACCCCAAAGATAAGAAAAATAAGGGTAAAGCCGATGGGGGGATGAAGACCGAGGGAGCCAGTGGTAGCGGCGATGGTTAAAGAGGAAGGGGTTTAACCCTGAGAATACGGGAGTAAAACAAGGGAATCATAAGAGGAGGATAGAGGCCTGTAAAACCTATAGGAAGACTCACTTAGAGTCTCTGTCTCAAGGAAAGGCAAGATATGTTATAACTGTGGATGAAGGGAACATTTCATTTAACCGCCCAAGTCCGAAGAAGAATCACGGATGTTTTGTATGTGGATCAACTGGCCACATAGCAAAGAACTTCCCGAAGAAGGGGACGGATGGGAATAAGGGCACTAATAGCGGTAAGTTAGATATTGGTGGTCCAAAGATAATGGGTAGGTCAATGGCCCACACTTTTAATATGACGGCCCAAGATGCGCAGGGCATCGGGGATGTAGTCATAGTATTATTTCGATCAACAACATAAATGCTTACGTGCTATTTGATTCGGGTGCTACTTATTCGTTTATAGCATGTGATTTTGATAGATGATTAGAACTACTTTCCGAAAAGTTGCCTATACCTTTGAATATTAAGGTAGCAAACGAAGAGATAATTCCTGTCGAAGATATTCATAGAGTTATTAAGGTAGATATATGGGGTTGTAAATTTTCGGTAGATTTGATACAGTTAAAGTTAGGAGAATTCGATGTAATTCTCGGAATGGATTGGTTGATTAACCATAGTGCAATTATAGATTGTCAGAAGAAATGTGTGAGCATTAGGACGTTGAAACAACCTCCTGTAATATTTTACGGTAATAAATCGCCGGGACGTTCGTGTTATCTTAAGATGACACAAACTAGAAAACTTTTAAGGAAGGGATGTGTAGCTTATCTATGCCATGTTGTTGACACCCAGCGAGTGCGAGTGACCATGGAACAAATACCCATAGTAAACAAATTCATGGATGTATTTATAAGTGAATTACCTAGTTTACCATCGAATCGGGAGATCGAATTTGTAATAGACATTGTGCCAAGAGCGGCACCAGTCTCTAGGGCACCGTATCGTATGGAACCTGTGGAAATGAAAGAGCTAATGGTTCAGTTACAGGAACTATTGGACAGAAAATACATTCAACCAAGTGTTTCCCCGTGGGGGGCACTGGTGTTGTTTGTCAAGAAGAAAGACTGATCGTTAAGGCTTTGTATCGACTACCGAGAGTTGAATAGGTTAACGATAAAGAATAAATATCCATTGCCCAGGATTGATGATATTTTTGATCAGTTGAAAGGGGAAAAGTATTTTTCTAACATAGATTTTCAGATGGGGTATCACCAATTGAAGGTTAGAAAGGAGGATGTACCAAAAATGGCATTCCAAACTCATTATAGTCATTATGAGTTTCTGGTAATGTCATTTGGGTTGACTAATGCACCAGCTACATTTATGGATATGATGAACAGAGTGTTCAAACAATATTTGGACAAGTTCGTTGTTATGTTTATCGATGATATTCTAGTCTATTCTAAAACGCCAGAAGATCGTGCTGAACACCTAAGATTAGTGTTGGAGACACTAAGAAAGGAGAAGTTATATGCGAAATTTACTAAGTGTGAATTTTGGCTAGAGAAGGTGAAGTTTTTAGGTTATGCCATTGACCAAGAAGGGTTTCAGTGGATCCAACAAAGGTAGAAGTAGTGATGAACTGGGAACAACCGAAAACATCGACGGAGGTGTGGAGTTTCCTAGGGTTAGCGGGATACTATCGAAGATTTATCCAAGATTTTTTGAAGATAGTTACTCCGTTGACTAACTTGACAAGGAAGACGGTGAAATACGTATGGACGGATAAATGTGAAGACAGTTTTCAAGAACTGAAGAAAAGATTAAGTGAAGCACCTGTTTTGTCATTACCCGATGACACAGGAAATTTTGTAGTGTATAGTGATGCTTCAGATGAGGACTTGGTCATGGCTGCTCATGCAAAGATGGCAAGGTCATTGCTTATGATTACAAGGCGCTTGAAGGATTATGAGAAAGTTTACCCTACTCATGATCCGAACCGTCATGTAGTATTTGCCTTTAAAGATATGGAGACATTATCTTTATGGGGAGAAATGTGAGATATACATGCACCATAAGAGTCTAAAATATATCTTCACATGTAAGGAGTTGAATGTGAGATGAGGAGGTGGCTGGAGTTGATAAAGGATTACGATTGTGAGACCTCAGATCACCCTCGAAAAGCTAATGTAGTCAGCCGACGCCTTAAGTAGGAAGGGTCGGGAAAAGTTGTCTATATTAACGGCTCAAGATGAGTTAATAACAGAGATGGCTAGAATGGAAATAAAAGTGAAGTTTCCAAGTGAATTAGGATAAAGACTGCTTACAACAGAGATTCAATCGACTACCGTAGAGAGAGTCAAGGAGGTACAACTCAAAACTAATGAGTGTGACCAAATGAAGAAGCGGTTGGCCGATAAAGAAGAGACTAAGTATAGTCTTGATAACGAGGGGTTATTGAGATTTGAAGGAAGAATTTGGGTTCCGAATGAGACGAAGATAAAAGATCAAGTGTTACAAGAAGCTCATAGTTCAAGGTACTCGATTCATCTTGGTAGCACTAAGATGTATCAAGACCTTCGACAGAGCTTTTGGTGGCCGAACATGAAGAGAGAAATAGCTGAATATGTGAGTAGATGCTTAACTTTTCAAAGAGTTAAAGCCAAACATCAACGACCAAGTGGCTTATTACAGTCATTGGAAATTCTAGAATGGAAGTGGGAGCATATCACGATGGACTTTGTGGTGGGACTTCTGACTACGACTAAAGGGTACGATTTGATTTGGGTAATAGTGAACTGGTTAACGAAGTCGACTCACTTCTTGCCAATTAGGGTCAAGTATAACTTAGACCAGTTAGCTAAACTTTTTGTTAAGGAAATTATTTCCAGACATAGAGTACCAGTATTGATTGTGTCAGATCGTGATCCACGATTCACATCGAACTTTTGGAGGAGTTTGCAAGAACAGTTGGGAATGCAGTTGAAGTTAAGTACATCGTATCATCCACAAATCGATAGACAGAGCGAAAGGACAATTCAGACATTGGAAGATATGTTAAGATCTTGCGTCATGGATTTTAAGGGTAGTTAGGATGATCACCTACCACTAGTAGAGTTTGCCTATAACAACAGTTATCATGCAAGCATAGGCATGCCACCTTACGAAGCTTTGTACGGAAGGAGGTGCAGAACACCATTGTATTAGGATGAGATGAGAGAACACCGAATGCTAGGACTAGAATTGGTGCAAAGCAGCAGTATGTATGTAGTGAAGTACTTAATACGCCTCACCACCGCCAAGATGTATAAAAGAAGTATGCGACTCGCATAGAATAAATAGAGAGTTTGAAGTAGGCTCGTATGTGTTTCTAAAGGTATCTCCCTGGAAAGGAAAGATACGCTTTGGAAAGAAGGGAAAATTAAGTCCAAGGTTTATAAGACCTTTTGAAGTATTAAAACGGGTGGGAGAGGTAGCTTTATGTGATAAGATTTCCTCCGCACTCTAGAACGGATACATAACAACGTTTCACGATTCATTACGTCCTTATAAGTTTGATTATAAGGATGTAATTGAGTATGAGCCGATTCATATCGAGAAGGACTTAACGTACGAAGAATTACCGATTCAAATCATCGATAGAAAAGAGCAAGTTCTACGGAACAAAGTTATATCTTTGGTAAAGGTATTATGGAAGAACCACGATGCCGAAGAAGCAACGTGGGAATTAGAAGAAAAGATGAAGAAAAATTTTCCTCAATTATTTGATTAAAGTAAGGCGAGATTCTAGGGACAGAATCCTTATAAGGGGGGAAGCATGTAACGACCGAGAAATTCGGATTTTATTGTAAAAATAATTTTATTGAATTAAATAATAAATAAAATTATATTCTATGTGTTATCAAGATGGTTGTCATTCTATAACCTAATAACGTTGGAATGTCATAGTAGTTTATCTACGTGAAGGAATTAAAGTGTTTGAATTTCCAAGACGAAAATAAAAGTTTTTCGAGAAATTTTCTGAAAAACACTATTCATCGGTATTTGCTCGGGAATTATTTTTGAACTTTCGAGAAATACGTAATGATAGAATATCAAGGTAAGATGGATTATGTAATAATAATCTAAGTATGAAAAAAGTAATATTTTGCTTGCGGACTTAATTTAAGAACGTTAAAGAAAGCGAAGTATTAAGGAGTTAAGTAATAAATCGTATGATACGTGAGTATTGTACAAGGTAATGAATACGAGTATAATACAAAGTATTATACAAATTTGTATGAATGGTGGAATATCATATATGACGAATTTGTATACGAGTTAGAATACGAGAATGATACGTAAACAATACATTATATGTATAAAGCAATAGTATTGGACTTATAGAATTTGTAAGGAATTTGTACAAGCCCAAGCAAAGTAATGGTAAGGCCCAAATGCTAGTTAATGAACAAGTTAATGTTTGTTAATGCAAGCCCAAAAGTAAGTATGTTGATCCAAGCCCAAGCTAGATCCATCGATCAGAAGTGACCCATGGGGCAAACCATATTAATATGGTTAATCTTGTTGATCAAGTATTTTGTGTGATGATCAAGACTTAAATGTAGTGGCCAAGCAAGAGATAAGTGTTGTGCTTAACAAGTAATGAATAGTAAAGAGGTGGCTTAAGGAGGTGGGATTGCCTTTTGACCAAACTATCCTAACTTTAGGAATTCTATAAATAGAGGGAGTTTGCTAGTCATTTTCTAATTGTTCAAATCATCCAATAACTTATAAAGTGCTTAAGTGTTAGAGAGAATAAGCAAGAATAAGCTACTTTCATTTGTGAGAAGAAGAAGAAGACTTATTCCAAGGAACTTCAAGGGTAAGACTTCTTGTCCATTAATCTTCTATCTCTACCATGATAGGTTGATAAGAGAAGTGTGGAGTAATGAACTTGGATGTTAAGAAGTAATGAGAATGATTAATCAATGGACTTAAGCCGCATAAGTTGTGTATAAGTAATTTAAACTTGCATAAGTTATAAACTTATGAAGAATCTATATGAACTTGTTATAAGTTAACCTTGAGAAGTTTGTATGAAAAAGAACTCATATGAACTTTTATCATTTATACATAAATGAATATTATATGTTGAGAACATATAAGTACGATGATTAAAAGACTTTAAGTATCATAAGTCATAAGCAATGAAGCTATAAGTAGTTTATACCTTAATAAGTTATAAGCTCATGGAAGAATAAGTCAAAATCCAACATGAAAATAATTTGTTGTAATAAGTATGTTGAGATGTTCATATAATGAGTGGAATTCATTTACGAACGATGAAAAAATCATAGGTAATGAAGTTATACCGGAAATAGCACGGTTGGACGATAATCGTCGAATTCGTGAAATTCTCGAAATAGAAGTCAAATTTTGTATTTGAACTCGAAAACGTTGGTTTTCGATGGAGACAAGTCATATTTGGCATTATAGAGTTGTGGACTCGAAAATGACCAAATTCCGACTTAGAACGAAGAAACGAGCATTGAACGTTCACGAACGTTTATTGTTTCTGTTGAAAATGAACCAATAGGTGAATTTTTAGCAAACAAAGTTAAAAATATAAAATTCTTGCATGAACACGTAGAGTATGTAATTTGTGAACCGTAGGCTTTTGAACGAGCCGATTTGGATTTATAACGAAGAAGTTATGAGCCCGAAAAGTTCGTAAAATTGACAAACTGTAAAAAATTTCTAGTGCAGAGTGAGTCAGCCATGGCCACCAACCCAAGAGTAATTCATCAAATAAGTACAATACCATGAATAGTATATGACCTACTGAGGAGTGGCGCCGTAGCGTGGACCACTAAGTAAGGACTCGCTACCAAGAAGCCAAGTCCGGACATGCCATGCCTCTCATATTCTCACGACCAGTAATGCCAAATTTCTAGATCAAAGTTAGTGAGGAATGTTTATATGTACAAAGAAAGATAATGTGACTAATTCAAATTGAACTTACCTTAAGGAACTTGAAGTAACATTGTCAAAACATTGTTAAACCTTAAGGATAGTATGTAAAGGTTGATGATAACCTATTCAATTATGAATAACGACAAACCAAAATTAATAATAACCAAATCTAATACATGATTAGATTGAGAAGAAGGGTAAGATATAGTCATATACATACTTGATTATATATGACCTAATATAGTGCGTTATGTGATCATGTATTGTAGAGACTTTAAAGACTCGAACATTATAAAGTAATTATATATAGGCAAGTGTTCTAACCCTTGTCTCAATTCAATCTGAACAAGCTTTGTAATTCATGTATCCTTACGCATGAATTGATGTATGATGAAGTTAAAGCCAATTCTTTTGGCTAGACTTAATGTATTTGGTGGATTATTGATAATCTATCCAACTCTTATCAAATGTTGTTATCTTTTGTTAACTACTTGATATGGTTTTCAAAAGAAGACTGAGTATGCTAAACAAATGTTTTGTCGTCAAATGACAGGCACGTGAGGCTGCCCCAACTTAAACGTATATACGTTTAATGAATGTAATGTTGATAAACATAGAGTACTATATGCTGATCACCTAGAAGTTCTCGTAAGTAATACCGGACTTACGGACTTAGTGTCGGGTTGTCCTTTTTAAAGAAGAATGAAATGCTCAAGGTCTTGGACCGAAATTGATGTTTTACTGAATATTATTATTGTAAAACATTTTTAAAGAAAGGTGAAGTGCTATTTTGAATTATCAATAGTACTTCATAACTATTGTTCAGTTATTGAAGATATACGATTCTTATGTGTCAAGCTTGTTGTTTAATGAAATTGTCGTACTTGCAGAGCAAGTTATGCTCACTCTTGTGTCGACGTCGGGATTTTTTGAGTGTCCCTTTTCGTTACTTGTTCTTTGGTGTTCTCATGTCGTTGATCGCTAGGGAGGCTTATCCCTATTGTAGAATAAATATTATTTATTTAAATAAATTAATAGTTTAATTTATTTATTTAAATAAGATTAGAATTGTTCTTATTTATTTATTCACAACCGGTTTAATATGGAGAAGCTAAAGGGTCACACCATAAAAAAAAAAAGAATAATTATTTAAGAAGTTAATGGTATAATCTTAATAATATGTTAAGTATATTTAATTTAATCTATGGTGATAGAATAAATTAAATAACTTAATATTTTTATTTAATATTTTAAAATATTAAATATAAATTAATAAGAGGAGTCTTATTAATATTATCACATTTATTATTATTTTAATTTCTAAAAGAGTTTAGGAATTAATTTAATATAAGTACTTCATTTATTCCTAATAGGATTAGGAGGCAAAATTAGTTAGATGAGTTTAATTAATTATCCATAATAAGGTTAGGGAGCCCAATTAATTAAATGAGTTTAATTAATTAAATAATAACTTATTTTAATTAAATAAGGTTACCAGATATCTTTATAAGAGGAGTCTTATATTAGATATCTAGTATACGTAATTCTAATAGTTAGAGAGTACGCCTCTTTTTTATAGAGATAGGAAAAACTAGGGTTTGAGCCAATACACCCTTCTTCTTAAAAATACTTCTTTCTTGGTGGATCACCTCTAGAGACCATACACTTGGGTGGCTAACATTGATCAAAGGAAGGAATCTACTGTAACGCCCCAGAAAATTTGGATTTTTTTGAGAATTAAAATTTTATTTTTATTATGTGGATTAAATGAATTTAATCCATTATTTATGGGAGTAAGCTATTCGAGGGTCGTTCTATGACCTAGAAATATCGAAATATCGTAGTATTTTGGCTATGTGATAGAATTAAAGCATTTGAATTTCCAAGACGAAAATAAAAACTTTCCGAGAAATTTTCTGAAAAACACTATTCACGCATTTATGCTCGGGAATTATTTTTGAACTTCCGAGATATACGTAATGATAGAATATCGAGGTGAGATGGAATATCTAATAATATTTCAGTTATGGCAAACGCAGTTTTTCGCATGGACTTAAAACCCTAACGATTAAGGAAAAGGGAATTTAGAAGGAAGTTAAATGCGTAGGATGAATTAAAGCAAGGATTGTATAATACGTAAGTATTATATGAGGTAATGGATATAAGTATAATATGAGGTATTATGCGAGCATGTATGAATGATGGAATGATGTATATTGAATAAGCATACGAGTTAGAATATGAGATGAATACGTAAATTATATCGCTATGAGGCTTTAAGCCAAATGTAATGGACTTGTAGGATTGTGTAGAACATTGTAAAGTCCAATAAGAATTGATAAAGCCCAAGTGTAGAAATAGGTAAGTCCAATAGGAATTAATGTGTAAGCCCAATGCAAGCTAATGGTAAAGCTCAAAGAATTGTTAATGCAAGCCCAAGTATAAGTTAAGCTAATAATCCAAAGTATGAACTTATGGGTTATTGGATGGTTTAAACCCATGGGTGATCCAAAGTAATGAGCAAGTAATTAATGTGATAAGCAAGTAAAGTGCTTATGTGTGGTGATCAAGTAAAAGTTGTGATCAACAAGCAAAGGATAAGCTAGGTGATTAACAAGTAAACTTAAAGGCTAAGTTATGTGATTAGCAAGTATACTTAATGGGTAAGTATATGTGATGCCCAAGTATTGGATAGATGTTGTGATGGCTAAGAAAAGAGTGTGGAGGCCAAGTAACTTATTTGGTGAGCAAGTAAACTTAGGGTTTAAGTAAAGGAATAGTATGGAGGTTTAGTAAGGAGGTGGAGTGGTCTTATGACCATTATACCCTAACCTAGCAAGTCCTATAAATAGCAAGCTTGGATTACATTATTCCTTGTTAAAATTTCATCCAACAACTTCTCTTAGAGAGCAACTTATTGGTTAGAGAGAATAAGCACTTGTAAGTCAAACTTTTATTGTGAGATTTTCAAGAAGCAAGAAGAAGAACAAAGCTTAGTCAAGTGATTATCAAGGGTAAGAACTTTAACCATGAATCTCTTTCTCTTCCATTGTTAGAGAGGTGGGTAGTGGTAGAACACGTATGCTCAGGAATGATCGATGAATGGACTTAAGTCGATAAGTCATGAATAAGTAATTCAAACTTAATTAAGTTATGAATTTATGAAGAGTTTATATGAACTACTCGTATGTTTACCTTAAGAAGATGATATGATAAGGAGATGTGAAAATGGTGGTTAAAAGACTTAATCTATAATAAGTCATGAGAAAGGAAGTCATAAGTAGTTATACTTTTATAAGTTACAAACTCACAAAGGATAAGTAATAACTTATCATATTTATAAGTTAATGACGCATGTATGTCAAGATGTTAGTATGATGGATTGAATCCATTTAAAACAATGAAAAAATCATAAGAAATGAAGTTAAGGTGGAATTCACGAGTTTAGACGATAATCGTCGAATTCGTGAAAATCTCGGAATGGAAGTCGAATTTTGATATTAAGCTTGGAAACATTGGTTTTCAATGGAGACAAGTCTTATTTGGCATTATAGAGTTGCGGACTCAAAAATGACCGAATTTCGACTTAGAATGAAGAAACGAGTGTTGAACGTTCACGAACGTTTATCGTTTTTGTTAAAATGGACTAATAGGTGGATTTTTAGCAAACGAAGTCAAATAGATAAAATTCTTGCATGAACGTGTAGAGCATGTAATTTGTGAACCGTAGGCTTTTGAACGAGCCAATTCGAACTTATAACGAAGAAGTTATGCGTCCGGGAAGTTCACAAAATTTTAAAAGTCAGAATTTTTCTAAGCCACGAGTCAAGGCCGCTACCCAACCCAAGGCCAAATAGTGAGCCAGCAGTACGCCAAGCACAGATGTCATCACCTCATCGCTAACTCGCAAATGCATGACGCGAGATAAAGAGCTAAGAGTGGAGCCAGCATGGCGCCATCCCGTAGTTTTGATGAGCATAATAAGGTTTACAAGTATAGAAAGAAAGATAACTCATTAGTAATGAAATAAAGTGTTAATATAACATTATTAAGGCATTATTAGACACTTAATGTATGATGATTAAAGGTTAATAATCAATTGAAAGATGAACGTAATGAGAACAACGTAATGTGCTAAACCGACTGTAGAAATTTGTTGACCAAGTTGATTATGAATCCAATGGTTTGCAATACCAGTATGGATTATGTAATTACTTAATGAACATGATAAGACCTTTCCTAAATCACTGTTATAGCGATGACTTTAGGAATTTAATGTTGTTTAATGAGCAGTTAAACGACGAACGTAAAGTATAGAGAACGTGAACAGTATTCAATAATGATAATATATGAACGTAAACGGTATGCAATAAAGTGTACTTAACCAATGACGATCGAGTTTCAATTAATAACGTAAGAATGTTAGTAAGCCGTGAAGAAGGATGATTAACTCGAAACAAGTTAGATTAATGAAGTAAATCTATATAAGACATAGAAGAGAAAGAAGTTGGTAAGAATGATGTAAAGATAATGGCAAGCCGGAACCAATAGTAACAAATCTAATGTATGATTAGATTAAGATGAAGGGTAAGATTCATTAGGAACTATGTATGTTCATTCTTGACCTAATGTGGTATGTGATGCGGTTATGTATTGTAGAGACCTTAAAGACTGGAAGGAAAAGTTATTTTACTATAGCGCATCATCAAAGGCAAGTTTTTTTTCTTAAACGCTTGTCTAACCTTCGTGTTAGCCAAGTTTTCTGTGATTCATGTTATAAGATGCATGAATGATTTTAAAGAAAGGGTCGATACCAGTTTTGACTCGACTAGACTAATCTTGAAAATTGATTGATTTATTTATAAGTCTTTCAATATAGAATTGTTAACGCTATCCTACGCCAATTGTTTGGTGCGGATTCAAGGTAAGCCTGAGTTTGAATTAACAAATGTATTTTCATCGATTATTCGATGGGCAAGCGAGGTTGCCAAAACTTAAATGTAAACACGTTTAATGAATGTAGTGTTGATCAATATAGAGTACTATGGGCTGATCACCCAGAAGTGCTCGTAAGATATGTCGGACTTACGGACTTAGTGTCGGGTTGTCCTTTTCAAAGAAATTATGAACTGTTCATGGTCTTGAGCCAGAATTGATGTTTTACCGAATATTGTTATTGTAAAACGCTTTGAAGGAAAAGAAATGCTATTTTGAATTATTGATAGTACTTCATAACTATTATCCAGCTTATTGAAGATATATGATTCCTATGTTTCAAGCATGTTGTTTAAAAGAAATTGTTGTACTTTATGAAGCTTGTTATGCTCACTCTTGCTTGAACCATATGAATGCAAAATAGGACCCATTTAATCGAGGGATCTGACAAGGTTAAAGGCAAGACGAAGATGAACGATTAGTTTACCTTGTAATAAACTAATAAGTTATATATATTATAGTATGATGAACAAAGAATGTAATGGTTTTAAAACTTGGGAACGAGATGTAATATTGTTATTGTAATAAGAATGTCATTGAGACACACATTTTGATGTCATTTCAATAGAGTGAATGTACAGTTATAAGTACTGTGTAGCACCATCTGTCGGGTTGGAAGAGACCCGGATTTGGGGGCGTCACATCTACCCGGAGATTCAAGGAGATCGCAGAGAAGAAGGAGTTGAACTCGTACCTGTGGAAGCTCGTATCTACAAGGGTATAATTCCATAACTTCTTGTTCTTCGTTTTAATTAATATTATGCATAAAGGATGATCCGGGTAATTGGTTTATCAAAAATTTTAAAATCTGATTTTACTTTGCTTCCGCTATTTTTACAATTTGATTGCTGCTTTGATTTTCACAAAACCTTACAGTGGTATCAGAGCCAAACTTTATGCGAATTATTAATTTTTTTGATTCCATATATGTATGGGTATGTATTTAGAATAATTTATCGGGCATAATTTGTTGTATAAAATTATTATTTTATAAAAATAAAAATAACATTCGCGAAACCAATTTTTGAAAAACGGTTTTTTTTTATTTGGATGAATCCGTAATCTGCGTGGATGTTGTTTTTTCAAAAGCTGATCTGAACTTACTTATCATACGGATATGTATGATTAATATATAAATTCCGTGATATGTGTGGCAATGGTTAGTATTCTGTTTCACATGAAGATATAATCTAGATGATGATTACTTATGATTACATATGAAAGTTAACAAGTATATATATATATATATATATATATATATACACGGTTCGGCTCTAAAGTGAACCTTAAAGAGCGAACTAAAGATTTAACCGTCGCCTTTGGTGTCTATGGCGATGGTTCGATCCGTCGCTATAGCCATGTAGTTTTTGGCGACGAAATGAACTGCCGCTTATGAATAATCAAGACGACTTATGGGCGACGCATTTCGCCTTTTAGTTCACTTTTTAAGGTTCGCTTTTAAAGCCTCTCCGTATATATATATATATATATATATATATATATATATATATATATATTAATCTTGCTAATTTTATAATTAAAATAAAAGTTTATTTTAATTTTGAAATTGGATTTTATGCAATTTAAAAATGCCCATTAAATGATATTCATATATATATATATATATATATATATATGTGTGTGTGTGTGTGTGTGTGTGTGTGTGGAATGTTTTTATTTATTGATACATATGATGATATGTATGATAATAAATGAAATTGATTATGGACTATTGGCCAATGTTATTGGATTTATTTTGGTTGGATGTTTGAATGAATGAGTTTTATTAAATGGGGTCTGCGAACCTCATCTTTTCTTATTTTCTTCTTGATGTAAATTCTATCTCTCTCTTATGTACTTCCCCTTGACTGCTGATCAAGGTTTCTATTTAAATTAAATAGTTTAATTGTAATATGATTAATTAGAATTTTTTTGAAGAACCGGAGATCAAGGAGCAAGGAGCGCTTAAAGACCCGTTTGTAATGGAGCCCGTGTTTAAATGTAATAGTTATATTTAAATGTTTATTCTTGCACCCTAGGGTTTGACATTTTGGTTCACTTGGTGGCTCTAGTGAACCAAACTAGAATAAAGTCCATAATCAATCCTGGTAAAATATAGTATCACATATTAATAATATGACGCGTATAATATATATATATATACATATATATATATATATATATTTGCATGCGTGCTAAATAAGACGAGACTAATAATAACAAACCCCTCAATAAAATTATATTAAATTGTAACGTTCAAAGATATTTGGAATATCGAGCGTCGCCTTCTAGCATGATAAAAACAATAGAGCATTGAATATTTAATATGAGTTTGTTGTGCACACAAGGTGAGTATTAAATATTTGAGATGTTGTTTTTTATTAAATATGATGTTTATAAGAAATTGAACATTACCGCTTTGTTGTGCACACACAAGGGCTGTATTTTTCTCTTCACTTATATGGAAATGCTGGGTATGACTTAACTTAAATCATCTTAGTTCGGATGTGCACACACTTAACCATTATGATTTAAGAGGCAAAATATAAGGAGTTACATGATAATGTAATTGATAAGAGTTGTCTACCTATTTATTTATATATAGTTTGTTGTGCACACACAAGGCTATATACATTTGAAATGAGATCTTTATTCTCACTAACAAATCTTTAATTAGATATTGCCGAACTATATTCATGAGGGTAATATAGTTTGAAGAAAATAGTGGGAGATACCAATATAAAATAAGACCTAATTTATTTTGGTAGTTAATTAAATGAATGTTTGCTAAAATATTATATTTTTATATGCAGAATTTTGAAAATGTCACATTCACTAATTTCACTGTGTAGCATAATTGATGCTAACAAACTGACCGGCCCGAATTACACGGACTGGTTAAGGAATTTGAGAATTGTTATCACTCCTTTAAAGATTTCTTATGTTCTAAATTCGCCTATACCTGCAAAAGTTGCAGAGACAGCCTTTGAGGAAGAGATTGCTACTTTTAAAAAGTGGCAAGACGATGCATCTGTGGCTCAATGCATCATGCTCGCATCCATGAGTAACAAGCTTCAGCGTCAGCATGAAACCATGGATGCTCCTACTATACTACTGCATCTGTAAGAGCTGTATGGTGAGTAAAGTAGGACTGTTAGATATGAAATATCTAAGGAGCTCTTCCGATCTCGGATGACCGAGGGTACTACTGTGGAGACTCATATCCTAAAGATGATTAATTTGATTGAACGTCTTGGATAACTTGGGTTTGTCATGTATGGGGAGTTGAGTCAAGATTTGATCTTGCAGTCACTCCCTGACACCTTCTCAATTTTCACATGATTAAGTTGGACATCAGCTTGCCTGAGTTACTTAACATGTTGAAAACTACTGAAGGTCACTTCCCATCCAAGAAGGACCATGTCTTAATGGTGGATGATTCTTCCAAGAAAAGGAAGAGGCCAAAGGTATCTTTTCAAAAGAAGAAATCCAAGAAGGTTAAGGGTAAGGCGAAAGTGAAGGATCAAAAGAAACCTAATCCAGCTAGCAAAGGAATTTACTTCCATTGCAATAAGTCAGGTCACTGAAAGAGGAACTACAAGGATTATCTTGCAGAACAAAAGTAGAAGAAGCTTGGAGAAGCTTTGAATCCTAATCAAGGTTTGTTTATGATTGAAATTAATTTTTTTGAAAGTCAATCTTCTACTTGTTTATTGGATACCAGCTGTGGTTCTCATATATGTAATAATATGTAGGGACTGGTCAGAAGTAGAAAGCTAAGGAAGGATGAGGTCGTCCTACGAGTGGGAAATGGAGCAAAGGTTGTTGCATTAGCTGTAAGGACTTATTGTTTAGCACTACCTACGGGCAAGTCCATTAGTTTAAATAATTGTTATTTTGTTTCGTCACTTATTAGAAACATTATTTCAATATTTGTATTGGATATGGATGGTTTTGACATAATAATAAAAAACAATAGTTGTTCTATTTATAATAATAATGTTTTATATGGTGTTGGTAATTTACGAAATGGACTTTACATTCTTAACTTGCATGAAAATATACTTCAAATTGAACAAACTAAGAAAAGGAAAACAGATGATGTAAATTATACCTTCATGTGGCACTGTAGACTCGGTCATATTAATGAAACAAGATTATCCAAGTTGCATAAAGATGGGCTCTTAAAGCTATCTGATTATGAATCATATACAACTTGTGAATCTTGTCTCATGGGCAAAATGACTAAATCTCCTTTTAGTGGAAAAGGAGAAAGAGTAACAGAGTTGTTAGTGTTGGTACACACAGATGTATGTGGACCCCATGACAACGATCGCATTTAGGAGGGTATTCTTATTTTATTACATTCACTGACGATCACTCAAGATTTGGATATGTGTATTTAATGAAATGCAAATCTAAATCATTTGAAAAGTTCAAAGAGTTCAGAAGTGAAGTAGAGAAGCAAACTGGCAAGAGTATTAAGATTCTTCGATTTAATCAAAGAGGAGAATACTTAAGCAGTGAGTTTATCAATTATCTCAAAGAAAATGGTATAATCTCATAATGGACTCCACCAGGGATGCCACAGCTGAATGGTGTATCTGAAAGGAGAAATTGAACACTGTTGGACATGGTTCTTTCCATGATGAGTTTTACCGATCTTCCGGTGTCATTATGGGGATATGCCCTAAAAGCGGCTACATGTCTACTAAATAAGGTTCTCTTGAAATCCGTCCCTAAGACTCCATATGAGATGTGGACAAGGAGAAAACCTAGTCTTAAGCATATTAAGATTTGGGGATGTCCAGCTTATGTGAAAAAGTTTCAGAATGATAAGCTTGGGACAAGATCTGATAAGTGTAGTTTTATGGGATTCCTAAAGAAAGTTTAGGATATTATTTCTACAATCCTACTGAATAAAAGGTGTTTGTTGCCAAACATGCTACCTTCTTGGAAAAGGAGTTTATCCTTGAAGGGGTCGGTGTTAGAGTTTATGCCCTAGAGGCCAATTATTTGATATAATTGCTTAACGTTTTGATATTATATTTGATTGAATAAATGAATGATTTTATTATGGTTTTATTTACTGCGTTATATAATTGTTAACATAATAAAATTCCTTAGAATAATGATACAAATTATATGGTTTCAAGTATGTGACTTGAACATGAGATTATATAATTACAATTAGTATCATTGTTCTTAAATGTCCCTAGTCGAGTATCATTGTTGATGGGGCAACATTGATGCATTGAGACTGGTATGTGGATTGACTGATGACCAAATCTCATTGGTCATAAATATATGAGATATTAAGTCAATGCATAGGTACATGTTAGAGAACGATGTACTGGACAGACCCACCATGAGAATTCTATGTGGAGCATTATGCAAAGTGTCATTAGAAACTCTTATAGTGATAATGATGTAATGGTCCTCCGACCTGAAATCACTATATTACTACATGGGAATTTATGTACTTTGATATCATCAAATGTCACCTTTAATAGGGTGGACTATAAAGGTGATTATTGGGTACATCATGAATTGTGTAAGGAATATGAGTGATCTAGATGGAATTTAACCCTCCTATATATTAGGGGTGATATCCATAGGCCTCTTGATTGAGTAGGACTATGAAATCCATGGCCATGCTCAAATAGTGATTTGTTTCATATAGTCTACTCATTGATCAAGAAAACTCAGATTAAATTATGAAGAGTATGACACATTTCATGACTCGAGTTTAATCTAGGATATTAAGGTTAAAAGGATTAAATTACATTGAAACATTGATCACTAAAAGGTTGCATCGAATCATCGATCTTATTATTACTGGGTAGCGATGATGCATTACTAGATGTCGCTCAACGCTTATAATTTTATAATATGATTTTAAAATTATTGCCAACGCGATAATAACCTATGTGGTCACACACATGTAACGTAATTTAAAAGGGAATAAATTTAAATTTTAAGGATTTAAATATATTAATATGATTAATAGTATTTAAATCATGAATTTAAATTAAAAGGAAAGTTTATATTTATGTATATTAATTAAGTAAGACTTAATTAAGTTATATATATATATATAAATTCGATTTTATGAAATTAGGTTTTGATTAATTCCATTTAACTACTATATATAGGATATATAGCAAACTACTTAGGATAGATCATAACTTGAAAACCCTAGCCGCTTCTTAGAGAGAGACTAGAGAGAAAAACGTCTGATTTCATAAAGGTTCCTTTGGTGGCTAGTACCACAAGTCCCTCTTATTGCGTAATCGCTCGACGCTTCATGCGGCGTTCGTGTGGATACCATAGAGACGTAGTTTCGTGAGGAATTGCGTTAAGGATTCGAAGCCGTTTCAGAAACACTTTCATTTTCGGTATATTATCTAAACCTCTGAATTAATTGATTTTTCGCATGGATCCTGTGTTGGCTTTTGGAAATTGCTTTGATTATTTTATTTTCGCTGCGTTTTTTTGCCGAAATCCCTACAGTCAGTGGGAGGAAAATAGATCTTGAAGAAATTTAAGAACCACAAACCACTACAGATCAAATGGATGAACCTGTCCAAGTAGAGATTCCTTATGTACGACACCCTATTCATAAATTTGGAAGAGTACCGAAGATACCTGATAGGTATGGACTTGTCATAGAGGATGATGATGAGGTACGCATCATAGATGATGACGATCCATTGAATTATGAACATGCTATGAGTAATAAAGACTCAGAGAAGTGGCAAGAAGCCATGAAATCTGAGATGGACTCCATGTATGAAAACTAAGTATGGACTTTGGTTTCACCACCTGAAGGCATTAAGCCTATTGGGTGTAAATGGGTCTTTAAAAGAAAGACTAGAGCAGATGGCAAGGTAGAGACCTATAAGGCCTGACTGGTCATAAAAGGTTTCAAACAAAGACAATGAGTTGACTATGACGAAACCTTCTCACCAGTAGTGATGCTTAAGTCCATTCAGATTTTGCTTGCGATTGCAGCTTACCATGACTACGAAATCTGGCAAATGGACGTGAAAATGGCCTTCCTCAATGGGAAACTTGAGGAGGATGTGTATATGACACAGCCAGAGGGATTTATTTCAAAGGTTAAAACAAATCAAGTCTGTAAGCTACAATGATCCATTTATGGATTGAAGCAAGCTTTTCGTAAGTGGAACATCCGTTTTGATGAGACAATCAAAGAGTTTGATTTTATCAAAAAATGAGGATGAACCATGTGTGTACAAGAAGGTTAGTGGGAGTGTTGTTTCATTCCTCGTATTATATGTTGATGATATATTACTGATAGGGAATGATATTCCTATGCTACAATCAATTAAAATATGGTTGTCTAAACACTTCTCCATGAAGGACTTGGGAGAAGCATCTTATATTTTGGGGATAAAGATCTATAAAGATAGACCTAAAAGGATGCTTGGCTTATCGCAAGGAACGTACATTGACTCGATGCTAAAGAAGTTTAGAATGGAAGATTCCAAAAGAGGTCTCATGCCGATAAGCCATGTAATACATCTCTCCAAGAAACAGGCCCCAAAGACACCTGAAGAGAGAGACAGTATGAGTAAGACTTCTTATGCTTCAACAATAGGATCTATCATGTACGATATGATATATACTAGACCAGATGTCGCTCATGCATTAGTGTAACAAGCAGATATCAGTCGAATCTAGGAGAAGAACACTAGAAGGCAGTGAAAAATATCCTAAAGTAATTAAGAAGAACTAAGGATGTATTTCTTGTCTACGGTGGGTCTGAATTGAAACTAGAGGGCTTCACAGACTCAAGTTTTCAAATGGACCAAGATGACAATAAATTCGTTTCATGGTATGTGTTTACCTTAAACGGTGGCGTAGTGAGTTGGAAGAGTTCCAAACAACAAACAGTTGATGATTCAGTGACATAGGCAGAATACATAGCTGCAAGTGAAGCTGCAAAGGAAGCTGTTTGGATGAAGAAGTTAATTACTAAACTTGGTGGGGTTCCTAGAATTACAGGACCAGTACCTTTATTCTGTGATAACACCGGAGTCATAGTGCGTGCTAAGGAACCTGTGTCTCATCGTAAATCCAAACACGTGTTGTGGCGGTTTCATTTGATCGAGAGATCATCGAAAGATGAGACGTCACCTCGAGCGTGTGGACTCTCAAGACAATATCATGAGATCCATTTACTAAAGTGTTAACACACAACAAGCCTTGATCATCATCACTTAGAGAAGATGGTTATGAGATACCACAACGATTGGCTTTAGTGCAAGTGGGAGATTGATAGTAGTATGCATACAAGCCAATCATGTATAATGATAAAACATATACTTTGTAATCAATCTTATTTATTTATTAATAAAAGAATTATTTATTAAAGGCATTTAATTATCTACATGGTGTTGTTTTAATAATATATGATAAACCCATAGTTTTAAGCAATGCTTTTATAATCATGATGAGATCATGCTAATGAGATCTAAATTCTTAGATAGCTTAAAACTAAAATGTTCCCAATCAATGGATTACTAAAAAGGGGATTAGTGAATCCAGATAGATTGGTACGTACGTTGCTTGCTCATTGGATGAGGATGATTGATCTCATGATCATTTATGTGGAGACACTAAAGCAAGTATGTTAGTGCTTATTAGAGTATAATTCACTGAATGTGACTCGCTAAGGAATACCTAATGGAGTTTTACTTGCCTATCAATAGGAATTCCTGTAGTGATAGTAGTACAAATGATCCTTAAACTTGAGATCATCATAGTATCTTATATATAATGAATTACACTTTGACTTATTCCTTAAGACTCTAAGGGTATTTCAAAGGGTATGCTTAGGTGTAATAAGTTATATATAGAGATAATGAATGATCAATAAAGAATCTACCACTTCTAATAAAAGAAGTGAAATGTCCTATATAATTCGATAAATGACAACCCAGGAATCCTTGGCCAAGGTGGAATGAAATTAGAAAGTAGTTTCTAATTTGCATTCATTAGGAGTTGTGCATTTAGGAATCGAAATACATATAATTAAATAAAATAAGACTTGACATTAATTTTATGTCTTATATTTAATTGAGACATTGTATGGTGGAAGGATTGAATTGTACAGTAACTATTTACTCAAAGGTTCTTTTATGATTGATGTTGAAATATATATTATCTGGAAAGTCGTTGATCGCTAGGGAGGCTTATCCTTATTGTAGAATAAATATTTATTTATTTAAATAAATTAATAGTTTAATTTATTTATTTAAATATGATTAGAATTGTTCTAATTGATTTATTCACAACCTAGGTTTAATATGGAGAACTTAAAGGGTCACACTATAAAAGGAAGAATAATTATTTAAGAAGTTAATGGCATAATAATAATAATATGTTAAGTATATTTAATTTGATCTATGGTAATAGAATAAAATAAATAGCTTAATATTTATTATTTAATATTTTGAAAATATTAAATATAAATTAATAAGAGGAGTTAAATGAGTTTAATTAATTATCCCTAATAAGATTAGGGAGCCTAATTAATTAAATAATACCTTATTTTAATTAAATAGGGTTACCTAATATCTTTATAAGAGGAGTCTTATATCAGATATCTATTATACGTAATTCCAATAGTTGGAGAGTACGCCCCTTTTCTATAGAGATGGAAAAAACTAAGGTTTGAGCCAATACACCCTTCTTCTTAAAAATACTTCTTCCTTGGTGGATCACCTCTAGAGGCCATACATTTGGGTGGCTAACATTGATCAAAGGAAGGAATCTACCCGGAGATTCATGGAGATCGCAGAGAAGTAGAAGTTGAACTCGTACCTGTGGAAGCTCGTATCTACAAGGGTACGATTCCATTACTTCTTGTTCTTCATTTTAATTAATAATATGCATACAGGATGATCTGGGTAATTGATTTGTGAAAAATTTTAAAATCTGATTTTACATTGCTTCCGTTATTTTTGCAATTTAATTGCTGCTTTGATTTTCACAAAACCTTATTGTACTTACACTGACAAAATACTTTGTCGTGCTTACGTTGGCACACACCTGACACACGCTAGCACACGCTGACGCACGTCTGGCACACGCTGACACACACTAGGTACTAAAGTGTAATTAACCTAGGTACCAAAGTGTAAAACATCGGGTGTAAAGTGTAAATAGCGTAATCAACATAGGTACTAAAGTATAATTAACCTAGGTACCAAAGTGTAAAAAGCCGGATGCAAATTGTAATAAGCCAAGCCCCTAACATGCAATTAGTGAAACTATATTTTTCTATAAATAGTAAGCTAAATTCATTCATTTCCTACCAATTCACAAGGAATTCAAGAGCAAAAATACTCTATATTTATATTTTGAGAGATATTGTGAGATAAAATAATTACTTTCAAAGTATCGAAGCGCTACGCAATTGGAAGTAAAGCTAGCAACTACAAGAGGTATTACTTTAGTGGTTATTATTTTCATTCTTTCTTTATATATTTAGTAAAAATATACTTTTACAAGTAGTTATAATGTCCAACTTATTTTAAGTATATAATACAAAGTCATATTTATAAGTAGTTATAATGTCCAATTATTTCTCTTATAAAGAAAAAAATATACTTTTATAAGCAGTTGTAATGCTGAAATTATCTCAAATATAATAGTTAAATATTCATTGTATAAGCAGTTATAATGCTAAATATATTTTAAATATAGTTGATAAATATTCATCTTATAAGCAATTAAAATGCTGAAATTATTTCATGTATAGTACAAGGAATCTTATTTATAAGCGGTTAAAAGTAACTTATATAAAACTATTATTTGCCGTGTGTATATATTATATTCTAATCAAGATAATTTATGTGTAGATGTCAGGTGGAAAAGGATTAGGATACTCTCATATTGTAAAGAAGGAGAAAATCTCCATAACCAAGCCAATATCAAAGCCAATAGCTGAAATAGAGGCTCACATTGAAAGCAACCCTGATGAGGTGGTTATTTTTGAAAATGTAGTACCAGATCCAGAAATGGTAGTACTGATAGATAGTGATTCAGACAAGAAAGTTGGAGCTGATCAAGCATCAACGGGAGTGCAAAATCTGAGGAACAAGGTTTCTTCTCTGGAAAAGCTGTGGGAAATAGAAAAACTATTAAATAGTCAATTGCAGAAAGCATTAATAGAAATAATGGAAGAACAAGATAAGCTTAAAATCCAAATTGATCAAATGGGAGCCAAAAGTAACATATCGTGTGCAGCTCCAAGCAAGAAGGGGAAAAGAAAGATGAAAGATAGCTATTTAGGAAATTTTGATTATAACCAAGGGAAATCTAACAAAATAGAAAAGTGTATAAACTATAAAAAGAAACATGAAGGCTTATGCAGAAAAGGGGAAAATGTTTGTTATAATTGCGGACATAAGGGACATATCTCTCCTCATTGTCCCAATCCAAAGCAAGGTGTATGTTTTATTTGTGGGTTGGAAGGTCATTAGGCGAAATGTTGTCCAAGATCAAGAAAAGGTGTAGGAAATAAGTAGTATTGGTACTATTTGAATATGTGTGTGTAATGTAATACTCTCAACTTTTGTATAAGTTGTAGCAGCGATTCCCAACTTTTGTGGTCACAAAGGGATATCAGATGCTTATATCAGTATGTGTATGCTATGAAAAGTACTAAATAACCTATTATTACGATTATACCATTAACTTCTTAAATAATTATTCTTCTTTTTATGGTGTGACCCTTTAGGTTCTCCATATTAAACCGGTTGTGAATAAATCAATTAGAATAATTCTAATCTTATTTAAATAAATAAATTAAACTATTAATTTATTTAAATAAATAATATTTATTCTACAATAGGGATAAGCTTCCCTAGCGATCAACGACTTTCCAAATAATATATATTTTAACATTAATCATAAAAGAACCTTTGAGTAAATAGATACCGTACAATTCAATCCTTCCACCATACAATGTCATAATTAAATATAAGACATGGAATTACTGTCAAGTCTTATTTTATTTAATTATATGTATTTTAATTCCTAAATGCACAACTCCTAATGAATGCAAATTAGAAACTACTATCTAATTTCATTCCACCTTGGCCAAGGATTCCTGAGTTGTCATTTATCGAATCACATAGGACATATATCTTCTTTTACTAGAAGTGGTAGATTCTTTATTGATAATTCATTATCTCCATATATAACTTATTATACCCAAGCATACCTTTTGATATACCCTGAATATAACGCCCGAGAAAATCGGATTTTTATGACAATTAAATTTTTATTCGATTATGTGAATTAAATAAATTTAATTGATTTATTTTGTGAGTAAGCTATGTGAAGGTCGTTCTATGACATAGAATGTGTTTATATGGTTAGTAATCTGGCTACGTGCTAGAATTAATTGTTTAGAATTTCCAAGACGAAAATAAATGTTTTTCGAGAAATTTTCGTAAAAACAATATTCATCCGTTTCTGCTAGGGGAATTATTTTGAAATTTCGAGAAACGCGTAATGATAGAATATCGAGATAAGATGAAATATCTAATAATATTTCATTTATGGCAAACGAAGTTTTCGCCTGCGGACTTAAAACCTAAGGGTTGAGTATATTGATTTCCGAGAAGGAAATGAAGCGTGTAGAAGGAATTACGTTATAGTTAAAGCGTGTGTTATACAATTAGGATACTATCTAGTATCTATGTATAATACGATGAGTTAATACGAAGTACAATACGATTATTGTACGAGTATTATACGGATGGAATACGTGAATTATACGTGTAGAGTACGATTGGTATTATGGAATTAAGTTAAGACTTAATAATAATTCGTTTGAGTTGGATTATGTTTAGTCCAATCAATTGTATAGGCAAGCCCAATGGATTAATGTGTTAAGCCCAAGTTAAGGCCCAATATTAGATTGGTTAATCCCAATGCAAGAAAAACCGAACCGTGGATCGAACCGATGGGTCACCGAATGGGTAAAACCCATGGGGCAACCCATGGGGATAACCCATGGGCAAGGTGGGCTGGCCACTTGGTGTGCAAGACAAGTTAATCACTTGGTCACCAAGTATTTTACTTGGTGACAAAGTGTAGAATAGTAAGGAGGTGGTGTGTAATGTCCAAATTGCCCTCCATTTCATTTGCCTATAAATAGAAAGCTAGAATTGGTCTTTTGAGAGTTTTTCAAATTGCCAACCTATATTTTGAGAGAGAGAAAGAGCTAGACTCAACCAAAACATCTACTTTGAATCTTTGCCTTAGAGTTTTTCAAAAACACCAAAGAAATCCTTAAGGTAATACTCTTTAATTCTAATTCCATCTCTTTTGGTTTTCTTTTAGTATGGAGAATCATAAATGGGTGGTGTATGTCTAGTATGGTGGAATAAGAATGACTTACCATAGATTCAATCTCTATAAGTGTTGCCTCTTTTTCAGTTCTAACAAAAGAGCTCTAACTCATGCAAGCATACACGTGTCAACAAGTAATACAGAGTAAGTAGAGTATCGTCCCACAGAGAAAGTTGTTTAATTTAAACTACTATTCATCAATTAAATCACTATTCTTATATGCTTAAACTAAATATTATAATTGTGAAATTGTTCTAAATGCAAATAATAACTAAAATGAGAATAAGGATGTGATAAAGTAAATCTGGAAATAATAGGATCCTAACTTCATTTAATACTTCATCTAATTACCACCATTATGCAAGAACGTTCACATATCATAGGAAAGTAGCCAAGAGCACTAATATAGACATAGCCATTTTTCAATGTATTATGCCCTACTTACACAACATCCACATGCGATAGACACCATGTAATCATCAATATAACCAAAATCACTATATGTCTATGTGAAATTGCAACTATATTGAATTTAAGCACAAGCCCTTATATTAACTCATACGGTGAATTAGTATATGTCTATCTAATTCACGAAATACATGTGCCATGCAAAACAAATTTCCCATATCGTGTATCTTATCATGATTATAATCCATACTCGCATGTTCATTGTCAATTCCATACAAGTCTTCGAAACGAATGGTGATCAAGCATTCATGCATGCAAAATGACCATTATAGAAATTCCTATTGATATGCAAAACAGATCCAAAGAATCAAGACGTAATTAAACTACATATTAAAATCCGTTAGAATCCCATAATGGAGTTTAGCTCATGACTGAACCAAAAGCCATCATGGGATCAAAGCTAGACATGGTTAATAAGCAAACAATTAAGAGAGAAAGGGTAGAAACGATCAAACCCAATTGCTGATTATATTCCAATAATAACGTCCAAATCCTCATATAAATCCAGCAAAATAACAATAGTAATCCACAATGATAGAAAATCCCAAGAAGAATTAGAACAGATGGAGTTTAGGCTTTGTTCTTCGTTGGAATCTCTCCCAAAGTGTAAACCCTAGTTACAATATAAAAAATACGTCATAAGTAATGAAAGATACGTCTGACACCAGTCAGAAATCGTTTTTAATTCATTACAACCCTTGAAATTAAAAATTAAAATAAATAAACAAGAAGAATAGCCATCGCTACGGCCACATTGCCTCCCTGATGTAATCCTCGCGTGGGCGCGCGTCTTCAGAATCTGAAAAATCCAGGCCATCGCGCGGGCTTGTGTGTTTTGTCAGATATAGCCTACAATACATGGCTTCGCGCAAATCTGCATTCTCGGTTCGATTACGGTTCTGCAGTGTTGTTGTTGCTACTGCTTTGTCCTGCTACTCATTCCTTCCAGGCTTGGTCTTCTTTCTCCACTATATCCTCATGCCATGCATCCATCCGCGTAATGCCATCTAGCCTCACCAAATTATGCCATATCCTGCACTTTTACGCCAAAGGAGTTCTCAGTACATGCAATGCAAAATAATGTAACAAAAAATATACTAAAATATACTTGATATGGGCATAATTCACGTGAATTGATATCCAATAAGTAGGTGTAAAACCCACTTATCAATAAGTCATGAGATCATAGAAATCATAAGGTTTGATATAGTTTAAAATCATGAAAATATTGATTGTTGAGATTGATTGTTGATAAATAATTAAACTCTATCAATGCATAAATATGTGCATCTTGCTTGGTTAGGATGTAGATATGAAGTCTATGGAGTATTCCATGTGATTTGGCTTGGAGAAATTTAGTAACGAAGTTATGGCGAATTTCACGGAAATAGATGTTAAACGTTGAAAATGTTAAAATTCCGGATTGGTAGTCAAAAGTTGCCGTGAGACTTGAAAACGTTGTTTTTCAATGTCAACACGTGAGATAGGGTATTTAAGAGTCGTGGACTCAAGAATCGTCGGATTCCGACTTAAAATGAAGAAAGCGAGCATTGAATGCTCATTAATGTTTAAGAACGCTTAGAAAATGAACTCGATAGTGAATTTTGAGTTAACAGATTCGAAAGTGTCGAATTCTTATATGAACGCGTAAAGTATGTCATTTATGATGTGTAGGCTTTTGAACGGAACAAATCGGACTTATAACGAAGAAGTTATGGCTCCGAGAAACTCACCAAAATTTTATCTATTAAAAAATTTCTGGTATTGAGGTCTGGCACCGCACACTTTTGATAGCAGGTTAAATGTTCAATACAGTGTGCGGCTATATAATTAAATCACTTTCGAAAGTGGTGCCGCAACGCCACTTGTATAAGGAAGTCTCGCGCCGCAGCACCGAGACCGAAGCATGGGTACTGCTAACTGGCACCGCAACGCCAGTCTTGTACTAAGATGTCACACCGCGGTGCGGGTGCAGAGTATTTCTTGAATGACTTAGGTTTTGAACTGCAATTGTTCAGAGTCCTATAAGAGTAAAGTTTATGCACTTCATAAGTGTATTAAAACTATTCTTGTACGACCTATCCTAATGTATATGGTATTGAACTTAGGAATTGAATGCATGTTAATAATGTATGAACATAGATCGCAAAGTGTTAATAATAAACCCTAGTCGGGGAAACAACGTTGGTACTTTGCCAATGATGATAGAGTCCGGTTAATAACGTAAGTTGGTTAATAAGCCGAGGCGAAGGGTTATAAGTCGAGTTGACTTTATTAATAATATTAAGTTAACAAAGACATAGAAGAGAAAGAAGTTGGTAGGAACAATGTGAATAATTGTTTGATAGCTAATTATAGTGTGCTATGTGAATATATCATATAGATTCTCAAAGAAAGGCATGGTCACCGATTAAGTTATTTGAAGACGCTTAAAAGGCAAGTTTTCTTAACTCTTGTCTAACCTTCAAGTTAGTCAAGTTTTATGTGATTCATTGTACTGAATTGCACGACTTATTTTAATGAAAGGGTTAATGCCAGATTTAACTCGGCTAGACTACTCGTAGGATATAGATTGATTGATATTCATATCTTTCTATATAGAAATGTTAACGCTATCCTATGCCAAGTAATTGGTACGGATGTGAAGGTAAGGTTTGTCTATGAACAAACAAAAGTATTTTTCATCGATTATTCGATGGGCACGCTGAAGTTTGCAAATGTTAAACGTAAATCGTTTAACGAACGAGTGTTGATCAACATAAAGTACTATAGGTTGATCACCTAAAAGTGCTCGTAAGTAATGCGGATGTACAGCCTTAGTGTTGTGATATCCTTTTCAAGTATGAAAACAGAAAGCTATTGTTCATGGTCTATCGACCGGCTTAGAATTCCTAGTCTACTCTATACCTTGGGAATTGATGTTATGAAATGTTAAAGTATTATTGTTTCATAATACTTCATAACTATTTGTTCAGTTATGTATGAATTGTTATATAATTCACGAATGTGGTATTACTGTTATCCTTGTTAAAACTTGTTGAGCTTGTTATAATCACTTCTTGCTTGAATTATATGGCAGCAGTTAAGGATGAACGTACTGAGAAAGCTAAGAGAGATAAGGGCAAAGCTATGATGGATAATTAGTCATCGTGTAATAGATTAGTATGTTTGTATGTATTATACATTATGAACAACGAACTATGTAATCAGTTTATGAACCTGGGAAGGATTATACTTTGATTGTAATAAGAAGATAGTAATTACATTCATTATGTTGTATTTCAATGGAATAATTGTATAGTTATGAGTACCGTGTAGCACCATATGTCGGGTTGGAAGATTCCCGAATTTGGGGGTGTCACACTGAAGGTCTTAAGAAATAAGTCAAAGTATAAATCATTATATACAAGATACTATGATGATCTCAAGTCTAAGGATCACTTGTACTACTATCACTACAGGAATTCTTATTGATAGGCAAGTAAAATTCCATTAGGTATTCCTTAGTGAGTCACGTTCAGTGAACTTAATCTCCAATAAGCACCTACATACTTGCTTTAGTGTCTCTCCCAAATGATCATGAGATCAATCATCCTCATCTAATGAGCAAACAACGTATGTATCAATCTATCTGGATTCACTAATCCCCTTTTTAGTAATCCATCGATTGAGAACATTTTAGTTTTAAGCTATCTAAGAATTTAGATCTCATTATCATGATCCCATCATGATTCTAAAAGTATTGCTTAAAACTATGGGTTTATCACATATTATTAAAATAGCATCATGTTGATAATCAAGTGCCTTTAGTAAATTAATACTTTTATTAATAAATAAATAAGATTGATTACAAAGTATATGTTTTATCATCATACATGATTGGCTTGTATGCATACTACTTTCAATCTCCCACTTACACTAAAGCCAATCGCCTTGGTATCTCATACCCATCTTCTCTGAGTCTTTACTACTCATAGCCCGTTCATAATTCAATGGATCATCATCATCATCTGTGATGCATACCTCATCGTCATCCTCTATGACGAATCCATACCTATCAGGTATCTTCGGTACTCTTCCAGATTTACGAATAGGGTGTGGTACAGAAGATATGTAAGACCTTAACTTATTATAAATAAAATTGAATTTCCTATATTCATTATCTTGGAATAATAAGGAGTTAATTTGATATAAAGCTTTGGTTATGGGTGAAATGTGCAAATTTTGCAAAATAAGCAAGTGGTTATAAAATATTCATTTTGTCGAGGAATATTCGTTTGGTCGTGGAATATTCTTTTTATCGGGGAATATTTGTACGACGGCACAACCATTTGTGGGCCCCATAATGAATAACTGCAGGATGAAGAAAACGACAAATTTGAGTCTTTATAAATAACGACATAATCGTTACCGTTAAAACTGTTGGATTACCTGGTGGTTAAAATATAGTAATACGCTGGTCGCACAAAGAAAGCACACCAGATTATTACACAATATTGTTGAATTATTGATTCTTACGTAAGAAGGCACTACTCAATAATTGTTACGAGTAATTATCGCTTAATATTTTATTTTATTGATTTAATAATTGTCATGTTGATATTTTATATTATTGTTGTTTCAATAATTATCATCAAGACAAGATTTTCCATTATCATATCAATAATTCATATTATTTGAATAATATTATTAGATAGCATTATTGGCAATGTCTAGAAAGTTCTGTCAAGAAGAGGTTTGGTAACCTAATTACGCACTAGTAAAGAGAAATCTTTATTGAAAAGCCCCCTCTTTTCTGGGAACTGTCTGGTTGTCATTATTGTAATTCTATAATATTATTTGTGAATAATTAATTATTGATTTATATGATAAGGAAATATTTATTTGATGTGGATATAAATGATGGATTTATTTATTGTGGTTATAAATGAAGGAATTAATGCTGAGGTGTTTTATCAGTATTTTGTTGGAATTGAGGTATTAAAAATCATCCGTTTGTGGATTTCAGATATTTTTTGTTTGGAATTTGGAAAAACTTAAAGCTACAAAGTTGTAGAGAATTCGATTTCGTGTAGAATGAACATAAAATTCGTATTTTTTCTGATAAACGAGCTATTTTCTATGAATTACTGAAGTTTCGAAAAATAAAATGATATTTATTAAAATTGGGTGGGACCCACTTTTGTTTTTAACATGTGGGCAGCAAAAATTTGTTTTCAGATTTGGCATGCTGGTCTTGGATGGCTGGCATACGTAGAAAAAAAGAAAAGAATAATAATATTTTATTGTTTTAGTCTCCTATGGCGTTCTAGCATTTTCCTATAAATAGACGTTTAGGTTAGAATTGAAAATCAAGCCAGAAACAACACTACTAGAAAATTGACCTATTGCGACGAGATATAGCGACGATAGGGGCGGAACCGTAGCTATAAGATAATATACCGACGCTCATAAAATGATTGTTGATATAGAGAGAGAAAATGGCTCTATTCCGACGGTCACCCCTTAACCGACGCAATAGAGGAGAAAAATAAACCTATACCGATCCCTTTGGCAGTAGGTAATGAACTTCTCCCTTCTAAATGAAATTATCTGCCAAAATCTTCCTCCGTTCTTTTCACGCTCCAAAAAACTCTCCCAGTTTACTCTGGTAAATCTCGTACCCAGCCATATCTAACTCCCTAAATCTCATTCCCAACCATATCTCTCTCCCTAAATGTCTCATATCCCCCTTAATATCTTATACAAGAGCCTAAATCTCTCATACCGAGTCTAGCCCTAATCGCACATAGGAACTGCATCTGATGTGAGGTAAAATCAGTCGGTGGGGGATTTTAGGAGCGAAATCAGCCTAAATCTCTCATACCGAGTCAAGCCCTAATTTTGATGACGGAGGGTTTAGATCTGCATCTGATGTGAGGCGGAATCAGTCGGTGGGGAATTTTAAGAGCGGTGGAGGGGGCGGAGGTGTTCCGTCAAGGTCTAAATCGACCCTGGATATTTATTCGCGCGCGCAATTGGTGCTCGTGACATTTCGTTAGTCCTCGATTTCTGTAATGTCTGCTATTATAGATTATTCTTGTTATGTTGCATAAGCTTTGAACCTATATGATTTTTCGGGCGCGACTTGTCTTTTGCAAGTTCATGGTGAAACCTTCAACTTTACTTGTTTTGGATGAGCCGACCAATCACTTGGATATACCTTCAAAAGAGATGCTTGAGGTTTGGTTTTTGTGCCCTTTGCTTTTGTGCGATATATTATGCTATATCAAATATAGCATAATAATAATTTGTTAGCCCTTCCTGATTTCATCACTTTTCTATTATATTAGGAGGCAATATCTGAGTATAAAGGCACTGTCATTACTGTTTCTCATGACTGTTACTTCATAAAGCAAATAGTTAACAGATTATTAGAAGTAAAGGATGGCAATATACACGACTATTTTGGCGACTATAAGACATTCTTTTTATGTGAGGTAAATTGATTTTATTCACAACTTAATTACAACCTCTGGTTCCATGAAATAGTCATAGTACTATTATACTCCTAATAGGAAGTGGTGATTTGATATTTAAAGATGGTATACAGGCTCAGAAGGTTTTTGGCAACAGATGGACTGAAATAGCAAAAGTAGTTTCAGGCAGGTAAATGCAATTGCAAACGATTGAGGATTTTTCTGGTTAGAGATATGGATACGATCGATACCCTCAACCCTCCCTTAATAATTGACTGAAGTTCCTTTGTTTGTTATTCTACTTACGTTTTGTTTTGTAATCAAGTTATGAATTATACAAGCATCTGATTCCTTGTTAAATTGAGGAGGAGAAATTCAAATGGTATGCAAAAGGGTAAGAAGCTGTTATGAGTTTAATTATTCTATTTATTTATTTTTTTCAACTTTTATTTAATACACGAAATTACATAATTACCAATTGCTTAATTTCAAACATACATTAACATTAGAATTTCTTTCGTTGTTCTGTTAGAGTTTGAAATGGACTATGGACTTATTGTTTTATTAAAATTTTAAGAGTTCATGTTCAAAAAGAATTTAATCTATTTTAAGAGTTGGAAATTTATTTGAAGGCCCGCGGGTTAGCTGCGTGGTAACTTCCCATGTTAATTAATCGACTGTTTCTTGTCATTTTTGAGAGCGATGATGCTCTCTATAACTTAAATGATTTTGGTACTCCTCAAATTGTGGTTTTTCTTGGTTCTGGTTTAGTCAGTAATGTGTGATGGTGCTGTTGTTAATTAGTGTTCGAATCCAATAATTCTTAGCTAGTCTGGCAGTGCATTCTCAGCTGCTAAGAACTCTTTGCAATGATACGATTACTGCTTCTTTAACATTCATGCTATTATTGGTCTTGCCTGGTTCATAATTTGTAGAGTTGACAGACATCTTTGTCATTTTATTTGCAAGATGTGTTTACCTAGGAAGGATGGTGGACAATAATTTTTTTTATTAATAGGAATTATTGATGTGTACGCAGATATAAGTATATATCGGTCCTTATTTATATTGGAAAATACCGATATACGTCATATTGACGATGTTTGTTGCAGGGGACCAAGGCATTCTGTAGTGGTGGTGATCAGGCATTGAGAAGTAAAGAAGGCTATGCTCTGATTATGAAAATTTTTGTCGTCTTAATGTTTTGGATTTACAGGTACATAACTAATCTCACATTTATATTTAATTTTGTACTTCTGAATAAAAAAATTTCTTAAAGAGCACAACTTTCTTTACTGCTCACAAAACAACAGATGAAACTTCTGGTAGCCGAATACCCAGTTGAATCGTTACCTTTTCAGCCTATTTGTCTTCCATTGTTTTCTTTTCCAGATGTTGATTTACATTATTCTTCTTTCATAAATATAGGTTCAAATTCGGCGTCTTCCGAAACCAGTGATTGCAATGGTAGCATCCTTGTTCACATTTTGCAACTTATGAAGTTATTGATTTCATTTGGCATGGAATATATGAAACCTTTTCTTTTGGAACAAGGTTGCAGGCTACACTGTTGGTGGAGGACATGTGCTTCATATGGTGTGCGATCTAACAATTGCAGCTGATAATGCTATTTTAGGTCAAACAGGTCCAAAGGTGGTCTAGTTCTACTCTCTCCCTCCCTTCCATTGCATATATGTGTGACAGTGTCTTTTTATAAAGTCTTAGGCTTCTTTGTCATTCAAACTTAAGGTGGAACTTCCATAAGTTCAAACATGTCTTATTTCATGAATATATCCAACCCTGTTAACCCTGCTTTATACATGGCTCCATTATACTTTGAGTTGAGGTCTTGGTGGAATTTACTCTCCTAATCTGTGCTATCTTTTCTCAAGCTGGTTGTGTCCAGACCTATATTTTTTGATTAACTTAGCAAGCCTTTTTAAATGTCCAAACTCTGATCTAAGATTCTAAATTAAACCTCAAAGATTAAAGAACGAACCTATAACAGATCCAACAATCCCAACTGCAGTTTATTTCAACTCGTCTTCTAACAAAGCTGGAATTATATAAAACTTTGTATGTGAGCCTTACAAATGCAGTTGAGAGCAGCCATATAGTATGTAGGGAAGAATTATCATATTTCTATAGAAAAACAATGGTTTTGTCCTAATTAGGTTCAAGCTTGATTATCAATCTCTTAAAATCTGAAAAGATCAGACACTGATAAAACACTACAACCAAGCATGCCATTGTGACCTTCCATAATGATGCCCAAAAAATGAAACTGTAATTAGCTCTTCTTCTCCTTTTTATTTATTTATTTATTTCATTTTATTTTTGACAATGCTTCTTTTCGACTGTGAAGATTATGGTCTGGTGGAGAAAGATTCTCGATGTCTTCAAAGTTCAGGCCTGCTCCGTGATGGTGGGATCGCAACATCTTTGACAAATACAGGACAACAATGGTAAGTAAACTGTAACAATCCAAGATTTTATTTGTAATTTAAAATATTTATTAAATTAAATAAATATTTTATTGATGGAGTTGTTGTTTTGTAATCTAAAATATTTCTTAAATTGAATAAGTATTCTATTTATGTGGTGGTTATTAGTGGAGATGTGTGAATTAAATTTATTAGATAATATTCTAAATTAAATTAATTAATAATTTAGAGAATTGTAGCATAACATGATATGTTATATTTTTATTTTGATATGTTATATTGTTGTTTTAATTTAATAATTTAAAATGGTATGTTAAATTATTAAATAAAATTATAATAAAATTATAATCTTGTAATATTTGTTTAAGTGGAGTATTTATTTAAAATATAGTATATACAATTAATTTATTTGATTAATGTGGATATGGAAGTTAAATAAATAATATGTGATTATAAACTATAAACTAAATTGTTTATTAAAATATAAAGTCATTATTTTAAAGACTTTTTGCCAAAACAAAAAGCAAAGCCTTATGGCTTTTGGATTTTCTCTTTTTAATTATGAATTTTACTATAACAAATAAAATAAATAAATAAATAAATAATAATAAATAATATATATTATAACTGATAACTTATTATTCTAATTATTATAGCATCGGTTTCAGACGTTTGGGTGTGTGCGTTGGGTTAAGTTTTATTATGCGTAAAAATCATTTGGCCTAAGTCTATTAAGGAAGAAGGGGAGAAAAGTTACAGGGAATAGAGAGAGTTGAGAGGTAGATTTTTGGAGAAGTTCAAAGAAAGTCGTGGTGTTCTAGCAAGAATTACCTAACAATAGAAGGTATTTCCATAACTTTGATTATATTTATATATATGTATATATATAGAATTTTACTGACATATAACTTCAAGTTACGTGAATTCATTTTTTTTGGAATTGTTGATATCTGATTGATTACTTGTTATTGTATATATGTTGTGATGATTAGAACTAGTGTTTAGATAAGAATTTTTATGCTAATTACGTTTAAAAGAAAGAAGTAATTAACGATATATGTATTTTACATATGGCTTGTGAAAAGTATCAATTTTAGTGGCCAATTTGTACGTTAATCGTGAATTGAGGCTTGATTATGCTAGTTCGTTAAGAAACGAAGAAAGCGTAGTTTGAACGAAGTGATTTGGTGAAGAATTGAAATCACAGTGATGATTTTTGTAAAGGATGTCAAAAATGGTGTTTTTGTTTGAAAACATGCAATTTGAGAAATTAAACTGTTAAGTTGTTAAATTGTTTTATATTGATATATATGTGAGGAAACATGTTTGTAATAGTTTTATATCATTTGTTTGTGTTAATTTCACTATTTGGTGAGTGAAATCCGTGTTAATTGGGCTAAAGTAGGCTACTGTTCATGCGCGTTTACGCCTCAATACGTACCGGTACGTGGCAATTGCAATTGTAGAAAAAGGCAAAAAGGCAATTTCTTACCGGGTCCCAGGCTTATATATGGCGCAACTGTGCCATACACTGATATGAGGCAGTGACTTCTGCTGCTGCTGCAGACCTGGGATAGTGACACTATAACTTGGTCTAATGATGTGTTAACTTAATTAACATGGAATATGGAGGTTAAAACAGAACCATGTCATGTCATTGATAATTTCAAAGTTGTAAAAAGTTTTATAAGTTAGGAATGTGATATGTTAGGACTTAGTGTACAAATTGAAGGGTGACCAAGTCTTGTGATGTTAGCACTTGTGGTTTCGGAAATAAACATTAAGATATGGAAGGTGATTAATATAAAAACAATGAGTCTTGGGAAGACTTAATTACTTGATTGAATTTCAAGTTCGATTAAGGAGAAATGTTGTATTGATTAATAAGAGTTGAAAATGTGATTTGGATGCTAGAAGTCTAATGTATGTGTTATTGAGTTTTCATATAGAACATGTGGTTTATTTATATGGTTAGACCTTAAACTAAAGGTTATAACGTAACTAAGATGATAAGTGAATCTATGAGGTTAATGTATGTAGCTAATTGATGTGACAATCCTAATGGTATGTGTAGGACATTGGAGTACGTGTGTTGTAATTGTATAGCTTACGCAAGAGGCAAGTACCCTAACTTTTGCTACTTTATTATTCAGCAAGGTTATTTTTCACTGTTATGTTATACATATGCAAAATCTCTATCTCTAATCTCTTGTTTAACGATTTATTGTCATGCAAGTTCTCTAACCCTCATTTATTGTTGAGCAAGTTAGTTAATCTTTGTTTCTTTATTCCAATCGAGATTACCTTGGTTATTCAAAGTCAGTAAATTTATTGTAAGAAGTGTGTTTATTCAGCTACTAATAATTGTTGTTTGATATTCATTCCTCAATATCACTCTAAGCTGTTTAGCGATTCTTTACCAATTCAACTAATTCTTAGTTGATGAATGTTCTAAACTCTAAATTATCCTTGAAGTCTACCCAAACCAAACTTCCTTTGGTTCGTTTATGTACTCACACAACTTTGAAAGCATGTTGTCGATGATAACATTTGTTCAACTTAGAAATTGTTAATACTCTAGCTCTTATTGATTCATCGATATACCTTGTTCATGAAGATATTGTAATCAAACCCTTGAATAATTATTGGTTCCTATCTGATTCAACCAGTACTTGGTTGATGATCGTTCTAAAAATCTAGACTTCCTTTGAAGTTAATTTCCAATCAAACCTCCTTTGGTTTGGAACATGATAATCTAAGCTGAGATGAACAACCCTATATCAGGTGATTATTTTAGAGCTACGCAATAGCGTTAAAATGTTTGCGCAATACATAGTACAAAGGGCTGATCACCTGGAGTACGGAATGATGGTCCATATACTTGTTTAGACTGTTAAAGGTTACAGTAAAAACACATGTGAACCTAGGACATAGATGATGATTATAGTCTTTTAGACTGTTAAAGGTTAAAATAGAAATACTTGAAAACCTAGAATAGAGTTTGTGGTCTTGTGACCCTCAGTGTATTCTTTGATGTTGTTATCTATTGTTAACTTAAACGTTCATTATTCCTTTGAACTCATAGCTGTTGAATTAAAGTTTATTGTTCCGGTAAGAACACTTTACCATTGAAAGCTCAGTTAATTGTCATTCATAAAACGTTATTGTATACTATCCTTCTTGTGGGCAATTGTTTGCTCACTCTTGCACAAAACAATGCAGATGAAGTTAAGAAGTTTGAAGAGCTTTCTACAAGTAAGGGCAAAGACTAAGTGCTTTGTTAGATGAAAATGTTTAATTTATATTTTATTTATGAAGCTTATGTAATAGATTTATTTATGAACATGTTTTAATTTTCCGTTGATTGTAATAAAGGTTAGATGACATGAGATTTATTTGAGATTATGTAACCCTTTAATGGGAGATTTATTGTTTAAATTTTTGAGTTTAATTATATCCTTGGTTTATGGGTAGTTAGTTATGATTTAATTAGACAATGAACACCAAATTTGTGGGATTGAAGTGCTCGAATTTGGGGGTGTCACAAGTTGGTATCAAAGCTTTAGGTTATGAACCTTAGGTGGGGAAACCTTAGGCTATAACCTTCTAGGAAATCGAAAACATAGAGGTGATAAACTCTTATTGAGTTCTAAGGAATGGATTAAAGAAATTCATTGAAGATAAATGATAGAAGACTTTATGTGTTTATGTGTTAATGACTTTTGTGCTCGCAAGTACTTAGGAGTAGCATTTATTATACACATTAAGTTGTGGGGTTGTTAAAACTTTGTTATCAGAATGACTGATGAAGGATGATAGGGATTAGGATCCCTGAGAAGTTCATACAGTCTGAGTATGATTTGTATTGGGAAAGCCATACCCGTTGTTTTCTAATGTAGCACGTGGGTATGAGCTTGAGTTTGAACGCGAGGATAAATTTGAAGTGAACAAGGTGAAGGATGAGTACGAGAAGGGGGAATTCCTCAATTGAAGTGTATGGTCATAACATTGATTTATAAAAGAAGGTCGAGAAATTAGAAGGTCAAGTCGTAAAGCACCAAGCCACATTAGCACAAGAAGATGTCGCGAGTCAAGACCTTGCTGTACAATATGCAGATGTAGAGTATATATTAGCTCAGTCGGAATATTAAAGAAGATAGTTATTAGCTAGGAATGAAATTGCGCAGGAATCACTGGGGAAAGGAGTCAACAAAGCGGGTGAAAGCTGAGGACACGTGGATGAAGGTTTCTAAATGCATAGATCGTGTTGAAGACAAGTCAAAGAGTGCCAAGCGAATAATGAAACATAGAATTTAATTTTCCAATCTCTTGACGATTCGTATCGTTGAGCAAGAGCGCAATGCTGTTGTACAACGTGGAACGTTCTTGTAGATAGCAAGAAAAACATTAAGATTATATATAATCACGATGAAAATTAATAGGATGTAAATCCTGACTTTAGAAATATATAGTGGGATATGAGGAAGTAATCCTGGAATTTAATTATTACATGATAAATAATATAAATAGCAGTGAGGCTATTTTGTGATGTATTGTGTAATAAATGAATAAAGGCATCATTGTTTATTAAGATATATTATGTGTTATCTATAAGTGGTTGAGATAAGTTTGAAAATTTTAATGCGTGAATGAACGATGATCTAATGGTGCGAGTTTTTAAATGATAAGATCTTGCTTTAGAAGAAGATAGCAAAGTCAAGCAGAGCTCCGAGGAATATACATACAATAGGGAAGCTAACACAAACTCAGTGCCACAATTGGTGAATTTTCTGGTGGGAGCACTGGCAAATCAACTGAATTTTTGGCTATACAATCAAATCTCGATGTTCCAACCAAATTCATTTACAACAGGGTTGGAGAGAACGATTGACGTAGACGGGGAAGGTAATACGCTGACATACAATCAAGGGCAGATGGGAAAGAAGAGTGAAGATGATAAGGTGGGAGATAGTCATATCGGTAACGCTCGGAAAAGAAAGTGGGACAATAATATTAACGCTAAAAATCAGCAAAGGAAGGAAAGGAAAAAGGTGGTGTGTAGCAATTGCGGAAAGAAACATGTAGGTGTTTGTTTGAAGGGAAAAATGGTGTGCTTTAATTATGGTTTGAAGGGCCACATTGCATCAAAATGTTCAAGATCGAGGAAGGGAGCCTGCTTCACGTGTGGATCAAAGGAGCACTTAGCTCGAGGGTGCCCAAAGAAAGCGATAGGGAAAGCAAGTGGAAGCAAAGGGGGGCAGTGGCAAACTAGTTATTGTAGAATCAGTTCCGCCGAGTCGACCAAACGAACAATCATCCAAAATGACGATGCAGGGCGCAATGCAAGGTATGGTTCCGACCAGTTATTTATATGACTGCATATTATTTAATTTAAATGCCACTTTTAATTTATGTCTGAGGAATTTGTTTAGAAACTAGATTCGTTTCAGAAAGAGTTAGACTATTCCCTAAATATAGAAAGTGTGAACAATGATTTCTTTTAAATTGGTGTGTAGAAATTTCGTGTTATATTCAAGGCCGCGTGATGTCAATGGATTTATTTTCGATTTGATTTATGAGACTCTGAAGAAGTCAAAGGTAGTATTTTGTTCTTTTAGTTAGACTACATGAGACGGTGCATTTAGTTGAGAAGTTATCTATCGATGCTTTAAAACAAGAAGTTATTAAGAAAATATCGTGAGAGATACGCGATGTTCAAGATAGTCACTTCGTTAGCTAACTTAATGAGAAAATCGGTGGAATTTATGTGGGTAGGAAATTATAGGGTGAATTTTCACGAATTGTGGAAGAATTTAGTATGGCACCTGTGTTGTCTCTACCAGATAATACATGAAACTTTGTGTTGTATAGAGACGCATCGTATAATATACTAGGCTGTGTGTTTAGGCAGAACAACAAGGTCATTTTATATGCATCGCGTAAGTTAAAATTTTATATGAAAGGGCATCTGACTCACGATCCAGAGTTAGAGGTAGTAGTTATTTTATTAACTGTGCAAGATGGGTTCATAATAGAAATGACAAATTTATGGTAGGAGGTGAGATATATGAAAAGTCAGAGGAGAAGCTATTCAGATGGAAACCGTACAACTTTGTTGGATAGAGTAAAGGAAGGGTAGCTCCAAGATGAAGGTGTCAAATTCATAATCAATACTGAAGGATAGTTAAAAGGAAGAAACTAGGTTTCGCTAATATCAGGAATTGAAAATAAAGTTTTGCATAAACGTATATGTTGAATCAACTAGGGAGCACGAAATTATATATTGCCTTCGATAATACTATTTGTGGCAAGATATAGTGATAGAGTTTGTGGTATGTCAAAGTTAGCATATTACCTATCGATCAGTGTGCAAAGTTATATGTTAAAGAAGTTTTTTTTTTCAAGGCAAAGTGTTTCAGTGTCAATTGTGTCGAACCGAGATTCACGATTTACATCGAGTTTTTAGAAAGGTTTGCATGAGCGCGTGGAACGCAATTAGAAATAAGTATGTTATATCGTCTGCTTATCGATTGCCAAACTAAAAAGGAAATCAAGACATCGGAAGGCGTGCTACGAGCACGAGAAGTTTTCGATAATGTCATACGAGGAATCCGCATTGATCAAGTTATGGGCAAGTTAAGAATAAGTTAAGAGTAAGGTAATGCTAGGTGGGATTTCAATTGAGGACTCATATGATAACTATGTTGTACATACTTTTGTATGGGCAGAGGTTTTGTGCATATACTTGGTTTATCACATTGATAATCATTGGAATATCGGTATCGCGCTATCCATGTATATGTGGTGGAAAGGTGATTAGGATTAGGTTCGGTTCTTAAAACTAAAGCATATGGTAAGTTCGTGACTCATAATCATATGGTATATTTTGAACCCCTCAGCGAATGGGCGCCTATGGTCTGACTAGGATAAGTTCCTAAACTCATATGATTATGACAAGTTCTTGAATTTTCAAAGTGTGGTAAGTTTGATGAACTATATTGGGTATAAATCGGTTATAGTATAGGAAGCATTGATGAAGTTGAAAAGATGGTTTTGAGGTAGCTTTACCTCAACAGTTAGAGCGCATTCACAATGTTTTTCATGCTTCGGTGATATAATTGAACAAGCTCGACTGCAATCATATGATCAAGTACGAACCATTATGGTTGTCCTACTAGGAAATTTCTATCCAGATAGTTGACAGAAAAGAACAAATGATCAGGGACCTTCTGTGAAGGTGATATAGAGGAACCACAATGTCAAAGTGACTATGTGGGAACTCGAAGCTGAAATGATGAAGAATTACCCTAAGTTATTTGTTTAGTTTTGTCTTCGATTCTGGGGACAGAATCTTTGTAAGGAAGGAAGAATGTGATGATTTGATTATTTGAGTTGTGATTCTGGGGACAGAATCCTTGTAAGGAGGGAAGGATGTAACAATCCAAGATTTTATTTGTAATTTAAAATATTTATTAAATTAAATAAATATTTTATTGATGAAGTTGTTTTGTAATCTAAAATATTTTTTAAATTGAATAAGTATTCTATTTATGTGGTGGTTATTAGTGGAGATGTGTGAATTAAATTTATTAGATAATATTCTAAATTAAATTAATTTATAATTTAGAGAATTGTAGCATAGCATGAGATGTTATATTGTTATTTTGACATGTTATATTGTTGTTTTGATTTAATAATTTAAGATGGTATTAAATTAAATTATTAAATAAAATTATAATCTTGTAATATTTGTTTAAGTGGAGTATTTATTTAAAATATAGTATATACAATTAATTTATTTGATTAATATGGATATGGAAGTTAAATAAATAATATGTGATTATAAACTATAAACTAAATTGTTTATTAAAATAAATTAAAAGAGTTTAATTTAGTTAACCCAAAAAGGCTTAAAATATAAAGTCATTATTTTAAAGACTTTTTGCCAAACAAAGCCTTATGGCTTTTGGATATTCTCTTTTAATTATGAATTTTACTATAACAAATAAAATAAATAAATAAAAAAATAATAAATAATATATATTATAACTGATAACTTATTATTCTAATTATTATAGCATCGGTTTCAGACGTTTGGGTGTGTGCGTTGGGTTAAGTTTTATTATGCGTAAAAATTATTTGGCCCAAGTCTACTGAGGAAGAAGGGAGAAAAATTTACGGAATAGAGAGTTGAGAGGTAGATTTTGGAGAAGTTCAAAGAAAGTCGTGGTGTTCTAGCAAGAATTACCAAGAACAATGAAGGTATTTTCATAACTTTGATTATATATATATATATATATATATATATATATATATATATATATATATGTGTGTGTGTGTGTGTGTGTGTGTATATGAATTTTACGACATATAACTTCAAGTTTTGTGAATTCATTTTTTTTTGGAATTGTTGATATACAATTGATTACTTTTTATTGTATATGTTGTGATGATTAAAACTAGTGTTTAGATAAAAAATTTTATGCTAATTACGTTTAAAAGAAAGAAGTAATTACAATATATGTATTTTACATATGGCTTGTGAAAAGTACCAATTTTAGGTTCCAATTTGTACGTTAATCTGTGAATTGAGGCTTGATTATGCTAGTTCGTTAAGAAACGAAGAAAGCGTAGTTTGAACGAAGTGATTTGGTGAAGAATTGAAATCACATTGATGATTTTTGTAAAGGATGTCAAAAAATGGTGTTTTTGTTTGAAAACATGGAATTTGAGAAATTAAACTAGTTAAGTTGTTGTTAAATTGTTCTATATTGATATATATGTGAGGAAACATGTTTGTAATAGTTTTATATCATTTGTTTGTGTTAATTTCACTTTTTTGGTGGGTGAAATTAAGTGTTAGTTAGGTTAAAGTTTGCTCTCATCATTGTTTTACGCTTTTTCATCTTGCCGCCTTGCTACTTGTCGAAACTAAGCAAGAATTGCTGCTAATTAATTAATCTGAGGTAGTGACTTACGTTCGTCACGGTGACTGCTGCTTGCTGCGGAATAAGAATACTATAACTTGGTCTAATGATGTGTTAACTTAATTAACATGGAATATGGAGGTTAAAATAGAACCATGTCATGTCATTGATAATTTCAAAGTTGTAAAAAGTTTTATAAGTTAGGAATGTGATATGTTAGGACTTAGTGTACAAATTGAAGGGTGACTAAGTCTTGTGATGTTAGCACTTGTGGTTTCGGAAATGAACATTAAGATATGGAAGGTGATTAATATAAAACTAATGAGTCTTGAGAAGACTTAATCAATTGATTGAATTTCAAGTTCGATTAAGGAGAAATATAGTATTGATTAATAAGAGTTGAAAATGTGATTTGGATGCTAGAAGTCTAATGTATGTGTTACTGAGTTTTCAAATTCGGCTTATGTGGTTTATTTATATGGTTAGACCTTAAACTAAAGGTTATAACGTAACTAAGATGATAAGTGAATCTATGAGGTTAATGTATGTAGCTAATTGATGTGATAATCCTAATGGTATGTGTAGGACATTGGAGTACGTGAGTTGTAACTGTATAGCTTACGCAAGAGGAAAGTTCCCTAATTTTTGCTACTTTATTATTCAGCAAGGTTACTTTTCACTGTTATGTTATACATATGTAAATTCTCTATCTCTAATCTCTTGTTTAACTATTTATTGTCATGCAAGTTCTCTAACCCTCATTTATTGTTGAGGAAGTTAGTTAATCTTTGTTTCTTTATTCCAATCGAGATTACCTTGGTTATTCAAAGTCTGTAAATTTATTGTAAGAAGTGTGTTTATTCAGATACTAATAACTGTTGTTTGATATTCATTCCTAAATATCATTGTACTATCTTACATTATTGTACCGAACTCTAAGTTGTTTAGCGATTCTTTACCAGTTCAACTAATCCTTAGTTGATGAATGTTCTAAACTCTAAATTACCCTTGAAGTCTACCCAAACCAAACTTCCTTTGGTTTGTTTATGTACTCACATAACTTTGAAAGCATGTTGTCGATGATAACATTTGTTCAACTTAGAAATTGTTAATACTCTAACTCTTATTGATTCATCGATATACATTGTTCATGAAGATATTGTAATCAAACTCTTGAATAATTATTGGTTCCTATCTGATTCAACTAGTACTTGGTTGATGATCGTTCTAAAAATCTAGATTTCCTTTGAAGTTAATTCCCAACCAAACCTCCTTTGGTTCGGAACATGATAATCTAAGCTGAGATGAACAACCCTATATCGGGGATTATTTTAGAGCTACTGTGATAGCGTTAAAATGTTTCTTGTGATACATAGTACAAAGGTGATCACACGAGTACTTGAATGATGGTCCATATAGTCGTTTAGGCTGTTAAATGTTCTGATAAAAACACATGTGAACCTAGGACATGGATGATGATTATAGTCTTTTAGACTGTTAAAGGTTAAAGTAGAAATACTTGAAAACCTAGAATAGAGTTCGTGGTCTTGTTGACCTCAGTGTATTCTTTGATGTTGTTATCTATTGTTTAACTTAAATGTTCATTATTCCTTTGAACTCATAGCTGTTGAATTAAAGTTTATTGTTCCAGTAAGAACACTTTACCATTGAAAACTCAGTTAATTGTCATTCATAAAACGTTAGTATACTATCCTTCTTGTGGGCAATTGTTTGCTCACTCTTGCAGAAAACAATGCAGATGAAGTTAAGAAGTTTGAAGAGCCTTCTACAAGTAAGGGCAAGGGCAAAGTGCTTGATTAGATGAAACTGTTTAATTTATATTTTATTTGTGAAGCTTATGTAATAGATTTATTTATGAACATGTTTTAATTTTTCGTTGATGATTGTAATAAAGGTTAGATGACCTGGGATTTATTTTAGATTATGTAACCCTTTAATGAGAGATTTATTGTTTAAATTTTTGAGTTTAATTATATCCTTGGTTTAAGGGTAGGTAGTTATGATTTAATTGGACAGTGAATACCAAATTTGTGGGATTGAAGTGCTCAAATTTGGGGGTGTCACATAAGCTTTTGATCCTTGACTGTCAAATAAGTTGACACGAAACTTGAAATCTGTAGATTGGCAGATAGATATTTTGAATCTGTTTGTTCTTTCCTTTCTTTCGGTCTTGAGATCTAAATGAAATTCTTTAATTTAACAGGGATTTTCATCCACTTAAACACACGATTGTTGAAGGTCTTGTAAAATCTGGATCGAAAGAAGCAAGGTCTTTGGCAGAAGATATTGATGTGAGGTGGATCAGAACCAACTATGTTGCATACAAGGAAACGGGAACTTAGCTCTATAAATGCAGTATTATTCTCTCAGATTAGCTCTTCTACATACATATAACCTGAACTATTGTCTTATAATGATGATGGTAAAAGTTATTAGTTTAGTAGTTTGATATAATAATGATAATCGTATTTTAGGCGATGAATTATTCAACTATTATATTGTAATGTTGTAATGTGAATGATTTTCAATCATGTACACTATTTTTTTTTATGTTTTATTTTATATTGTATTTGTGTTTGTTAGATAAATGTACATAATTAATTTTTTTTAAAAAGTCTATAACGACAGTCATCGACTGTAACTAGTGTTTTATAAAACACAAACAGAGGCCTATAGCGACGGTCATGACCGTAGCAATAACTTTCAACGACCGTTGGTAAAGAGCATATGTACGATTTTGTCATGACCTATAGCGACGGTCGGTGACCGTCGCTATAGGTTAAACGACCGTCGCTAAAAGCTTTAACGACCGTTGGTAAAGAGCATATGCACGATTTTGTCAGGACCTATAGGGACGGTCGCCGACCGTCGCTATAGGTCAAAAGACCGTCGCTAAAAGCTTTAACGACGGCTTCTATGGCGACGATTTATCGATGATCGCTAAAAAGTTTTAGCGACGGTTTTTTATAATATATGACGATTTACGACGGTCGTCGTTATAAGCTGATTTTCTAGTAGTACAAGTTTTCTTTCTCTCTATATTATCGAACGTATTTTTGTGAGTATTTAGATACTTTGAGAGTTGCTATTCAGTGCAAGTTTTCTTCGGCTTTACATCCGATATTCCGAATAGAAGTACTATTATTTTGAAGTAAGGGATGTTATTTTCTTCTTAAATGATATTATTTTCTTCAATATCATTATGCCAAAATATTGGTTTGAACTTTTTATCAAATTTGGAACTTTTTGTGTCGGGTTATTTATTCACGATATCGACCTTTATTCAATCAAAAAATGAAAATTTTTCTTTTTGTCCAAGATGTCTATTATGGTTACTATCTTTGATTGTATCCTTGTTTTGATCTTTATTTTTGAATTCTACTTCACAATTGGTTATTATGGAGTATTATTGAATTTGGATAAACCAAATACTGAATCCCTAATATTTGTCCTTCCGCCTCACCTGGATTCGTTCTCTAAAATGTTTTTCATCATCCTCGGTCCTTAATAGGTGATACTTGATGAATATCTTTTGTGCAGTAGTGAAAAGATGTAAGATTACGATGAATATCTTTGGCGTAGTAGTAAAAAGATGAGCAGTGTTGAGATGAACATGACCAACCGGGTGATACTGAATGAATATTTTTGGCCGTAGTAGTGCAAAGATGAATATTTGATGCAAGATGTATATTGATTGATGTTCATAGGATAAAATATTGATGATGGACTTTTAAATTCATAGATGATAGTAGATTTCATTCTCTACTTAACTCTTCTAATGAATTGTTGTTTCCGCTGCAGTTGTTGATCTAAAACTTGTTGTCTATTATATTCTATTAGATTTTTCCCTGTTGAAAACTAAGGATAATTTGTTGTATATTATCTTAGTCATAATATTTTTTACTGGGCTAGTTGAGCTCACCCTTTTCCTTTTTGTTCCATTTTTTTTGAGGAAGCGAGAACATAGTGGGAAGTAGTCGGGGTGTGGAATGATGGTTCTAGACAGTTGTTTAGCAGTCCTCACTATTTTATAAAATAGTGTGTTAATAATTGTAATGAGGACTTTATTTGAGTGTGGATATTATCTAGAACACAATATTTGTATTTAAACTCACAGTATGTGTTGTCGTATTTTGCACGACAATTGTAATAATAAAGTTGTAGTTGTTTTCTGTACCATGTATTTGGCGACTCACAATGGGTGATGTATACCTATTTTGGGGGCGTCACAGTTGGTATCAGAGCTTAGGGATATGGTCTCTGGCGGAGATCGGGGAATAGAACTAGGAGGGGAGAGCCGAGTAAATCCTTCGCTAGTGTGTCCTACCTAAGTTTATTTGTTGGTCGGTCATAATATATGGATATTATGTGATATGTTAATTTGTTTAATTAACCCCTGTTTTATGGCAGTTTTTAAGAATGACAGCTGTGAACGTTAATAATGGAGTGTATGAGACCGTGAAACAACCTTCAATCACTAACCAGGAGAACGTGCAACAGGAAGACAATATTCCTCCTGTAAACAACACTAACGAGCAAACGATGAATGATGGGATGTTTAGAAACTTTTTGCAGTTCATGCAAAATCAGACGAGGGAGACTTGTGTACAAAATACGGGTGGAAATGATAGCAACGCGAGGTTTGTCACAGCCAAGCAGTTCAAGGAGTTGGGACTACCAGAATTCTTTGGAAAGCCGGATCCGATCAAGGCGGAAACGTGGGTTAAGCCGGATCGATGTCTTAGGATGCACGGAGGAACATAAGGTTCCATTTACCACCTTTATGTTCCGTGGTGAGGAAGATTACTGGTGGGAATCTGTGAAGCATACCCAGCCAGTCGTACTCAACATGTCTTGGGAAAGATTTCAGAAACTGTTCAATTACAAGTATTTTCCTGAAGTCATATGAAGGAGGTAGAGTTTATTAGACTGGAACAGAACAACATGACGGTGTCTCGATGACGAGGCGGAAGTTCATGGAGTTATCGAGTTTTCACCTCATTTGGTAGAGAATGAGGAACGTATAATGCAGATGTTTCTGAGAGGTCTAAAACCCGAGATTCGTCAATACCATATCTCTCACAAATTTTCTCTGTATTCAGATGTTGTCAACATGGCTCAATTATTAGAGCGAGATAGTGAGTATGTTCAACCGAGGGACCACAACCGAGGTCATCTCAGGTGGCAAAGAATCATCGGAGCGATGATAACCAGCGAGGAGGGAAAAATATGGACAAAAGCGGTAACCACTCGGGTGGTAATCGTGGCCATGATAATAGGAGAGGTGAGTAAAGTGAAAATTTCTGAAAGAGGAGATTCAACAATGACGGAAGACATCAAAGACCAAAGACCAAAGACCAACAACAAATTCTAGGGAGGAGAACGACCGCCAGCTTAGATGCTTCAGATCGGAGAGGAGGGACATATAAGTCCAAACTGCTCACAAACCTTCCAAAGTGTGTTTCAATTGTGGAAAAGATGGTCATATAAATTGGATTTTGTCCGTAGAGAAAGTCAAGTCCAACTAGGATTACAACACTAAAGGCGACTCTCATCGACAAAACAAAGCTCGATGGGTTCAAGGAGGCGTTTGTCGTGACTGGCCAAAACGCGAGAAACCCAAACGAGGTGATCACGGGTAAGCTAATCTAGAACTCTTGCGAAGTTTATACCTTACTAGATACCAGTTCTACCCATTCTTTTATCTCTGCTGCTTGTGCTCAACGTTTAAACTTGACTCCGGAGAAATTAGACTTTGATTTATCAGTGGAGACTCCGTTAGGAGAAACTTTTGTTACATCCACTATTTATAAATCTTGCTTAATCCAAGTTGGCACCATCACATTACCTGTGGATCTTATCTCTTTAAAGATACTTGCTTTTGATGTGATTTTAGGGATTGATTGGTTAACTACTCATCATGCCAAAATTAATTTTTTTTGTAAGGTTGTTAGTTTTCATATTCCTAACCAACCTGTTATACGAATTCAAGCAACTAAACCACTAAAATCACCACCATCATATCGCCTCCTTAAAAGCTATTCATTTATTGAAAAACGAATGTCAAGCTTTCTTAGCCCATGTTATAGACTTGAACAAAAATACGTCAGATTTAAATAATATTTCTGTTGTTAGTGAATTTCCTGACGTATTTCCTGAAGAACTTCATGGTCTACCCCCAGAACATGAAGTTGAATTCTTTATTGATCTTGAACCGGGTATAAAGCCCATTTCTAAAACCCAATATCGAATGGCTCTATTGAACTTCGTGGAGTTAAAAGTCCAACTACGTAAATTGTTGAACATCGCTTTCATTCGTCCCAGTACATCTCCTTGGGGTGCTCTATTTTATTTGTAAAGAAGAAAGACGGGAGTATGCGACTTTGTATTGACTACCGAGAATTGAACCATGTCACCATCAAGAATAGGTATCCGCTACCTCGCATTGATGACCTGTTTGACCAGTTACTTGGAGCACAATTCTTTTCAAAGATCGATCTTCGTTCTGGATATCATCAGCTAAAGATTAAAACTGAGGATATTCCAAAGACTGCCTTCAGAACTTGGTATGGGCATTATGAATTCTTAGTCATGTCTTTTGGATTGACTAATGCTCCTGCTGCTTTTATGGATATGATGAACTGTGTATTCAAGGAATATTTGGATTAGTTCGTTGTGGTCTTTATTGATGACATCCTCATCTATTCCAAAAGCTGTGAAGATCATGAGCACCATTTGAAGCTGATACTTCAAAGACTTCGTGACAACAAGCTATATGCCAAGCTGAAGAAATGCGAGTTCTGGCTTAAGGAAGTAGCATTCCTTGGGCACGTGGTGTCAAAACATGGAGTATCTGTTGACCCGACGAAGATTGAAGCAATACAAAGTTGGGAGAAACCGAAGTCGGTGACCAAAGTGCGTATCTTTTTGGCTTAGCTGGTTATTATCGGAGATTCGTGGAAGAATTTTCTCGAATCGCTACTCCGTTAACTCAGCTGACTCGGAAAGATACAAAATTCGTATGGAGCGAGGAATGCGAGAAGAGTTTCCAAGAGCTTAAGAGGAGACTCATTTCGGCACCTGTTCTAACAATACCATCTGGTTCGGATGGATTTGTTATCTACAACGATGCTTCAGGAAAACGGGTAGGATGTGTTCTCATGCAACATGGGAAAGTCATAGCCTATGCCTCGTGACAACTCAAAGAATATGAGAGGAATTATCCTACTCATGATTTGGAATTGGCAGCAGTCATTTTTGCGTTGAAAATCTGGAGACATTACCTGTATGGGGAGAAAGTGAAGATCTATACGGATCATAAAAGTCTCAAATATTTCTTCACCCAAAAGGAACTCAACATGCGGCAACGACGTTGGCTCGAGCTGTTGAAAGATTACGACCATAGCATTCTATATCATCTTGGAAAAGCAAACGTTGTAGCTGATGCATTGAGTAGAAGATTGTATGCGGGTACGAGTGCGATGTTGTTAACACAAAGACCCATTTTGTACGACTTACAAAGGATGGAGATAGAGTTAAAGGCTCCAAGTACCCACGTGATGATATCAAACATACGAGTAGAACTGACTTTAATCGATAAAGTTAAAGCTGTTTAAGCTACTAAACTGGGGCTGATGCGTATGAAGAAGAAAGTGCAAGAAGGTGCTATTCCGGAAGCAAGAATCGATGAATAAGGAATACTTAAGAGTCAACTCCAGACTTTGTGTTCCTAACAACTCTGACTTGAAGCATAGAATCATGATGGAGGCACACAACACACCGTTTGCAATCCATCCTGGGGGTACCAAAATGTATCATGATCTTCGACACACATTTTGGTGGAACAATATGAAGAGAGAGATCGCGGAGTTTATCTCGAGGTGTTTAACTTGTCAACGAGTAAAGGTGGAGCATCAAGTGCCAAAAGGTCCATTGCAACCACTTAAGATTCCGGAATGGAAGTGGGAACACATTACTATGGATTTCGTTACGGATCTTCGCAAAGTTTCTCAAGGCATAGCTGCGATTTGGGTTATTGTTGATAGATTTACCAAGTCTGCTCATTTCTTGCTGATACGTGAGACTTATTCCCTTGAACGCCTTGCTCGTATGTATGTAAATGAGATTATGAGATTGCATGGCATGCCAGTATAAATAGTTTCGGATCGTGACCCAAGATTCACTTCACGATTTTGGGTTAGCTTACAGAAACTATGGGCACAGATTTACGATTCGATTCAAAGATACCATCCTCAAAGCGGACGAGCAATCAAAAGGAATATATTCAAACTCTTGAAGATCTATTAAGACTCAGTCCTAGATTTTAAAGGAGTTTAGATAAGTACTTACCATCGGTGGAATTCTCCTACAACAACAGCTTATCAAGCAAGTATAGGTATGGCTCCATTCAAGCGTTGTATGGATTTAAAGTTTTGTTCTCCAAAGATATCTTTGGGACGAGGTGGGTGAAGCAACTTTGTTGGGATCGGAATTGATACGTATGACTACGTAAAAGATCCAAATGATTCGATAACGATATTCAAACCTCACAAGATCGACAAAAGAGTTATGCTGATCTTCATCGAAAGGACGTGGAATTTAATATTAGAGATCATGTACTATTACGTATTGCTCCATGGAAGGGAGTTACAAGATTTGGGAAGAGAGGAAAGCTCAATCCACGATTTGTTGGTCCATTTGAGATTCTTGACCGAATAGGAAATATGGCCTATAGACTCGCATTACCTCCAAGCGTGTCTCGTGTTCATAATGTTTTTCATATATCTATGCTTTGTAAATATGTGAAAGACCCAAACCACATTATTAGGTTAGAACCCGATTTAGATAGTCAAGATTTAACGCACGAGGAGGTACACCACAAGATATTGGATAGGAAACAAAGATGTCCTACGAACAAAGGTTATACCACAAGTCAAGGTTTTGTGGAGGAACCATGCTATTGAAGAAATGACCTGGGAGTTGGAATCAGAAATGAAAGCGAGGTACCCTCACCTTTTTGAAATACCAGGCACGTACGTCAATTTCGAGGACGAAATTTCACAAGGAGGGGAGGTTGTAAGACCCCAACTTATTATAAATAAAATTGAATTTCCTATATTCATTATCTTGAAATAATAAGGAGTTAATTTGATATAATGCTTTGGTTATGGGTGAAATGTGCAAATTTTGCAAAATAAGCAAGTGGTTATAAAATAATCATTTTGTCGGGGAATATTCTTTTTGTCGGGGAATATTCGTACGACGGCGTAGTCATTTGTGGGCCCCATAACGAATAACTAACGGATGAAGGAAATGACAAATTTGAGTCTTTATAAATAACGGCGTAATCGTTACCGTTAACATTGTTGGATTACCTGGTGGTTAAAATACAGTAATACACGTGGTTGCACAATAGCACACGGTATTGCACAGTATTGTTGAATTATTGATTCTTACGTAAGAAGGCACTATTCAATAATTGTTACAGTAATTACTATTCAATATTTTATTTTATTGATTCAATAATTCTTTGAGTTGATATTTTATATTATTGTTGTTTCAATAATCGTCAACGCATGAATATTTTCCATTATCGATCAATAATTCATATTATTTGAATAATATTATTAGATAGCATTATTATCGATGTCTAGAAAGTTCACATCGAGGAGAGGTTTGGTCACCTAATCAAGTGCGTGAAGAGAAATCCTTATCGAAAAGCCCCCTCTTTCCTGGAAACTGCCTGGTTGTCATTATTGTGATTCTGTAATATTATTGTGAATAATTAATTATTAATTTATATGATAAGAAAATATTTATTTGATGTGGATATAAATTATGGATTTATTTATTGTGGTTATAAATGAAGGAATTAATGCTGAGGTGTTTTATCAGTATTTTGTTGGAATGGAGGTATTAAAAATCATCCGTTTGTGAATTTCAGATATTTTTTGTTTGGAATTTGGAAAAATTTAAAGCTACAAAGTTGTAGAGAATTCGATTTCGTGTGGAATGAACATAAAATTCGTATTTTTCTGATAAACGGGTTATTTTCTGTGAATTACTGAAGTTTCGGGAAAATAAAATAATTTTTATTAAAATTGGGTGGGACCCACTTTTGTTTTTAACACGTGGGCTGCAATAATTGGTTTTTAGATTTGGCATACTGGTCTTGGATGGCTGGCATACGTAGAAAAAAAAAGAATAATAATATTTTATTATTTTAGTCTCCTATGGCGTTCTAGCATTTTTCTATAAATAGGCGCTTAGGTTAGAATTGAAAATCACACCAGAAATAAGTTTTCTTTCTCTCTATATTATCGAGCGTATTTTTGTGAGTATTTAGATACTTTGAGAGTTGCTATTCAGTGCAAGTTTCCTTCGATTTTACATCCGATATTTCGAACAGAAGTACTATTATTTTGAAGTAAGGGATGTTATTTTTTTTAAATGATATTATTTTCTTCAATATCATTATGCCAAAATATTGGTTTGAATTTTTTATCAAATTTAGAACTTTTTGTGTCGGGATTACTATTCACGTATACGACACTATTCACGAATACGACACAATTCATCAAAAAATAAAAATTTTTCTTTTTGTCCAAGATGTCTATTATGGTTACTGTCTTTGATTGTATCTATGTTTTGATCTTTATTTTTGAATTCTACTTCACAATTGGTTATTATGGAGTATTAATGAATTTGGATAAATCGAAATACGAATCCCTAATATTTGTCCCTCTATCTCACTAGATTCGTTCTCTAAAATGTTTTTCATCATCCTTAATCCTTAATAGGTGATACTTGATGAATATCTTTGGCCTGTAGTGCAAAGATGTATGATTACCTGATGAATATCTTTGGCCCATAGTGCAAAGATGAACAGGTGTTGAGATGAACATAACCAACTGAAGATACAAATGAATATTTTTGGCCCGTAATGCAACGATGAATATTTGATGCAAGATGTATATTGATTGATGTTATAAGGACAAAATATTGATGATGGACTTTTAAATTCATAGATGATAGTAGATTTCATTCTCTACTTAACTCTTCTAATGAATTGTTGTTTCCGCTGCAGTTGTTGATCTAAAACTTGTTGTCTATTATATTCTATCAGATTTTTTCCTGTTGAAGACTAAGGATAATTTGTTGTATATTATCTTAGTCATAATATTTTTTACTGGGCTAGTTGAGCTCACCTTTTTCCTTTTTGTTCCATTTTTTTTTCTGAGGAAGCGAGAACATAGCGGGAAGTAGTCGGGGTGTGGAATGATGGTTCTAGACAGTTGTATAGTAGTCCTCACTATTTTATAAAATACTGTGTCAATAATTGTAATGAGGACTTTATTTGAGTTTGGATATTGTCTAGAAGACAATATTTGTATTTAAACTCACAGTATGTGTTGTCGTATTTTGCACAACAATTGTAATAATAAAGTTGTAGTTATTTTCTGTACCATGTATTTGGCGACTCAGAATGGGTGATGTATACCTATTTTGGGGGCGTCACAAGATATCTCTACTTTGACAGGTTCATCCATTTGATCTGTAGTGGGTTGAGGTTCTTGAATTTCTTCAAGATCTAATTTCCTCCCACTAGCACCTTTAAGGATAAATTTTTTTTCTAAGAAGGCGACATGTTTGGAAACAAACACCTTTTGTTCAGTAGGATTGTATAAAATATCTTAAACTCTCTTTAGGATATCCCACAAACGTGCACTTATCAAATCTTGTTCCAAACTTATCATTCTGAAACCTTTTCACATAAGTTAGACATCCCCAAATCTTAACATGCTTAAGACTAGGCTTCCTCCACATCTCATATGGAGTCTTATGGACGGATTTCGAGAGAACCTTATTTAGTGGATATGTAACCACTTCTAGGGCATATCCGCATAATGACACCGGATGATCGGTAAAACTTATCATGGAACGAACCATGTCCAACAAAGTTCGATTTCTCTTTTCAGATACACCATTCAACTGTGGTGTTCCTAGTGGAGTCCATTGTGAGATTATACCATTTTCTTTGAGATAATTGAGAAACTCACTGCTTAAGTATTCACCTCCTTGATCTACTCGAAGAATCTTAATACTCTTGCCAGTTTGCTTCTCTACTTCACTTTTGAACTCTTTGAACTTTTTAATTGATTCGGATTTGTATTTCATTAAATACACATATCCAAATCTTGAGTGATCATCAGTGAATGTAATAAAATAAGAATACACTCCTCGTGCATTCGTTGTCATAAGTCCACATACATCTGTGTGAACCAATGCTAACAACTTTGTAAATCTCTCTCTTTTTCCACTAAAAGGAGATTTAGTCATTTGGCCCATGAGACAAGATTCACAAGTTGGATATGATTCATAATCTGATAGCTCTAAGAGCCCATCTTTATGCAACTTGAAAAATCTTGTTTCATTAATATGACCAAGTCTATAGTGCTCGATAAAGGTATAATTAACATAATATCTTTTCCTTTTCTTAGTTTGTTCAATTTGAAGTATATTTTCTGCAAGTTAAGTATGTAAATTCCATTTCGCAAAATACCAACACTATATAAAACATTATTATTATAATGTCAAAACCATTCATATCCAATACAGAAATTGAAAAAAAGTTTCTAATAAGTGATGGAACAAAATAACAATTATTTAATCTAATGAACTTGCTCGTAGGCCTAAACAATAAGTCCCTACAGCTAATGCAGCAACCTTTGCTCCATTTCTCACTCGTAGGATGACCTCATCCTTGCTCAGCTTTCTACTTCTGACCAGTCTCTGCATATTATTACATATGTGAGAACCACAACCGGTATCCAATACCCAAGTAAAAGATTGACTTTTAGAAAAAATAATTTCAATCATAAACAAACCTTGATTAAGATTCGAAGCTTCTCCAAGCTTCTTCTGCTTTTGCTCTGCAAGATAGTCCTTGCAGTTTCTCTTCTAGTGACCTAGCTTGTTGCAATGGAAGCAAATTCCATTTCTAGCTAGATCAGGTTTCTTTTGATCCTTCACTTTCTCCTTACCCTTAGCCTTCTTGGATTTCTTCTTTTCAGAATATACCTTAGGCCTCTTCCTTTTGTTGGAAGAATCATCTAGTATTAAGACATGGTCCTTCTTGGATGGGAAGTGACTTCAACAGTTTTTAACATGTTAAGTAATTCAGACAATCTGACATCAAACTTATTCATGTGAAAATTCACAACAAATTGTGAGAAGGTGTCCGGGAGTGACTGCAAGACTAAATCTTGACTCAAGTCCCCATCCATGACGAACCCAAGTTGTCCAAGACGTTCAATCAAATTAATCATCTTTAGGACATGAGTCTCAACAGTAGTGCCCTCGGTCATCCGAGATCAGAAGAGCTCCTTAGATATTTCATATCTAGCAGTCCTACTTTGCTCACCATACAGCTCTTGCAGGTACAGTAACATAGTAGGAGCATCCATGGATTCATGCTAACGCTGAAACTCGTTACTCATGGATGCGAGCATGATGCATTGAGCCACAAATGCATCATCTTGCCACTTTTTAAAAGTAGAAATCTCTTCCTCAGAGGCTGACTCTGCAACATTTGCAGGTACGGGCGAATTTAGGACATAAGAAATTTTTTTAGCAGTGAGAACAATTCTCAGATTCCTTAACTAGTCCGTGTAATTCGGTCCGATCAGTTTGTTAGCATCAAGTATGTTACGCAGTGAAATTAGTGAATGTGACATTTTCAAAATTCTGCATCTAAAAAGACAATATTTTAGCAAACATTCATTTAATTAATTTATTTTACCAAAATAAATTAGGTCTTATTTTATATTGGTATCTCCCACTATTTTCTTCAAACTATATTATCCTCATCGATATAGTTCGACAATATCTAACTAAAGATTTGCTAGTGAGAATAAGGATCCTATTTCAAATGTATATAGCCTTATATGTGCACAACAAACTATATATAAATAAATAGGTAGACAACTCTTGTCAATTACATCATCATATAACTCCTAATATTTTTCCTCTTAAATCATAATTGTCAAGTGTGTGCACATCCGTACTAAAATGATTGAAGTTAAGTTATACCCAACATTTTCATATAAGTGAAGAGAAAATTACAGCCCTTGTGTGTGCACAACAAAGCTGTAATGTTCAATTCCTTATAAACATCATATGTAATAAAAACATCTCAAATATTTAATACTCACCTTGTGTGTGCACAATAAACTCATATTAAATATTCAATACTTTATTGTTTTTATCATGCGAGAAGGCAACGTTCGATATTCCAAATATTTTTGAACGTTACAACTTAATATAATTTCTTTGAGGGGTTTATTTTTATTAGTCTCATCTTGTTTAGCGCGCATGCACACACACACACACACACACACATATATATATATATATATATATATAATATGCGTCATATTATTAAACATGCGAATCATGTTTGCATAATATATATATATATATATAGCATGCAATAATTATAAAATACAATATTCTACTAGGATTGATTATGGACTTTTATTCTAATTTGGTTCACTAGAGCCACCAAGTGAACCAAAAGGTCAAACCCTAGGGGTGCAAGAATTAACATTTAAATATAACTATTACATCTAAACCCGTGCTCCATTACAAAAGGGTCTTCAAGCGCTCATTGCTCCTTAATCTCCGGTTCTTTGAGAAATTCAAATTAATCCTATTATATAAACTATTTCATTTAAATAGAAACCTTGATCAGTAGTCAAGGGGAAGTACATAGGAGAGAGATAGAATTTACAACAAGAAAAAAACCAGAAAAGACAAGTTACGCGCAGACCCTATTTAATAAAACTCATACATTCAAGCATCAATCCAAAATAAATCCAATCACATTGGTCATAGTCCATAATCAATCCCATTTATTATTATACATATTAACATATGTATCAATAAATAACATTCATCTCATGAAAAATAAATCTATTCCATATATACATTAATATCAATTAATGGACAAAAGTTTGCTAAACTTTAGTTTTGAAACAAAATAAACTCTTTTATTTTAATCAAAAACCAAATCCAAATTAAACTCTTTAATTTTAGCAATCTGAAATCATATTTCATATAAAATAAACACCTTTATTTTAAACTTTTATCAATTAAATAAATCATTTATTTAATTAAGGAAAAATAAGTTTTTTCTGGATTACGTCGAGGGCACAAATTTGCGCTTTAGAATGAACTAGGATACTGCAGCAATTGCGGCTTGAAGGCCGTAAACCGATTTTCGAATAACGGTAAATTGCTACCGCTTCATTCGTGAACTTGGATGCGGTACACGGCAGCAATGCGCCCACATCTTAGAAACATAAAACTTTTTCTGTTACCCAGAAATTCGATCCAATCGCATATAATACACATATGGAATCACAAGGAATGATAACTAGCATAAGACTGACTCTGATACCACTGTTAGGTTTGCTAGAAACGAAAGCATGCAATCAAATCACATAAATAAAGCGAAAGCGATGTAAAAATAATTTTTAACATTTTCTTACAAACCATAAACTAAGATCATTCTTGTGTTTAGATAATCAGTCAATAAAAGGAATAGGAGAATCAGAATTATACCCTTTAAGATCCAAGCTTCCTCAGGTACGAGCTCAACTCCTAATTCTTGTGCCCTCCTTGAATACACGGGTTTGGTTCCTTCCTTTGATCAACGTCAGCCACCTAAATGTTTGGCCTCTAGAGGTGATCCACCAAAGAAGGAGAAAAATCAAGAAGAAGGGGTATTGGCTCAAACCCTAGTTTTCTATGTGACACCCCCAAATCTGGGTACTCAATTCCCTTAAGACTTGGTGTTCACTTTTCATACATTCATACTATCTACCCAAATAAAATAGCATTTAAGCCATAAATCCTCCCTATAAAAGGATTACATCAATAATCAAAAAGTCTTCCCAGGTTGTCTAACCTTAAACATCATACCAGTGCGGAAATAAAATTATTACATCACATGATTAATTAAAAGTCTGTCATCATAACAATAAATGAAATTACAAGTCTTCATCACTTGTACATTTTTTCCTTTCCTTTGCTAGTTGTAGGTTCATCGACCTTCTCAACTTTAGCTGCAATAATTTTATTTAAGCAAGAGTGAGCAAAACAATTTCTCACTAGATATAACAATGAGTCAACAAAAGAATAATAACTGCCAATGAATAGGCTCATCTAAACTGAATAGTACTCTATCAAAGATAGCCAACAACTGGAATCAAAATATGAAATATATCTGAGGGTCATAAGACCACGAACTATGTCCACGGTTACAAGTAATATTTCAACTTTAACCTTAATAGTTATACTGTAGGGACTTCACATACTTAGGGGGATCAGCCCTTTGTACCATGTATTGTGCACAAACATTTTAACGCATTGCATATCCCCTATAATAGGGTTGTTCTTCTCAGTTTTAGAGTACAAGTCCACACCAAAGAAAGTTTGGTTTGGATAAGCTTCAAGGGTAATTTAGAGTTTAACGATCATCAATTAGAGGACTAGTTGAATCAGTAATGTTTGATAACACAACAGTTGTTTAATAACAACATAACATAGAACAATTGAGGTGAATTGACTAGATACTAAACTCATGCTTGAAAATAACTAGAGAGCATACACATTAAATAAAATGAATAAAATGATAAACCTTTGCTTGAACAATAATAAGCTAGGTCTATGATTTTGTCAAATTAGTGATTTAATTACTAAATATACACTAATTGATAGCAAGCTAGAAATAAAGCTTGCTCAACATGATAATAGTTTATGCAACATGATTGAAGTACGACAATTTAATACTAGAAATTAAAGTTCAAAAAGCATTTACTACAAAAGAATGAACTAAGGAAACTTGTTTAACTATAAACAAGTTAGAGTAAATCAACAACGATTAGAATTACAATGAATTAGGGTTAAAACATGCTCAATGTAAAGAGATAAGGTTTTGAAAACTTGCGTATTTATAATTGAGATAGGGTAAATAAACTAGCTCAATAATAACAAGGTAGAGTTAGAAAACTTGCCTCAATCGTAAGCTATAATATTTAAAACTCACGTTCACCTACACATTTTAGTGGAATCACAATATCTATTAGACATGTTAACATCCACTTACAAAATAACACCCATTTCTAGGTAAACTTGTTAATTTAGTACAAATCTTACCTTACCATACATATTTCAGAATCACAAGTGTACATTTCATAACACTTGTTCATGGATCTATAAGTTTTTTTTAAATCATACATATCATTTTCATAACTTACTAACTTTACATTTTAGAGTTACTAACCACTTGATACGTTTCTGTTTTAACCTTGTTATTACACATTTGACACATTAACATAACATTAAGCTAAGTTACCATGAATGTCCAAAGTCTGCAGTAGCAGAGACTTCACTGCATCATGATTGACTCTTCGGCGTGATTCTTGATAGATATTCTCAATTATTATACCGGCTTAAGGCAGTAGCGCACATATACACCAGTTCGATTTTGCGAGAACATGATTTTGGCACTATTCTTAAGCCAACTAACACGAATTTCACCCACAAAACAGTAATATTAACATAGACAATTGGTATAGAACTAACATAAACATGATTCCTCACATATTTAACCACTCAGAACAATTTAACAACAAATTTAACTAATTTAAATCCTCAAATTCCATATTTTCTTATAAAAACTCCATTTTTGAGTTCCTTCACAAAAACTCACACTATAATCATAGTTCTACACCAAATCACTTCGTTCAAACTACGTTCTCTTCGTTTCTTAATGGACTAGCATAATAAAAACTCAATTAACATTTTAACATATAGATTGACCACTAAAATTGGTACTTTTCATTAGCCATATGTAAAAATATTCACTGTAAACACTTTCTTCCTTTTAACCGTAATTAGCATAACAAATTCTTATCGAAATGCAACCTCTAACATCATAAACACGTATAATCACGATTACCAGTTATATATATCAACAATTCAATAATTTGAATTCACATAACATAAGAAAATTTTTCTGTGAAACACATATACATGTGTGTGTATATATATATATATTATTATTAAGGTTATATAAAATACCTTCAATTTGCTTGATAATCCTTGCTAATACCACTGAAATTGTTGTAGAATTCCTAGATTTTCTCTCAAATTTTCTCTCAAGTTCTCTGAATTCTCCTCTTTTCTCCTCTTAGGCTTAAGCCAAAAACAAAAACTGATAACAAGTATACATAAAATTAAGTAACTGATATGACCTTAATACGCCTACTAAATATATCAGTTACACTATTATAAACGTATCTCAATTATAAATATATTTTATATTATTTATTTTATTTATTTAATAAAAATTCAAAATTTAAAAATCCAAAAGCCATAAGGCTTTGTTTGGCAAAAAGTCTTTAAAATAAAGACTTAATATTTTAAGCCTTGTTTGGGTTAAATCAATTTAAAACTACCTTAATTATTTTAATAAACAATTTAGTTTATAATTTATAATCACATATTATTTATTTGGATTTCCATATCCAACATTAATCAAATAAATTAATTACACATACTATTTTTTTTAAGTAAATATTCCACTTTAACAAATATCACAAAATTATAACTTCATTATAATTTTATTTAATAATTTAACATATTATTTTAAATTATTAAATTAAAACAACAATATAACATCTCATGTTATATTACAACTCTCTAAATTATAAATTAATTTATTTTAGAATATTATCTAATAAATGTAATTCATAAATATTTACTAACAATCATCACATCAATAAAATATTTATTCAACAATAAACACCTCAAATAAATATTTATATAATTCAATAAATATTTAAAATTACAATTTGAAATTTCGGATTGTTACATCCTTACCTCCTTACAAGGTTTCTGTCCCCAGAATCACAACTCAAACAATCAAATTGTCACATTCTATCTGTATAGAGAAAGGTGGTACTCTCCAACTATTAGAATCATGTATATTTTTACCACACAGTTATCTACTATAAGACTCTTCTTATAAAGATATCAGTTAACCTATTTTAATATAATTAAAATAGATTATTATTTAATTAATTAAACTCTTTTAATTAATTTGTCTCCCAATCTTATTAGGAATAATTGAGAGTACTAATATTAAATTAATTCTCAAACTCTTTTAGAAATTAAAATAATAATATTTTTAATAATATTAATAAGACTAAATCTTATTAATTTATATTTAATATTTCCAAAATATTAAATATAAATATTAAGTTATTTAATTTACTCTATCACCATAGATTAAATTAAATACACTTAACATATTATTACGATTATGCCATTAACCTCTTAAATAATTATTCTTCCTTTTATGGTGTGACCTTTTAGGTTCTCTATATTAAATCGGTTGTGAATAAATTAATTAGAACAATTCTAATCTTATTTAAATAAATAAATTAAACTATTAATTTATTTAAATAAATAATATTTATTGTACAATAGGGATTAGCCTCCCTAGTGATCAACGACTTTCCAGATAATATAGATTTCAACATTAATCATAAAAGAACCTTTGAGTAAATAGTTACCGTACAATTCGATCCTTCATCCATACAATGTCCCAATTAAATATAAGACATGGAATTACTGTCAATTCTTATTTTATTTAATTATATGTATTTCAATTCCTAAATGCACAACTCCTAATGAATGCAAATTAGAAATTACTTTCTAATTTCATTCCACATTGGCCAAGGATTCCTGGGTTGTCATTTATCGAATCACATAGGTTATATCTCTTCTTTTACTAGAAGTGGTAGATTCTTTATTGATCATTCATTATCTCCATATATAACTTATTTTACCCAAGCATACCTTTTGATATACCCTGAAGGTCTTAAGGAATAAGTCAAAGTATAAATCACTATATATAAGATACTATGATGATCTCAAGTCTAAGGATCACTTGTACGTACTACTATCACTACAGGAATTCCTATTGACATGCAAGTAAAACTCCATTAGGTATTCCTTAGTGAGTCACGTTCAATGAACTCATTCTGCAATAAGCACCTACATACTTGCTTTAGTGTCTCCACACAAATGATCATGATATCAATCATCCTCATCCAATGAGCAAGCAATGTATGTATCAATTTATCCGGATTCACTAATCCCCTTTTTAGTAATCCATCGATTCAGAGCATTTTAGTTTTAAGCTATCTAAGAATTTAGATCTCAATAGCATAATCTCATCATGATTCTAAAAGCATTGATTAAAACTATGGGTTTATCACATATTATTAAAATAGCATCATGTTGATAATCAAGTGTCTTTATTAAATTAATACTTTTATTAACAAATAAATAAGATTGATTACAAAGTATATGTTTTATCATCATGCAAGATTGACTTGTATGCATACTACTTTCAGAAGATGTTTTCTAGTGAATCCCCTAAGGGTGTGAACACTCTTGAGTGTCTAACTTCTCCATTCTTTGGCAAGGGAGGATTTGAGGATTGCGCTTGAAAAGTGGAGTAGTTTCTCCTTTGAATAGGTAAGTTTTGATTTCTTTTTTGTATTTGCCCTAAAAGTATTAAGGAAACATCCTCTTCTTTCTACTTATGGACCCTCCGAGGGTTGTTCCCATAACTTCCAGATTGGATATGCTCAGCTACGACTATTAAAGCGGCGAGGTCTTGAATACTCCCATACTTCAATCCCATTTCTGCCATTTCTTCGTGCTTGATCATTTCTGAGAATGGTTTCCCTATTCCAGCTAGGACCCTCTCATAAAATGGAGCTTCTTGAATATCTATGAAGGTCGTCACCATCTCAGTCTTTGTCATGGATGAGATTACTTGAGCATCCAGACGCCTCCATATTTGGGCATACTCTTTGAATGGCTTATTGACTTACTTCTTGACTTTGGTAATTTGATACCTGTCTGGAGCCATCTGAGTTTGAAAGTTGTATTGACTGAGGAAAGCATGGGCTAACTCCTCCCAGCTATAAATTTTAGAGTTATCCAATCTGGTGTACCATGCTCTGGCTTTTCTAGTCATACTTTTCTGAAATAGCTGCATTCTCAACTTTTCATTCTCGGCGTAGGATCCGAGCTCTCCAATGAACACTTTTAAGTGGGTGTAAGGATCTCCCAATCCATCATATTTCTCAAAATCGGGAGTCTTGAATATCTCCGGATAATGAACCCCGGGGAAGATGAAAAGTTCTGAATAGGACACGCTTTCGTGCGTTCCAATCCCTTTGATGGACCGAATGGTCTCTTCCATTTATAGAACCTTCTTCCGAATATGACCGGTGTCTTGATCTTCTTTAAGATGGGTGATTTCCGGGGTTTTGTTGGACTTCTCAGTCTGAGATTCAGGTATTGGGACTTCTCTGTCCGGGCCCTAGATTCCTCCATGTGCAGAGGATTCTGTTTGGATGGCTATGGTAACGACCACAAAATTTATAAAATTCAATTATCGACTTCGGTCGTTAATAATACATCTAACTTCTGATTTTACATCATTATTCGATGTTAAACTTAATAAAATGCAGAATAATTTTCTGTCTTCTTACTTTAATTCCCTGAATCAAAACCTTTACCATATACATATATCTGAATCAAGTTATTTTATGATTCGCTTCATCAAAGTTATTATATAGAAACTTACATTTCAATCAAATAACCTTTATATATCAGATAACTCAAACTTTACTGTTTATTATTACATAATTATTGTGATTTATCAAGTATATTTCTCAAAATCTTTATCTTTACCTACCTTTGAACCATACTTAGCTTATTACTCACCTTATCAGAGTTAATAAATAAAACTTACATCCAGGTTCAATACCCTTTCATACAACAACCAAAACTTAAACTTTATAAATCAACATCTATTAAACATTATACATTATTCGGAACCTTAAACATGGTTCAAATTATAATAATTCAGCCAAAGTTTATAAATCTTCAAGTATCACATCTGATTCATGTCTTTTAAGTAGCACATAACTTTACCTTGGATCTTTAACCTGCAAAAGTGGTTATTTGTAAGGTTGAGCTCGACAGCCCAACAAAATCTAACAGTTTTAATACATTATATAGCACATAATAACATGCTCAATATACATCTCATAAATATTGGACTATCATAACATACATGCTGCAGTTCATAAAACAAGTATAAAGATCGAGTTCCTTACTCAATCAACATTCATTATTCAATCAACGTAGTCATAAATTGACTTTAACACATCATGCTCCTTGCAACAAATATTTAAAACAGTTCATCATCAAGTTCACATAGCAAATAGGAACTGAAAGACTTGCCTTGATCGTTGTTTACCAATAACAGTTTAACAGCTTACAGCTATCTGCACTTCACGTGTCCTACACAATTATATAATCATTCACATTAACTATTAGTCACATAGAAATGCATAGTAGTTATAATGTAAACTTTACTCTATATCTGATAACCCTTCCTATCATCAATACACAATGTTCAATTTAATTGTGTTAACTTTTGACTTACATCTCACTGTATTACTTCTTAGGTCATACTCGAAGTTCATTCAAGTGTTTAAGTCTTGCTAGGACTACTTATTGATTTTATATTAACCCCATTCCATATCTTATAATATTCATTTCATTTAACTTCAAATATTTTTTATGTTTATTAACACTTGTCACGGCGTTTCGACGTTTATTTGTCACATGCTCAATTTGTCTCTCATGTATATACTTAGTACGCTTATACAACTTATTTAATACATTATTTATTAATGGCAAGCATCATTATATTTACTAATATTCATGTTTTATAACTTAGAACAACATCTTCTATCGTCAGAAGCACTACACTTGCATACGTGCATGCCCGACGCCCTCCGATTGTCTCTGAAAACATAATAGTCCCGAAGATGGTAATTTTGACCCCTGTTACCGACCTAAAATTGAAATACTTAAAGAATAAAAGTTGTAGGTCTATTCGTCCTCGTTTCGGATCATCTTGAATTGCCTCAATCGAAGTTATTATGAAAACGTTATGCCTATTTTACTAAAACAGGTCAAAATAGTCACACCTGACACACTTTAAGGCATCGCTACCAAATTAATCCTTGGACACAGTAGCAATGCGCTCTGGGCAAATTGCATCCCAAAAAGACTTAGGGCACAAGTGTAGTACATGCGCTAGATTAGCGAAATCGAGACTCTGTAGTTCACTGTTCTCGTAATTTTTGAACCTTTTCTCCTTCTAATCTTCATAACTTGAGTTATACACATCCAAATTAATCTATTTTCAATTCTATGGATTCGTAACTCATAAAACTACAACCTACTAGAATTATAACAATTTATAGAAACACTAACTAGCCTAATTCTTGAACCAAAACTCATGTTCATACTAAACTTTCATGTTTTAACATGTTTAGCGAATTCATTCACTACGAATTCGTTTCTTAACCAAATTGATTCATTCAACTTGCGTTCTTTTTATTTTTTAACGTACTTACAACATCTATTATTAAGTTTAGATTATATACATGTTCTAAGCAACAATGTAAACCTTAAAATAGATCAAAATACATATACTAAGCTATAAACCAAATTTCTTCTTCTAACACTTGTTTTCACGAATTTGATTACATGAAAACCTGTTATAGATGACATATAACAAATTATACATACTAATTAACATATATGATCAATCTCTTAACAATCTAAACACAGAAATCTAACTTTCCAAAGAAACTCAAGAAGTATAATACTAAAAACTCAAAGCTAGATTATTACCTTTGATTAGCTATAAAATTTTGAACAACCTTCTTGTTTCTTCTTTCCATAATTCTCACAAATTCCTTCTCTCAATTTACAGAGAACTTCTCTTTCTCTCTCAATTTCTCTCTTTCTTTTTTCTTCTCTTCTTCTCTTCTTTCTTCCTTCTATTCTTTTACGTAATAGAAAATATAACTGATATATAACGTATAATATAATACATATATATATATATATATATATATATATATATATATATATATATATAACGATGTTAGTTATAGTTTTTTAAAATCAAAAGTCATACGGCTTTGTTTGGCAAAACCAATTAAAATAATGTCTTAATCATTCCTTAAGCCTTGTTTGTCAAAAAAGATTAAAATAGGAATTTCAAAAGCTCTAAGGCTTTGTTTGGCTAACTCAAATAATTTCCAATCCAATAATTTTAACAACTCCTTTACTATATGGTGCATATGTGACACTTCATTTTATTGTTAAACTATTTAGCCACATTAAGTAATTACACAATTAAAACATGTATAATTACTACACTATAAATTATGAAATTACCTTTGTAACTAAAATAAACATCTCTAATAAAATAAATATTTCCATTTAAATAGTTAATATTTATTCCACTAACCAATATTTTAGGTATATTGGTATTTCTTCTCTCACCATAAATTTATATTTTATTAACATCATTCAAGATACTAAACTTTTCATATATTACCATGACATGTAATATATATTAAGAATACCAAATTTAATTAGCAAAACTCATATATTAACTCACTATTTTAATTTAGTGAATTAACCCTTTTATCCACTTTACTACAACACCACTACCAAGTAAGATTTAAATATTCAAACAATATTATTCCATAATATAGTTTCTACTTAATTTAAATTACCCAATATTTATAGGGTTAATTTCCCTTGCCACCAAATTCCTTATCGTGACTAATTTCTTTTATTTCCTTTAATAATTTAATCAACTATTAAATCTCATAAAAATTTAATTTCTTCACAGCAAAACACATAATTCAAAATATATACACCTCATAATAAGAATTTTAATTATTAAATTCTTATTTTAATAATTTATAAAAATTCGGGTTGTCACATCCTTCCCCCTTATAAGGATTCCGTCCTCGGAATCACCGAAACCATACTTTACTCAGGTTTTCATCAAATCTTTTTTTAAAGAAAAAAAAATTATCGTTGAATAACATCAACACATTACCTTAATATAGGGATTATATTTCCTATTACATTTATTTCTTCAACAAATTCTAGGTTTTTTTCATGACTTTCACTTGAACTCAATTATATTTTGAGTATTATATACTCTTTAACCCATTCATTTCCTTTTCTAAGGATTGTTATCATATAATCAACTCATAAACACTCGGGATATTACATTCACTCCTTCTTCTAAGAATTTCGTCCTCAAAATTTTATTTATTAATCTTCATTCATTCAATCTATCAAAATAGATTTTACGTTAATCTTTTATTCATTTATTGGGTTCTATAACCACTTAATTTCTTTCCACAATTGTGGCGCCCCAAAATAGGTATACATCACCTATTCGAGTTGTCAATATATACATGGTATGTAAACAACTACAACTTTATTATTACAACAAGAAAAGCGCGAGTTTGAATACAAATATTATCTTCTGCATAATATCTATACTCAAATAAATCCTCATCACATTTATTGATACATTATTTTACAAAAATGGTGAGGACTACTAAACAATCCTTTCTAAAACCTTCATTCCATACCCAGGCTTCGTACTTTCGCTATATTCTCGCCTCCTGAGAAAAATGGAACAAAAAGGAAAAGGGTGAGCTCCATCATAATCTTGTACCCCAAGGAAATCTCTCTCTTCATATTGTTCCACCAAAATGTATGTCGAAGATCACGATACATTTTAGTACTTCCGGGATGGATTGCAAATGGTGTATTGTGTGCCTCCATCATAATCTTGTACTTCAAATCGTCAGTCGTTAGGGACACAAAGTGCAGGAGTGGACTCAAGTATTCCTTCTTCATCAATTCTACTTAGGAATAGCTCCTTCTTGTACTTTCTTCTTCATATACGCATCGCCTCCCGGTTCGGTGGCTTGAGCAACCTTAACTTTTTCTATTAAAGTTGGCTCTGTCGTATACTTGACATCATCGCACTCGTTCTCGCATATGATCTTCTACTCAATGCGTCACCTACCACGTTAAACTTTACCGGGATGGTATTGAATAGTGTGGTCGTAGTCTTTCAATAGCTCGAGCCAACGTCATTGTAGCGTGTTGAGTTCTTTTGAGTGAAGAAATATTTAAGGCTTTTATGGTCCGAATATATCTCCACTTTCTCCCCATATAGATAGTGCCTCCATATTTTTACCGGCGAAACGATTTACTTGCTAACTCTAGATCATGAGTAGGATAATTCCTCTCATACTCTTTAAGTTGTCATGCGAGGCATAAAGCTATGACTTTCCCCACGTTGCATGAGAACACATCCTAACCCTTTGCACCAAGCATCATTTGAGATAACAAATCCATCCGAACCGGATGGTATTGTTAGAGCAGTCTTAAAATAAGTCTCCTCTTAAGCTCTTGGAAACTTTTCTCGCATTCTTCGCTCCAAACGAATTTTGTATCCTTCCGAAGTTAGGCGAGTTAATGGAGTAGCGATTCGAGAAAACCCTTCCACGAATCTCCGATAATAACCACTAAGCCCAAAAAGCTATGTACTTGATCATCGACTTGGTTGCTCCAACTTTGTATTGCTTCAATCTTCACGGATCAACAGATACTCCATGTTTTGACACCACGTGCCCAAGGAATGCTACTTCCTCGAGCGAACTCGCATTTCTTCAATTTGGCATATAGTTGGTTTTCACGAAGCCTTTGAGTACCAAATTCAAATGGTGCTCATGATCTTCACGGCTTTTGGAATATATGAGGATGTCATCAATAAAAACAACAACGAATTGATCCAAATATTCCTTGAATACTTTCGGTTCATCATATCCATGAAAGCCAGGGAGCATTAGTTAGTCCGAAAGACATGACTAAGAATTCATAATGCCCATACTGAGTTCTCAGGCGCCTTTGGAATATCCTCGATTCTAATCTTGGTGATGATATCCGAGCGAAGATCGATTTTTGAAAAGAATTGTGCCCTTGCAATGGTCAAACAAGTCATCAATACGAGGTGAGGATACCTATTCTTGATGGTGACATGGTTCAATTCCCGATAGTCGATACAAAGTCGCATACTCCCGTCTTTCTTCTTTACAAATAAAACAGAGCACCCCAAGGAAATGTACTTGGACGAATGAAACCGATGTCCAACAATTCACTCAGAGTTGGAACTTTAACTCCTCGAAGTTCAATAGAGTCATTCGATATGGGGTTTTAGAAATGGGCTTTGTACCGGGTTCAAGATCAATAAAGAATTGAACTTCACGTTACGGGGTAGGCCAGGAAGTTCTTGAAATCGTCGGAAAGTCAATAACAACAGAATATTATTCAAATTTGACGTGTCTTTATTCAAATCCATAACATGGGCTAAGAAAGCTTGACATCCGTTTTTTAATAAACGAATAGCTTTATGATTAGATATGATGATGATCGATTTTAATGGTTTAGTTGCTTGAATTAAATAACGGTTTGGTTAGGAATATGAAAACTAACAACCTTACAAAAAACAATCAATTTTGGCATGATGAGTAGTTAACCAATCAATCCCTAAAATCACATCAAAAGCAAGTATCTTTAAAGAGATAAGGTCAACGTGTAAGGTAATGGTGCCAACTTGAATCAAACAAGATTTATAGGCAAAGGATGTGATGAAAGTTTCTCTAACTGAGTTTCCACAGATAGGTCAAAGTCTAATTTCTCCTGAGTCAAGTTTAAACGTTGAGCACATGCGGGGAGATAAAATGAATGGGTAACAACCGGTGATCAAGTAAGGTATAAACTTCGTAAGAATTTATAAATAGCTTACCCGTGATCACCTCGTTTGGGTTCCTCGCATTTTGACCATACCACAACAAACGCTCTTCCGGAATTGTTGACTTTGACTTTTCTCGGGATGATTTTTTGAGTCACCGTCCCCACGAACTAGGTTTCGCTCATCAGCATAATCTCGGCGATATGTCCTTCCTTTCCACAATTATAGCATACCTTGAATCTGTTGTGGGCGCTTGGACTGATATGTCCCTCTTTCCGCATTTATAGCATATAATGACCGGTGGTCGTTCTCCTCCCTTAGAACCGATTCTTGTCACGCAAGACTTTATCGTCTTCACATAGTCGTTGTTAAATCTCCTCTTTTAAAATCTCCTCCCGACTCGCTTTCTTCTATTTTCATGGCCATGATTACCACCAGAGTGGTTACCATTTTGTCCGTCTGTTTCTTTCTCCACCGTTATCATTATTACATTGACCGCTATCTCTGCACGATCCTCGGTTATGGTCCCTCGGTTGAACATACTCAAGTATCTCGCTTCTAACAATTGAGCCACATTAACAACATATCCAATAGAGAGAAAATTTATGAGAAATGAGATACTTGACGTATCTGGGTTTCAAACCTCTAAGAAACATCCGCGTCATCGTTCCTCATTCTCCACCAAATGAGGTGCAAACACGGATAACTCTGCAAACTTTGCCTCGTCTTCGAGACACCGCTATGTTGTTTTGTTCCAACTCGATGAACTCCACTTCCTTCATATACGCGAACACTTTCGTGAAAGTATTTGTCATTAAATAGCTTCAAATGTCTCCCAAGACATGCTTTGAAAGTACTTGGTGGATCGGTGACGCTTCACGGACTCCCACCAAGAGTCTCACCTCGCCACTTTAACATAAAGGTGGCGAATGGAACCTTCTGTTCTCCCGCATCCCAAGACATCGAATATCTTGGTAATTTGTTTGACCCATGTTTCCGCCGTGATCGGATCTCGGCTTTCCCTTAAATTCTGGTGGTCCCAACTCTTTGAATCGCTTGGTTTGTGACAACCCGTGAATTGCTATCATTTCCTCCTGTATTTTGAACACGAAGTCTCCTCGTCTGATTTTTTGCATGAACTGCAAAAAACTTCTAAACATCCCCTCGTTCATCATCTCGCTTTCAATGGTGTTGTTCACGGGAGGAACATTGCCCGACTGTTGCACGTTCTCCTCCTCGTTGGTGAGTACATGCGTCTCCACGGTCTCATTTCCATTGTTAATATTCTCGATCGACATTCTCAAATACATCATAAAACAAGGGTTAATTAAGGAAATCAATATATCACATAATATCCCTATATATTGACGACTAACAAATAAGCTTAGGTAGGACACACTAGCGAAGGATTTACTCGTCTCTCCCTCCTAGTTCTATTCCCCGATCTCCGCCAGAGATCATATCCTAAGCTCGATACCAATCGTAACTCCGGACACCAACTTAGTCAAGACCTCACATTGATACCTATCGGTTTGCCACCAAGCAGAATCAAGGCGTCCCCTACGGAGAGTCCGGCTCTCGCATCCCCCATCAACAGAAGTCACCAACGAGAGGCTCGGGGGCTCTTTACTTATAGCTCGATACCAACTGTGACGCCCCCAAAATAGGTATACATCACCTATTCGAGTTGTTGTCAATACATGGTGCGTAAACAACTACAACTTTGTTATTACAACAAGAAAAGCGTGAGTTTGAATACAAATATTATCTTCTGATAATATCTATACTCAAATAAATCCTCATCACATTTATTGATACATTATTTTACAAAATGGTGAGGACTACTAAACAATCCTTTCTAAAACCTTCATTCCATACCCAGGCTCGTATACTCGCTATATTCTCGCCTCCACGAGAAAAATGGAACAAAAGGAAAAGGGTGAGCTCAACTAGCTCAAGAAAGAATATTATGACTAAGATAATATACAACAAATTATCGTTAGTCTTCAACAGGGAAAAATCTAATAGAATACAATAGACAACAAATTTTAAATCAATATTCGCAATGAAATAATAATTCATTAGAAGAGTTAAGTAGAGAATGCAAACTACTATCTTCTATGTATGAATTTAAAAGTTCATCGCTCTATCTTTTATCCCCGTAACATTAATCAATATACATCTGGAATCAAATATTCATCTTTACACTACAGCCAAAGATATTCATCGATTAATCATGTTCTTTTAAACACTGCTTCATCTTTTTTACTACGGGCCAAAGATATTAATCGATCGATCGTGTTCATCTCAACACACTGCTCATCTTTGCACTCAAAAGCCAAAGATATTCTTGAGAAATCATTCATCTTTTGCACTACTGAGCCAAAGATATTCCATAATATCATCATTTAAGACCGAGGATGATGAAAATATTTTAAAGAAACGAATCCAAAGAAACAAAATGACAAGGATTAAGGATTAAGGATTCGTATTGGTTTTATCCACGTCCAAAAATATCTCAAAAATAATCATAGTGGTGTAAAATTCAAGAATGATCAAAACATGGATACAATCGAGCTAGTATCCGAATAGATGTTTTAGACGAAAAGAAGAAATTTTATTTTCTAATTGAATAAGACCAGATATCGTGAATAGTCTCAGATATCGTGAATAAGAACTCAAACACAAAAGATAAAAATTCCACAAAAACATCTTCACGCTTCATGAATAGTACTCGTGAATAGTAACTCGTGAATAGTAACTCATGAATAAGAACTCGTGAATAGTAATTCATGAATAGTAACCCGACATGAAAAAGTTCCAAATTTGATAAAAGTTCCAACCAATATTTCAAAGATAATGATATTGAAGAAATAATATCATTTGAGAAGAAAATAACATCCTTTACCTCGAAAGATCAAGATTTTTAATTTGAACACCTGATATAGTCTTTGAAGGAAACTTGCACCGCCTCTAGCAATACTCAAAGTATACTCAAAATACTCACAAGAATACGCTCGATAATATAGAGAGAGAAAACTTCAGTTTCTGGTGTGATTTTCAATTCTTACCTAAGCACCCTATTTATAGGAAAATGCTTAGAACATCAAAACAGAAAATTTAATAAAATAATAATATAATTAAACAAATTCAAGCCCACCTTAGACCAATTGAATTCAAAGACATTTATATCACATGTGGGATTGCAAAAAACGTTTTCTTAAATAAAACAATTAAAACTTCCAAAATTAATTATTTTGAGCTTGAACTTCAATAATTCATAATAAATAGCCCTTCTATCGGAAAATTCAATCTCGCGTGTTTTTATAGAAAATTCAATTCTCTACAACTTTGCGGAAGAAAGTTTTCCAAATTCCAAATGAAATTGGCAAAATCCACAAACGGCGATTTTACAAGCTATAATCAAATTTCAATCAATAAATGGGGTCCACCGACATGTTTAACATGTTTTAAACATTTATTGCAACAAAAATACTCTTCCTCCTCAGATACTCATATATCCCACATTCGTTGTAAAAATATCACCGTTAATATATTATTAAAATAATATATTTAAATGAATTATTTTATTAGAAAAAGATAAAATATTAATTTTCAACAATTGTCATTTTAAAATTTTCTCCATCTATATCCACATAAAATCAATATTTTCCTCATCATATAAATCAATAATTAATTATTCACAAATAATATTACAGAATCACAATATCGACAACCAGCGCGCTTCCTCAGAAAGAGGGGCTTTCAAATAAGAATTTCTTCTTCTTGGCCCTTGATTAGGTGACCAAACCTCTCCTTGAATGTAACTTTCTAGACATTGCTAATAATGTTATCTAATAATATTATTCAGATAATATGAATTATTGCTTCGATAATGAAAAATACCGTGTAATGACAATTATTGAAACAACAAAGAATATAAAATATCAACGCAGAATTATTAACTCAATAAAATAATTTGAGCGAGAATTCATCGTAACCATTATTGAGTAGTGCCTTTCAATAATTGGTGCAATACGCAAATCTTCTTGTGCAACGCTGTGATTATTAGTGTGTTTTAACCACCGGGTATTCCAACAAGATAATTGTAATAACTACGCCAGATTATTTAAAAACAACTTATATTTGTCATTTTCTTCATCCAATCGCTTTTGGTTATGGGCCCACACACATGTCGCTTACTTATAAATGATTTAATATTCCCCGACAAAGATAAATATTCCACGACCAAACGAATATTCCCCGACAACAATGAATATTTTATAACCACTTGCTTATTTTGAAATATTTATGTATTTAACCCTTAACTATCCACATTAATCACATCAACCCTTACTATTTTAGAATAATAAATAGAAAATTAAATTTCATTAATAATAAGTTGGGGTCTTACAACCTCCCTCCTTATGAAATTTCGTCCTCGAAATCGACGTGACGTACTACAGTGTTTCAAAAAGGTGAGGATACCTCGCTTTCATTTCCGTTTCCAATTCCCGTGTCATTTCCTCTATCGCATGATTCCTCCACAAAACTTTAACTTGTGGTATGACCTTTCACATGATAGGACATGCTCCTTCCTATCCAAGATCTTGACAGTACCTCCTCATACGTTAAGTCTTCTATTATTTTGTCCTGTTTCTAACTCTATAACGTGGTTCGGGTCTTTCACATATTTACGAAAGTACGAGATATGTGAAACACATTATGAACACGAGACATACTTGGAGGTAACGCAAGTCTATAGGCTACATTTCCTACTTTCGATTCAAGAATTTGAAATGGACCAATAAATCGTGGATCGAGCTTTCCTCTTTCCCAAATCTTGTAACTCCCTTCCACGGAGCAACTCGCAACAAATACATGATCCCTACATTAAATTCCACGTCCTTTCGATGAAGATCCGCATAACTCTTTTGTCGATCTTGTGCCGCTTTGTATACGTTGTCGAATCATTTGGATCTTTTCGGTGAGTCATACGTATTAACTTCGGGTCCCAACAATGTTGCTTCACCCACCTCATCCCAACATATTGAGAACGACATTTTCGTCCATATAATGCTTCAATGGAGCCACACCTATACTTGCACGATAACTCATTGTTGTAGGAGAATTCCACCAATGGTAAATACTTATCCCAACTACCCTTGAAGTCTAGGACACAAAAGTCTTAATATATCTTCAAGAGTTTGAATAGTCCTCTCGATTGTCCGTCTGCTTTGGGATGGTATGCCAACTAAATCGCAAACTGCGCCCCATAGCTTTTTGCATGCTAACCCAAAATCTTGAAGTGAATCTTGGGTCACGATCCAAACTATGGATACGGGCATGCCATGCAACCTCACAATCTCATTCACGCATATACTAGCAAGACGTTCAAGGAATAAGTCTCCGTGACGGCAAGAAATGAGTAGACTTGGTTAATCTATCAACAATAACCCAAATAGCATTGATGCCTTGAGAAACCGTAGGGAAGACCCGTGAATTTAAATTCATAGTAATGTGTTCCCACTTCCATTCCTAATCTCAAGTGGTTACCATCTGACCCTTAGGTACAAGATGCTCCGCCTTTACACGTTGGCAAGTTAAACACATCGAGATAAACTTTGCAATCTCTCTCTTCATATTGTTCCACCAAAATGTATGTCAAGATCACGATACATTTTAGTACTTCCAGGATGGATTGCAAATGGCGTATTGTGTGCCTCCATCATAATCTTGTACTTCAAATCGAGTCGTTAGGAACACAAAGTCTAGAGTGGACTCAAGTATTCCTTTTCATCAATTCTCGCTTAGGAATAGCTCCTTCTTGTACTTTCTTCTTCATATACATCATCTCCGGCCTGGTGGCTCGAAAGCAACCTTAACTTTTTCTATTAAAGTTGGCTCTATGCGTAAACTAGGTGCAAGCACAAAACCCTCGCCCATACAAAGGTTTGTACAACTTAGCCATCACATGAGTCCTCAATTGAAATCCCACAGAACTTTATCTTGATTATAACTTGCTCTTTGCTCGATACAAATTTTTTGTACCTCATCATTTTTAACTCCTCGTGAGTTCACCTCGTACTATTTCATAGTACATTATCTTCATAGCATCAAACTATAATTATTCAAACATTACAGACCATCTTTCTTTTATAACTTAAACAGATCACGTCGTGATCTTATTCTATAATCATTTCCCTTAAAATTCTTTTCTTAACTTGTGATCATTTTGTTTTACGATCCTCTTTCTTTCCTTTTTCATCATTTACGATTTTTTTATGCTTTTAATCTTACAGACTTTGTCTATTCATCATTATTTGTTATCTTGGCTATTGGAGTTAGGTAACTCCTATTTCTTATCTTTATATCTCTTCAAGATTCTTCTTTGAATTTTCTTATTTATATAACAATTCTTCCTTTAAGAATTTCTAACTTTATTTACATTGTTCAACATTTCATTCAAGTTCCACATTTTCATCATACGTATCCATTTTCTATATTTGGTTCACATCGAGTCTCTAATAGTTTCAATATGGTATGCTGAGTGGTTTCCCACAAACAACTAATAAACTAGGTTCCGAGTTGCTAGTTCGTATATACCTCTGCTCTATGAAGGAATCGTTGAGCCCAGATACCTTACATCAACTATTAAAGAGTACGATTGAACCATACTTAAATATAACTTTTTATTCTTAACCTCTTTATCATTCTCTTCTTATAGACATTATTTATTTATTATCACCTCACATCCTTATTATTGGAGTTGGGTAACCCCACATTTATATTCCTTATAACTCTGCGAGATTCTTCATTGAATCCTCTCACGCATGTTCTAATCCCTTCTTTATAAATTTCTTAAATTACTTCTTATTGTTCAAACTCTATTTGAGCTTATTCTTTCATTATCTTCATCTCTCTTCTCTAAGGTTATAGCCTAAGGTACTCTTATCTAAGGTTTCTAACCTATCAACTTTGATACCAGCTATAACGACCCCAAAATTCATACAATTCAACTATCGACTTCAGTCATTAATAATACGTCTAACTTCTGATTTTACATCATTATTCGATGTTAAACTTAATAAAATGCGGAATAATTTAAACTTTTATGTCTTCTTACTTTAATTCCCTGAATCAAAATCTTTACCATATACACATCTCTGAATCAAGTTATTTTATGATTTGCTTCATCAAAGTTATTATCAATCCAATAATCTTTACATATCAGATAACTTAAACTTTACTGTTTATTATTACATAATTATTGTGATTTATCAAGTACATTTCTCAAAACATTTATCTTTATCTACCTTTGAACCATACTTAACTTATTACTCACCTTATCAGAGTTAATAAATAAAACATACATCTAGGTTCAATACCCTTTCATACAACAAACAAAACTTAAACTTTATAACTTAACATCTATTAAACATTATACATTATTCGGAACCTTAAACATGGTTCAAATAATAATAATTCATCCAAAGTGTATAAATCTTCAAGTATCACATATGATTCGTGTCTTTCAAGTAGAACATAAATTTATCTTGGATCTTTAACCTGCAAAAGTGGTTATTTTCAAGGTTGAGCTCGACAGCCCAGTAAAATCTAACAGTTTTCATGCATCACATAGCACATAATAACATGCTCAATATACATGCTGTAATTCATATAACAAGTATAAAGATTGAGTTCATTACTCAATCAACATTCATTATTCAATTAACGTAGTCATAAATTGACTTTAATACATCATGTTCTTTGCAACAAATATTTAAAACAGGTCATCATCAAGTTCACATAGCAAAGAGGAACTGAAAGGCTGGCCTTGATCGTTGTTTACCAATAACAGTTTAACAACTTACAACCATCTGCACTTCACGTGCCCTACACAATTATATAATCATTCACATTAACTATTAGTCATATAGCAATGCATAGTAGTTGTAATGTAAACTTTACTCTATGTCTGATAACTCTTCCTATCATTAATACACAATGTTCAATTTAATTGTGTTAACCTTTGACTTACATCTCACTGTATTACTTCTTAGGTCATAGTCGAAGTTCATTCAAGTGTTTAAGTCTTGCTATGACTACTTATTGGTTTTATGTCAATCCCATTCCATATCTTATAATATTCATTTCATTTAACTTAAAACACTTTTTACGTTCATTAAAACTTGTCATGGCGTTTCGACGTTTATTTGTCACACGCCCAATTTGTCTCTTTTGTGTATACTTAGTACGCTTATACAACTTATCTAATACATTATTCAGTAATGTTAAGCATCATTATATTTACTAAAATTCATGTTTTATAACTTAGAATAACATCTTCTATCGTCAGAAGCACTACACTTGTATACGTGTATGCCCGACGCCCTCCGATTGCCTCTGAAAACACAACAGTCCCGAAGATGGCAATTTTGACCTTGTTCCCGACCTAAAATTGAAATACTTAAAGAATAAAAGTTCTAGGTCTATTTGTCTTCGTTTCGGATCATCTTGAATCGCCTCAATCGGAGTTTTTATGAAAATGTAATGCCTATTTTACTAAAACAGGTCAAAACAGTCACACTTGACACACTTTGGGCGCAGCTGCGCCCAATTAAGCTTTGGACACAACACAGCTGCACTCGTTAACAGAATCGGGACTCTGTAGTTCACTGTTCTCGTGGTTTTTGAACCTTTTCTCTTTCTAATCTTCATAACTTGAGTTATACACATCCAAATTAGTCCATTTTCAATTATATGGATTCGTAACTCATAAAGCTACAACCTACTAGAGTTATAACAATTTATAGAAACACTAACTAACCTAATTCTTGAACCAAAACTCATGTTCATACTAAAGTTTCATGTTTTAACATGTTTAGCGAATTCTTTCACTATAAATTCGTTTCTTAACCAAATTGATTCATTCAACTTGCATTCTTTTCGTTTTTCAATGTACTAACAACATCTTTTATCAATTTCAGATTATATACATGTTCTAACCATCAATTTAAACCTTAAAATAGACCAAAATACATATACTAAGCCATAAACTAAATTTCTTCTTCTAACACTTGTTTCCACAAATTTAATTACATGAAAACCTGTTATACATTACATATAACACATTATACATACTAATTAACATATATGATCAATCTCTTAATAATCTAACCACAGAAATCCAACTTTCCAAAGAAACTTAAGAAGTATAATACTAAAAACTCAAAGCTAGATTATTACCTTTGATTAGCTATAAAATTTTGAACAACCTTCTTGTTTCTTCTTTCCATAATTATCACAAATTCCTTCTCTCAATTTACAGTGAACTTCTTCTCTTTCTCTCTCAATTTCTCTTTTTCTCTCTTCTTCTCTTCTTTCTTCCTTCTGTTCTTTTACGTAATAGAAAATATAACTGATATATAATGTATAATATAATGCGTATATATATATATATATATATATATATAACTAATGTCAGTTATAGTTTTTTTTAAATCAAAAGCCATAAGGCTTTGTTTGGCAAAACCAATTAAAATAATGACTTAATCATTCCTTAAGCCTTGTTTGGCAAACAAGATTAAAATAAGAATTTCAAAAGCTCTAAGGCTTTGTTTGGCTAACTCAAATAATTTCCAATCTAATTATTTTAACAACTCCTTTACTATATGATACATAGGTCACACTTCATTTTATTATTAAACTATTTAGCCACATTAAGTAATTACACAATTATAACATGTATAATTACTACACTATAAATTATGAAATTACCTTTGTAACTAAAATAAATATCTCTAATAAAATAAATATTTTCATTTAAATAGTTAATATTTATTCCACTAACTATTTTAGTTAACTCAAATGAATTATATAATTATTATATATAATCATTTCATTTCTTTTTCTTGCATAAACTGTCTCTTTTTACAATTTATTTAATCCATACATCTAATCACCACTTAATTATTAATTCAATTTATTAATCTCTAACCAATAATTATTTATAGGTATATTGGTATTTTTTCTCTCACCATCAATTTATATTTTATTAACATCATTCAAGATACTAAACTTTTCATATATTACCATGACATGTAATATATATATATATATATATATATATATATATATTAAGAATACCAAATTTAATTAGCAAAACTCATATATTAACTCACTATTTTAATTAAGTGAATTAACCCTTTTATCCACTTTACTACAACACCACTACCAAGTAAGGTTTAAATATTCAAACAATATTATTCCATAATATAGTTTTAACTTAATTTAAATTATTCAATAGTTATAGGGTTAATTTTCCTTTACCACCAAATTCCTTATAGTGACTAATTTCTTTTATTTCCTATAATAGTTTAATCACCTATTAAATCTCATAAAAATTTAATTTGTTCATACCAAAAAACATAATTCAAAATATATACACCTCATAATAAGAATTTTAATTATTAAATTCTTATTTTAATAATTTATAAAAATTCGGGTTGTCACAGTTATTTGTAGACCCTGAGTTAATTTGTGTAGTTCTTTCAAGAGAACAGTCAACTCTTTTATTTGATTCCTTAATCCTCCGAACTCCTCGCGGGAGACAGGAGTATGATTAGGCTGAGCACTTGTAGCTATGTCTGACAGTGGGCTTTGTGCCTTCTTAGACTTTGAATGGGTAACGGGACCAATCATTTCCCTACAAAAAGACTATGTAGTTTAGTCTGGGAAAATGGAAAAATGCTATGCAATGTGTCCATTTTTTTAGGACTATTTTAATGTTCTCCTGCAAAATGGATGTCAGTCGTTTTTGATGACAGGATAGCATAACAGGTCTTGATAAAAAAGGGAATGCATATTTACATACTCCTTTATATTTTCCATTACATTAAGACTGACATAGAAATGAAATTACAAGTAATTAAAATTACAAGTAATTGAAATGGGAAGGTATGAAGAGAATTCCCTCCGCGTTTGGTTTATCAAAGGCTGACCTATCTTAGGCTACTCTCGCGGCTTTTTGGCATAAAGGTCCCCAGATCATCGTAATTTAGTCGATGTGAAGTTAATCCGATCTTTCAACTGGAGCAAATCTGGGTGGTGCCTTTCTTGAGCCTTGTGGAATTAGTCTTCCTACGAGTCCAGTAATCAAACACTGATGGGTTAGCCTCCTGGTGGAGGAATCACACAACATACATTCACATACATCACGTCTCACCGTATGGAAATGGTGGCATGTGCGAAGCACTAATATCACAGACAGCTATGGCGCGGAGCATTAATGTGCAGTAAATAAAGCATTAGTATACATCCATTCAATGTAAATGAAATATTCACACATAAGCAGATAAAAGTTTTGAAAAGCTTGAATAGCGGCTTAAGCCCTCTTACTGGAGTCCCCAGCAGAGTCGCGACCTCTAGACGTCAGGATTTTTATTTGTCCCTTTCTATTCTTGTCTTTTGGTGTTCTCATTTTAGGTGAGATTTGTTTGAAAAAACAAGTTTGAAAAGGTTCGACATGTATATGTCGACAATTTGACTGTTAGAGTCACCAGTTGATATTTTTAAATGGTTGCACCAACTCAACCGAGAAAAGGTTTGCACAAAGACCCAATGATTTGACACTGTTTAACTAGTTTGAGAAATCAAAATTTTCATTAGGGTCCGGGGGCTTTATTAAGCGGAGGGAAGGTGTTAGACACCCCCCGACTTCTGTGATAACATGGTTACCTCCACTTTGCATTAAATTTTTTTCTATTTATATGTGTGAGAGAGAGAGAGAGAGAGAGAGAGAGAGAGAGAGAGAGAGATAGTAGGGCCTATATACAAAGGGTTTGACTTTTGTATAAAAGTTCAATTTTAACAAGATATATCAGTGATGTTTTATAAAATAGGTTTTTCAAACCCTTGTGCTCAATAGTAATTGAGGCCTTTAATACTTCCATTTTATTATGTGTTTGGCTTGATTGCTTTTATTTTTCGAGATGTGAGGCATCTACGAGAAAATAAGATACATAGCAGTACCGAACTCCTTGTGGGCATGAGAGCCATCTAAGGATATTCAGATATCGTAGATAATTTACAAGCTGGCTGCAGTAGCAAAATGTCCATCACGGGAACCTAATCTAGATTCAGAAGCTGAATCTGTGATCACATGATTCCTAGGCTCACATGAAAAAGCAATATGTGAAAAAGCTAGAAAAAGGAACTAGATTTGAGTAAATCTAAACCATTCTAGCTTCAACGGTTCCAGTTTAGTCACTTTAAACCAGTTAAAGTTAGATATAGCCAGATTGAGGCAAATCTAGCCCTCAAGCTGAACGATTAAATATCTGCATTATGAAAACAATTGAAGCAGATATTTACATAAAAGTGGTATATATATATATATATATATATATATATATATATATATTGACGATCAACTGCCACGAAGTAAACTCCAGGCAGGACTTTGAAATGTATATATATATATAAAAGCTGTAAACGCATCGGATATTATATCCTGTCTCAATCGAATTAGAGTTCGATAATATATATAAGTATATACATATAAAAGTAGTAAACGCAGCGGATATTCTATCCAGGCTCATTCGAGTTTGAGTTCGACAATATATATATATATATATATATATATATATATATATATATATATATAGAAGTATTAAAAAGCTTAAAAACTTAAAAAATCTTATAGTGGGTGTAGACACTCGAAATTTTACTCTGCGCTTTATTCATCGACATTGCAGGAGGGCGATTCGTCTTTCTGGAGATAACCTCGGAAGATAGCTTACATCCATTCCGGATATTACCTAAGTTCAACCTCGAAACCCGGACACACAAGAACATCATTTCCAACCCCTAACACACACCGGAAGGATCATTTCCAACCTCGGAGATAACCGAGTTTTGGTCCTTAGCAATAACCCCAGTCTTCAACAGTTGCGATTCAAATGATAACTCCTAAATGCTTATTTTAAATTCATTCTATCAGCTTCAAGCTCAGACCTCCTGTCGAGGCACTCATACCTCGATTCGAGACTAACACCGGGTAAAAAGCACACCCATGGATAGATGACAAAGAAGGCGGTCGAACAAGCAAATCAATTTCGGATGTAACCGTGAAAGCGGCGTCGCTTTCAGCTCAAATCGCCGATAACCCCGGTGAGGAGTCAAACGTCATCTTACCGCCTCAACATTTTCTCTCACAAGATGATATCTCAACATACCAACAAGTAGTCCAATCTCAGATGTAACTCTGAGCAACGTCTGCTTTCAACTCAAACCGGCGACAACCCTTATGAAGAGTCAAACGTCATCTTGCCCCTTCAACACCTACGCATCGTCTCAACACTTCATACATACATACATCCAACGATGTCCCATAAGAACCGAGGAGTTACAATCCCGAGTGACTATTACGCATGACAGCCTTGGATAGAATTTGAAGCTTGAAGACCATGGGCATGGACTCCTCTTCCTGACTTCGTACAACCTCTAATCCATGTCATTGCGTAACTCTCGACACAAGTGGTCCGAAGAAGGTCACATATACCTCGTTCGGATGCTCGGATTGAAGTTCTGCAAGTTCGAGTGGACATTACAGTGCACGAGTGCATGTACTTCGAGACGATGGGACCCGCGAGGCCTGGATGCACCACGACCACCACCGCAGTATAACCACATCGCCGCAGTGTACTACCGCTACCATCGATCTATAAATATAGATCTTGGGGTCACCCGTTTGAAGGAGGAAGGAGAGAGAAAAGGCGAGGAAGCCCTGTCCAATTTACTCTGTACACACCCATATTGAGTGTTTCCTCAGTTTAAACACCTATTAGCTCACATATAGCTACACTTTTATTCGGCGGGAGTTGAGTGTTTATCCACATAGAGTCATAGAAGTCTACTTTGGCAGCCCACTGCAAGCCTTCTCACATTCTATAAAGCTTTCTTTCCATATTAGCACACACTATTATACACATTGAGAGTCGTGTGGTGTCGTTTCTTTACTTCTATCAAGTGGTTTTAATTTCATCAGTATATATATATACTTATAAATATGTATATATTTCATATATGGACTAACATTATCGAGTTATGCCTCGATTGAGCCTAGACTTATGTCTGGAGCGTTTATTTGCTTATATATATATACTTATATATATAATTGTTGTCAGACATATCTGATGAGCCTGGATTTCATATCCGGAGCATTTACCCGCTTATATATATATAATTGTTGTCAGACATATCCGATGAGCCTGGATTTACATCCGGTGCGTCTACTGCTTTTATAAATATATATGTATATATATATATATTTATATTTTGTCCTGCTTGGAGTTTACTTCGTGGCAATTGATTACTTTTACAGCTTTATTTACATTTCGTCCTGCCTGGAGTTTACTTCGTGGCAGTTGATCGCTTTTACAGCTTTATTTACATTTCCTCCCACCTAGAGTTTACTTCGTGGTGGTTGATCATGTCTATATATATATATTTACCGCTTTTATATATTTACATTTCCGATCCCCATGGAGTTGCTTCGTGGTGGTTGATCAAGTCTCATATATATATTTACTGCCTTTTATATATATAACTACTTACTTGCTTTCCATACAAACCGCAGATTATGTGAGCTTAGGAATCATGTGATCACTGATTGATTTCTTCAATTTAGATTCTGCTCCCATGATGGACTTTTTTAGTCGTGAATGACTTCTTACATTTTTACATGTATGCAATTTCCTCGATAGTCATCATGCCCATGGGAGTTTGGCACTGCTATATATTATTTTCTCAAAGATGTTTCGCATCTAGAAAATAAAAGCAAACAAGCCGAACATTTGATAATAAAATGGAAGAATCAAATGCCTCAATTACTATTGAGCATAGGGTTTGAAAAACCTCTTTTTATAAAACTTCATTGCTATATCTTGTTTAAAATTGAATTTTTCTACAAATTCAAATCCTATGTATATAGGTGCGAATGAGGTACATCACTACTTCTAAATAATTTCAAATTGATCCACACACACACACACACACACACATTCATATAACAGTTTCTTTGAAAAGTGGTGGTCACCGTGGCAACACGGATGTCATGAGAAAGGAAGTCATAAGTAGAACAAGTAATAACTTATCATGTTTATAAGTTAATGAAATATGTATGTCAAGATGTTAGTATGATGGATTGAATCCATTTGAAACGATGAACAAATCATAAGAAATGAAGTTAAGGCGAAATTTACGAGTTTGGACGATAATCGTCGAATACGTGAAATTCTCGGAATGGAAGTCGAATTTTTATATTGAACTTAGAAACATTGGTTTTCAATGGAGACAAGTCTTATTTGGCATTTTAGAGTTGCGGACTTGAGAATGACCGAATTCTGACTTAGAACGAAGAAACGAGCGTTGAGCGTTCACTATTTTTGTTATAAATGGACTAATAGGTGATTTTTAGCAAACGAAGTCAAATAGATAAAATTCTTGCATGAACACATAGAGTATGTAATTTGTGAACCGTAGGCTTTTGAACGAGCCAATTCGGACATATAACAAAGAAGTTATGCGTCCGGGAATCTCACAAAAATAAAAATCACAAATTTTTCTCGAGGCACAGAGTCCGTATGCAACTACTACTCAAGGCGTAGAAGGCCAGCAGCAATATGAGGCCGAGACAGGTACATCGCTAATCAAGCCACAAATACAGCCCATAATAAAGGAGACTCACGTCGCAAAGACCGAGAGTTCAGTAGCGTGCGACCGCTAAGTCATGCCGCATGACGTGACATAAAGAAGAAATGCCAGGCCAAGCAATACCAACTTTTTAGGGATCAGATAGAGATGAATGATTATGAAGATAAAAGGAAAGTCAAATGAAGTAACGCAACCTTAACAAACATAAGGTGGCATTATTAAGATATTCTTAAACCTTAAGTATGATCACTTAGGGTTGAATATAAGTAATTGATCGTGAACTATATGCAATATGTGTACTTAACCAATGACGATGAAGTTTTGATTAATAACGTAAGAAAGTTAGTAAGCCGTGAGGAAGGATGATTAACTTGAAACAAGTTGTATTAATAAAGTAAATCCAAGTAAGACATAGAAGAGAAAGAAGTTGGTAAGAATAATGTAAAATATAATGGCAAGCCGGAACCAATAGTAACAAATCTAATATATGATTAGATTGAGAAGAAGGGTAAGATTCATTAGGAACCATGTATGTTCATTCATGGACCTAATGTGGTTATGTATTTTAGAGACCGTAAAGACTAAAAGGAAAGTTATTTTCTTTGTAGCGACGCTAAAGGCAAGTTTTTTCTTAAACGCATGTCAACAACCTTCGTGTCGCCCAAGTTTTCGTGATTCATGTTAAGAGATCGTGAAGTGTTTTACTAAAGGGTCGATGCCAGTTTTATCTCAGCTAGACTAATCTTGAAGATTGATTTATTTATTTACAAGTCTTTCAATATAGAATTGATAAAGTTATCCTACGCCAATTGTTTGGTATGGATTCAAGGTAAGCCTGAGTATGAATCAACAAATGTATTTTCATCAATTATTCGATGGGCACGCGAGGTTGCCAAAACTTAAACGTACATACGTTTAATAGGATGTAGTGTTGATCAACATAGAGTACTATGGGCTGATCACCCAGAAGTGCTCGTAAGATATACCGGACTTACGGACTTAGTGCCGGGTTGTCCTTTTCAAAGAAAGAATGAAATACTCAAGGTCTTGTACCGGAGTTTATGTTTTACTGAATATTATTCATTGTGAAACAATTTGAAAGAAAGAGGAAGTGCTATTTTGAATTATCAATAGTACTTCATAACTATTGTTCAGTTATTGAAGATATACGATTCCTATGTTTCAAGCATGTTGTTTGAAAGAAATTGTTGTACTTGCTGAGCTTGTTATGCTAACTCTTGCTTGAACCATATGAATGTAGCTAGGACCGAACGAACCGAGGGATATGACAAGGTTAAAGGCAAGACGAAGATGAACGATTAGTTTACCTTGTAATAAACTAGTAAGTTATATATATTATAATATGATGAACAAAGAATGTAATGGTTATACACACATTTTGATGTCGTTTCAATAGAATGAATGTATAGTTATAAGTACCGTGTAGCACCATCTGTCGGGTTGGAAGATATCCGGATTTGGGGGCATCACAGGCCAAATATGACTTTTATAACCATATAAACATGAGGATGATGACAATGATATAAGAATTCAATAAAGTCCAAATTGTCAACATGATACTGCTTTGTGGAGTAAATTTCAAGAATAATATCATATCAAAAATGATTTGGACATAAAGAAATCAATTTTTGTCATGAACAGTACCCCAGTATGAAAAGGTTAAAACTTATCAAGACTGCTCGGAATAATATTTCCATGAAAAGATACTAGATGAAGCGCAAATATCAAAGAATTTATGATCATTTCAGGAATTATAAAAGCAATACTTACCATAGTAAGTTTAGAGTTAGGAATCTGAAATGAACAATATACGAAACTGCAAATGGATTTTCAAATGTCATGCGGTAGTCCACGTAGACAGATCCTTTCCATAAATTAATACCAAATGAATATGAAGGGTTATTCACCAGGCATACGGTAGTTCGTATAGACAAGTTATTCCCACAGAATAATAAAGAATGGAATAACAACATGATTTCACCATGCATGCGGAAGTCCGCGTAGACATGTTATTCCAACAGAATGATAAAGAATGGAATAACAACAGGATTTCACCATGCATGTGGTAGTCCATGTAGACAGGTTATTCCAACAGAATGATAAAGCATGGAATAACAACCCTTACGAGTATTGAAAGAAATATCTCTCTTCATGAATACGAAAGAAATAATACCCCTTACCTTAGTAGGAGATTGGATACTGCAATAGTGTAGTAACATAATACTCTTCTTCTTTTTCTCTTATTCTCTCTATACTTTCTCTCTTTATAGCTTAAATGAATTGGTGAAAAATAATGAAGAAATAGGCTTCTATTTATAGAAGATTTCTAGCTTAGCCCTTGCAATGTGAAAAGGCAAGTGGCTTGACGACTGGTGATGTGAAAAGAAAAGTGGTTTCACGCCTGTGATGTGAAACAACAAGTGGTTTGACGCCTGTAATGTGAAACGACAATTGGTTCGACCCCTGTAATGTAAAACGACAATTGGTTCGACACTTGTAATGTGAAACGACAATTAGTTCGACGCTTGTAATGTGAAACGACAATTGGTTCGACGCCTGTAATATGAAACGACAAGTGGTTTTACGTCTGGTAAAGGCAATTACTATTGGCGAAAGTGACTCTTAGATGATGACATATGGGCCCCCGTAGAATAAACCAAACTTACCACAAACGTCTCATAACAGACTTCTTATTTATATCAAAGATTGAATAAATATTACCACAAATCATTTTATCTTCAATCAACACCTATTTAATCTTTCAACAATTATTCATCATTAATATTATAACTCACAATATTTAACAACCAGATCATTCCCAGGAAATAGGGGGCTTTCCAATAAGGATTTCTCCTATTGGCGCATGATTAGGTGACCAAACCTCTCCTCGATGTAACTTTCTGACATCGTCAATATTGCAAATAATAATATAAATAATTGTATCGCCTCAATTATTGATTTAATAATATATAAAATATCGACAATAATTGAATCAAATAACGTGAGATACTATCGTTATTTCTCGTAGCAATAATTGAACAAAATTGAGTGACTTCTTACGTAAGCATCAATAATTAATACTGTGTGCTACTATGCAACCACGCGTATTACTATACTTTTATCACCGGGTGTTTCAACCGTTAACGGTAAAACTTTCGCCGTTATTTTTATAAAAAGATAATTTTGTCGCTTTTCTAACTCCGAAATAATTACATTATTATGGGTCCACTAATGATTGTGTCATCGCATTTAATATTCCTCGATAAAAAGAATATTCCCCGACCAATCGAATATTATATAACAACTTGCTTACTTTGCATAATTTATAAATATTACCCATAACTATAACATTATAACAAATTCACACTTTAATATTCAAAAATGATATTTATAGAAAAATTCATCTTTATTCATAAAAGTTGGGGTTTTACAACCTCCCCTTTATATGAAATTTCGCACTCGAAATTAGGGTATATACCTGGTATGACGAAGAGGTGAGGATACCTTGATTTTATTTCAGATTCTAACTCCCAAGTCATTTCCTCAACATCGTGGTTTCTCCCAAAACTTTGACTTGAGGTATAACTTTGGAGCGTAGAATATGTTCCTTCTTATCCAAGATTTTAACAGGAACCTCTTCATACGTTAAATCTTTCGTTATTTCGTCCGGTTCTAACTCAATAATGTGGTTCGGGTCTTCCACATATTTACGTAACATGGATATGTGAAAAACGTTATGAACACGAGACATACTTGGCGGTAAAGCGAGTCTATAGGCTACAGTTCTTACTTGGTTAAGGATTTCAAATGGGCCAATGAATCAAGGATTGAGCTTTCCCCTCTTTCCAAATCTTGTAACTCCTTTCCATAGAGCTACACGTAACAACACATGTTCTCCAACATTGAATTCCACGTCCTTTCGATGAAGATCAACATAACTCTTTTGTCGATCTTGTGAGGTCTTTATACATTGTCGAATCATTTGAATCTTTTCCATAGTCATACGTACCAACTCCGGTCCCAACAACGTTGCTTCACCCACCTCATTCCATCATACTGGAGAACGACACTTTCTTCCATATAACGCCTCAAATGGAGCCATGCCAATACTTGCTTGATAACTGTTGCTGTAGGAGAATTCCACCAATAGCAAGAACTTGTCCCAACTTCCTTTGAAGTCAAGGACACAGAGTCTTAATAGATCCTTAAGAGTTTAAATAGTCCTCTCCGACTGTCCGTCCGTTTGAGGATGATATGCCGAACTAAATCATAAATCCGTGCCCATGGCTTTTTGCAAACTATCCCAAAATCGTGAAGTGAATCTTGGGTCTCGATCAAAAAATATGGATACTGGCATACCATGCAGTCTTACAATCTCGTTTATGTATATACGAGCAAGACTTTCAAGTGAATAAGTTTCTCGTATAAGTAAGAAATGAGCAGATTTGGTCAATCTATCAATAATGACCCAAATTGCATCAATTCCTTGACAAACCTTGGGAAGACCAGTAAAAAAATCCATGGTAATGTGCTCCCACTTCCATTCTGGAATTTTAAGTGGTTGCAATGGACCTTTTGGCACTTGATGCTCCGCCTTGACTCGTTGATAAGTTAAACACCTTGAGATAAACTTTGCTATCTCTCTTTTCATATTGCTCCACCAACATTTATGTCGAAGATCACGATACATTTTGGTACTCCCATGATGGATTGCAAATGGTGTGTTGTGCGCCTCCATCATGATCTTATACTTTAAATCAGAGTCGTTAGGAACACAAAGTCTGGAGTTGACTCTAAGTATTCCTTCTTCATCGATTCTTGCTTGCGGAATATCACTTTCTTGCACTTTCTTCTTCATGCGCATCAGCTCCAGGTCTGTAGCTTGAGCAGCTTTAACTTTATCGATTAAGGTTAGTTCTACTCATTTGTTTGCCATCATCACGTGGGTCCCTGGAGTCTTTAACTCTATCTCCATCCTTTGCAAGTTATACAAAATGGGCCTTTGCGTTGACAATAACGCACTTGTACCTGCATATGATCTTCTACTCAATGCATCAGCTACCACGTTCGCTTTTTCAGGGTGGTATTAAATGGTATGATCATCATCTTTCAACAGTTCAAGACAATATCGTTGTCGCATATTGAGTTCCTTTTGGGTGAAAAAATATTTGAGGCTTTTATGATCCATAAAGATCTCCACCTTCTCCCCATATAGGTAATGCCTCCAGATTTTAAGTGCAAAAACAACAGCTGCCAACTCTAGATCATGAGTAGGATAATTCCTCTCATATTCTTTGAGTTGTCGAGAGGCATATGCTATGACTTTCCCATGTTGCATGAGAACACATCCTAACCCTTTGCCCGAAGCATCACTATAGATGACAAATCTCTCCGAGCCGATGGTATTGTCGTAAATAGTCTTTGAATGAGTCTCCTCTTGAGTTCTTGAAAACTCTTCTCACATTCCTCGCTCCAATCGAATTTTGTATCTTTTCGAGTCAGCTGAGTTAATGGAGTAGCGATTCGAGAAAACCCTTCTACAAATCTCCGATAATAACCAGCTAAGCCGAGAAAACTACATACTTCGGTCATTGATTTAGGTTGCTCCCAGATTTGTATTGCTTCAATCTTTGCTGGGTCAATAGATATACTATGACTTGATATCACGTGCCCAAGTAATGCTACTTCCTCAAGCCAGAACTCATATTTCTTTAACTTGGCATAAAGCTTATTTTCACAGAGCTTTTGGAGTATCAGCCTCAAGTGTTGCTCACGATCTTCACGACTTTTGGAGTAAATGAGGATGTCATCAATAAAGACAACCACAAAATGATCCAAATATTCCTTGAATACTCGGTTCATCATATCCGTGAAGGAAGCAAGAGCATTAGTCAATCTAAAAGACATAACTAAGAATTCATAATGCACGTACCGAGTTCTGAAAGTAGTCTTTGGAATGTCATCAGTTTTAATTTTTAGCTGATGATATCCGGAACGTAGATCAATTATTGAAAAGACCTTGCAACTGGTCAAACAGGTCATCAATACGAGGCAATGAGTACCTATTTTTGATGGTGACGTGATTCAACTCCCGATAATCAATACAAAGTCACATACTCCCATCTTTCTTCTTTACGAATAAAACAAGAGCACCCCAAGGAGACGTACTAGGATGAATGAAACCGATGTCTAACAACTCCTGCAACTGAGTTTTTAACTCCTGAAGTTCAATAGGAGCCATTCGATATGGGGCTTTGGAAATGGGTTTTGTACCGGGTTCAAGGTTGATACCAAACTCAATTTCACGCTCTTGGGGTAGGCCAGGAAGTTCTTCAGGGAATACATCAGGAAATTTATTAACAATAGAAATATCATTCAAGACTGACGTATTTTTATTTAAATCTATGACATGAGCTAAGAAAGCTTGACATTCATTTTTCAATAAACGAATAGCTTTATGGCTTTAGATGACAGTGTTTGACTTTAATGGTTTAGTTGCTTGAATTCGCATAATAGGTTGGTTAGGAATATGAAAGATAACAACCTTACGAAAACAATCAATTTTAGCATGATGAGTGGTTAACCAATCAATCCCTAAAATCACATCAAATGCAAGTATTTTTAGAGAGATAAGTTCGACAGGTAACGTGCGGTTGCCAATTTGAATCAAACAAGACTTATAAACCGTGGATGTAATAAAGGTTTCCCCCAACAGAGTTTCAACAGATAAGTCAAAGTCTAATTTCTCCGGAGTCAAATTTAAACGTTGAGCACAAGTAGGAGAAATAAAAGAATGGGTAGAATCGGTATCAAATAAGGTATAGACATCACTAGAGTTTATGATTAACTTGCCCGTGATCACCTCTTTCGGATTCCTCACTTTTTGGGAGGTTACGACAAACGCTCTCCCTTGAACAACCAGTTTTGTCTTATCAGGGACTGCTTTTGATGCCTCCATCCTAGCTGGACTTGACTTTGGTGCATGACAAAATTAGGCTAGGTGACCTTCTTTTCCACAATTGTAACATGCTTTGGACTGCTGTATATAGTTTAGACTGATGTGTCCCTACCCTCCGCAATTGTAACATACGACCGGTGGTCGTTCACCTTCCTTAAAAATAGGTGCTGGTGCTGACGTCTTTCCATCATTATTAAATCTCTTCTTCTTGAAATTTCCACTTCTATTATCTTGTCCATGATTACCACCGAAGTGGTTACCATTTCTGGCATGTTGATTTCCTCCACGTTTGTTGTCACCGCTTCGATGACTACTACCACTGGTATTATCGACTTGTCGGCTGCTCTCTCTTGGTTGGGTTGACACATTATCGCGCTCCAATAACTGAGCCCTATTTACAACATTAGAATACAAACACAGTTTATGAGAGATAAGGTGTTGACGTATCTCGGGTTTCAAACCTCTTAGAAACATCTGTGTCATTCTCTCCTATTTATCAACTAAGTGGGATGCAAACCGGGACAACTCGGCAAACTTGGCTTCGTACTGCGACACGGTCATGTTGTTTTGCTCCAGTTTAATGAACTCTACCTCTTTCATGTGACGAATACTTTCGAGAAAATACTTGTCGTTGAACAGTTCTTGGAACTTATCCCAAGTCATCTTCAGTGCGGCAGGTTGAGTACGCTTTACAGATTCCCACCAGTAATCTGCCTCTCCTCACATCATGAAGATGGAAAAGGGAACCTTTTTCTCCTCGGAGCATCCCAAGACATCAAATATCCTTGTGATCTACTTTATCCATGTCTCCGCCTTAAGTGGTTTTGGCTCTCCAATAAACTCCGGTGGTCCTAGTTCCTTGAACTGCTTAGCGGTGACCATCCGAGAGTTATCAGTGTTTCCACCTGTATTTTGGATAGGAGCCGCTCTCGCCTGATGTTGTATGAATTGCATAAATCTTCTGAACATCCCATCGTTCGTCATTTGATCGGTATTATTGTTTACCTGAGGATTATTGCCTTCTTGATGCACATTATCCTGGGTATTGATCGTTGGTGACTCAACGGTCTCATGTGCTCCATTGCTTATCTCAACATTCTCGGATGTCATTTTTAAACACTGCCACAAAATAAGGGTTAATTGACATGCCACATATTATCCCTATACTCTGACCGACCAATTAAATAACAAACAAGCTTAGGTAGGTCATACTAGTGAAGGAATTACCCGCCTCTCCCCTCCTAGTTCTAGTCTCACATCTTAACCAGGGATCATATCCCTAAGCTTTGATACCAACTGCGACGTCCCCAAAATAGGTATACATCACCCATTTTGAGTCGCCAAATACATGGTACAAAATACAAATACAAACTTAAATATACAGCATGAGCTGTGAGTTTTAATAAAAATATTGTCTTCTAGGCAGTATTCAAACTCAAAATAAGTCCTCAATACATTTATTATCACACTATTTCATAGAATAGTGAGGACTACTAATGCAAACATCTGGACCGTCACTCCGTTCCCCGACTAGTCCCTGCTATATTCTCATTTCCTGAAGAGAACAATGAAAGTAAAGGGGTGAACTCAACTAGCCCAGTAAGAAATATTATTACTAAGATAATACAGAATAAATTATCGTTAGCTTTCAACAGTGTTAAGCTGATAAAATATAATAAACATTAAGTTTAACTGCAGCGGAACAAGTAATCCATTGGAAGAGTCAAGTAGAGCATGATATCAACTATCTTCTATGATTTAAAAGGTTTATCATCAATTTTATCGTTGAGACTCAGCTTAATAAATAATTTACATCACCGAATTATCTATGCACTACGGGTTAAAGATATTCATTATTATCACAATTGGTCATGTTTATCTCAACAACTGTCCATCAATGCACTACGGGTCAATGAGGACTTTTACCAAATCATTTGTAACATTACAGGTCATGATTATACCGAATGATTCCTGGTCATAACCATACCAATCAACACTCTATCTATGCACTACGGGCCAAAGATGACTTTCATAACCATATAAACATGAGGATGATGACAATGATATAAGAATTCAATACAGTCCAAATTGTCAACATGATACTTCTTTGTGGAGTAAAATTCAAGAATAATATCGTATCAAAAATGATTTGGACATAAAAGAAATAAATTTTTGTCATGAATAGTACCCCGGTATGAAAAGGTTAAAACTTATCAAGATCGCTTTCGAATAATATTTCCATGAAAAGATCTTTGGATGAAGCACAAATATCAAAGAATTTCTGATCATTTCAGGAATTATAGAAGCAATACTTACCATAGTAAGTTTAGAGTAAGGAATCTGAAATGAACAATATACGAAACTGCAAATGGATTTTCAAATGTCATGCGGTAATTCGTGTAGACAGATCCTTTCCCTAAATTAATACCAAATGAATACGAAGGGTTATTCACAAGGCATGCTGTAGTCCGCGTAGACAGGTTATTCTCACAGAATAATAAAGAATGGAATAACAACAAGATTTCACCATGCATACGGTAGTCCGTGTAGACATGTTATTCCAACAGAATGATAAAGAATGGAATAACAACAAGATTTCACCATGCATGCGGTAGTCCGTGTAGATAGGTTATTCCAACATAATGATAAAGCATGGAATAACAACCCTTACGAGTATTGAAAGAAATAACTCTCTTTATAAATACGAAAGAAATAATACCCCTTACCTTAGTAGGAGATTGGATACTGCAATAGTGTAGTAACAAAATACTCTTCTTCTTTCTCTCTTATTCTCTCTATACTTTCTCTCTCTATAACTTGAATGAATTGGTGAAAAATAATGAAGAAATAGGCTTCTATTTATAGAAGATTTTTAGCTTAGCCCTTGCAATGTGAAAAGGCAAGTGGCTTGACGACTGGTGATGTGCAAAAGAAAAGTGGTTTGTCGCCTGTAATGTGAAACAACAAGTGGTTTTACGACTGTAATGTGAAAAGACAATTGGTTTGACGCCTGTAATGTGAAACAACAATTGGTTCGACACCTGTAATGTGAAACGACAATTGGTTCGACGCCTGTAATGTGAAACGACAATTGGTTCGACGTCTGTAATATGAAACAGCAAAGGTTTGACGTCTGGTAAAGGCAATTACTATTGGCGAAAGTGACTCTTAGATGATGATATATGGGTCCCCATAGAATAAACCAAACTTACCACAAACGTCTCATAACAGACTTCTTATTTATATCAAAGATTGAATAAATATTACCACAAATCATTTTATCTTCAATCAACACATATTTAATCTTTCAATAATTATTCATCATTAATATTATAACTCACAATATTTAACAACCAGATCATTCCCAGGAAATAGGGGCTTTTCAATAAGGATTTCTCCTTATTGGCGTGCAATTAGGTGACCAAACCTCTCCTCGATGTAACTTTCTGACATAAATCGTCAATATTGCAAATAATAATATGAATAATCAGATCGTCTCAATTATTGATTTAATAATATATAAAATATCAACAATAATTGAATCAAATAAAGTGAGATACTATGCAGCAATTACTGTAGCAATAATTGAACAAAACTGAGTGACTTCTTACGTAAGCATCAATAATTAATATCGTGCGCTACTATGCAACCACGCGTATTACTGTACTTTTATCATCGGGTATTTCAACAATTAATGGTAAAACTTTCGCCGTTATTTTTATAAAAAGATAATTTTGTCGTTTTCTAACTCCGACAATAATTCTGTTGTGGGGTCCACCAATGATTGTGTCGTCGTACGAATATTCCCCGACAAAAAGAATATTCCCCGACTAATCGAATATTATATAACAACTTGCTTACTTTGCAAAATTTATAAATATTACCCATAACTATAACATTATAACAAATTCACACTTTAATATTCAAAAATGATATTTATAGAAAAATTCATCTTTATTCATAAAAGTTGGGGTCTTACAACACATATCCAAATCTTGAGTGATCGTCAGTGAATGTAATAAAATAAGAATACCCTCCTCGTGCAGTCGTTATCATAGGTCCACAAACATCTGTGTGTACAACCACTAACAACTCTGTAACTCTTTCTCCTTTTCCACTAAAAGGAGATTTAGTCATTTTTTCCATGAGACAAGATTCACAAGTTGGATATGATTCATAATCTGATAGCTCTAGGAGCCCATCTTTATGCAACTTGGATAATCTTATTTCATTGATATAACCAAGTCTACAGTACCATATATAGGTATAATTAACATCATCTCTTTTTCTTTTATTAGTTTGTTCAATTTGAAGTATATTTTCATGCAAGTCAAGTATATAAATTCCATTTTGCAAATTACCAACACCATATAAAACATTATTATTATAAATAGAACAAATGTTGTTCTTTATTATAATGTCAAAACCATCCATATCCAATACAGAAATTGAAATAATATTTCTAATGATGTTCGGAACAAAATAACAATTATTTAAATTAATGAACTTTCTCGTAGGCAATGTGCTAAACAATAATTCCCTACAGCTAATGCAGCAACCTTTGTCCATTTTCCACTCATAGAACTTTAAAGACCGAGAAAATCGGATTATTTGTAAAATAATTTTATTTGATTAAATAATGAATATTATAATGAGTAAGTAAGATGAATGTTATTCTATAACGTAAACATGTTGGAATATCGTAGTATTTTGGCTACGTGACAGGATTAAAGTGTTTGAATTTTCAAGACGAAAATAAAAGTTTTCTGAGAAATTTTTTGAAAAATACTATTCATCAATATCTACTCGGGAATTAATTTTGAACTTTCGAGAAATACACAATGATAGAATAATAAGGAAGGATGGATTATGTAAAAATAATTCAAGTATGAGAAACACAATTTTTCGCATGCGTACTAAGATCGAGAATGTTAGGGAAAGTAGAGCCTTAATGAATAAATGATGATCGTATGGTACGTAAGTATTGTTATGAGTTAGTGAATACGAGTATGATACGAGGTATTATATGAGTATGTATGAATGATGGTATATAGTATATGATGAATGAGTATACGAATTAGCGTACGAGAAGAATACGTAGACAATACATTATAAGTATTAAGCCAACGGTATTGGATTTATAGGATTTGTGTAGGAATTATACAAGTCCAAAGAAAATACTGTTAAAGCCCAATGTTTGATATAGCAAGCCCAAAGGTTAAGTAAAAGTTATTAAAACCAATGGGGCAACCCATGTGGGCCCCATGGATCACATGGCAACCATCTTGGTGACCAAGTAAAGTGGTTTTTCTTAGTGACCAGGGATGGAATAGTAAGGAGGTGGAGAAAGGAGGTGGAAGGGCCTAAATGACTATTCTACCCTAACCTTGCCAATCCTATAAATAGATGAGCTTTGTTGGTCATTTTCCTTGTTCATTTTCCACCAACAAACTCAGAGCTTATATCTTGAGAGAAGTAAGAGCTAGATTTTCCTAACTCAAGAAGAAGTAAATAGAAAGCTTGATCATCAAGGGTAAGAATTCTAAACCATTAATCTCCATCTCTCCATCATTGTTTTGATAGAGAAGTGAGTATTGGTGGTGCATGCTTCATAAGGAGTATAGGGATGGTTATTAATGGAAGTAAACTTTTATAAACCATGTTGAAAGTGAATCATAAGTATAAAAGTTATAAACGATTGAAAGACATTGAAGAATTGTAATATTATTGTTGATGAACAAGTTTAAAACCATCATTTGTAGACTTAGATAGTCTATGTTGTGATAATGGAATGAATCCATTTGGAATGGTGTAAAAATCTTAAGTAACGAAGTTATGGCAAAATTTACGAGATTAGACGATAATCGTCGAAATCGTGAAATTCTCGGAACGGAAGTCAAAAGTTAACATTGAACTCGAAAACGTTGGTTTTAGGTGGAGAATAGTCTAAGTTTGCATTTTAAAGTTGCGGATTCAAAAATGGTCAAATTCTGACTTAGAACGAAGAAACGAGCTATGAACGTTCACGAACGTTTATCATTTTCGTAATAACGGACTTAAATGGTGAATTCCATATGAATGGTTTTGAAAATGTAAAATTCTTATATGAACACTTAGTTCATGTGATTTGTGAGCTAATGGCTTTTGAACGAGCCAATTCGGACTTAAAATGAAAAATTTATGAGTCTGGGAATCTTACTAAGTAAGAAAACTGTCAAAGCTATTCGGTGCACGTAGTCGGCACTGCAGTCACCTTGACCAAGCTTGAAAGGTGGCGTCAGAAGACCGAGCCGCGCCCATAACCCATCTTGGAGAATGGCACCGTAATGTGGCTATTTGTACTAAAAGTGGTGCCGTAATGCCAAGTCCGGGTAGAACACACTAGAGACTCAAATACAGTGTAAGCAAAGACTTATATAAAGAAGTCGAAATAAATACCATCACCGTAAGGTAGCTAGTAAAGAAAGTTTTTGATTATAAAAAAGTATAATAGTTGATTGATGGTGAATTATATACTTAATACACCTAAAGTAACATCATTAAAGATGTTAATAACCTTAAGAATTACAACTAAAGGTTAACGAAAGATTACTTAACCGTAAACATAGTGTAATACGGTAAACTATAATGAACATTAAATAATCTAAGTAAGGATTAGATTCAGAAGAAGGGTAGGATATATTAGTGACCTTACATGATTGTTTATGACCTAATGTGGTATGTTATGTGATCATGTATTATAGAAATCCTTAAAGTCTCAAAATGAAAAGTATTTAATCTGTAGAAGACGCTGAAGGCAAGTGTTTTAACCCTTGTCTATGTTCATTCTGGACAAGCTTTATAATTCATGTCTCTTACGCATGAGTTGATGTATAATGAAGTTGAAGCCAATTCCTTCGGCTAAACTTAATGTATTCATTGGATTTCTTATAATCTATCGAAATGTTATCAAAGTTGCTATCTTTTGCCAAACTATTTTAGTATGGATTTCAAAGAAAGACTGAGTATGAAAAAACAAACATTTTGTCGTCAAACGACAAGCACGTGAGGTTGCCAAAACTTAAATGTAAATACGTTTACAGAAAAAGTGTTGTACAATATAGAGTACTATAGGCTGATCACCTAGACGTGCTCGTAAGTAATACCGGACTTACGGACTTAGTGTCGAGTTGTCCTTTTTAAAGAAAGAACGAAATGGTCAAGGTCTTGTACCAAAATTGATGTTTAATGAACATGGTTCATTGTGAAATGTTTTAAAGGAAAAGAAGTGCTATTTTTGATTTATCTATAGTACTTCATAACTATTGCTTCAGTTATAGAAGATATACGATTTGTATGATTCAAGCATGTTGTTAATAAAATTATTAGACTTGCTGAGTTAGTTATGCTCACTCTTGCTTGAACCATATGAATGCAGCTAAGATTGGACGACCTGAAGGATCGAATAAAGATAAAGGAAAGGCTAAGGCAGACCAATGATCTGTCTATGTAATAGTATAGGTTTAATGTTGTAATTATTTGATATTATGACAAGAAACATATGTAATGGTTGTAAGAACTTGGGAAAGGGAATATTGTTTTAGAATATAAATAAGACATATTCACTCTTTTGAGTAATTTCAATTGAATATATGTGCGAATGGTAGTACCGTGTAGCACCATTTGTCGGGTTGGAAGATACCCGAATTTGGGGGCGTCACAGGTTGGTATCAAAGCAATAGGTTATAAAACTTAAGGGGGGAGCAAAGAAACCTTAAGTCATAACCTTAAAAAGAGTTAACGAAGTAAAAGATTATGTTAATCCTAAAAATGCATTATATGTGATATGTGCTTTTATTATCCTAATGATGTGTACTAATCAAACTAATTTATTTTATTGTAGATGTCAGGAAATAACGTTATGTATAGGGATATACATGTCGTTAGTGAAGAGTCGGTGAATCAAATAGAGATTTTACCGAACCATATAGATGAAGAGCCAGAAGTGGTGGTTGCTGAGTCTGGAGACTCAAAAAACCTAGACCTCATGTCTATATTTGATGGCATGTCGGAAGAGGAGGTGGAGGTGGTGTCATTTAACACCATAGCACCTGCAGAAGAGATGACTCCGGGGGAGTCAATGAAATCATTGTTCATGACTGTATTGGATAGAAACATCCAATATGGGAAGGAGGAGAATGAATTGAAGGAGGAACTCCGGGCTATTTTGGAGGATAAGAAGAGTATGGAGTCTATGTGGGAGGAAGAACATGATGAGAAGGTGTTAGCCAAGGACAAGGTCCATGAGCTTAAACACGAGGTCTTTGAGCTCAGGCAGGAGCTAAAGACCAAAAAGGAGAAGGTTAGCAGAATGTCCTATATTCATAGGAGTTCACATGGGGATTTTCAATGGAAAGTGGCTGAGTATCCTGTGGAGGCAGGGCAGACTCGATATACTATCAGCCGAGATTATAGCCAGTCTTGCCAATGCGGACTATGAGAATGCCATAAGGCAGATGTAATCTAGCTAGTAGTTAGAGTAAAATAGATATATAAATATGTTGTATCTTTGTAGTGACGTAAAACCCTCTTTTGTATACCAAAGGTTAGTCTTTTGTAAATCCCAATTTTTGGAAAGCAATAACAAGAAAGTAATGTAATCAGCTTAGGTTGTGTAGTGATGAACGATGTAGTATTATACTACAAGGAAGAACGAATCAATATAAGCCTTTTATTGAACATGTTGTGCAATGAGTACGAGTTATTGTTTAATAATGAACAATAACTAATAACAAGAAAGAAATAATAAAGAGGTGCTATTTATTTTAACAAAAAAATGCCGCCAAGAAGAAGACAAAGAAATTAAGGGGCGAATGTGAATCAATCGGAAGGGGGACCGGTTAACCCGATGCAGGAGTTCGTTAATTTATTAATGACTGCCTTTAACCAGAGTAGAGCGAACGTACCCATAAATCCTACTGTAGTATGAGCTATTACGTTTTAGGATTTTAAGAGTGTAGGTCCGCCGGAGTTCAAAGGAACTACGGAGCCTATAGAAGCTCAAACTTGGGTGAAAGAGATAGAAAAGGCATTTGTCATTGCCAATGTCGATGAGGGGAAAAAGGTTGCTTTTGCTACCTATATGATGAAGGGAGAGGCCAACTTCTGGTGGGAGGCAAACCAGGCTAGGTGTGACGCCCCCAAAATAGGTATACATCACCCATCTTGAGTCGCCAAATACATGGTACATAAATCAAATACAACATAATTATACAATTGTCGTGTAAAATACGACAAAACATAAACTGAGAGTTTAAACAAGAATATTGCCTTCTAGACAATATCCATTCTCAATGGAGTCCTCATAGACAATATACAAACTCAAATTCAGTCCTCATTACATTTATTGTCAAACTATTTAACAGAATAGTGAGGACTACTAATACTATCATCTGGACCATCACTCCGTTCCCCGACTAGTCCATGCTACGTTCTCATTTCACAAGAGAACGGTGAAAGAAAAAAGGGTGAGTTCAACTAGCCCAGTAAGAAATAGTATGACTAAGATAATGCAGGATAAATTATCATTAGCCTTCAACAATGTTAAACTGATAAAATACAATAGACAACAAGGTTAATTGCAGCGGAATAAGCAATCCATTAAAAGAGTCAAGTAGAGAATAAAATCTACTATCTTTTATGATTTAAAAAGTTTTTCATCACTTTTATCACTGGGACTCAACAATAAATAATCCACATCATCCCTCAAGACTACTCTGACGAGGATATTCATTAGTATCACGACCACAAATTATCCATGCACTACGGGCCAAGGATATTCGTGCATTCATCAATGGTCATGATCATGCCAACAACTGTCCATCAATGCACTATGGGCCAATGAGGACTTTTATCACATCATTTGTAACATTACGGTCATGATTATACCGAATAATTTCTGGTCATAATCATACCAAGTCCATCTATGCACTACAGGCCACAGATGACTTTCAAAAATATAAACATGAGGATGATGACAATGATATAAGAATTCAATAAAACAAGTCCACGAATTAATTTATCCAGGAACTAATAACGTCCAAATTGTCAACATGATACTTCTTTGTAGAGTAAAATTCAAGAATGCTCAGAAGAATATTTCCATGAAAAGATACTTGATGAAGCGCAAATATCAAGGATATTCCACTAATTTCATGGAGTATAGAAGTCAAAACTTTAACCAAATGAGTATAATAAAGAATGGAATAACAACAGAAATTACCATGCATGCGGTATTTGATGTATAAGCGAGTTATTCCAATGTAATAATAAATAACGGAACGAATCGTGAAATTCACAATCAAGCGGGATGTTCCAACAAAATAATAAAGAATGGAATAACAACAAATCACCATGCATGCGGTACTTGATGTAGGCAGTTATTCCAATGTAATAATAAATACTTAATAATAAATAATGGAACCGTGTCAGGTGAAATTCACAATCGATGATATATTTTGATGTAATAATAAAGAACTAATAATAAAAGAATTTCCCCAAGTATGCGGTATTTGGCGTAAATAGGTTATTCAACATAATAATAAAGAATGGAATAATGAAGAAGATCACCAAGTATTGGGTAAACCGCATATACAGTGTCATTCCACCAAGTATAGGTAAACCACAGCGCATCTGAGTTATTCCAATGTAATAATAAAGAATGGAATAACATAAGGATTTCACCAAGTATAGGGTATCTGGCGTATCTGAGTTATTCCAAAAGAATAATAAGAATGGAATAACATAAGGATTTCACCAAGTATAGGGTATGCCACTTTTATAGGTTATTCCAATAGAATAATAAAGAATGGAATAACAGAAATTCTCTTCATGAATAAGAAAGAATAACACCCTCACCGTAGTAAAAGACCTTTGGATATCAAAGTAGTGAAGTAGCAAAATACTCTTCTTCTTTCTCTCTAAAATTTCTCTCTCTAGAGTTTCAGTGAATTCGTAAGAAATAATGAAGGAATGAGCTTCTATTTATAGAAGAATGGATTGAATAGTAACTAATTCATGAACGGTCCAGATCGATTTACTTTTCAACGAACGATCCAGATCAATTTACTATTAAAACTTAAAGCGACGATCCATACTGATTTACTATTAAAACTTTAAACCAGCGACCCATATTGATTCACTATTATAACTTTCCACCAGCGGTCCATATTGATTCATTCAACTAACGGTCTGAAAAATTAGCATATCTCCTTATGGAATAATATTGTACCCAAATACCCGAATGCACAAGAATAGAGTGAATAGTAACTCGTGAATAGTAACTCATGAATAGTAACTCATGAATAGTAACTCGTGAATAGTAACTCATGAATAGTAACTCGTGAATAGTAACTCGTGAATAGTAACTCATGAATAGTAACTCGTGAATAGTAACTCATAAATAGTAACTCGTGAATAGTAACTCGACACAAAAAGTGCCCCAAATACCCGATTGAACAATATAACCTTTAGACATCAATTACTATCAAAATAAATGTTTAACACAAATAATTTCAACACAATGGAACTATCAATTCATCTTTAATCAACACAAACTTATCCATCATTAATATTATAACTCACAATATTTAACAACCAGTCGTTCCTGGAAAGAGGCTTTCCAATAAGGATTTCTCCCTATCATGCCTTGATTAGGTGACCAAACCTCTCCTCGATGTAACTTCTGACATTGTAAATATTGTGATTTAATAATATGAATAATTTTGTCGCCTCAATTATTGATTTAATAAAATAACATATTATGCACATGATACTGTGATAATAATTGAATCAATAATATAAGAGATATGATGCAGCAATTACTGTAGCAATAATACAGTATAACTGAGTGACTTCTTACGTAAGCATCAATAACCAATACCGTGTGCTACTTACGCAACCACGCCAGATTCTTTGTACTTTTTACTAATGGGTAGTTCAACAAGATTAACTAGTAAAACCTCCGTCGTTATTTTAATAAAATGATAATTCTGTCGTTTTCTAAATACGACAATACTTCTGTCGCAGGGTCCACCAATGATTGTGTCGTCGTACAAATATTCCCCGACAAAAAGAATATTCTTCGACCAATCGAATATTTTATAACAACTTACGTACTTTGCAAAATTTTCAAATACTACCCACAACTATAACATTATCTCAAATCCACACCTTAATATTAAAAAAATATTTCGAGAAATTAAATCTTTATTCAAAAAAAAATCTAGGGTCTCACACTAGGGCCAAAATAGATAATTTAACGTGGACACGGTTCAAGGAGATTTTCTTCGAGAACTAATTTCCCACGAGTATACAGGGGAGGATGGAGATGAGGTTTCTAGATTTGAAATAAGGGGAGATGACCGTTCCATAATACGCGGCCAAGTTCAGTTGTGACGCCCCCAAATTCAGGTATCTTCTAACCCGACAGATGGTGCTACACGGTACTCTTAGCTGTACATTCATTCTATTGAAAAAACATCAAAATGAGTGTATCAACGACATTCTTATTACATTAATAATATGAAATCCCGTTCCTAGGTTCTAAAACCGTTACAATCTTTGTTCGTCATAATATAATTCATACAAACATACTAGTCTATTACAGAATAAACTAATCATTCATCTTCGCCTTACCTTTATCTTTACTAGAACCCTCGGTTCGCTCGACCTTAGCTGCAATCATATGATTCAAGCAAGAAGTGAGCATAACTAGCTCAGCAAGTCTAACAATATATTATATAGAAACCACTTCGAGAATCATATGATTATTTTTCATTAACTGATCAATAGTTATGAAGTACTATGATACATTGAATAATACCTCTCATCTCATAAAACAATTCTGAAGTACATATAGTAGCTTAGAAATTCTGAGTAGGTCCATAGACCATGAACATTCTCTTTAGTTTTTATTCATGAAAAGGACAACCGAGTACTAAGACCGTAAGTCCTTTATTTCTTATGAGCACTTTTAGGTGATCAGCCTATAGTACTCTATGTTGATCAACACTCATCCGTTAAACGTATTTACGTTTAAGTTTTGGCAACCTCGCGTGCCCATCAAATAATCGATGTAAAATTCATTTGTTTATTCGTACTCAGGCTTACTTTGAATCCGTACCACATAATTGGCGTATGACAGCGTTATCAATTCTATATTGAAATACTTATAAAAAAATCCATCAATCTTTTAAGATTGGTCTAGCCGAGTTAAAACTGGCATCGACCCTTTCTTTAAAACCATTCATGTATCTCATAACATGAATCACTTAAAACCTGGCTAACACGAAGGTTATACAAGCATTAGGAAAACTTGCCTTCAAGGGTCTTTAAATAAATATTCAACAATTCTTGATCTTTACAGTCTCTACAATACATAACGACGTAACATACCACATTAGGTCATATATAATCAAGCATGTTTACTACTATATATTACCTCTCTTCTTAATCTAATCATGCCTTAGATTGTTTGTCATTGGTTCCGACTTCTCGTTATGTTTTACCTCGTTCTTACGTTCATGTTCGAGTAAGTTATCTCCAACCTTTAGTTATATAACTTAAGATTTTCATCATCTTAATTGATGTTACTTTAGGTTTAGTATGGATATAATTCACCAGCTTTCTATTTACATTCACAAACATTCTTCTTTATGTTTCATTTAGTGTTGGTGTTACGGCGCCAGCTTTTCTTCTTGGACTCGCGCTGCGACGTGAGTCTCCAGTACCTAGGACCCGGACATGGCGCCATCTCCTTCTCTATCAGCCGTGCTGTGGCACCACTCTTCAATGACTAATGGACAAGCTAGCTTGGCATTCCGGTGCCACTTACTGTGCTTTGGCTGGCACCAGACCTCAGCACCAGACAATTTTGATAGATTTCTTAGTTTAATGAACTTCCCGGGCTCTTAAATTGTTCATTTTAAGTCTGAATTGGCTCATTCAAAAGCCATTATCTCACAAATCACATACTCTAAGTGTTCATGCAAGAATTTTAAGTTTTCGAATCCGTTAACTCAAAATTCACCTTTTAGTTAATTTTAACGAAAACGATAAACGTTCGTGAACGTTCAATGCTCGTTTCTTTGTTCTAAGTCAGAATTTGGTCATTTTTGAGTTCGCAACTCTAGAATTCCGTATGAGACTATACTCCATCGAAAACCAACGTTTTCGAGCTCAATGTCAAAATTTGACTTCCATTTTGAGAATTTCACAATTTCGACGATTATCGTCTAAACTCGTGAATTTTGCCATAACTTCGTTACTTGAGATTTTTAACCCATTTCAAATGGATTCATTCCATCATACTATCTTAACTATACATATTTCAATAACTTATACACATGATAAGTTCTTACATGTTCTTCCTTAGTTCATAACTTATATAAGTACGAATTGTTTACTCATGGCTTATTAAGGTTTAAGTTCATTACTTAGCCATTCTTATTACTTCTTAGCATACAAGTTCTACCACTACTCACTTCTCTAACAATTGAAGAGAGGGAGAATCATGGTTTAGGATCATTACCTTTGATGATCTCTTGGTTAATCTTTATTCTTCTTCTTGCTTCTTGAACTAACAAATTCTAGCTTTTATAGCTTTTTTTTCTCTAACTAATAAGCACTTATAATGTTGGTGGAAATCTAACAAGTAAATAATGATCTAGCAAGCTTCGTATTTATAAGATTGGCAAAGTTAGGGTAGTTTAGTCATTAAACCACTCCACCTCCTTATTCCACCTCCTTAACCACTTCCTTACTATTCATCACTCGGTGATCAAAGTTACTTGGTCACCAAGATCAGCCATGTGCTCATGGGGCCCACATGGGTTGCCCCATGGGTCATCTTTACCGATTAGATCGATCCACAGATCCGATTCTTACTTTGGGCTTTAGGTTTAATTAGCTTAACTTATACTTTGGACTTGCATTAAACAAACATTTGGGCCTTAACATTAATAAGCATTGGGCTTTATCATAATTCCAATTGGACTTAACCATTCCTACACTTGGCTTGTATAATTCCTAACAAATCCTATAAGTCCAATACATTTGGCTTAAAGCCTTATAACGCATAATCTACGTATTATTCTTGTATACTAACTCGTATACACATACATCATATACTACATACCATTATTCATACATACGCGTATAATACCTTGTATCATACTCGTATTCATTACCTCGTATAATACTTACGCATCATACGATCAACGTTTAACTCATTAACGCTTTACTTTTCTTAACGTTCTTAAATTTAGTCCACAGGCAAAAAACTGTTGTTGCCATACGTGAATTATTATTACATAATCCATCTTAATCGATATTCTATTGTTACGTATTTCTCAGAAGTTCAAAAATAATTCCCGAGCAGAAATCAGTGAATAGTGTTTTTATAGAAATTTCTCGGAAAACTTTTATTTTCGTCTTGGAAATTCAAACACTTTAATTCTACCACATAGCCATAATCCTAACCACATCCACACATTCTAGGTCATAGAACAACCTTCACATAGCTTACTCACATAAATAATTAATTAAATTTATTTAATCTACATAATCAAATAAAAATTTAATTCTCATAAAAATTCGATTTTTCTCGGGCGTTACATTCTTCCCCCCTTATAAGGATTATGTCCCCAGAATCTCACTACAATACATAAACAAATGGGTAAAATTTTCCTTCATTTTAATGTCGAATTCCCACGTTGCTTCTTCGGCATTGTGGTTCCTCCAACTCACCTTCACCGAAGGTAATATCTTATTTCTCAAGACTTGTTCCTTCCTATCATTAATTTGAATTGGAAGTTAAGCACTTACTAACATATTACGCTATCTCTCTTTTCATATTTGGCCAACCAAAGTTCTGTTGAAGGTCTTAATACATCTCAGTACTACCTGGATGTATCGAGCACCCCGAACTACGACTTCGCTCACTATTTTTCTTTAAACTTTTGAATTATTTGGAACTCAAATTTCTCCTTCAAAATAAGATTATACTTGATCTTTTCTTCATCCTTCATCCTCTTTTTCATTCACTTGCACTCCTTGTTACTTAGCTGTACTTCCTTAACTCGTTCCATTTTCGTGGATTGAGTCTACATTGTGGATAACATTTCTACCACTTTATTCCGTAATTTAACTTCTAACTCCATTCTTTCCATCTCTGTTATTAACTCATTCTGAGTTGATAACATTGATAGCTTTTTCCTACCCTTCCTACTTAACGCGTCGGCTACTACGTTTACTTTCCCTGTATGATATAAGATACCACAGTCATGATCCTTTATCCATTCTAATCACCTTCTCTACCTCATATTCAACTTCTTCTGTGTGAAGATATATTTCAGACTCTTATAGTCTGTGTATATCTCACATTTCTTGCCGTATAAATACTATCTGTCGACGTCGGGATTTTTAAGTGTCCCTTTTCGTTACTTGTTCTTTGGTGTTCTCATGTTAATGTGAGATTTATTTGAAAAAACAAGTGAAAAAGGTCCGACATGTATAATGTCGACGATTTGACTTTAAGAGTCGCCAGTTGGTGTATTTAACTGGTTGCACCAATGCAACCGAAAAGGTTTGCACATTGATCCAGTGTTTTGACACTGCTAGACGGGTCTGTGAAACCGAGATTCATTTAGGGTCCGGGGGCTTGATTATGAGGAGGGAATGTGTTAGGCACCCCCCGACATCCGTGTTACCACGGTGACCGCCACTTTTCAAAGAAATTGTTATATGAATGTGTGTGTTTGTGTGTGTGTGGATCAATGTGCAGTTATTTGAAAGTAGTGCGAGGCCTCGTTCATACCTATATACACATGGTTTGAATTTTATAGAAAAATTCAGTTTTAACCAAGATATAACAATGACATTTTATAAAAGAAGTTTTTCAAACCTATAGGAATTGAGACCTTTTCATACTTCCATTTTATTATTAAATGTTTGGCTTGTTTGCTTTTATTTTTGAGATACGAAGCATTCTTGAGAAAATAATATCTGACAATGATACTAAACTCCTCATGGGCATGACAACCATCCAAGAAAATTCGATTAATCGTAAAATAATGTACAAAGTCGCTTACAATTTGAAAAATGTCCATCATAGAACCAAATCTAGATTCAATGGCCGGACTGTGATCACATGATTCCTAGGCTCACACGATATCGCAATTTGTATGGAAAGCAGTAAGCAATTATATATATAAAAGCTGTATATATATTTATATATATATATATATATATCATGATCAACCACCACGAAGCAACTCCATGGGGATCGAAATGTAAATATATAAAAGCGGTAAATATATATATATATATATATATATATATATGGATTTGATCAACCACCACGTAAGTAAACTCTGTGGGGACGAAATGTAAATAGAAATGTAGTTGTATCAACCGCCACAAGTAAACTCTGTGCAGATTTAAATGTAAATAAAAGGCGTAAATGGCCACGAAGTAAACTCAGTGTGGACAGAATGTAAATATATATATATATATATATATATATAAAAGCGAAGAACGACCGGATGTGAATCTCGCTCATCGGATATGTCCGACATCAATTATATATATGTATATATATATATATATATATATATATATAAAAGCGATTAAACGCACTTAGATATAAAATCCGTGCTCATCGAGATATGTTTGACAACAATTATATATATATATATATATATATATAGCAATTAGACATATATATAAAATCCGTGCTCATCGATGTAGTCCGACGACGCGGTATATATATATATATATATATATATATATATATATATATAAGCAATTAAACGCTCCGAGATCGAAGTTCAGGCTCAATCGAGGCATAACTCGATAATGTTAGTCCATATATGAAATATATATATATATATATATATATATATATATAGTGTATATATATACAGACATAAATGAAAACCATGGACCGAAGTCCGGGCAAACACACTCACACGACTCTCAACGTGTACAACAGTGTGTGCTAATATGAGAAGAAGGCTTTATAGAATATAAGAAGGCTTACAGTGGGCTGCCAAAGTAGACTTCTATGACTTTAAATGGATAAACACTCAGCTCCCACCGGATAAAAGATAGCTATATGCGAGCTAACTAGTGTTTAGAAGTGAAGAAACACTCACAAGATGTGTATGCAGAGTAAAATGGATAGGGCTTCCTCTGTGACAACCCGAAAATCCAGATTGTCCAAAAATTAAGATTTAAAGAATTAGTTATTAATAAAATGAATTTTTATTAATACTATTTTGTGCTATGTGTTTATTAATCGTTCTATAACCTAGAATGATTATTAATCGGGAGGATTCTGGCTACGAGCTAGACTGAACGAGTAGGATTTTTCAAGACGATTTTTTTTTTCCGGAGACAATATTTTCGGGGAAAAAGACGAAATAGGCACTATTCACCCGACAAAACCTAAGGGTTAGGGTTTGAATAACCTAAGCCTTTTCGAGAGTTCGGTATGTCGAAATGACATTCCATCGAAAGATTTGACGATAATATATCGTGAAAAGTTAAGTAAGCCGATAAAAGTTTTTCTCAAAAAACGTGCAGAAATTAGATAAAATAAAAATGACGAAAAGTACTGTTATGTACTTTTCACTCGTTTAGCTACGTTAGGGGAAAACGTGAAGGAAAACACTTAACGTCAAAAAGTGTTTTTTAGTTTTTCGGAAATCCGAAGAATACGTAAAAGTTAATCGGTAAAGGAAACACGAAATATCCAAAAATATTTGGATTCCGAGAATCGTAGTTTTTAAAAGCGTAAAAACGAAACCAGAAAGACGAAACTACGAAACTTAAGGGCTAAGCAAACTTGAGGGCTAAGTTAACTTAGTCCCTAAGTAATGAATAGTAAGGAGGTTAGGGTGTGAAAAGACCAAAATGCCCCTAGCCTTGAAAATCTATAAATAGGAAGCTTAATCTCATTTGAATGGGATTTTGAAAATCCTATCATTTGAGAGAGAAAGAGAGAGAGTCTGATGGAAGATGAAAGGGAGAAGAAAGAGGAAAAGTTGGCTCGTGAGAAAAACTTTGTCGATTTTAAGGAATTTAAGGATGAACAGTAATCGAATCCTAGTTTCTACTAATTTTCTTTGAGTTTAATATGTTCAATACATAACTTAATGAAGATAAGAAGTAGATAATGTTAATAATGAATTCATATAGTTGAATTCATGAGAAAACAAAGAAATAAGAATTAGAAATTTAGTTTATAAATTTCTTAAGGAAGTATAAGATTCGTAAGGATTTTGAGCGATTCGAATGTATCGTACGAATGAGTAGGTCAAATAAGTAAGGAATGATGTTCTATAACATCAAATTCCAAGAAAAATTGAAATCGTAATCCAAAATATCGATTAAAAATGAAGAACGAACGAAGAATGCGAAGAACACGCGAAAAACGCGAAGAACGTTGTTGATGGACAAATTTAAAACCATCGTAGTGTAATTGTTGTTGATGGACAAGTTTAAAACCATCGTGTATAAGTTAGATGCTTATTGCTTGGTTAGGAACGTTGGAAACGTTCTTGAAGAACGGATTAGAATTGAGCTATAACGAAGTTATGGTAAAAATTTCGTAAAAGAAGATCGAGAATTTTAAAGTTAGTAAATGAACCCAAACGTGTAGGGTTTCAAAAGAATGTAAGAGAATGTATAAAACGTGAGTCGTAGACTCAATAACAAACGAGTTTCGAGTTCGGATGACCGAATTACGGACGAACGAACGAAGAACGTTAAAAATGTTAAAATGAACAAAGGGTGAAGATTAAGCCAATTGAATGGGACGTTAATGGATTCAGAACAAAGTTCTGTCTAGGGGTAATCGAAGTACGTTAGATAATGAAGAAAATGGCTTTGGAACGATCTCGTTCCGAGTTATAACGAAGAAGTTATGAGATTTTGAAGTACGCGTCTCAGAACTACCAAAGACTTAGAAATTTTTTTCAGGAAGAAGGTCTTGGCAACGCGGCGCCTGTCATGCCTAAAATGGTGGCGCTGCAGCTCCAGGCCAGAGGGTCACATACTGCTAACTCGCGCCGTAACGCAAGTCTTAGTGCTAAGAGTGGCGCCGCAGTGCTAGTGCAAAGCAATGCCAGAAATGAGATTTTTAACTTCTCAATTTCTGGGGGATGTGCAAGAAAGAGATAGGAACATGTAGTTCAACTAATGTAACACTTAATCGAGTGTTTTAAACCTTTAATGAAGGTTGAATGGAAAGATTAAACGAGATTAAAAGAATGTAATTACGAGTTACGGACCGATATGGCGGGGGACCGTAGTCGCATGATGAATCGAGCGTGAGGGATTATGATGGTGATTCCTTAGGCGTTGATGGATTTATAGTAATGTATAACATTTTGATGTTATGACATGGTAATGAGAGATTAATGTAAAGCGTATAGACGCCGTGAGCCTTGATGTTGTTGCAATGAACGATCGGTCTTAGCATACAACGATCGATGGCTTCGACATTAAGAAAGAATAATGAACATGGGGTTCATGGGATGGATAACGATCGAAAGTGATTAAAACCTTGAGTAAAGGTTGAATGAGAGATTAAGAGACGCGAAGCAACGTGAGCGTTGAATACGTAAATGCGATCCTTGTGAATTGTATTCGCGTTAGCCGAACGTTCTAAGTGGTGCTATAACTTTTGATGGTTGACATATGGGGCTGAAACATTCATACATTCATTCAATTGAATAGTCTCGAAAAAAATCCGGGTATCTTCCAATAATGGTCTATATATTAAAGGTAATATTTATATTTCCGGGTCTCGAATAAACATAACGTTCTATTTACAAAGGTTCTTTGTCATAATATTCATTACATTACAACAATAATAGACCTATACCATTACAAAACGACAATAATGCGCCTTAGCTTTTCCTTTATCCTTATTTGATCCTTGGGGACGTTCGGTCTTAGCTTTGCATTCATATGGTTCAAGCAAGAGTGAGCATAACTAGCTCGACAAAGTATAACAATTTCAATAACAACATGCTTGATACATATGAATCGTTATATCTTCGATAAGCGAACAATAGTTATGAAGTACTATTGATAATTCAAAATAGCACTTCATCTTTCTTTCAAAATGTTTCACAATGAATAATATTCGATAAAACATTCACTCGGTCAAAGACCTCGGTATTCATTCTTTCTTTAAAAAGAACAACCGGAACTAAGTCCAGTAAGCCCGGTATTACTTACGAGCACTTCTAGGTGATCGACTGTATTGTACTCTATGTTGATCGACACTACATCCATTAAGCGTATATACGTTTAATCATTTAGCAACCTCACGTGCTGTCGTTTCTGAAACAAAACATTTGTTTAACATTTCGGTCTTCTTTTGAAAACCATATCAAGTAATTGACAAAAGATAATCACATTTGATAACGAGATGAATAGATTATCAACAATCCACTCGATATGTTAAGACTAGCCAAAAAACGGCTTTAACTTCATTATACTTCAATTAATGCGTGAGGATACATGAACTTCAAAAACTTGTTCATTTGGCGAGACAAGAGTTAGAATACTTGCCTTAAGCGTGCGCTACGATGTAATTTACTTTACGTTCAAGTCTTTCAAGTCTCTACAATACGCGATCACATAATGCCTTACATTAGGTCACACATAATCAAGTATGTATCGACTATATCTTACCCTTCATCTCAATCTAATTTGTATATTAGACTTGATTACTATTCATTACGATTTCATCATTCTATTTGCATTCATAGATGGATGAGTTATTACCACTCTTTACACATTACTCTTAAGGTTTAACAATGCTTTAGCAATGTTATTTTAGGTTTCTTAAGGTAGGTTTAACTCGACCTAATAACCCTTTCTTGCTTTACATTCACAAATATTCTTCACTATCATTTGTCGAAAGATCGCGGTGGGCGCCTGACTTTATACTGCATCTCGTGTTTGCGGCTGCGAGTTAACGATGGGATAGCCGGGACTTGGCCTTTGCGCTGATGAGTCCTTGCTTCTTGAAGCTATTATTTGCGGCGCCAATTTCTAGTGTGACACATAGGCCGTTCATGGCGGCTGCTGGCGTGACTAATTGGTCTAGGGTTGGTGTGTGCATGGCCTTGACTCTGTGCACCAAAAAAAAAATTCGATCTTTGAATTTTTGTGAACTTCCGGACGCATAACTCTTTACGTTATAAGTCCGAATTGGCTCGTTCAAAAGCTTATGGTTCACAAATTATGTAATCTACTGAGTTCATGCAAAAATTTCATCTATTTGACTTCGTTTGCTAAAAATTCACCTATTGGTTCATTTTTAGCGTAAAGCGATAAGCGTTCGTGAGCGTTCGGCGCTTCGTTTCTTAGTTCTAAGTCGAAATTAAGCTCATTTTTGAGTCATGACTCTTAAATGATGAACATGACTTGTCTCCATTAGAAAATAACATTTCTGAGCTCAAACTCAAAATTTGACTTCCATTCCGAGAATTTTACGAATTTGACGATTATCGTCTAATCGTGTGATTTTTGGCAAATCTTCATTCTTATGACTTGTTCAACATTACAAATGAATTTCATTCATCATGTGAACATATTAACCTACTTATTCCAACAACTTATACTCATGGTTGGACTTTGACTTATTTCTTCATATGCTTATAACTTGAGAAATTTATAAATTATTTATGAACTTATCATTCATAACTTATGACAATTAAAGTTTCTTAATCATCATACATATATGTTCTCATCATATAACTTTACTTATGTATACTTGATACATATGATCATAAAAGTTCATTACTTCCATATTCCTTATATTGCAAAACTCATTATAAGTTCATAATTCCTTCACATAAGTTTATAACTTATGCTAGCTTAAATGACTTATTACCAACTTATATGGCTTAAGTTCATTACTTACACATACTTCTTACTTTTTATCATTCATGTTCCTTAATCCAAACTTTTCTTATCTACCTATCATGTTAGAGATAGAAGATAAGTGGAGAAGAGGATCTTACTTTAGAAGTTCTTGATAAATAGTTTCTTTCTTCTTCTTATGTAAGTAGCTTATTACAACTTAATCACCCTAAGAATTAAGCACTTTGAGAGAGAGTGTTTAGATTATTTGAACAACTAGCAAATGACTTGCCAACCTTCACTATTTATAGAACTTACAAGGTTTAGGGCAATTTAGTCAATACACTAAACCACCTCCTTACTATTCATAACTTGATCGACACAAATCCTATCCTTTGCTTGGTGGTTTTACTCACCTAACTTGGCCATTACTTTATTTACTTGATCACCACTTATCTTGGTTATCACTTATCTTGATCACCACTCACATTAATCATATTACTATGGGTTGCCCCATGGGTTAGACAACTCATGGAATCTAGTTTGGGCCTTAACCCTTAATTCATTTGGGCTTGTACCAATTATAATCAATCTTCCAAGTCCATTTTCATTACTTAATACATATACTTATAGTTTATGTATCATCATCGTATTATACTTCGTATACTACTTCATAATATACGATATTTCTTCCTTCATACAAACTCATATAATACCCCGTATTATACTCGTTTTCTTTCCTCGTACAATACTCACATATCATACGATTATCTCTTAACGCATTAATTCTTCACTTTCCTTACATTCTTAATTTAAGTCCGCAAGCGAAACATTACGTTTTCCATAACTAGATTATTATTACATAATCCGTCTTACCTTAATATTCTATCATCACGTATTTCTTGGAAATTCAAAAATAATTTTCGAACAAATATCGATGAATAGTGTTTTCGGAAAATTTCTCGGAAAACTTTTATTTTCGTCTTAGAAATTCAAACACTTTAATTCCTTCACGTAGCTCAAATACTACGACATTCCAACATCAATAGGTTATAGAACAACAACCATCTTGATATCACATAAAATATGATTTTATTATTATTTAATTTAATAAAATCATTTTACAATAAAAATCTAAATTTCTCGGTCGTTACATTCTTCCCCCCTTATAAAGATTCTGTCCCCAGAATCTCGTCTTACTCTACTCAAATAAATGAGGAAAATTTTTCTTCATCTTTTCTTCTAATTCCCACGTTGCTTCCTCAGCATCATGGTTCTTCCATAATACCTTTACTGATGGTATTACTTTGTTCCTCAGAACTTGCTCTTTTCTATCGATGATTTGAATCGGCGATTCTTCATATGATAAATCCTTCTCGATATGAATCGGCTCATACTCGATTACGTGATTATAGTCAGAAACTTATATGGATGTAATATAATCATCGTGAAACACGTTATGTATTCTTTCTAGATGCGGAGGTAATGCTTTATCATATCGCTTTACCTCTCTACCCGTTTTAATACTTGAAAGGTCCTATAAACCTTGGACTTAACTTTCCTTTCTTTCAAGCGTATCTTTCCTTTCGAGGAGATACCTTTAGAAACACATCTCTGAACCTACTTCAAACTCTCGGTTTAATCTATGCGAGTCGCATACTTCTTATATGCATCTTGAGAAAACAAGGCGCATCCAATTAACTTAACCACATCCATTTTTTTTGCTTTGCACCAATTACGGTCCTAGCATCCGGCGTTCTCCCACCTCATCCCAACCTGATGGTGTTACGCACCTTCTTCCGTCTGAGCTTCGTAAGGCGGCATACCTATGCTTGCATGATAAGCTGTTATTATATGCAAACTCTACCGGTGGTAGATGATCATCCCAACTACCCTTAAAATCCATGGCCTTGAAGACCTCGACATGTCTTCTAACGTCTGAATTGTTCTCTCGCTCTGCCCATCGGTTTGTGGATGATAAGGCGTGCTTAATTTCAATTTGTGTTCCCAAGCTGTTCTTGCAAACTTCTCCGGAAGTTCGATGTGAATCGTGGATCACGATCGACACAATCGATCGATCTTGGTACTCCATATGCGGAAATAATTTCCTTGATATAGAGTTTAGCTAAGCTGGTCTAAGTTATACTTGACCTAATCGGTAAAAAGTGAGCCGATTTAGTTAATCGATCAACTATTACCCAAATAGAATCGTACCCTTTTACTTGTTGTTGGAAGTCCCACCACAAAATCCATCGAGATATGCTCCACTTCCATTACGGAATCTCCATGGTATAACAAACCATTTGGGTCTTTGATGTTCGGCCTTAACTTTTTGACAAGTCGACACCTACTCACATACTACTGCTGCTATTTCTCTCTTGAAGTTTGGCCACCAAAAAACTTCATCGAAGGTCTTGATACATCTTAGTGCTACCGGGATGTATCGAGTCTAAATGAACTATGAGCTTCTTGTAACACTTGCTCTTTTAATTTTGTCTCACTCGGAACCCAAATTCTTCCTTCAAATCTTAATAATCCTTCATTATCAAGACTATACTTAGTATCTTCTTTATCGGTTAGCCGCTCCCTCATTTGGTTACACTCATCAGATTTGAGTTGTACCTCCTTTACTCTTTCTACGATGGTAGATTGCATCTCCATCATAAAGAGTATCTGTCCCAATTCACTCGGCATCTTCAACTCTATCTCCATTCTAGCCATCTCTGTTATTAACTCATGCTTGGTAGTTAACATAACACTGACAACCTTTCCGACCCTTCCTACTTAAGGCGTCGGCAACTACATTAGCTTTCCCGGGATGATCTGAGTTTCACAATCATAATCCTTTATCAACTCTAGCCATCTTCTCTACCTCATATTCAACTCCTTACGGTGAAGATATACTTTAGACTCTTATGGTTAAAGATATATCTCACATTTCTCCCCATAAAGATAATGTCTCCATATCTTTAGGGCAAATACTATCGCGGCTAGTTCGGATCATGAGTAGGATAAACTTTCTCATAATCCTTTAAGCTGCTTGGTGATGCATCTGTGATGACTTTGCCATCTTTGCATGAAACACATGACCAAGTCCTCTATCTGAAGCATCGCTATAAACTACTGAAAATTTCACGTGTCATACAGCGGTGACAATCTGGTAGCTTCTCTTAATCTTTTCTTGATTCTTGAAAACTGTCTTCACATTTATCCATCCATCGTATTTCACCGTCTTCCTTGTCAAGTTAGTCAGCCAGGGTAGCTATCTTGAAAAATCTTGGATAAATCTTGATAGTATCCGTAACCCTAGGAAACTCACTTTTCGGTTAGGCGTTTTCGGTTGTTCCCGATTCATCATTTATCTACTTATTTGGATCCATTGAAATCCCTTAATGATCGATGACATGACCTAAAAAGCTTCACTTTCTCCGGCCAAAATTCACACTTAGTGAATTTACGCATATAACTTCTCCTTTCTTGAGTGTCTCCAACACTAATCTTAAATATTCGACATGATCTTACGGCGTCTTAGAATAGACTAGAATATCATCGATAAACCTGACGACGAACTTGTCCAAATATAGTTTGAACACTCTGTTCATCATATCCATAAATCACAATTTGGTGCATTTATCGAACCCAAATGACATCACGAAACTTCGTAATGACCATAACGAGTTACGAATGCCGATTTTTGTACATCCTCCTTCTAACCCTTCAATTGGTGATACCCGATCCAAAATCTATTTTAGAAAAATACTTTTGCCCTTTCAACTATCAAAGAGATCATCGATCTGGGCGATGGGTATTTATTCTTTATCGTTAACTTGTTCGACTCTCGATAGTCGATCTGAAGCCTTAACGATCCATCTTTCTTCTTGACAAACAATAAAGGTGCACCCAGGGGGAAACACTAGGTTGAATGTACTTCTATCCAATAGTTCTATAATTGAACCATTAGCTCCTTCATTTCCACAGGCGCCGTACGATCGGTGCCTTTGAGGCTGAGTTCCGCTCACGGCACAATATCTATTATGAATTCGATCTCCGTCCGGTGGTAAACCCGATAACTCACTTGGAAATACATCCATGAATTAGTTTACTATAGGTATTTGTTCCATGGTTGCTCCCACATCTTTGGTATCAACAACATGGCACAGATAACCTATACACCCCTTCTTAAAAAGTTTTTCTAGTTTGTGTCATCGTAAAAGACAACCACGAATGCATGACGATTTATTACTGTAAAATACTACGGGAGGTTGTTTCAACGTCTGATGCTCACACATTTCTTTTGGCAATCTATAATGGCTCCATGGTTAATCAACCAATCCATTCTTAGAATCACATCAATTCTCCTAACTTTATCGGTATTAAGTCTCTGATAACTTACAACCACGTACATCTGCGTAACAACCCCTATGAATACTTTCAGCGGGGATTACCTCTTCGTTTGCTACCTTAATGTTCAAAGGTATATGCAACTTTTGGGAAGTAATCCTGAGTCGTCTAGCAAAATCACATCTTATAAGCGAACAAGTAGCACCCGAATCAAATAACACGTATGCATTTATGTTATTGATCGAATAATACCTGCTAACTACATCCCCTGATGCCACGCATCTTGGGCCGTCGTATTAAAAAGTGCGGGCCATTGATCTACCCATTTGTTTGGACCACTAATAACTTGACTTCTGCTATTAGTGCCCTTATTTCCTTCCATACCCTTCTTGAGCGACTCTTACGCTATGTGGTGAGTTGATCCACATCTGAAAACATCAAGTGGTTTTTCTTGGGATTGGGGCGATTAAGCGAAATGTGCCCTTCACATCCTGATTATAACATCTGACCTTTCCTTTGAGATGGACTCTAAGTGAGTCTTCCCATGAGTTTCTGAGGCCTCCATCCTTCTCTTGGAATCCCTTGCTTTACTCGGTATTCCCGAGTTAAAGCCCTTTCTTTTTTATAAAAATGCGCCACTCTGGCTGGCTCCTTGGGTCTTGATTCCCCATCAACTTTACTCTTATTTTCTTATCTTTGTGAGTGCTTGGTGAGAGCCTCATTCCCACCTTGACAATTATTGCCTTTTCTAATATGGTTCCAAAGGAAGTACTTTGAAACACCGAGATCCGGCTATAGAGCGAGGTTTCAAGCCACCTTTCGAATCTCTAGCCTTCCTCACTTGATGTCCACTTGGTGTGGAAGCAAATCGTGCCGATTCATTAAACTTGGCGACATCTTTGAGGAACTATCATATCCCTTGTTTTAATTCGAAACCTCATTTCCATTCTCCTTGCATACTTTCGTGGGAAAATAGTTCTCGAAGAAAATCTCCTTAAACCTTTCCCACGTTAGGTTTCTATATCGGCCCTAACTTGGTTTGCCTCCACCGGAAGTTGGCCTCTCCTTTCATCAAATAGGTTGCAAAGGCAACCTTTTGACCCTCCTCGACATTTGCTATAACAAATGCTTTCTCAATTTCTTTTACCCAATGCGGGCTTCTATATAGGGTCCGTAGTTCCTTTGAACTCGGTGGGACCTACACTTTTAAAGTCCTTAAAAGTAGTAGCTCGTCTTACTCCGGGAATTACGGGTACATTAGCCCCGTCTATTAAATCACGTTAGTTAAAAGATTAACGAACTCTTGCATTGGATTAATTGGACCACCCTCAGGTTGGTTAACATTATCGTCTTGATTTCGTTGTCTCCTTCTTGGCGGCATTTCATTTGTTAAGAAAACAACACATCATTATTACTTTCTTCTTGTTGATTAGTTATTATTTGCGATAAAACAATAACTCATCCTCATTACTCAATATGTTCCATAAAAGAGACTTATATTGATTCTTATCTTGTAGTGTAATACTACATTGTTTACATTACTCGACCTTAGTGATTACATTACCATCCATACATTTACTTTCCAAAAATTGGGATTTACAAAGACCACCCTTGATATCTGAAGAGGTTTTACATCACTCTGAGATACATAATATTTACATATCTAATCTACTCTAGCTATTGCTAGATTACATCTGTCGAATGGCATTCTCGAAATCTTTCTTAGCCAAACCGGCTATGACATCTCGACTAATGGTATGTCGAGTGCATACACTTCCTTTGGATATCCATTACTTACTTGCTGTTGGAAGTCCACGTGAGAACTCCTATGTATATAGGACATCCTCTCCAACTTCTGTTGTTTAGTCTTTAGCTCCTGCTTGAGCTCAAAGACTTCATATTTCAGCTCTCGGACCTTGTCCTTAACAAGAATTCTATCATCGTGCTCTGCTTCCCACATACCCTCCATGCTAGTCTTGTCCTCACGGACAGCTTGGAGTTCCTCTTCCAACTCCTTCACCTCTTGGCGATGTGGACATTTCTATCCAATCTTGACATAAATAGTGCTTTTCATTGACTCTTTAGTAGTCGATTCTTACGTAGGTGGAACACGGTCAAAAGGACATCACGTCCACCTCCTCCTCTAGCATGCCATCGAAAATAGACATATAGTCTAAATCGTCAAGTCTCTCAGGACTCTATTACTACCACCTCTGGCTCTATTGATACCGGGATTGGGTAGTATCTCTACCCGATTAACTGAATCCTCGCTCACTACATGTATATTTCTATACATATCATTTTCTCCTGACATCTACAATAAAACAATATAGTTTGATTAGTACACGTCAGTAAAATAATAAAAACACATAACATAATATAATGCATTTTTTTTATAAGGTTATCTTTCATCTTTTACTTCTTTATTAAGGTTATGACTTTAGGTTCTAATCCACCTTAAGTTTCATAACCTAGGCTCTGATACCAACTTGTAGCGCCCCCAAATCCGGGTATCTTCGGCCCCGGCGGATGGTGCTTTATCTTTGTCTGAAACATTCATACATTCATTCATTGAATAGTCTCGAAAAGCGAACATAACGTCTATATATTAAAGGTAATATTTACATTTCCCGGGTTACTATACCCATTACAAAGGTTCTTTGTCATAATATTCATTACATTACAACAATAGACCTATACCATTACAAGACAGCTTAATAATCTGCCTTAGCTTTTCCTTTATCCTTATTTGATCCTTCGGGACGTTCAGTCTTAGCTGCATTCATATGGTTCAAGCAAGAGTGAGCATAACTAGCTCAGTAAGTATAACAATTTCAATAACAACATGCTTGATACATATGAATCGTATATCTTCGATAACTGAACAATAGTTATGAAGTACTATTGATAATTCAAAATAGCACTTCATCTTTCTTTCAAAATGTTTCACAATGAATAATATTGATAAAACATTCACTCGATCAAAGACCTCGAGTATTCATTCTTTCTTTAAAAAGACAACCCGAACTAAGTCAAAATAAGCTTCGGTATTACTTACGAGCACTTCTAGGTGATCGACTATTGTACTACATGTTGATCGACACTACATCCATTAAACGTATATACGTTTAATCATTTAGCAACCTCACGTGCACATCGTTTTCTGAAACAAAACATTTGTTTAACATTTCGGTCTTCTTTTGAAAACCATATCAAGTAATTGACAAAAGATAATAGCATTTGATAACGGATGAATAGATTATCAACAATCCACTCGATATGTTAAGACTAGCCAAAAGAACGGCTTTAACTTCATTATACTTCAATTCAATGCGTGAGGATACATGAACTTCAAAACTTGTTGATTGAGCGAGACGAGAGTTAGAATACTTGCCTTAAGCGTGCTACGATGTAATTTACTTTACGTTCAAGTCTTTCAAGTCTCTACAATACATGATCACATAATGCCTTACATTAGGTCACACATAATCAAGTATGTATCGACTATATCTTACCCTTCATCTCAATCTAATTTGTATATTAGACTTGATTACTATTCATTCTGATTTCATCATTATATTTGCATTCATAGATGGATAGGTTATTACCACTCTTTACACATTACTCTTAAGGTTTAACAATGCTTTAGCAATGTTATTTTAGGTTTCTTAAGGTAGGTTTAACTTTCGACCTAATAACCCTTTCTTGCTTTACATTCACAAATATTCTTCACTATCATTTGTCGAAAGGCTGGCTGCGGCTTTTACTTTATACTGCATCTCGTATTTGCGGCCTTGAGTTAACGATGGGATAGCCCGGACTTGGCTGGCCTTGAGTCCTTTGCTTCTTGAGGCTTTATTTGCGGCACCAATTTCGATGTGACATAGGCCAGTTCATGGCTGCTGCTGCGTGACTAATTAGTGCAGGGGTTGGCATGGCTACTTGACTCTGTGCACCAAAAAAAATTTTCGATCTTTGAATTTTGTGAACTTCCGGACGCATAACTCTTTTTCGTTATAAGTCCGAATTGGCTCGTTCAAAAAGCCTATGGTTCACAAATTACGTAATCTATGCGTTCATACAAAATTTCATCTATTTGACTTCGTTTGCTAAAAATTCACCTATTGGTTCATTTTAGCGTAAGCGATAAGCGTTAAATGAGCGTTCGGCGCTCGTTCTTCGTTCTAAGTCGAATTCGCTCATTTTTGAGTCATGACTCTTAAATGATGAACATGACTTGTCTCCATTGGAAAATAACATTTTTGAGCTCAAACTCAAAATTTGACTTCCATTCAGAAAATTTTTCTGAATTAAGCGATTATCGTCTAATCGTGCGATTTAAGCAAATCTTCATTCTTATGACTTGTTCAACATTACAAATGAATTTCATTCATCATGTGAACATATTAACCTACTTATTCCAACAACTTATACTCATGGTTGGACTTTGACTTATTTCTTCGTAAGCTTATAACTTGATAAATTTATAAACTTATTTATGAACTTATCATTCATAACTTATGATGATTAAAGTTTCTTAATCATCATACATATATGTTCTCATCATATAGCTTTACTTATGTATACTTGATACATATGATCATAAAAGTTCATTTACTTCCATATTCCTTATATTGCAAAACTTCATTATAAGTTCATAATTCCTTCACATAAGTTTATAACTTATGCTAGCTTAAATGACTTATTACCAACTTATATGGCTTAAGTTCATTACTTACATACATACTTCTTACTTTTTATCATTCATGTTCCTTAATCCAAACTTTTCTTATCAACCTATCATGTTAGAGATAGAAGATAATTGGAGAAGAGGATCTTACTTTAGAAGTTCTTGATAAATAGCTTCTTTCTTCTTCTTATGTAAGTAGCTTATTACAACTTACTCACCTAACAATTAAGCACTTTGAGAGAGTGTTTAGATTATTTGAACAACTAGCAAATGACTTGCCAACCTTCACTATTTATAGAACTTGCAAGGTTTAGGGCAATTTAGTCGATACACTAAACCACCTCCTTACTATTCATAACTTGATCAACCTGAAATCCTATCCTTTGCTTGGTCATTACTCACACTAACTTGGCCATTACTTTATTTACTTGATCACCACTTATCTTGGTTATCACTTATCTTGATCACCACTCACATTAATCATATTACTATGGGTTTGCCCCATGGGTTAGACAACTCATGGAATCTAGTTTGGGCCTTAACCCTTAATTCATTTGGGCTTGTACCAATTATAATCAATCTTCAAGTCCATTTTCATTACTTAATACATATACTTATAGTTTATGTATCATCATCGTATTATACTTAGTATACTACTTCATAATATCGATATTTCTTCCTTCATACAAACTTCGTATAATACCCGTATTATACTCGTTTTCTTTCTCGTCTGATACTCACATATCATACGATTATCTCTTAACGCATTAATTCTTCACTTTCCTTACATTCTTAATTTAAGTCATGAAAGCGAAACATTACGTTTTCCATAACTAGATTATTATTACATAATCAATCTTACCTTAATATTCTATCATCACGTATTTCTCGAAAAAATTCAAAAATAATTTTCACGAAAAAATACTAGATGAATAGTGTTTAGAAAAATTTCTCGATAAAACTTTTATTTTATTTAATCTTAGAAATTCAAACACTTTAATTCCTTCACGTTTGTAGCTCAAATACTACGACATTCCAACATCAATAGGTTATAGAACAACAACCATCTTGATATCACATAAAATATGATTTTATTATTATTTAATTTAATAAAATCATTTTATGTGTTATAAAAATCAAACTTCTCGGATGTTGAACTTGAAGTTACATACATGTCTTGAATGTGTGATATTTATGCAAGGTGGTAGAAGGCGTATGAGGCCTTGTGCCCTGATGTGAACACTTTGGTGTTTTATGATGATATGAGCGTTACGTGATTGAGCATTCGATAAGATACGAATATTACATTTATCGTGAGAATGTTCTGCTTATATTATTATTTAAGTCTGTGCTATTGATTCTAGCCAGACAAGATATGTATGAAAGACAATAGAGAAGGAAAGTATTTCCAAGTGAATGTGACTAATGTTTTAAAATGATAGGAATCGAGATTATTCCTATTATTCAAGCTGCTTTATAACCTTTGTTCGGTTATTGAAGTCTTAAAAGAATGTTTAAAATTCTTGAAGTTGTTTGTCCAACTGTTAAGACTTGCTGGGAAATTGAATGCTCACACTTGCCTTAAATGAAAAACATTTTCAGCGAACGATGTTAGAAGAACTTAAAGATCCCGTATAGATCAAGCTGTCAGTATCCAGATGAAGTGCCATTCAGAATGTGAATGAGAGAGAAGATTAAGTGAAGACTGGTAATGTAGAAAGATGAGAATTAAACTATAAAATAGTTTAATGAACGATTATGTATCCTTGGTGGCGGATAAAAGTCACTCATGCAAGATGTAAAGAATAATGTAATTATCATTATTTGTAATGAGAAAAAGCTATAAGGTTTTTAGAACCTGGGATTTGAGAGTGTATGTTGTTATATTTCAGTATATACTGATGTATGTTGGATGAATGATGTACTAGTGATGCACGGAATCCGGGTGTGAAGATAGATCGGATTTCGGGGCGTTACAAGTTGGTATCAGAGCTGATAGGTTATAAATCTTAGGTATGAGTACCTAAAACTATAATCATAAAGTGAAGGATAAGAAGATCACCACGTGATCACAGTAAATCGTAGTAACAGATGATCTGTTAAACGATGAATGATTCATAGCTAATGCTATGAATGAATGATACTAATCTTCTGAAGTAATGCGGGAAGAAGAACTCAAATTGAGTTGTAAAGGATAGTATACGAATTAAGAAAATTCGTATTAAGTAAAGAGAAAGTTAGAAGTTCTAAGATTTTGATTGAGGACTCATGAGATAGCTGAGTCGTACAAACCTTCGAATAGGAGGGGGTTTGTGATTACTTAGTTATTACAGTGATAATCATTGGAATAGTATGTCGTGCTATCAATATGTATATGACGAGAAGGTGAATCTTTTCTCATGAATATAATTGATAGGTAGAGAATGATAAGATAGGTGCGGGTTCTTGAAACTCATACTTATGAAAAGTTTGTGACTCATAGTTATATGCTATGTTTCTGAGCCCTAAGCATATGGATAGTCCTTGATTTGTTCTTGGATTACATACTGCGAAGATAAGTTCTTAAACACATATGGTTGTAGAAAGTTCCTAAACACATAAAGTGTGGTAAGTTGATGAACTATACTAAGGTATAGGGTTGTTTAGACTGAAAGTAAGTATTTTTTAGTAGATTTAGCATTGAAGGTGCTAGAGAAGATTAAGTATTGTCACAAGTAAGACAATAAAGGAAGATGGAGAATAGGATATTCCAAGTCATCTAGCTATGCTAAATTTCGAAGTTTCTTAAAATCGTGCTGATGTGCGCGTTTTGAAAATGAATGAATTGGTTCAATTTTTGAAACCATTGGATTTTAAAAGAACTATTCTTGATATGTGTATGCTAGTTGATTCGGCTAGACAAAAATTGATTTGAAATATCAAAATGAATTTTATATCATCAATGCATTTGATGCAAGGATGGTAAAAGGATGGAGTTATTAATGCAATTAAACTTGGTGTGGAATTTGATCAGAGGATCAACAACCTGCTATGGTATGATGCATAATGATGAAGTCAAAAAGCGGCGAAGTCCTCAACGTCTTATGAAGAGTGCGGTATCATGGCGTCATGAAACGCGTTTTGATGTATTGCAAAAGAATTTAAAGAAGTTGTCGATGTCGATTGAGTTGGCTGAGCGAATGTTTCAAGTTGATGTCAATTTATTGGTATGGTCTAAGCCACTTGATTTGGCTAAGATGAATGGTATGTTATGATTAAAAGAAAATCGAGCTTTCTTTGAAAAGTTATGCCAAACCAAATTGTTTTGGTGTGGAATCTGATGAGTAAGTCTGAGGTGAACATACCCTAAAATGGGGTTATACGATAGGCTGATCACCTATGTATGGGAGAGGTAGTTTACCTTCTTTGTGATTGTAAACTTACCGTGTAAGAAAGGTTTACGGCGAAAGGTTGTTTAACCTAGTAAGAGTTCATGGTCAATTTGACCCCTCAACAAAAGAATGAAATGTTTTAAAGGAATCTTTATATTCCTCGTTATTCCTTTCACTTCATGATTCTTGACAAGTTATGAAGGGTAGGGAATGTAAGAAAGATAAGAACTTCTTTGAAGAGAAGTTGAAAAGAAGAGTAAGTTAAAATTTCGAGGACGAAATTATGTGAAGAAGGGGTGAATGTGATGACCCGGGAATGGGTATGGTTTGAAGAAATTCCGAGGACAGAATTTTTATAAGGGGGAAAGGATGTGACAACCCGGAAATCCGGATTGTCCAGAAATTAAGATTTAAAGAATTAGTTATTAATAATGAATTTTTATTAATACTATTTTGTGCTATGTGTTTATTAATCATTCTATAACCTAGAATGATTATTAATCGGGAGGATTCTGGCTACGAGCTAGACTGAATGAGTAGGAATTTTCAAGACGAAAATAAAATTTTTCTGGAGACAAAATATTTTCGTGGAAAAAGACGAAATATGCACTATTCACCCGACGAAACCTAAGGGTTAGGGTTTGAATAACCTAAGCCTTTCCGAGAGTTCGGTATGTTGAAATGACATTCCGTCAAAAGATTTGACGATGATATATCGTGAAAAGTTAAGTAAGATGATAAAAATTTTTCTCAAAAAACGTGCAGAAATTGGATAAAATAAAAACGACGAAAAGTACTGTTATGTACTTTTCTCTCGTTTAGCTACGTTAGGGGAAAACGTGAAGGAAAACGCTTAACGTCAAAAAGTGTTTTTCAATTTTTCAGAAATCCGAAGAATACGTTAAAGTAAATCGGTAAAGGAAAGACGAAATATCCAAAAATATTTGGATTCCGAGAATCGTAGTTTTTAAAACTATCGAACGAAACCCGAAAGACGGAACTACAAAACTTAAGGGCTAAGCAAACTTGAGGGCTAAGTTAACTTAGTCCTTAAGTAATGAATAATAAGGAGGTTAGGGTGTGAAAAGACCAAAATTCCCCTAGCCTTGAAAATCTATAAATAGGAAGCTTAATCTCATTTGAATGGGATTTTGAAAATCCTATCATTTGGGAGAGAAAGAGAGAGAGTTCGGATGGAAGATGAAAGGGAGAAGAAAGAGGAAAAGTTGGCTCGTGAGCAAACTTTGTCCGACGGAAGGAATTTAAGGATGAGCAGTGTCCAGATCCTAGTTTCTTCTAATTTTCTTTAAGTTTAATATGTTCAATACATAACTTAATGAAGATAAGAAGTAGATAATGTTAATAATGAATTCATATAGTTGAATTCATGAGAAAACAAAGAAATAAGAATTAGAAATTTAGTTTATAAATTTCTTAAGGAAATATAAGATTAAGTAAGGATTTTGAAGCGATCCGAATGAATCTTACGAATGAAATAGAGTCAAATAAGTAAGGAATGATGTTCTATAACATCAAATTCCAAGAAAAAGTGAAATCGTAATCCAAAATATCGATTAAAAATGAAGAACGAACGAAGAACGCGAAGAACGCGAAGAACACGCGAAGAACGCGAAGAACGTTGTTGATGGACAAATTTAAAACCATCGTAGTGTAATTGTTGTTGATGGACAAGTTTAAAACCATCGTGTATAAGTTAGATGCTTATTGTTTGGTTAGGAACGTTGGAAACATTCTTGAAGAAAGGATTAGAATTGAGCTATAACGAAGTTATGGCAAAAATTTTGTAAAAGAAGATCGAGAATTTGAAAGTTAGTAAATGAACCCGAACGTGTAGGGTTTCAAAAGAATGTAAGAGAATGTATAAAACCTTAGTCGTAGACTCAAGAACAAATGAGTTTCGAGTTGGGATGACCAAATTACAGACGAATGAATGAAGAACGTTAAAAACGTTAAAATGAACGAAGGGTGAAGATTAAGCCAATTGAATGGCATGTTAACGGAGTAATTGAAGTACAAAGTTTTGTCCAGGGGTAATTTAAGTATGTTAGATAACGAAGAAAATGGCTTTGGAATGATCTCGTTTCGAGTTATAACGAAGAAGTTATGAGATTTCGAAGTACGCGTCTCAGAACGACCAAAGACTAAGAAATTTTTTTTGGGAAGAAGGTCTTGGCGCACCATGGCTGATCATACCTAGAATGGTAGTGCTGCGGCGCTTTGACCGGAGAGGTCACGTCTCTTGCTAATTAAATGCCAGTGCTGAAGTCTTAGTCTTGAGAGTGGTAGCATGTGCTGAGTGTAAACAATGCCGAAATGAGATTTTTAACTGCTCAATTTATGGGGGATATACAAGAAAGAGATACGAACATGTAGTTCAACTAATGTAACACTTAATCGAGTGTTTTAAACCTTTAATGAAGGTTGAGCGGAAAAGATTAAACGAGATTAAAAGAATGTAATTACGGGTTCACGGGACCCGATAGCGGGGACCATAGTCGAAATGAATCGAACGTGAGGGATTGCTATGATGGTGATTCCTTAGACGTTGATGGACGATAGTAATGTATAACATTTCAATGGTATGACATGGTAATGAGAGATGAATGTAAAGCGTATAGACGCTGTGAATGCAACGTTGTTGCAATGAACGATCGGTCTTAGCATCTGACGATCGATGTAAACTTCGACATTAAGAAAGAATAATGAACATGGGGTTCATAGGATGGATAACGATCGAAAGTGATTAAAACCTTGAGTAAAGTTTGAATGAGAGATTAAGAGATGAGCAACATGAACGTTGAATACGTAAACGATCCTTGTGAATCGTATTCGCGTTGGACGGACGTTGTAAGTATACCCTAGTTGTATGACTTAGGCGTTGATGAAAGTAGTAAAGTAAATATACTGAATGGTATCAAGAAAGCCGTATCGAATGGTAATAAGATTAATGAAAGCCGAATGTGAGTCGGATAAGAATGAATCCTAAGGTATGACATTTAATTGTCAGAAAGCCATAAGGAATAAGAAATTAACTTAACGAACATTATATTTAATAGTTCGTATAAGTTAAGATAAGTTAGGTTGTGGTACAATCGTAACCTTTGATGGTTGACATATTGGAGCTAAGCTAAACAATTCCTTCAGAGAGCGAAGGTATATACAAAACTGGCAACCGATCTAACTCACTGTGTGGAAAGTGTAGACGAGACGAGAACTTGTTTGTTGGTTGTTTGTGGGAAACCACTCAGAGTACCATATGGACTACCAGCAGAGAAGCGATGTGTGCTAAGTCCTAGAGAAGTTATAAGAAGAAGATAAGAATGTAAATCATCAAAGATGAAGAACGTTTTGAGTAAGATATCTCCGTATGTCATGAAGATGAGAATGGTAATGAAAGTTGGTCACGTAAACTTAGATTGCAAGAACGCGAACCTTAAGAAGTAAAGTTAAGTAAACCAATGCGTAAGTCAAGTATATGACTAATTGGTGTATGTGTTATTTCCTTATGTGTTATAGGGAATGGAATGAAAGCGATTCGGTAAAATTTATAGTACGTAATGTAAGGCAAGTTTCCTAACTTCATTCATATTTTAAATGAATGCTAGTTTCTTAAACTTCTCGAATGTTGAACTTGAGAAGTTACATACATGTCTTGAATGTGTGATATTTGTGCAAGGGTGGTAGACATATGAGGTCTTGTGCCACATGTGAACACTTGATGTTTCTATGATATGAACTGTTCTGTGTGATTGAACTGTTCAATAAGAGAATGTTACTGTTTATACATGAACCAGTTATTATTAAGTCATGCTTTATTGATTCTAGCAGACGAATGTGTATGAAAGATAGTAGAGAAGGAAAGTATTTCCAAGTGAATGTGACTAATATTTTAAAATGATAGGAATCGAGATTATTCCTATTATTCAAGCTGCTTCATAACCTTTGTTCGGTTATTGAAGTCTTAAAAGAATGTTTAAAATTCTTGAAGTTGTTTGTTCAACTGTTAAGACTTGCTGGGCAATTGAATGCTCACACTTGCTTTAAATGAAAAACATTTCCAGCGAACGATGTTAGAAGAACTTAAGGATCCCGTATAGATCAGGCTGTCGGTATCCAGATGAAGTGCCATTCAGAATGTGAATGAGCGAGAAGATCAAGTGAAGACTGGTAATGTAGAAAGAGGAGAATTAAACTATAGAATAGTTTAATGAACGATTATGTATCCTTGGTGGAGGATAAAAGTCACTCGTGCAAGATGTAAAGAATAATGTAATTATCATTATTTGTAATGAGAAAAAGCTATAAGGTTTTTAGAACCTGGGATTTGAGAGTGTATGTTGTTATATTTCAGTATATACTGATGTATGTTGGATGAATGATGTACTAGTGACGCACAGAATCCGGGTGTGAAGATAGACCAGATTTCGGGGCATTACATCCTCGCCTTTTTCCCTCCCATTCTCTTCAAATGGCTGAGCCCAAGGCTTGTATATATAGATGGATGGCCACAGTACACTTTGGCGTACCATGATTAATATCTATAATTGGTGGTCGTGATGCATCTGAGCCTCGCGGGTCCCATCGTCTTGTAGTACGTGCACTCATGCACTGTAATATCCTCTCAAACTTGTAGAACTTCAATTCGAGCATCCGAATAAGGTATATCTGACCTTCTTCAGACCTTTTGTGTCGAGAGTTACGCAATAACATGGATTAGAGGTTGTACAAAGTTAGAAAGAGGGGTCTATGCCCATGGTCTTCAAGCTTTAAATTCTATCCAAAGTACTGTCACACATAATAGTCACTCGGGATTGTTACTCCTCGGTTCTTGCGGGACATTGTTGTATGTTTGTATGTATGAAGTGTTGAGACGACGTGCCATTGTCGAAGGAACAAGATGACATTTGACTCCTCGCCGGGGTTATCGCCGATTTGAGTTGAAAGTAGACGTTGCTCAGGGTTACTGCTGAGATTGGACTACTTGTTGGTATGCCGCGATATCATTTTGTTGAGATGGTAAGATGACATTGTGACTCCTCACCGGGGTTATCGCCGGTTTAAGCGGAAATTAGATGTTGCTCAGGGTTATATTTGAGATTGGACTGCTGCTTGTTTGTATGTCTTACTGTCATCTGTGGATGTTCTTGTCTGCCCGTGGTTATTTCCGGGTTTGAGGTGTGTGTGCCTTAACAGGATGTCTGTGGTTGAAGCTGATTGCATATGTTTGACGCAAGCATTTCTGTGGTTATCGTCGGAACTGCAATGACATCTCTTAGGGCTATCACCAAGGATGGGGTTACTACTCCCAGTGTTGTCTCTAGGACTGGAACTGAGCATCGCAGTGTTATCGCTGAGACAAAACTGTCCTCTCCGATGTTGTTGCCGATCTTTTGATTTGCATATCTTTGGGTTATCTCTGAGATTGGAAATGACATTCCCGGTGTGTGTTCTGGGGTTTGAACTGATGTTCCTGGTTTGTGTTTCGGGTTGGAACTGATGTTCCCGGTTTGTGTTCCGGGTTGGAGCTGAACTTCCGGTAGTATCCGGAATGGATGTAAGCTGTCTTTCAGGGTTATCTCCAAAAGACGAATCTACCCTCCTGCAATGTTAGTAATAGGAGCACGTAGAAAATTTTGAGTGTCTACAAATGCCCCTCTTTATCATATAAATGCAATCTGAGGCATGGATAGGATAAAGAATCCTAGACACTTGAAATGCAAGCAATATAAACATGATGCTATATCTGACAACATGATGCAAATGCATGTAGAATGCATGAATGATTGTCGGGTAATCCTACCGGGATGACAATCGGTGATAAACTTAGACATGTGATCCAAGTCTCAAGGATGTTAACGTTGGGACTATCAACAAAGTCTTGAATCCTGAACCTTCGCTTATATTCCATGAGGTACCTCTTGTGTGTAAGAGATGCGTGGGGATAAAGCTTTATCTGCTTAAGGATGTGTATAACATATTCCCTCATTCTGCCGAGATTCTCGCTTGACAATTTGTTGTTATCAGGGTTGCCTGATCTTCGCGGATGTGTGTATCACCAGATAAATCCCTGCTGGATGCATTGTCAAGGTTGCTTGACCTTCATTGATGTATGTGTCAATGGTAGCATTACGTTGTAGCCCCCGCCGAGGAAGGTTGCTTTGATGGGTTTACTCGCCATCGGCTGACATGATGTCAAGGCTGCTTGACCTTCATTGATGTGTGTATCAATGGTTGTATTACGTTGTAACCCCCACCGGGGATACGTAGATGCTTGAAAGATGCGCGTTATGACCCCCGCCGGGGATACGTGGATGTTTGAAAGATGTGCATTGTAACCCCCGCCGGGGAGGTTTGATATGTCGTGGTTTTGCGTTGTAACCCCCGCTGGGGAGGTTTTTAGGGTTGTGACCCTGCAAATGACGGCATCAGACCTTTGTGGGGTATTGCCGAGCAAGATCTATGAAAGCTGAGCTCATTGGTATAGTATACCCTGCATTCAGGAAAATACCTTTGAGACGACGGGAGTTTAACTCTAACCGACTAGAAACCAAGATTTCAGGCTATTTCGCTCAATCGCGTAGCACTTTTATTCCTGATTTGGTCTTTTTAGCTTGTGAGACCTCCTTTGCAACTCTAACTAGAGCGAGACGGAGGTGTGGGACCCATGTAGGAATGTCGCAGGTGTACTTAGGGAGCCAGCGAGTTAGCTGCGAACCGTGCGTGCTATGTATGGTAATTTGGTTGCTTCGTAATAAGTCATTTTCAGTTTGCAAATGAAGGAAATCCGAGAGCTCTTCTTTAGATCTGCTAAGTTCGGACAACTTTCTGCATATTCTGCCACCGTACAAGCGTTCTTCACTGTCCTTGTAACACATTCATGTATTTTTTTCCAATTTTTGTCCGTTGGAAAATGACTTATCGCGTGAAATGCATTTAGACACATAGTAGTGAATATGCATGTTGATATGACTTGATAAAAAATATTCAACACAGTAAATGTTAGTATTAAACCATGCTGAACATATTGATGTGAAAAAATTTGACTTTTGAAACAGTCAAATTGGCCCCTTTTACTGTCATTTCTTATCCTATATGAGGACAAATGAGTAAAGGTAGACAAGCAAAATAATCTTGGTAATTAGACTACACCTACGGATTTTTTACTGCAATGTATTGATGCATCTGAGGATGTATATATTTGTATGCAATGTGTGCTACTAAATGGCCACCTAGTCATGCTTATGTGCATGTGGATAGTCCCATTTACGAAGGGGCTATGGAAATTTTTTCCCAAAATGTAGGTATTGGGTAGTCATGCATTTTTAACTCTACTGTAGATGTATGTTAAAAAAATGCATGCATGCATGTAATCATAGAATGCATTTTGAAAAGACTCCAAGTAAGAAATTACCACACCCTTTCTGAGGTGATTTGGAGACTTGTTGTCCAAATATCATGGATCCGGATCAGTCGAGTAGTTCCCGCAGGACCACTTCTGGTGTACGGAGGAGGGATTTTGAAGAGCCTTAGCGCCTGCTTACATTAGACTGACCTCATCGTTTGGCGGAGGCGGTGATACGTCTATTCGAGTTGAAGTGCTTAGAATGTTGAGGACGAGGAGGAGGATGCACCGATCGAGGTTCCCCTCTGTTGTGCGTGTTCCCGTAGGGAATTGCGGTGTATTTAGGTGGCGAACCAAGATCTTCTCAAAGACTTGTAGGCATCCTTCAAAGATACACCACGTAAAACGAGGTATCTGATTAGATCTTTAATCTTCCTTATTTCCTATTGATGAGGAGTCGAGGAGTCTGATGTTGATATGCATTTGATGTAGGTTCCGGCTTCACACGACTTCGAGGGAATCGGTTTAGCATCCACTCTATGTATCAGGCCTTGCATGATGACTACAGAGCGATCGTCCATGGCTGGGGATTCAGGAGGTTCTTCTCCATTCTACCCCATCGCTGTCCCTGGGGTTACCTCAGGGTATTGTCTGAGCGGTGGTTTCACCAGACTCAGTCACTCTATTTGCGGGACTGTGAGGTGATGATGATGCCGATGGATTGGCGGTTTATCACAGGTATGGAGTTTGGAGGGGAGCCGGTGCCTTGCACGACTACTGCCATCAGATCCTTGTTGGGAGTTCCCGGGAGGCGCTTCAAGCGGCGGATCTGCTTGTACATGTCTTTTGGCGTAGATCTTATGAAATGGACCGCTGAGTGAGCCCATACCCGATGATGTGAGAGTCGGGGATCGCATTCTTTGGCGATTGTTCCCGATGATCATTAGGGTCGCCATGTGATAACTCTTCTACGGTGTCCTTCGCTTTGATCAGCGCCACTCGACACGTGGACCGTATAGGAGAGTATGATTGGGGTTCCTACACCTTTGCCTACTTCCTCAAGGAAATGCGCATGCGATCGCAAGGCTTGACCGAGGCGTGGTTAGGATTCTACCCGTTTCTGTTGGTGAGTATTTCTCTTGTCTTTTCCCATGTATAGGTTAAGAGTGTTGACTGATAGCAGATGTTTGCCTTTGTGTTGGCAGTTTTGGTATGAGAGGCTTCCTTGTTTGCGTCCTGTGAGCGTGTTAGGTTTAGACACCTATCCACGAGGATGGAGATGGCATCATTCCATACTGGCGGAGGTCCCTGTTGCTGAGTGTTTCACTCATTGTCGCCTACAGCTGGAGCTATTTACAACCGATGTCATCACATGGATTCCCTACTTTGGAGAGCATTTGGGAGTTGGTTTTGAGGATGGGTACTCGACTGGATTAGAATACATCATTTCCACCCGCAGGATTCCTCTCTTCACAGATGGAGGATGGGAGCTCTATTTAGGAAAGCGTGCTATTAGGAGCACTACAGGAGAGATTCGTATGCCGATATTTCCTCCTGCTAGGCGTTATTGGCCTGTTTCGCAGTCACCCGTCATTGACATCCCATTGATGGGGATTGATGACTTTACATTGTCAGAGGGCCCCTGTTCTCAGGAGGTATTTCAGCATTGGTGGATCCCTCGTACGATTGGAGCTCAGACCCGCGCCACACAATTTATGGGGGATATGGTTCCGAGATTGAATGATGACGGATTGGCTAGCTTTGTGTGTCGAGATCCGACTCATGTGACACCTGATTAATGATTGACTCGGCAATTTGGGCCGGTCACATCTTTTCATTCGGCATTAGGGCAGAGATCCTACAGAGGTAGATACTTTTGATCCTTCTAGCTCTGGCGCTGGTCCATCAGGTGACCCATATGGTTTTTCCGGTGCAGATCCTCCTCAGATCTACCGACATCCCCAGTAGATAGAGATCCAGTGACTCATGAGGAGTTACATCAGGTGGATAGGATCGATGATGTAGACATCGACACTCTTGACTTTTTCTGATGTTTTTCTCGCTATCTCTTTTGATAGGCCTCTATTGTATGTTGGGTAGCTTCGCCCCATTTCCCTGTATTTTAGTTGTACAGAGATGTATTAGATGATGATATACTTAGAAATGTATGTACAATTTTCCATTCCCTATATCATATTACCATCTATTGTATCATGCATGTTATTGTATTATGTATATGTATGTATGTCCAGAGATATTCAGCATTGACCCCTGGATGGTCTTATGACACGGCCCACACAGATGTCTTCTTTGATAGTTAGCCGTATTGATCATACCCCACCATTTGTGGTGGTAGCTGGTATGCTGTGACAACCTAAATTTTCACAAGTTATTAAAATAAGAGTTTAATAATTGAAATTCTTATTACGATGTGATTAATGTAACAATCCAGAATTTTAATTGTAATCATAAATATTTATTGAATTATATAAATATTTAATGGATGTGGTTATTGTTGAATAGATATTTAATTTGATTTGACTAAATTGGTTAATTATTTGTTAGGTAAATAATTAAGGAGCTAAGAAAATTAATTATTATGAGATAATATTTTAATTTAATTTAATAATTAAGTTAGAGAGTTTATAATGATTAAATGATTTATTCAATAAATTTTTATTATAATTAATTAAATAAAGTGTGATAAATAACTATATTTTAAAGGAGTTATTAAAATAAATTAAAGGAGTTTAATTTAGTTTTTCCAAACAAGGCTTAAATATATTAAGTCTTTAATTTTAAAGGGTTTTGCCAAACAAAGCCTTAAGGCTTTTGTATTTTTTTTTAATTTTTGAATTTAAATAAAATAAATAAAATAAATAAAATAAATAAAATAATAAATATAATATAATTATAACCTAAACGTTATTCTATAACTGATGTTCTAATAAGTATGCGTATTAAGGTTATCAGTTTTATTTTTTTTTACGCTTGGCTATCAGTTAGTCTTACGCATAACTTAGTTGCCTAGGAAGAATACTAAGAATTTCACAGAGAGAAAACTGAGAGAGAATTGAGAGAGATTGAGAGGAGGCTTAAGGATTTCACGACAATTCTAGTGAGTTTTAACAAGAATTATCTTACCAAATTGAAGGTATGTTCACAACATTAGTATATATATATATATATATATATATATATATATATATATATATATATATATGCATATATGGGTTTTACGACAAAATTGCATGTTACAGAAACTTTATCTCTTGAATTATTGCTAGATAATTGAATAATTGTGGTTATACGTGTTTATGATGATTAGAGTTTAGGTTTAGGCAAGAATTGCATGCTAAATTAAGTCTGCAAGAAAAGAATTTGGTTTTACAGTGATTACATGTACATGAACATGTTTCGTAGGATAACAAAATTAGTATTGAATTTTGAGCTAATATGTGAAATTGAACTATGGCTATGTTAATTAGTTTGTTAAGAATTACAAAGAACATAGTTTAAAAGCATCAAATTGTTATCATTAGCATTTACAGAGTCACTGTGTCAAAGAAATATCAAACATGGAGTTTTGGGCTTTAATCTATGGTTTCAAGGATTTAAATTTTTTGAAATTATTGTTTGATTGCTTTAAAATTGGTATATGTATGATAAGTAAATGTTTACGAGTAATCTATATAAGTTTTATGTCTTAATTTAGATGTTAACAGTAGTAATTAGTCCAGAATTTAGTTATTTTGTACTTGGTCATTGGGTGTTAATAATTGGCCTCAAATACTAAAATTCGCATACCAAATACCAAAATTTGCATCCCAAATACTAAAATTCATGCTCCAACGCTGAAATTGCGCCCATTATTTGAAGTTCTCGCCCAAAGAAGATTTGTATAGCTAAGTTCTCGCGTCGCGGCGCCGGAACACTAGTCTGGGTTGGGCAGTTTTGACCTCCTGTAGTAAAACGACCATAACGTTTTCATAAGAACTTCGATTGAGGTGATTTAAGATTATCCAGAAAGAGGACGAATAGATATACAACATATGATCTTAAAGTTTTTCAATTTGAGGTCGGGAACAGGGGTCAAAATGGTCATTTGTGGGACTGATATGTATTAGGAGGCAATCAGAGGGCGTCGGGAAAGCACATATACAAATGTAGTGCTCCTGACGATAAAAGATGTTGTCCTAAGTTATAAAACATGAGTATTAGTAAATAAAATGATGCATAACATTAATAAATGATGTATTAGATAAGATGTATAAGCATACTAAGCACACACGTGAGCGACGAATCGGGCGTGTGACGAAAGAACGTCGAAACGCCGTGCCAAGTGTTAATGAACTTAAAAAGTGTTTCAATTCAATTGAAATGAATATTATAAGATATAGAATGGATTTAATATAAAATCAATAAGTATTCCTAGCAAGACTTAAGCACTTGAATGAACTTCGAGTTTGACTAAGAAGAAATATAGTGAGTTATAAGTCAAAAGTTAACACAATCAAATTGAACATTGTGTATTGATTAATAGGAAGAGTTATAAGATGTAGATTAAGTTTACATTACAACTACTATGCGTTTCTATGTGACTAATAGTTAATGTGAATGATTATATAACTGTGTAGGGCACGTGAAGTACATATATCTGTAAGCTGTTAAACTATTTTTGGTAAACAAGGATCAAAGCAAGTCTTTCAGTTCCTATTTGTTATGTGAATTTGATCTTTATTGCAAAGAGCATGATGTGTTATACATATGTTGAATGTATGAAATGTTAAAGTCAATTTATGACTACGTTGTTTGACTAAAGCATGCTGATTGAGTAAGGAACTCAATCTTTATAATTGTTATATGAATTGTAGCATGTATGTTATGTTAGTCAGATGTTTATGAGATATATGTTGAGCATGTTATTACGTGCTACGTGATGCATAAAAACTGTTAGATTTTGTTTGAAATTTGTGAGCTCAACCTTGCAAATAACCACTTTTGCAGGTTCAAGATTCAAGGTAAAGTTATGTCTTACTTGAAAGATATGAATCAGATGTGATACTTGAAGAATTATATACTTTGGTTGAGTTATTATTATTTGAACCATGTTTAAGGTTCCGAACAATGTATAAATGTTGAATTGTAATAACGTTTTGCGATGTAAACTATTGTAGTATTAAAATGATTCTGAGATATTTAGATGTAAAGGTTGAAGGTTTTGGGAACGAGGATATTTTGTAATAGAAAATTTTAATTATTCCGCAAATTTCAATGGTTGTATTATCGTTTAATGATGTAAAATTAGAGGTTGAATGTATTATTAATGACCGAAATTGAGAATTAAATTGTGTGAATTTTGTGGTCGTTATAGTTGGTATCAAAGCCGATAGGTTAGAAACCTTAGCTAAGAGTACCTTAGGCTATAACCTTAGAGAAGAGAGGTGCAGATAATGAAAGAATAAGCTCAAATAGAGTTTGAACAATAGGTGGTAATTTAAGAAACTTATAAAGAAGGGATTAAAACATGCGTGAGAGGATTCAAAGAATAATCTCGCATAGTTATAAGGAATATGAATGTGGGGTTACCCAACTCCAATAATAAGGATGTAAGGTCATAATAAATAGGCAATGCCTATAAGAAGAGATTGATAAAGAAGTTAAGAATAAAAGTAATATTTAAGTATGGTACAGTTGTACTCGTTAATGGTTGATGTATGGTATCTGGGCTAAACGATTCCTTCATAGAGCGGAGGTATATACGAACTAGCAACTCGGAACCTAGTTTGTTGGTTGTTTGTGGGAAACCACTCAGTGTACCATATTGAAACCGTAGAGACTCGATGTGTACCAAGTATAGAAATGGATACGTATGAGGAGAATGTGGAACTTAACTGAAATGTGGAGCAATGTAAATGATGTTAGAAATTCTTAAAGGAAGAATTGTTTTATAAACAAGAAAATTTAAAGAAGAATCTTGAAGAGATATAAAGATAAAAAATGGGAGTTATCCTAACTCCAATAGCCAAGATAACGAACAATGATGAATACACAAAATCTGGAAGATTGAAAGCATAAACGAAATCGTAAATGATGAAAAATAAAAGAAAAAGGATCGTAAAACAAAACGATAATGAGTTAAGAAAAGAATTTTAAGGGAGATTATTATAGAATAAGATCACAACGTGATCTGTTTAAGTTATAAAAGAAAGATGGTCTATAATGTTTCAATAATTATAGCTTGATGCTATGAAGTTAATGTACTATGATATAGTACAAGATAACTCACGAGGAGTTATAGATGATGTGGTACGAAAAAATTCGTATCGAGCAAAGAGCAAGTTAAGAGTAAGATAGAGTTAGGTGGGATTTCAATTGAGGACTCATGTGGTGGCTGAGTTGTACAAACCTTTGTATGGGCGAGGGTTTTGTGCTTGCACTCAGTTTATTACATTGATAATCATTGGAATGTTGGTGTCGCGCTATCTATGTATGTGTGGTGAAAAGGTGATTCTTTTCTCATGTGTATATTTGATAGTTAGAAACTATTAAGATTAGTCAGATATTATTAGGATTAGGTGCGGTTCTTAAAACTAATGCATATGGTAAGTTAAATGACTCATAATAATATGGTATGTTTTGAACCCCTCGTGAATGGGCGCCTTTATGGTCCGACTAGGATAAGTTCTTAAACTCATATTATCGTGGCAAGTTCACAGAACTTCCAATGTGCAGTAAGTTTGATGAACTAGGGTATAATTAAGTGTGAATGGAGTATTGAGGATGATAGGAATAGATAGACCTATTAAGCAATGGATCATTATAGAAAGTGGAGTTGATGGAGAAAATTAGGTATTCTAAATCTTCTAGCTTTGCTAGATTTTTGAAATTTATTGACTTCGTGCCAATGGTTATACTTTTGTTTTTTTGAAAAATGTTGGGTCACACTAGTGAACCAAAGATTTTTTTTTTTATAAAAAAAACAGTGCTATTATTCGTATGTCTATGCTAATTGCTTTGGCTAGACAAAAATGATTTGAAATATATCAAAATATATTTTTTTATATATATCATCAATGCATCATGTAACCTGGTGCAGAGATGATAAAAATAATGGAGTCATTAATGCAGTATTACTTAGTATTGGAGGTGATCTAAGGATCGTCAGCCCATTATGGTATGATGTAGTATGATAAAATCACCAAATGACGGAATCCTCAAATAGACTGTAAATGCAGTGCGGTATCATGATGTCATAAAAAGATTTTTGAGATTTCTTTAAGATATGAGAATATATATGTATATGTATATTTCGGTTGATGTCTGAATTATTGTAGAAGTCTATGCTATTTGATTCAGCTAGATGAATATTGAAAGATGTTCATGAAATTCAAGCAATTATTGAAAAGTTATGCCAAACCAAATTGTTTTGGTGCGGATTCAGATGTTGAAAAGCTGAGGTGAACAACCCTATAAGGGGATTTTCGGAGACAATGGTTCCGAGCGTAACACATATAGTCGTTAAGAAACACTACGTTGCGGCCCAACGTAGTGGTACAATAGGCTGGCCACCTAGTGTACGTAAGGAGGGTGTTTTCAGTCTTTGTGATTGATAAACACTCTGGTTTGTAGTGTGAAGTATTGAGTTGAAGCACTAGTAAACCAGGAATAAAGTTCACGGTCTTGTGACCCCTCAGCATGATTTGGAATCTTTGAAATTCCTGTTATTCATATCGCTTCCCAATTATTGAGCAATTGTGGAAGATTCTTATTATTCTGAAAGGTGAAAGTGGAAAGGATGAGAAAATTAAGCAAAACATAATAATTTCAAGAAATAATTGAAACTCCAGAAAGAAGAGAAATGTAATACTCTTAGAAGAGGAAGAGGAGAGGAATATGATGATCTTAGAAAGATCCTTAGAGAAAGAATTTGGTTGTAGAACCCAATGAATGAATAAAGTATTAACGTAAAATCTATTTTGATAGATTGAATGAATAAAGATTAATAGATAAAATTTCGAGGACGAAATTCTTAGAAGAATGGGTGAATGTAATATCCCGAGTGTTTATGATAACGATCCTTAGCTAAGGAAATGAATGGGTTAAAGGGTATATAATACTAAAAATATAATTGAGTTCAAGAGAAAGTTATGAAATAAAGCCTAGAATTTGTTGAAGTAATGAATGTAGTAGGAAATATAAAATCTATATTAAGGTAATGTGTTGAAGATATTCAATGATAAATTTTTGAAAAGAGATTTGGTGAAAACCGAGTAAGGGAGGTTTCGTTAATTCCGAGGATGGAATCCTTATAAGGAGGGAAGGATGTGACAACCCGAATTTTCACAAGTTATTAAAATAAGAATTTAATAATTGAAATTCTTATTACGATGTGATTAATGTAACAATCCAGAATTTTAATTGTAATTATAAATATTTATTGAATTATATAAATATTTAATGGATGTGGTTATTGTTGAATAAATATTTAATTTGATTTGACTTAATTGGTTAATTATTTGTTAGGTAAATAATTAAGGAGCTAAGAAAATTAATTATTATGAGATAATATTCTAATTTAATTTAATAATTAAGTTAGAGAGTTTATAATGATTAAATGATTTATTCAATAAATTTTTATTATAATTAATTAAATAAAGTGTGATAAATAACTATATTATAAAGGAGTTATTAAAATAAATTAAAGGAGTTTAATTTAGTTTTTCCAAACAAGGCTTAAATATATTAAGTCTTTAATTTTAAAGGGTTTTGCCAAACAAAGCCTTTTGGCTTTTGTATTTTTTTTAATTTTTGAATTTAAATAAAATAAATAAAATAATAAATATAATATAATTATAACCTAAACGTTATTCTATAACTGATGTTCTAATAAGTATGCGTATTAAGGTTATCAGTTTTATTTTTTTTACGCTTGGCTATCAGTTAGTCTTACGCATAACTTAGTTGCCTAGGAAGAATACTAAGAATTTCACAGAGAGAAAGCTGAGAGAGAATTGAGAGAGATTGAGAGGAGGCTTAAGGATTTCATGACAATTCTAGTGAGTTTAACAAGAATTATCTTAGCAAATTGAAGGTATGTTCACAACATTAGTATTATATATATATATATATATATATATATATATATATATATATATATATATATATATATATATATATGGGTTTACAACAAAATTGCATGTTCTATAAACTTCATCTCTTCGAATTATTGCTAAATAATTGAATAATTGTGGTTATACATGTTTATGATGATTAGAGTTTAGGTTTAGGCAAGAATTGTATGCTAAATTAAGTCTGCAAGAAAAGAATTTTGTTTTACAGTGATTACATGTACATGAACATGTTTCGTAGGATAACAAAATTAGTATTGAATTTTGAGCTAATATGTGAAATTGAACTATGGCTATGTTAATTAGTTTGTTAAGAATTACAAAGAACATAGTTTAAAAGCATCAAATTGTTATCATTAGCATTTACAGAGTCACCGTGTCAAAGAAATATCAAACATGGAGTTTTGGGATTTAATCTATGGTTTCAAGGATTTAAATTTTTTGAAATTATTGTTTGATTGCTTTAAAATTGGTATATGTATGATAACTAAATGTTTATGAGTAATCTATATAAGTTTTACGTTTTAATTTAGATGTTAACAGTAGTAATTAGTCCAGAATTTAGTTATTCTGTTCTTCGTGGTTGGGTGTTACGTAATTGGCCAACCAAAATTCGCCTCAAAGACCTTTGAAATTCGCATCCAACACTAAAGTTCGTGCTCAGTATACCTTTGTATAGCTTAGTTCTCGCTTATGACTTGCACGGAACACTAATGCAGGTCGAGGCGGTTTGACCTCCACAGTAGTAAAATGGCCATAACGTTTTCATAAGAACTCCGATTGAGGTGATTCAAGATGATCTGGAAAGAGGAAGAATAGACCTACAACTTTCATAGTTTTTTAATTTAAGGTCGGGAATAGGGGTCAAAATGGTCATTTGTGGGACCAATATGTATTAGGAGGCAATCGGAGGGCGTCGGGAATGCATATATACAAATGTAGTCCTCCTGACGATAAAAGATGTTGTCCTAAGCTATAAAACATGAGTATTAGTAAATAAAATGATGCTTAACATTAATAAATTATGTATTAGATAAGTTGTATAAGCATACTAAGCACACACGTGAGAGACGAATCGGGCGTGTGACGAAAGAACGTCAAAACGCCGTGCCAAGTGTTAATGAACTTAAAAAGTGTTTCAATTCAATTAAAATTAATATTATAAGATATAGAATGGATTTAATATAAAATCAATAAGTAGTCCTAGCAAGACTTAAGCACTTGAATGAACTTCGAGTTTGACTAAGAAGAAATATAGTGAGTTATAACTCAAAAGTTAACACAATTAAATTGAACATTGTGTATTGATTAATAGGAAGAGTTATAAGATGTAGATTAAGTTTACATTACAACTACTATGCATTGCTATGTGACTAATAGTTGATGTGAATGATTATATAACTGTGTAGGGCACGTGAAGTACAGATATCTATAAGCTGTTAAACTGTTATTGGTAAACAACGATCAAGGCAAGTCTTTCAGTTCCTATTTGCTATGTGAATTTGATCTTTATTGCAAAGAGCATGATGTGTTATATATATGTTGAATGTATGAAATGTTAAAGTCAATTTATGACTACGTTGTTTGACTAAAGCATGCTGATTGAGTAAGGAACTCAATCTTTATAATTTTTATATGAATTGTAGCATGTATGTTATGTTAGTCCGATGTTTATGAGATATATGTTGTGCATGTTATTATGTGCTATGTGATGCATAAAAACTGTTAGATTTTGCTGGGCTGTCGAGCTCAACCATCCAAATAACCACTTTTGCAGGTTCAAGATTCAAGGTAAAGTTATGTCTTACTTGAAAGATATGAATCAGATGTGATACTTGAAGAATTATATACTTTAGTTGAGTTATTATTATTTGAACCGTGTTTAAGGTTCTGAATAATGTATAAATGTTGAATTGTAATAATGTTTTGCGATGTAAACTATTGTAGTACTAAAATGATTCTGAGATATTTAGATGTAAAGGTTGAAGGTTTTGGGAACGAGGATAGTTTATAATAGAAAATTTTAATTATTCTGCAAATTTCAATGGTTGTATTATAGTTTAATGATGTAAAATTAGAGGTTGAATGTATTATTAACGACCGAAATCGAGAATTAAATTGTATTAATTTTGGGGTCGTTACATATGCACTCATGGTATGATAATATATCACCATCAGACGTGGTGATCGTAGATGATTTGCTGCAGCATACTATGACCTTGTTGATGTTTCAGGTTCCCACTGGATTTGTAGAGGGTATGCTAGAGCACTAGGTATCGGAGAGGTAGGTTTTTTCGATTTGGGACCCAGGAATTGACTCCTATTTTGGAGTATGCACGGTTGACGATGCTACCGCTGGACAGACCTTGCGTGCATATAGCTGTTGAAGACATGAGCAGACAGTTCATGACCCTCACCGGATTGAGACGTAGAGTGGTCCAGGACGAGATTACATCCGGCCATATGATATCCCAGCGTTTCCTGTTTGACAGGTTTGGCTATGAGGACAACTATGCACGGTATTTCGGGGATTTCACCACACCGGAGGATCATTGGCGTTCAGCTAGAGTAGATGTACTGCTTCTATGCGTATTATCATACGTCTTCATGCCGCGGTATATGGATGAGCTGGATATCAGTGTCATTATGGCAGTGAGAGCTCTCAGGGAGGGTCGTACCATTGTACCAATGATTATCGCAGAGACACTAAGGTCAGCTACAAACTGTTGCACTTATCCAGCAGGAGTGTTTACAGGTAGCTCGGTCATGCTGTATGTGTAGTTTATGTCACACTTGAGACCAATTGGCACACTTAGACTGTAGGGGTTTTGTTTCACCCATGAGATAGCCATGTCGTACTCCTTTCAGCCTGCGGAGTGCACAGATGCTGCTTCGTGGTCATCTTTCCTGGCAGGGATTAGGGATCCGTTTGCCACATTGCCATGTTCAGGGCTTAGCTCACCCTACAGCTTCATTACTCATGCTCCGGGCATGGATTATCTCCCTCTGGCTGGATTGAGGGGCATGATTACTTACCACCCATTGGCCATGATGTGTCAATTTGATCAGTTTCAGGATTTTCATCCTTATGAGGGGGTAGTGAGTCAGCGCTTCGCATCACACCGTTTATCAGCAAAGGAAAGATCCAGGTTGTATGGCTGTTGGGATCGGCGAGAGTTGGCTGAGTTTTCTGTCAGTCATCCAGGTTATTCTGCAGAGTATTCCGCATGGATGGAGACAGAGACTGCATTGGCTGCGGCAGTATCCACAGTGTAGGGGATTGATTATGACGATGAGGAGCCTATAGAGGAGGCTATTATTCCCATCAACGATTTGACTGCTGGGTTACGAGTATTTGTGATGTATTCTCCCACCCCGAGTGCCACTGTTACTCAGTATTCGGCACAACATTTGGAGCAGAGCTTACATCTGATGACCTATGATAGAGATCGTTTAGGGCCCACGATGTTGTGACTCTTGATGAGAGAGATACTGCTCTATTAGAGAGGGATGAGGCTAGATCAGCTAGGGATGCATTGATAGTGGAGCAGGATGCCGCCTTATCTGCTAGGTATGTGGCCATCGCAGATAATACTTCAGTTAGATCCCAGATGACTATCAGTCTTGCCGACATGAGTGCTTACATTGATGAGAATTATGTCACCATGCAGTTAGCCTCTGATCTGCTAGCTCGTGTAGATACCCTTGGGCAGGAGCTTGCAGTGCTTCCTCCATCGTCAGAGAGGGATGCTATGTTAGATCTGATAGTCCGCATACACATAGATCTGTAGATAGCTTTGTATTTTCATGCACAGACTAATTTTGCCATTTTGTCATGTACAACACAGATGTATATATTAAACAGTATTATGTATGGCAGAGAAATATATTTTGATTCACTTCCCTTTTAGTTATGCCTTGATACTTGCTTGATGTTTGCCTGTTTCTCCAGGGCCTCATGATCTTGATGCATTCTGAACTTATCCTTAATAGATGGACATTGAGACGTCGCAAGAGCTCTCAAAATGGATCACTGATTTCTGTAAATCCCTACCATCTTTGGTGTCTTGGGACTGGTATCTGTATGGAATGTGGAGAGGAGGGTGGTTTCTTCCTCTTTGAGATTGGCCGGACCACAGATGGTCGCCAATACTTCTATTTGTGAGAAGCCTAGTTAATTCCATCTCTTATAGGTTGGTATTGCTCTTTGAGGCACGATCGCAACTTAGATGGTCACCGAATCTTCTATTTGTGAGAAGAGGTTGGGTAATTCCATCCCTTTGATCTGAAACTGATGAAATGGGGCAAATTGAAAGTAGATCCCGGTACCGTGTGACAAGTATGTTGTTCTGGTAGGGGTTATACTGCACCATGAATGGCTGCTTACGTACTCCTATTGAAGAGGAGATCAAGTCTGCATAGTTCGAACCTAGTGTAGGAGGTTCAACGCTGAATGCGGAAGGCAGATGGGTGTAGAAGTATTTTTGTTTTTTTTGTTGTTTTGTAGTGAAAGGGCAGAAATATTTTTGTTGTTTTTCTTTATTGCGACTGGGCCATATAGAATATAGTTGCCTACGTACCCCCGAGTATCAGGGAGATTAGGTCGACGTAGTTCACCCCTCAGGATGAATTGAAGGCGAAGAGAAGTGTGAATCCCATGTGCAGGCTATAATGCGGGGAGAAGAAAGTTTGATCCCATAATGGGGACAAACTACAGCTGTGAAAAAGTTTGATCCCATCTTTAGGATAAACTGCAAGCGTAAAAAAGTTTAATCCCGTCTTCAGGATAAATTGCAAGTGTGAAAGGTTCAATCCCGTCTTCAGGATAACCAAAATTGTGAAAGGTTAAATCCCATATTCAGGATAACCAAAATTGTATGAAGGTTTGAAAATGAAGTGGAACCAGGCTACTGATTCCAAGTGAGGTAAAACCAGGCTGCTGGTTTGAAGTGTATGTTTCCTTGAGGGGCAGAAGAGTATGTAAAAAGGAAAGGGTTCAAAACTGAAATGACTGGTGATTTGATGATCAAAACCAGGATGTTTGTTTGATGTTAACTTCAGACATAGTACCGTTTCACGGTGTCCAAGTTGATAAGCTGTGGAAATTCATCGCCATCCATTTCATGCAATCTGAGAGCACCGTCTGTCAATACCTCCTTAACAACAAATGGGCCTTCCCAGTTAGGAGCGATTTTTCCCTTAGATTGATCTTGGTTGTCAATGATCTTCTTCAAAACCAAGTCATGTCATTTAAAATGCCGTAGTTGGACTTTTCTGTTGTAGGATCGTGCGATCCTTTGCTGATATAACTGACCATGGAAGATAGCTGCGGATCGCCTTTCGTCTATTAGAGACAATTGGTGATACCTGTCTTGTATCCATTGGTCTTCATCCAACTAAGCATCCATCAATACTCTGATGGATTCCATTTCCACTTCTATGGGGAGCACTGCTTCCATCCCATAGACTAATGAGTAGGGGGTTGCCCCAGTGGAAGTTCGCATGGAAGTTCTGTAGGCTAATAAAGTCAGAGGCAAGAGGTCAGGCCATCCTTTGTGATTAGCGGACATTTTCTGCATGCTCTTTTTGATGTTTTTATTAGTCGCTTTAACAGCACCATTCATCTTTGGACGGTAGAAGATGGAGTTGAGATGTTTGATGTGGAATTTTCTGCATAACTCCTCCATCATTTTGTTGTTGAGGTTCTTAGCATTGTCTGACACAATGACCTCTGGTTGTCCATATCGACAGATGACATTGTTTCTAATGAAAGCAATGATTACTTCTTTAGTAACCCTGGGGAAGGATGCTGCTTCTACCCATTTGGTGAAGTAGTCGATCATGGTGAATATGAATCGATGTCCATTACTGGCTTTGGGCTCGATGGGCCCGATCACGTCCATTCCCTACATTAAGTAGGGCCATGGTGAACTCATATTATGGAGTTCCCTTAAAGAGGGGTGGATAGAATTCCCATGAATCTGGCATTGATAGCATCTCTTGACGTGATCATCACAATCAGCTTTGAGTGTAAGGCAATAATGTCATGTTCTGAGAATTTTCTTGACAAGTAGGGGTCCGCTCATGCGAGGGCCACATACACCACCATGGATCTCATCCACGAGTCTCTGAGCTTGGTCTTTATCCAGACATCTGAGGAGACCTAATCCAGCATGTCTTTTGTAGAGTGCATCTCCGCTCAGGTAGAATTTCATAGCAAGTCAATGAATCTGCCTCTTCTCTATTAGGCTCGCCTCAGCGGGTGTAGATCCATCTCATAGATACTTCTTGATGTGCTAATACCAAGGGTTGTGGATGGGAGGTAGCTCATCCGATACTTCTCCAATGTAATTACCATAAGCTAGGGCTTTTTTGCAGAGCAAACATGATGCTTGGCATGTTTTCCTTGCCCGGTATATAAACCAAGGAGTCCAACGTTGCTAATGCATCTGTAAAATCATTCCTATTACGAGGAATGTGTAGAAAGGAGATTTCTTCGAACTCCAAAGCCATCTGTAGAACTTGTCGATGGTAAGGTAGCAAATGTAATTCTTTGGTTTGATAGATTCCTGTGGATTACTTGATTACCAATTCGGAATCCCCAAAGACAGTTAACCGCCTGATGCCCATTGAACGGGCAAGTTTTAGCCCAATAATCGACCTTCATATACTCGGATGTGTTGTTGGTCTTGACAAATCGCAATTTGATGCGATGACGGATCTTGCTCCCCGTCACGGATATTAAAAGCGCTCAAGCTCGAGCCTTACGTTAACAACAACTCCATCAAAATACATTCTCCACATACGAGATGTATCGTACTGATGTTGTAGCTGAATTGTCATTACTCCTTTGTCAGGAAAGTATGTTTCTAAGGGTTTATAATCCCCTGCAGGTGTGACGGCCAGTTGATCTGCAATTCTTTGACCTTTGACAGACTTTTGCATCATATAGACAATGTCAAATTGCTGTAGGATCAACTGCCATCTGGACAGTCGACAATCCAGTATGGGCTTACTGAACACATACTTGAGAGGATCCATTCGGGATATGAGATGGATTGTGTGACCATGGAGGTAATGTTGTAACCTCATGGAAGCCCATGCTAAAGCATAACAAGTCTTCTCAATTAGAGTGTACTTGTGTTCACTGATGCTGAATCTTTTGCTAAGGTAATAGATAGCTCGTTCGTAGCCTTTATTATCTTTACGCCCGATGTGCGATCAATAGCATTGTCATTTATGGGCGGTACATGAATGAGAACATCATCCACAGGTGGTATCAAAAGCAGGGCGTTAATCGGTTGCTCTTTGATTGTGAGGAAGGCTTTCTGACACTCATCATTCCATCTCATGGAGGAGTTCTTCCTTAACAACTTGAAGATTGGCTCACAGGTTGTTGTGAGTTGAGAAATGAATTTGCTAATGAAGTTGATTCTTCCCAAAAATCCCCGTATTTCCTTCTCTGTCTGAGGAATGGGCATTTCCTTGATGGCCTGGATTTTGATAGGATCCAGTTCAATCCCTTTGTGGCTGACTAGGAAACCTAGCAACTTGCCTGACTTAACACCAAAGGCGCACTTGGTGGGATTCAACTTCAAGTTGTACTTACGCAACCTGCTGAAAAGCTTTTTGAGATGGTCTAAATGGTCATCCTCCTTCCGAGATTTGACAATGATGTCATCCACGTAGATCTCTATCTCTTTGTGCATTAAATCATGGAAAAGAGCCATCATAGCTCGCTGATAGGTTACCCCGGCGTTGATGAGGCCGAATGACAACCGTCTGTAGCAAAAGGTTCCCCATGGCGTGATGAAAGTAGTTTTCTCATGATCTTCCTCAGCAACCATAATTTGATGGTACCCCGCAAAGCAATCAACAAAGGAGTACATGCTGTATTGAGTAGTATTGTCAATAAGAATGTGGATGAAGGGCACGGGAAAGCTATCTTTAAAGCAAGCTTTGTTCAAATCCCGGTAATCCACGCAAACTCGCACCTTTCCCCCTGGTTTAGGCACGAGAACAATGTTGGATATCCACTCCGGATATGTAGACAGCATGATGATGCCAACTTGAAATTGTTTCACAATTTCCTCTTTAACTTTTAAACTCCATTCAGGTTTCAATCGCCTGAGATTTTTCCTAACTGGCTTGAACCCTTCTTTAATGGGAAGGCAATGAAGAATAATGTCAGCGGACAAACCCACCATGTCTTCATGAGACCATGCAAACACATCCTAAAATTGGGTTAATAGTGAAACCATGTCATTCCGTTGATATGTGGTAAGGTCTGAACCAATCTAGATTAGCTTAGGGTTGTCTAAGGTTCCGAGATCAAAAGGAGTGGTTTGATCAAGATTGGGTTTGGGTTTGTGTGCGACCCATTCCTTAATCTCCTGAGGTGTCTCAATGTCCTCTTGGATGTCCATCAAGTCTGAGTCCAACTTTGCATCAAAGTTACAACCCTTGTGGAGAGAAGGCATGTCATCAGCAAGGACATGCACATCTAACTTCAGAGTACTGAAACAAAAGATGCTTTCACTTAATATATGCAACTGTTCGATCATACAAAAGTGTTATCATGTACTTGATAAAATAACTGCTAGTGTTGTAAAGGAAAGCAAGTAATTAAAGTTATCTACAGGGAAGAGGGATTTTCTGCCCATTTTACCCTTGTCGACCAATGAATGGAGTGCTACTCCAATTGTCGAGGGCAAAGTCCTGATGGACTGCAATGATGGAAGGATCGTCATTATCTTCCTTCTCCCGAATGATAACCATAACATCTGGGCAATCATCGTCTGAGGTGTATCTGTTCATATATTCATCATGAACAATGACGCGAATGCTTGCCATCATCAAGGCAAGGTCATGTTTACGTTTTCGTTCCTTTTCTTCAGCCTTGGGATCAGGAATCAACACCTCTTTTGCTTTGATTGGCACTGGTTTTGGAAATAGCATAGCTATAACATCGTCTGGAACCTTTACTGGAGATTGCATCAACTCATGAGGTAAAGGTATAGAGAATCGCCGTGCGGCGGAAGCTTGAGGAACCTGCTTGTGCTTATGAGGATTCTGTGAATCGGCTGGCGAAATAGCCTAGTCCAAATTGTTCCAATTGTTGGATATTTAGATAGGGTGCTTAATACCTTGATTATCCTTACCAAGCCCTTGTCCAGGTTGATGACCCAATAACATCATTTCTTGGGTGGCCGACATAACTTCGGCAGAAATCTTGGGTACGGGTAGTGGCGCTCCAATAGAATGGTACTGCGTGTTACTCACTTCCAGAGTATGGAAACTGGCCGGTTCAACTTTTGAATTGAAGCTGATAATTGGTAGAGTTCCTTGTTTAGGACAATCTGGCTTAGCGTTGATAGTGACTAGACTGTTGTTGATAATGTATTTGAATTGTTGATGTAAGGTGGAGGGAATAGCTCCAGCCATGTGTATCCATGGTCTCCCTAATAGCAGGTTGTATCCCGAGTCTATCTTGAGGAAGTGGAAGGATACATTAAATGTATTTGGACCAATCTCAATTGGAAATTCAATCTTTCCGACTGCATTTTTGTCGGGATCCATCAAAAGCTCTGATAACCGTATGGCTTCTTGGGATCCTCCTGAGATTGACATTCATCTTCACCAAGGTGGCATAAGGATAGATATTTAGAGATGAGCCTCCATCTATCAAAACTCCATCTAACATGTACCTAGAAGACAAAACTGCAATATGCAAAGGCTTGCAATGATCGATCCCTTCGGGAGGTATGTCATCATCAGTGAAGGATATCACATTGTTGTTGAAAATGTGATCAACCAAATGTTGAAATTTTTCCACATCCACTGATTTTGGCAAATAGGCTTTTTCTAAAACCTTGAGAAGATCTTAGATGATCCTCGGAGAAAACCAAATCGATGATCGAAATGCAAAAGCGGAGCTTCTCGCAAGCTTAAAACCACTTTGGCTTCATTGTGGCCCATAGTACGGAGAAATTTTTCAATCTTCTCCACGGATAACTTCCCCTTTGCTTTGCAAGTAGGTTTGACAACCCATTGAGGAAGGTACAATGGATTCTCATTCGACACTGTAGCAGTAGTATGAGACGTGGATCCTTCAGCTTCTCCATAATTCCATGGAATTTTGTGTAAGCTGACAACAGGATGTTGAGGTCTGAAAGGTAAAGAAATTGGCTCTAGTGCGGCCACTTTTAAAGGATTGTCAGCTCCTTTGAGTTGAATTGGTTGTATGGGAAATACTTTGATAGTCTCATCATCCACTTCGGATATAAACTACTACTAATCCCTTCCATTTGGTAGGACATACATTCCCACCCTTGAGCTGCACAGTGTAATCATCTGCTATTTGTAGGACACCGCTATCAATAAGATTCTGAATGAGACGGCGGAGTGCCCAGCATTCTTCTGTACTGTGACCGCGAGAATGTGAATGATATTGACACATTTTCATCAGGATTGAACCGCCCTGAGCGGGGATTGATGGGAGGGAAAAGGAAGGTAATTCTTCCTTCACTGATCAACATTTGAAGTATCTCCTCCATAGATTGGCCCAAATAGGTGAATTCCCTCTGATTGGCAAAATCCCGATGGGCTTTAGCATTTGCTCACTTCACAACCTTATCCTCCATAGCTTCACTTTCTGAAGGTGGTGAGGAGGCATTCATAACAAAAGGAAGGAGATAAGCATGCTCCTGCCTGATTAATTGGCGTGTGACTTGATGTTGGTGGGTCACCAGTTCTGCCAATTGTTTAATTTGTTTGAAAAGAGCTTTCATATTTCGTTCCATGGTAAATTGGAACTTTGCACAATCCCACTTGTCAACACTGTCTTTGATGGGTTGGGATGATTCGCCATTAAAATTAGAACCTTGTACAGTGCTCCAACTGATCATGTTGACCTCTTCTTCTTTGTGATGAGGAAGAGGGTTGTCTTGCACATGAGGTTGATCACGTTTGGTGACCACGATCTCACCATTGTCTATTAGATCTTGAATCTTATGCTTCAAGGCCCAACAATCTTGAGTATCATGTTCAGGTGCCCCAGAATGATAAGCACACTTCCGAGTAGCATTAAAACCCCTCCCATTAGGGTTGGCTGGTGGAAGAAGATGTGTAATTTTCTTCTGAGCATTCAGAAGAGCAAGAATATTCTCGAGCGAGTCCCCTAAGGGTGTGAACGTTCGAGGTCACTTTACTTCTCCACTTTTAGGCAATGGAGGGTTTGAAGATTGTGTTGGAAAAGGGGAGTAGTTTCTCCTCTGCATAAGCATGCTTTGATTGCCTTTTTGTCCTTGTAGTATCAAGGAAACATCATCCTCTTTCTTTTTATGGACCCTCCGGGGGTTGTTTCCATAAGATCCGGACTGGATGTGCTCAACAACAGCTTTAAAAGTGGCTAGGTCTTGAATTTTATCGGACTTCAATCCCATTTCACCCATCTCGCCGTGTTTGATCATTTCAGAAAATGGTTTGCTAATACCAGGTAGAACTCTTTCATAGAAAGGAGCTTCTGGTACATCTATGAAGGTCATGACCATCTCTGACTCTGTCATGGAAGGAATAACTTGAGCAGCAAGGCGCCTCCACCTTTGAGCGTACTCTCTGAATGACTCATTAGACTATTTCTTGACTTTGGTCAATTTGATACCGGTCAGGAGCCATCTGAGATTGAAAACTGTATTGAGTGAGGAAGGCATGAGCCAGCTCTTCCCAGCTATGGATCTTAGAGTTGTCTAATCTGGTGTACTATGAATGGGCTTCTACAGTCATACTTTTTTGAAACAGCTGCATTCAGAGCTTTTCATTTTTTGCGTAAGACCCAACTTCTCCAATGAACACCTTTAAATGTGTATAAGGATCCCCTAATCCGTCATATTTCTCAAAATCAGGGGTCTTGAATTTCTCTAGATATTGAACACTAGGAAATATGCAAAGGTCTGTATATGAAACACTGTCATGGGTTCCAATCCCTTTGAGAACAGGGATGGTTTCCTCCATTTGGAGGACCTTCTTCCGGATATCACCGGTGTCTGGATCTCCTTTGAGATGGGTGTTTTTAGGGTCTTTGTTGGTTGTATCCAACTGATGTTCTGGAATTGTTTTTTCTAGACCTTGAACTCCTCCTTGTGTAGAGGATTTTGTATGTTTAGGTATCTTCGTACCTTAAGTAGACTTATGTAATTCTTTTAGTAGAACAACCAAGTCTGTGATTTGTTTACTCAATCCGTCAAATTCTTCTTGGGAGACAGTATTAGACTGTTCAGAAGAAGACATGATTGGCTGTAGGCTTTCGGCCTTTTTGGACTTTGAGCGGGTAACATGCCCAATTGCTTCCCTACAAAAGACTTACGTAGTTTAGTCTTAGGGTAATGTAAATGTTATCATAACATGTCCATTTAGGAATTTTGTCCTGCAAAACCAGTTGTTAATTGATAACATGTCATGCATGTACAGATATTCTTCATATTTTCCATTACATATGAATGAACATGGAATAGAATTACAAGTAAATGTTTTTTACAGGTAATTTAAAATGGAAAGTATGAAGAAACTTCCCTCTGCATTTGGTTTATCAGAGGCTGACCTATCTTAGGGTTACTCTCGTGGCTTTTTGGCATGAAGGTTCCCAGATCATCGCAATCTACTTGACGGGAAGTTAATCTGGCCGTTCAATGGAGCGAATCTAAGTGGTGCCTCCCACGAGCCCGGGAATTATTCTTCCCACGAGTCCGATGTCAAACACAATGAGATTGCCTCCTGATGGAGGAACCACACAACATACATTCACATACAACGTGTCTCACCATTTATGCAAAATGATGACATGTGCGAAGCACTAATATCACATATAGATATTTAGCAGTGCAGTAAATAAAGATGCATTCGTACACATTCATCAGAAATGTAAATGCAACATTCACACACAAGCATATAACAATCTCGAAAAGCTTGAAATAACGACGTAAACCCTCTTATTGGAGTCCCCAGCAGTGTCGCCACCTGTCAATGTCGGGATTTTTGAGTGTCCCTTTTCGTTACTTGTTCTTTGGTGTTCTCATGTTAATATGAGATTTGTTTGAAAAAACAAGTGAAAAAGGTCCGACATGTATAATGTCGATGATTTGACTGTAAGAGTTGCCAGTTGGTGTATTTAACTGGTTGCACCAACGCAACCAAAAAGATTTGCACATTGACCCAGTGTTTTGACACTACTAGACGGGTCTGTGAAACCGAGATTCATTTTGGATTTCGGGGCTTGATTATGCTGAGGGAAGGTGCTAGGCACCCCTCGACATCTGTGTTACCATGGTGACCGCCACTTTTCAAAGAAATTATTATATGAATATGTGTGTTTGTGTGTGTGTGTGGATCAATGTGCAGTTATTTGAAAGTAGTGTGAGGCCTCGTTCACACCTATATACACAAGGTTTGAATTTTATAGGAAAATTTAGTTTTAACCAAGATATAACAATGACATTTTATAAAAGAGGTTTTTCAAACCCTGTGCTCAATAGGAATTGAGATCTTTTCATACTTCCATTTTATTATTAAATGTTAGATTGTTTGCTTTTATTTTTGAGATGCGAAGCATTCTCGAAAAATAATATCTGTGATCTTAAACTCCTCATGGGCATAATGACCATCCAAGGAAATTGAACAACGTAAAAATAATGTACAGTGTGCTTACAATTTGAAAAATGTCCCTCATAGGATCGAATCTAGATTCAAGAAATCGAACTTGTGATCACATGATTCCTAGGATCACATGATCACGCAATTTGTATGGAAAGCGATGGCGCTTATATATATAAAAGTCAGAAATATATATATATAAACATGATCAACCACCACGAAAGCAACTCCATGGGGATCGGAAATGTAAATATATAAAAGCGGTAAATATATATATATATATATATATATATATATATATATATATATATATATATATATATATATATACGGATATGATCAACCACCACGAAGTAAACTCCGTGTGGGACGAAATGTAAATAAAAGTCAGAAAAGCGATCAACCGCCAATGAAAGTAAACTCCGAAAGCGAGACAAAATGTAAATAAAAAGTCAAAAAGGCCACAAAGTAAACTTCAAGCCCGACAGAAATGTAAATATATATATATATATATATATATATATAAGCGATATACGACGAATGTGAATCCGAGCTCAACGGATATGTTCGACAAAGAATTATATATATATATATATATATATAAAAAGTGATTAAACGCACCAAATATAAAATCCAGGCTCATCAGATATGTCTGACAATAATTATATATATATATATATATATATATATATATATATATAAAAGCAATTAAACGCTCCAGACCAAAGTCTAGGCTCAATCGAGGCATAACTCGATAATGTTAGTCCATATATGAAATATATACATATATATATATATATATAAGTATATATATACAGACAAAAATGAAAACCACGGACCGAAGTTCGGGCAAACACACTCACACGACTCAACATGTACAACAGTGTGTGCTAATATGAGAAGAGGGCTTTACAGAATATAAGAAGGCTTACAGTGGGCTGCCAAAGTAGACTTCTATGACTTTAAATGGATAAACACTCAGCTACCGCCGGATAAAAGATAGCTATATGTGAGCTAACTAGTGTTTAGAAGTGAGAAACACTCAAAAGATGTGTATCACGAGTAAAATGGACAGGGGCTTCCTCGCTTTTCCCTCCTCTTCTCTTCAAACGGTGACCCCAAGGCTTGTATATATAGATCGGATGGTAGAAGGTACACTGCAGTAGTCGCAGATTATACCTACTGGCCGGGTCGTGATGCATCCGATCCTCGCGGGTCCCGTCGTCTCATAGTACGTGCACTCATGCACTGTAATGTCCGCTCGAACTTGCAGAATTTCAATCCGAGCATCCAAACAAGGTATATCTGACCTTCTTCGGACCGCTTGTGTCGAGAGTTATGCAATGACATGGATTATGCGAAGTCAGGAAGAGGGGTCTATGCCCATTGTCTTTAAGCTTCAAATTCTATCCAAAGTACTGTCACACGTAATAGTCACTCGGGATTGTTACTCCTCGGTTCTTGTGGGACATTGTTGTATGTATGTATGTATGAAGTGTTGAGACGACGTGCCATTGTCGAAGGAACAAGATGATGTTTGACTCCTCGCCGGGGTTATCGCCAAAGAGAGTTAAAGTAGACGTTACTCAGGGTTACAGCTGAGATTGGACTACTTGTTGGTATGCCGCGATATCATCTTGTTGAGATGGTAAAATGACGTTGTGACTCCTCACCGGGGTTATCGCCGGTTTAAGCGGAAAGCAGACATTGCTCAGGGTTACATATGAGATTAGACTGCTACTTGTTTGTATGTCTCACTGTCATCTGTGGATGTTCTTGTCTACCCGTGGTTATTTCCGGGTCTGAGGTGTGTGTGCCTTGACAAGATGTCTGTGGTTGAAGCTGATTGCATATGTTTAAAGCAAGCATTTCTGGGGTTATCGCCGGAACTGCAATGACATCTCTTGGGGCTATCACCAAGGATGGGGTTCGTAACGCCCCGAAAAATCGAACAATTGTAAATACTTTTAATAATGAATAAAATAATATTATTTATTATTATTACGTGTTGAGAAGATGAATGTCGTTGTATAACCTAGAAACGTCGGAATATCGTAATATTTTAACTACGTGAATGAATTAAGGTGTTTGAATTTCTAAGACGAAAATTAAAGCTTTTCGAGAAATTTTCTAAAAAACACTATTCATCGATTTCTACTCGGGAATTATTTTTGAATTTTTGAGAAATACGTAACGTTATAATATCAAGGCGATATTGATTATGTAATAATAATCTAAGTATGGAAAACGTAATATTTCGCATGTGGACCTAATTTGGGAACGTTAGGTTTATTAAGCATTAAAGAAATAAAGTTGTTATCATATAATGTGTATACATTATATGAAGTAATGGATGTAAGTATAATACTGACGTGATACTATTATTATATATGAAGAATGAGATAACGTATATTAAGAATTAATATACGAGTTAGTATATGAAGATTATACGTGGGGTATAAATGTTAAGTTATGTAAATTAAGGTAATGGCCTTGTAGGATTAATAGCCTAATATAGAAGTCCAATATAATGTGACAATCAAGCCCAAGTGTTTGATATATCATTAGTCCAAACTATGTAGCACAAGCCCATTAAGAAAGTAGTTAGATTAATTATCAAAGCCCAATAAAAATCTTTGATCCACGGGTCAAACCAAGTAGGAAATGGGTAAGCTTGATGGGCAAGGTTTATGTGTGGTGACCAAGTGATGTGATGATCAAGTATTGTGGCTAGCAAGTTACTTAATGGCTAGGTTATGAAAAGTAAGGAGGTGGATGATGAGGAGGTGGAATAAGGAGGTGGGATGTTTTAAAGTCTAAAATGCCCTAACCTTTGGTGGCCTATAAATACAAGCCTCATTTCAAATTTTGTTGGTTGTTATTTTCATCCAACTTTTCTCTCAAATATATGCTACTTAATTGGTAGAGAGAATAAGTCATTTAAGACTTATAAGCCACTTCAACCTTTGCTAGTTTTCCAAAGTGAATTGAAGTCTTCAAGGGCAAGACTCATCTCTTTTGTCTATAACTCTTATGTGATAGGATTGATAGAGAAGGGAGATTGTATGCTAAGATCATTTAATAAGTTAATAAGGAATGAACTTAAGCCGAATAAGTTGGATATGCAACTTGAACATTAATAAGTTGTTGGAATCTTGAAGAACTTGTCATATGTTGTTATATGATGATTAGTATGTTGAATATAGCATGAGAACATTGATTGATGGACTTAAGTTTATAGTAAGTCATAAGCATGAGGAATTGTAGTTCATAAGTTGATTAAGTTATTGACTTATGAGAATAAGTCAAAACCTACTTTGATTATAAGTTGGTGTAATAAGTAACTTGTGATGATCATATGTTGGTTGAAATCCATTTAGAATCATTAAGAATGTAGTTTTGCCGGAATTCACACGATTGGACGATTATCGTCGAATTCATGAAATTCTCAGAATGGAAGTCATATTTTGTGTTTGAAGTCAGAAATGTTGGTTTTCGATGGAGACAAGTCATATTTGGCATTATAGAGTCATGGACTCAAAATGACCAAATTCGACTTAAATCGAAGAAACGAGCGTTAAACGTTCACGGACATTTATCGTTTTTGTTAAAAATGAACTTGTAGGTGAAATTTTAGCAAAAGAAGTCAAATAGATAAAATTCTTGCATGAACACATAGAGTATGAAATTTGTGAACCGTAGGCTTTTGAACGGACCAATTCGGAATTATAACAAAGAAGTTATGCGTCCGGGAAGTTCGTAAAATTTCAAATCTGCAAATTATCTGAGGCACATAGTCCGTACCAGCCATGAATACGACTCACGACCTTAAACCTCACGCCATAAATAGCGAGGTCGAACTGCAGATATCTCGCTAACTTTCATGTACAAGCAATGATGCGAGATGCAGAGTTAAGTGTGGCGCCGTGGCACCAGTCCAAGAATTTTGATGGATAAGAATGTTTACAAGTGTAGAATGAAAAGAAACTTGTTAGTAATGAACTGAGATATAAACATAACATTGTAAGGTACTTGTAAGACACTAGTGCATGATGATTAAGAGTTAATAATCAAGCAAAGATGAATGAAACATGAATGACGTAATGAAAGCCGGAAACCCATAATAGTAGATCTAAGTCAGGATTTACATTGAGATGAAGGGTAAGATATAATAGTATACATACTTGATTATATATAACCTAATGTGGTATGTTATATGATCATGTATTGTAGAAACGTAGAGACTTAAAGTGTACGTGTGTTAATCAGTAAGCAGACGCTGAAGACAAGTATTATAACCCTTGTTCCAGTTCAGTTTGGTCAAGTTTTGTAATGTATGTATTCTTTCGCATGATGTTTTGAATGATGAAGTCTAAAGCCAACTCTTTCGGCTAGACTTATATTATGATTCTGTCAAGCATGATTTATATTTACCGAGTTATATTGGTATGGTTTTCAAAAGAAGACCAAGTATGCTAAAATGTTTTTGTCGTTTAACGACACATTTAATGAACGTACACGTTAATGAATGTGTCGATCAACATAGAGTACTACGGGTCGATCACCCGTAAGTGCTCGTAAGCTACGCCAACTTACTTTACGGACTTAGTGCTTGGGTTGTCCTTTTCAAAAAAAATTATGAACCGCTCATAGTTTCGAGCCTTAGTTGATATTCTACCAATATTGTTGTTGGAAAATGTTTTGAATGAAAAGAAGTGCTATTTTGAATTATCGATAGTACTTCGTAACTATTGTTCGCCATCAAGATATATGAGTTCTATGTTTCAAGCATGTTGTTTATTAGAATTGTAGTACTTCCTGAGCTAGTCATGCTCACTCTTGCTTGAACCATATGAACACAGCTAAGATCGAGCGGACCGAAGGCTCAAGAAAGGACAAGGGCAAGGCGAAGACAAACACTTATATTACTTATGTAATTGTATAGGTGAATGATTGTAATATATTTGATATAATGACAAGAACAAACAAATGGGTTACAAAGAACCTGGGAATGTAATATTATTTTGAATATATAGAAGTTATATTGGTCCTTTTGAGACTATTCAATTGAATGAATGAATAAATGGTAGTACCGTGTAGCACCATCTGTCGGGTTGGAAGAGACCTAGATTTGGGGGCGTAACAGGTTGGTATCAAAGCATTAGGTTATAAACTTAAGGGGGGGGGGGGATTAAAAACCTTAAGTCATAACCTTAAGAGAAGTCAAAGAAGTACAAGAAGAAAATAACCTTATAAAAATGCATTATGATTATGTTATGTGTTTTTATTATTCTACTGATGTGTACTAATCAACTTAATTGTTTTGTGTAGATGTCAGGAGTAAATGGGATGTTTGTTAATGAGCAAACCATTAGTGAAGAATCGGTGAACCAAGTAGAGGTTATACCGAACCCTATAGCAGCAGAGCCAGATGTAGTGGTTATTGAGTCTGGAGACTCAGATAATGCTGACTACATGTCAGTATTTGACGGGATGATAGAGGAGGAAGTAGAGACAGTGTCCTTTAATCCAGTAGCTATAGTAGTGGAGATAGCTCCTGGGGGGGTCAATGATGTCTCTTTTCATTTCAGTGTTGGATAGAAATATCCATTACTGTCAGGAAGTCAAGGAGTTGAAGGCAGAGCTCCAGATGGTTATAGAGGACAAGACTGATGTCGAGTCCATGTGGGAGCAGGAACATGACGAGAGGATTTTGGCTAAGGACAAAGTCCAGGATTTAAAGCACGAGGTCTTTGAGCTCAAGGAGGAGCTAAAGACAAAGGTGCAGAAGATAGGGAGAATGTCCTATATCTATAAGAGTTCTCACACGGATTTCTAGCAGAAGAAGTAGTTTGGATATCCGGTGGAGGTAGGGGCAACACACGGCATACTATTAGCCGTGATATTATCACTTGGCCTTGCCAAGGCAGATTTTGATAATGCCTTGAGGCGTATGTGTATTAGGGGTAGTCGAGACTAGTATGTAAATATTTTTTAAGTAATAGTGACGTAAAACCCTTTTGTATAGTAAAGGGTAGTCTTTTGTAAATCCCAATTTTTGGAAAGTGTTAATAATGGAAGTAATGTAATCGACTTTAGTCGTGTATGTATGTAACCGATGTAGTATTTTACTACGAAGAATGAATATAAGTCCTTTTTATGGAAAACAATGAGTTATGGATGTTGGAGTTATTATTTAATATTAAATGATAACTAATAAAGAAAGGAATAATAACGCAATGTGTTTATTGTACAAAGAAATGCCGCCAAGAAGAGTGCAACGTAATCAAGGTACGAACGTGAATCAAACCGGAGGAGGTCCTAAGTTAATCCAATGCAGGAGTTTGTTAATTTAATAACAGCTGCCTTTAATAGAACAGGGGCTAATATCCCCGTAAATCCAGGAGTAGCACGAGCTACTACCTTTAAGGATTTCAAGAGCGTGGGTCCATCGGAGTTCAAAGGAACTACGGACCCTATTGAAGCCCAAACGTGGGTTAAAGAGATAGAGAAGGCATTTGTAATAGCAAATGTCGATGAGGCCCAAAAGGTTGCCTTTGCGACCTATATGATGAAGAGAAAGGCCAACTTTTGGTGGGAAGCCAATCAAAGCTAGGGTTGGGATAATGAAATCGGACGTGGGATAGGTTCAAGGAGATATTCTTCGAGAACTACTTTCCCACGAGCATGCAAGGGAGGATGGAGATGCGGTTTCTGGAGTTGAAAAAAGGGGACATGACGGTTCCCCAATACGCTGCCAAGTTTAATGAACTGGTAAGGTTCGCTCCACACCAAGAGGATACGGAGGTGAGGAAGGTGCGACAGTTCGAGCAGGGCCTAAAACCCTGGCTCTATAACCATATATCGGTGTTCCAAAGTACTTCTTTCAGAACAGTTTTAGAGATGGCGATAATCGCCGAAGGTGGTAGTGAAGCATTGAGCCAATACCACAAAGAAAAGAAGAATAAGGGGTAAGGTAGGTAGATGGGGAGTAAAGATCGAGGGAGCCAAAGGTGGTGTGGCGAGGGTCGTAAAAGGAAGGTATTTAGCTCGGGAATACCGAGAGTGAAGCAAGAGACCCAAGAAAAGAATGGAGGCTCAGAAGACCTGTGGAAGACTCACTTAGAGTCTGCCTCAAGGGAAGGCCGTCTGTTACAATTAGGATGGAGGGCACATCATACCTAATTGTCCAAGTCCAAAGAAGAACCACGATGCTTTGTGTGTGGATCAATCACCACATGGCAAAGAACCGCCTCAAGAAGGGACTGACGGAAACCAAGGCGCTAATAGCGGTAAGTTAGCTATTTAGTGGGCCAAATAAGTACCGGTAGGCCGATGGGTCAGTACCTTTAACATGATACCCAAGATGCAATTGATCGGGGGACGCCGCCGTGGTGTATTATTCCGATCAACGATATCAATGCGTATGTCTTTGCTTTGATTCAAAAGCTTACTTGTTCGTTTATAGCATGCAATTTTGCTAGACGATTAGGATTACTTCCCGAAAAGTTGCCTATACCTTTAAATTTAAGGTAGTAAATGAAGAAATAATTCCTGTTGAAGATGTTCATAAGAGTTGTTGTGTAGATATACGGGATTGTAAATTATCGATAGATTTGTTACCGATAAAGTTAGGAGAATTCAATGTAATTCTCGGAATGGATTGGTTAGTGAACCATGGGGCAATTATAGATTGTCAAAATAAATGTGTGAACATTAAGACGTTAGAACAACCTCGGATAGTATTTTATGGGAATAGATCGCCGGGACGTTCGGGTTGTCTAACCATGACACAAACTAGGAAATTGTTAAGAAAGGGACGCGTAGGCTATTTGTGTCATGTTGTTGGTACCTAGAAAGTGGTAGCAACCATGGAACAAATACCTATAGTGAGAGAATTTGCCGATGTATTTTTGAGTGAATTACCGGGACTTCCGCCAAATAGGGAGACAGAGTTTGTGATAGACATTGTGCCGTGAGCTTTACACTAGCTTTCCGTGGCACCGTATCGTATGGGCGCCAAAGGAGATGAAGGAGTTGATGGTGCAAATTGCAAGAACTGCATAGACAGAAGTACATTCAACCGAAAGTGTTTCACCGTGGGGAGCACCAGAGATCGCTTTGTCAAAAAGAAGGATGGATCGTTAAGACTGCGTATCGACTATCGAGAGTTGAATAAGTTAACGATAAAGAATAAATACCCATTGCCAGTGATCGATGATCTCTTTGATCACTTGAAAGGGGCTAAGTATTTTTCAAAAATAGATTTAAGAACGGGTATCATCATTGAAGGTTAGGAAGGAGGATGTGCCAAAGACAAAGATTCGTGACTCAAGCATGGTCATTACGAAGTTTCGGTGATGTCGTTTGGGTTGACAAATGCACCACCACATTTATGGATATGATGAACAGAGTGTTCAAATAATATTTGGACAAGTTCGTCATGGTGTTTATAGATGATATTCTAGTCTATTCTAAGACGCCGTAAGATCATGTCAACACCTAAGATTAGTGTTGAGACACTTAGAAGGAGAAATTGTATGCGAAGTTCACTAAGTGTGAATTTTGGTTAGAGAAGGTGCAGTTTTTAGGTCATGTCATCGACCATGAGGGGATTTCAGAGATCCAGTGAAGGTGGAAGCCGTGATGAATTGGGGAATAAATCAAAACGCCGACCGAGGTGTGGAGTTTCCTAGGTTAGCGGTTACTATCGAAGATTCATCCAGACTTTTTCAAGATAGCTACTCCGCTGACTAACTCGACGAGGAAGACGGTGAAATATGCTTGACCGACAAGTGCGAGGACGCTTTTCAAGAACTAAAGAAGAGATCGAGTGTAAATACGCTTTGTTTTGTCATTGCCCGATGACACACAGAAATTTTAGAGTTTATAGCGATGCTTCGATAGAGGACTTGGTTGCGTGCTCATGCAAAGATGGCAAGGTCATTACAGATGATATCTAGGCAAATTGAAGGATTATGAGAAAGTTTATCCTACTCATGATCTAGAACTGCCAGCAGAGTTTTTTTTCTCTAAAGATATGGAGACATTATCTTTATGGAGAAAAATGTGAGATATACACTACCACCACAAAAGTCTAAAATATATCTTCACACGTAAGAGTTGAATATGAGGCAAAGGAGATGGTCGAGTTAATAAAGGATTACGACTCATGAAATCTCAGATCACCCGGGAAAAAGCCATCGTAGTTGCCGACGCCTTAAGTAGGAAGGGTCGGGAAAAGTTGTCTTTGTTAATGGCTCAAACTAAGTTAGTAACAGAGATGGCTAGGATGGAGTTGGAAGTGAAGCTGCCAAGTGAGGAAGAACAAATGATGTTTGCAACAGAGATGCAATCGACCATCGTAGAAAGAATTAAGAAGGTACAACTCAAAACTGATGAGTGTGACCGGATGAAGGAGCGGCTTGCCAATGAAAAAGATATTAAGTACAGTCTTGATAATGAGGGATTATTGAGATTTGAAGGAAGAATTTGGGTTCCGAGTGAGACGGAATTAAGGGAGCAGGTTCTACAAGAGGCTCATAGTTCAAGGTTTTCGATTCATCCTGGTAGCACTAAGATGTATCAAGATCTTCGACAGAGTTTCTGGTGGCCGAACATGAAGAGAGAAATAGCCGAGTACGTGAGTAGGTGCTTGGCTTGCCAGAGAGTTAAGGCCGAACATCAACGACCCAGTGACTTGCTATAGTCATTAGAAATTTCGGAGTGGATATGGGAGAATATCACGATGGACTTTGTGGTGGGACTTTCGACTACTCAGAAAGGGTATGATGCGATTTGGGTAATAGTAAACAGATTGACAAAGTCGGCTCACTTTTTGCCAATTAGAGTTAAGTATAACTTAGATCAGTTAGCTAGACTCTATATTAAGGAAATAATCTCTAGACATGGAGTACCAATATCGATTGTATCAGATTGTGACCCATGATTCACATCAAACTTTTGGAGGAGTCTACAAGAGTATTTGGGAAAGCAGTTGAAGCTAATTACGACGTATCATCCACAGACAGATGGATAGACTGAGAGGACAATTTAGAGGTTAGAAGATATGTTAAGATCTCGCGTCATTGATCTTAAGGGTAGTTGGGATGATCATCTACCAGTAGTGGAGTTTACGTATAACAATAGTTATCATGCAAGCATAGGTATGCCGCCTTACGAAGCTTTGTATGGGAGGAAATGTAGAACGCCACTGTATTGGGATAACGTAGGAGAACGCCGAATGTTGGGACCAGAATTGGTTCAACAGACAGCGGATATTGTCAAGAACATACAAATTCGTCTTCTAGTAGCTCAAGACAGACAGGAGAAGTTTACGGATCCGCATAGAGAGAATCGAGAGTTTGAAGTAGGTTCATACGTATTCCTAAAAGTATCTCCCTGGAAAGGAAAGATACATTTTGGAAAGAAGGGAAAGTTAAGTCCAAGGTTTATAGGACCTTTTGAGGTATTAAAACGGGTAGGTGAGGTAGCTTATATGATAGCATTACCTCCAGACCTAGAACGAATACATAATGTATTTCACGTATCCGTGTTACATCCTTATAAGCCAGATTATAAGCACGTGATAGAATATGAGCCTATTCATATCGAGAAGGACTTAACGTACGAGGAAACGCTGATTCAAATTGTTGATAGAAAAGAACAAGTTCTGCGGAACAATGTCATACCTTCAGTAAAGGTGATATGGAAGAACCACGATGCGGAAGAAGAAACGTGGGAGTTAGAAGAAATGATGAAAAAGAATTACCCTCAACTATTTGTGTAATTTTTTTTTATATAGCGAGATTCTAGGGACAGAATCCTTATAAGGGGGAGAGAGTGTAACGCCCCAGAAAATCGAACAATTGTAAATACTTTTAATAATGAATAAAATAATATTATTTATTATTATTACGTGTTGAGAAGATGAATGTCGTTGTATAACCTAGAAACGTCGAAATATCGTAGTATTTTAACTACGTGAATGAATTAAGGTGTTTGAATTTCTAAGACGAAAATAAAAGCTTTCCGAGAAATTTTTCGAAAAACACTATTCATCGATTTCTACTCGGGAATTATTTTTGAATTTTTGAGAAATACGTAACGTTATAATATCAAGGCGATATTGATTATGTAATAATAATCTAAGTATGGAAAACGTAATATTTTTCATGTGGACCTAATTTGGGAACGTTAGGTTTATTAAGCATTAAGGAAATAAAGTTGTGATCATATAATGTGTATACATTATATGAAGTAATGGATGTAAGTATAATACGACGTATTGTACTATTATGTATGAAGAATGAGATAACGTATATTAAGAATTAATATACGAGTTAGTATATGAAGATTATACGTGGGGTATAAATGTTAAGTTATGTAAATTAAGGTAATGGACTTATAGGATTAATAACCTAATATAAAAGTCCAATATAATGTGACAATCAAGCCTAAGTGTTTGATATATCATTAGTCCAAACTATGTAGCACAAGCCCATTAAGAAAGTAGTTAGATTAATTATCAAACCCCAATGAAAATCCTTGATCCATGGGTCAAACCAAGTAGGAAATGGGTAAGCTTGATGGGAAAGGTTTATGTGTGGTGACCAAGTGATGTGATGAGCAAGTATTGTGGCTAGCAAGTTACTTAATGGCTAGGTTATGAATAGTAAGGAGGTGGAGGATGAGGAGGTGGAATGAGGAGGTGGAATAAGGAGGTGGGATGTTTTAAAGTCTAAAATGCCCTAACCTTTGGTGGCTAATAAATACAAGCCTCATTTCAAATTTTGTTGTTTGTTATTTTCATCCAACTTTCCTCTCAAATATAAGCTACTTAATTGGTAGAGAGAATAAGTCACTTAAGACTTATAAGCCACTTCAACCTTTGCTAGTTTTCCAAAGTGAATTGAAGTCTTCAAGGGTAAGACTCATCTCTTTTATCTACAACTCTTCTATGATTGGATTGATAGAGAAGGGAGATTGTATGCTAAGATCATGTAATAAGTTAATAAGGAATGAACTTAAGCCGAATAAGTTGGATATGCAACTTGAACATTAATAAGTTATTGGAATCTTGAAGAACTTGTCATATGTTGTCATATGATGATTAGTATGTTGAATATAGCATGAGAACATTGATTGATGGACTTAAGTTTATAGTAAGTCATAAGTATGAGGAATTGTAGTTCATAAGTTGATTAAGTTATTGACTTATAAGAATAAGTCAAAACCTACTTTGATTATAAGTTGGTGTAATAAGTAACTTGTGATGATCATATGTTGGTTGAAATCCATTTAGAATCATTAAGAATGTAGTTTTGCTTTAATTCACACGATTGATTTATTATCGTCGAATTCGTGAAATTCTCGGAATGGAAGTCATATTTTGTGTTTGAAGTCGAAAACGTTAGTTTTCGATGGAGACAAGTCATATTTGGCATTATAGAGTTGTGGACTTGAAAATGACCGAATTCCGACTTTCTAAACGAAGAAACGAAAGCGCCAACGCTCACTTTGACGCTTATCGCTTTCGTTAAAAATGAACTCGTAGGTGAAATTTTAGCAAACGAAGTCAAATAGATAAAATTATTGCATGAACACATAGAGTATGAAATTTGTGAACCATAGGATTTTGAACGGACCAATTCGGACTTATAACGAAGAAGTTATGCATCCGGGAAGTTCGTGAAAATTTTCAAATCTGCAAAATTAATCGAGGCACGAGTCCGCAGTCCAAGCATGCGACTCACAAACCTTAAAAGTCCGTGACCATAAAGATCGAGGTCGAACCATGATACTTAACTCGCATCATGGCATGATCGAGATGCAGAGTTAAGTGTGGCGCAAGATGCAGGCCCCCTAGAATTTTGATGGATAAGAATGTTTACAAGTGTAGAATGAAAAGAAACTTGTTAGTAATGAACCGAGATATAAACATAACATTGTAAGGTACTCAGAGACACTAATGCATGATGATTAAGAGTTAATAATCAATCAAAGATGAATGAAACCCGAATGACGAATGAAAGCCTAAACCCATAATAGTAGATCTAAGTCAGATTTACATCGAGATGAAGGGTAAGATATAATAGTATACATACTTGATTATATATAACCTAATGTGGTATGTTATATGATCATGTATTGTAGAAACGTAGAGACTTAAAGTGTACGTGTGTTAATCAAGAAGCGTACGTCAAGGCAAGTATTCTAACCCTTGTTCCAGCTTCACCGACAAGTTTTGTAATTCATGTATTCTTTCATGAAGTTTTGAATGATGAAGTCTAAAGCCAACTCTTTCTTGGCTAGACTTATATTATGATTCTCATCAAGCATGATTTATATTTACCGAAGTTATATTGGTATGGTTTTCAATCAAGACCAAGTATGCTAAAATGTTTTTGTCGCTTAACGACAGTACGCGTGAGGTTGCCACAACTTAAACGTATACACGCTTAAATGAATGTAGTGTCGATCAACATAGAGTACTACGGGTCGATCACCCGTAAGTGCTCGTAAGCTACGCCGACTTACTTGACTTAGTGTCGGTTATCCTTTTTCAAAAGAAATTATGAACTGCTCATAGTTCTGAGCCTTAGTTGATATTCTACTGAATATTGTTGTTGGGAAATGTTTTGAATGAAAAGAAGTGCTATTTTGAATTATCGATAGTACTTCGTAATTATTGTTCAGTTACTGAAGATATATGAGTTCTATGTTTCAAGCATGTTGTTTATTAAAATTGTAGTACTTCCTGAGCTAGTCACGCTCACTCTTGCTTGAACCATATGAACACAGCTAAGATCGAGCGGACCGAAGGCTCAGGCAAGGACAAGGGCAAGGCGATGACAAACCCTTTAATTACTTATGTAATAGTATAGGTGAACGATTGTAATATATTTGATATTATGACAAGAACAAACGAATGGGTTATAAAGAACCTGGGAATGTAATATTATTTTGAATATATAGAAGTTATATTGGTCCTTTTGAGACTATTCAATTGAATGAAAGAATGAATGGTAGTACCGTGTAGCACCATCTATCGGGTTGGAAGAGACCCAGATTTGGGGGCCTCACAGGTTGGTATCAAAGCATTAGGTTATAAAACTTAAGGGGGGGGGGATTAAAAACCTTAAGTCATAACCTTAAGAGAAGTCAAAGAAGTACAAGAAGAAAATAACCTTATAAAAATGCATTATGATTATGTTATGTGTTTTTATTATTCTACTGATGTGTACTAATCAACTTAATTGTTTTGTGTAGATGTCAGGAGTAAATGGGATGTTTGTTAATGAGCAAACCATTAGTGAAGAATTGGTGAACCAAGTAGAGGTTATACCGAACCCTATAGTAGCAGAGCTAGATGTAGTGGTTATTGAGTCTGGAGACTCAGATAATGCTGACTACATGTCAGTATTTGACGGGATGATAGAGGAGGAAGTAGAGACAATATCCTTTAATCCGGTAGCTATAGCAGCGGAGATAGCTCCTGGGGGGGGGGGGTCGATGATGTCTCTTTTTAATATCAGTGTTGGATAGAAATATCCATTACTATCAGGAAGTCAAGGAGTTGAAGGCAGAGCTCCTGACGGGATGATAGGTGAACGATTGTAATATATTTGATATTATGACAAGAACAAACGAATGGGTTACTAAGAACCTGGGAATGTAATATTGTTTTGAATATATAGAAGTTATATTGGTCCTTTTGAGACTATTCAATTGAATGAATGAATGGTAGTACCGTGTAGCACCATCTGTCGGGTTGGAAGAGACCCGAATTTGGGGGCGTCACAGGGTTGCTACTCCTTGTGTTGTCTCTGGGACCGGAACTGAGCGTCACGGTGTTATCGCCGAGACAGAACTGTCCTCTCCGGTGTTGTTGATGATCTTTTGATCTGCATATCTCGGGGTTATCTCCGAGATTGGAAATGACATTCCCGGTGTGTTATTGATAAGTATGTTAGAAATAACGGACTACATAGGAATCTCAGGACAAGTATCGATGCAGCATCGGACGGAGCGTTCATGGCTAAGAGTTACAAGGAAGCCTACGAATTGATTGAAACTATGTCAGCTAATAACTACCAGTGGCCCACAGCAAAAATGACACAAGCAAAGGCAGCTGGGGTATTAGAAGTAGATAATATGATAGCGATGTAGGCACAGATAGCTGCACTTTCAAAGAAGTTGGAGTCAGTGGCAGCAGCACAAACACAACAAACACAACAAGTACAACAAGTGGCAATAATATGCGAGTTGTGTGCGGGAGAGCACCGAACGGAGCAATGTGAAATTAATCCAGCAGCTGTGCAATTCATTGGCAATTACAACAGAATTCCTTAAAACATATATCAGAACACATACAATCAAGGAAATAGGAATCATCAGAATTTCTCATGGAGCAACAACCAGCAAAATCAAGCTTCACGACAATCATATCCACCATGATTTCAGAACCAGCAACAACCAGTTCAATATTAAGAAAGAAAACCCGATTTGGAGGAAGTGTTGGCAAAATTCATGACTACCACCGAGTTGGCTATAAAAAATCACACCATGGCTATGAAATCACAAGAGATGGCGATCAAGAGTCTAGAGAATCAGATGGGTCAAATGGCGTTGGCATTGAATAATAGACCACAAGATACACTACCAAGTGACACCGAGAAAAATCCTAAGGGTAATCACGAGCAGTGTCAAGCCATTATGTTGAGAAGTGGAAAACAACTTGTTGATCAAGAGCCAGAAATTTCAGTTACAAAGGAGGTTGAACCAGAGACAGAAAATACAGTGGGAGAGGTAAAGCAAGAGAACGAAAAAAAAATGGAAAAGAACAAACCAGGGAACGAACCAGCTGTTTATCCTCCCCCACCATTCCAGCAAAGAATTCAAAAATAAAAAGTAGACAAGCAATTTTCAAAATTTTTGGAAGTTTTCAAGAAACTTCAAATCAACATACCATTTGCAGAGGCCCTAGAACAAATGCCAAGCTACGCAAAATTTGTGAAAGGGATTCTGTTAAGAAAGAAGAAATGGGAAGATTTTGAGACTGTGGCACTAACAGAGGAGTGTAGTGCGGTATTACAGCAGAAATTACCACCAAAACTCAAGGACTCAGGGAGCTTTACTATTCCATGCACAATCGGGGAGATGCATTTCAGCAAGTGTTTATGTGATTTGGCGGCGAGTGTAAACCTTATGCCATTGTCAGTATACTTAGAACTGGGTTTTCCTGCACCAAGTCCTACAAACATCTCCTTATAGTTGGCGGACAGGTCAGTCACATATTCGAGAGGCATAATAGAGGACATCTTAGTGAAAGTGGATAAGTTTATATTTCCCGCGGACTTTAACATTCTGGATTTTGAGGAAGACAAGAACATCCCAATTATCCTAGGGAGACCATTTTTGGCTATAGGGAGAACACTCATAGATGTACAAAAGGGAGAACTCACTATGAGGATTCAAGATCAAGAAGTGAACTTCAAAATGTTTAAGGCCATGAAATTCCCTAAGGATGAGGAAGAATGTTTTCGAATGGATTTAATTGAGCAAATCATTAGTGATGACATGAGCAAATGTTTGGTGAATGATCCGTTAGAAAAAACATTATTGGGAGATGATGATATCGACGATCCGGAATTGGTGGATTACCTTCAATTGCTAGACTCATTGCCATGAGTACCAAGATTTAGAACACCATTTGAACCACTGCATATAGAGGAGGTAACCGCAGAAAAACAGAAACCATCATTGGAAGAGCCACCAAAGCTGGAACTTAAGCCACTTCCTAAGCACCTCATGTATGCGTATTTAGGCAATTCAAATTCTTTACCTATTATTATTTCAGTTGCACTTAACGAATTGCAGGAAGAAAAGTTGCTGAGAGTGCTTCGGGAACACAAATCAGCTATTAGGTGGACAATCGCCGACATAAAGGGAATCAACCCTTTATTTTGCATGCACAAATTTTGATGGAAGATGAGGCAAAACCAACGGTGGAACAACAACGGCGGCTCAATCCAATTATGAAGGAAGTGGTAAAGAAGGAAATTTTGAAATGTTTAGATGCCGGCATCATCTACCCTATTTCTGATAGCAAATGGGTTAGTCCAGTCCAGTGCATACCGAAAAAAGGAGGAATGATGGTGCTGCAGAATGACGACAACGAGTTAATCCCAATTAGAACAGTGACAGGTTGGCGGGTTTGCATGGATTACAAAAAATTGAACAAGGCAACCCAAAAAGATCATTTCCCGCTGCCCTTTATTGACCAAATGTTAGATAGATTGGCGGGACACAATTATTACTATTTGTTGGATGGGGTATTCGGGCTACAACCAAATAGTCATCGCTCTGGAGGATCAAGAAAAGACCACATTCACGTGCCCTTACGGTACATTTGCATTCAGGAGGATGTTATTCTGCTGTCTGCAACTAATCTGCAACTTTCAATGGTGTATGATGGCCATTTTTTCGTGATATGGTGGAGAAAAAGTTGAGGTCTTCATGGATGACTTTTTCGATTACATGGGGACAGACTTTGATAATTGCTTGAAGAATCTGGTCATGGTTTTGCAAAGATGTAAGGACACGAATCTCATACTAAATTGGGAGAAATGCCACTTCATGGTTGAAGAGGGCATAATTTTGGGCCATAAGGTATCGGCTCAAGGATTGGAAGTTGATAAAGCAAAGCTGGAAACTATTGAAAAATTGCCTCCACCAACCTCAGTAAAGGGTATTAGCAGTTTCTTGGGACATGCTGGATTCTACAGGAGATTTATAAAGGACTTCTCTAAAATTGCAAAACCTCTATGCAGTCTTTTAGGGAAGGATGCAAAATTTAGCTTTGATGAAGAATGCAAGATAGCATTTGACTTATTAAAGAGGAAATTGACTACAGCCCCCGTTATAGTTGCACCAGATTGGAATATGCCATTCGAGCTTATGTGTGATGCAAGCGACTTTGCGATTGGGGCTGTTTTGGGTCAACGTCGAGACAAGGTATTTCACGCTATATACTATGCAAGCAAAACACTTACAGAAACTCAAATGAACTACACTTCCACAGTAAAGAAATTACTTGCAGTAGTATATGCGTTTGACAAATTTCAGGCTTACTTGATCGGAACTAAGGTGATAGTCTACACAGACCATGCAGCAATTCGATACTTGATATCAAAAAAGGATGCTAAGCCACGCCTTATCCGGTGGATTCTCCAACTTCAAGAGTTCGATTTAGAAATAAAGGATAGGAAGGGGACATAGAATCAAGTAGCCGACCACTTGTCTAGGTTGGAAAACCATGGGAAAGAAAAAGACAAAAAATGTGAAATCAACGAATCATTCCCGGATGAGCATCTATTTGGGATTTCAGCAGAGATTCCGTGGTATGGCGATTATGCAAATTTCGTTGTGAGCAACATTCTACCACCTGACCTCACAACACAACAGAAAAGGAAATTTCTGCACGACGTGAAATGGTACATGTGGGATGATCCATATTTGTTTAAGTAGTGCGCCGACAAGGTGATTCGACGGTGCGTCCCATATAGCGAAGTGAAGAATATTATGCATGAGTGTGACTCATCGGCGTATGGCGGGCATTATGGGAGTGAGAGGACAGCAGCGAAGGTGCTGCAATGTGGGTTTTATTGGCCCACATTATTCAAAGATGCCCACCAGTTTGTCAAACAATGCGATAAGTGTTAAAGGGTGGGCAACATTTCAAAATGTAATGAGATGCCCTTACAAATGATTCTGGAAGTGGAGATTTTTGATGTATGGGGTACAGATTTCATGGAACCATTTCCCTCGTCCTTGAACAATCAATACATTCTGTTTGCAGTGGACTATGTGTCAAAGTGGGTTGAAGCTGCATCTCTACCAACAAACGATGCCAAGGTGGTCCTCAAATTCCTTCAAAGGAACATCTTCACGAGGTTTGGCACACCTAGAGCAATTATAAGTGACGAAGGTAGTCACTTCTGCAATAAATCTTTTACTGCTCTTTTGGCCAAGTATGGGGTCAACCACAAGATAGCTACAGCATTTCACCCTCAAACCAGTGGACAAGCTGAGGTATCAGACAGAGAAGTCAAAAAGATATTAGAGAAAGTGGTGAATCTGAGTCGGAAAGATTGGTCACTAAGATTGGACGATGCTTTATGGGCCTACCGGACTGCATATAAGGCGCCAATTGGGATGTCACAATATCAACTTTTGTACGGGAAGGCATGTCACTTACCGGTGGAACTACAGCATAAGGCATATTGGGCTGTGCAAAAACTCAATTTTGATCAAAAAGCCATATGAGAGAAAAGATTACTTCAATTGAATGAACTCGAAGAATTTCGCCTTCACGCTTATGAGAATGCCAAAATATACAAAGAAAAAGTCAAAAGATGACACGACCAGAAAATTTTACGTCGAACATTCGAGCCGAACCAAATCAAGATTATTATTCAACTCAAGGCTGCGTTTGTTCCCTAAAAGCTTAAATCAAGATGGTCGGGACCATTCACTTCAGCCAAGGTGTATTCCTCACTGTCTGGGTTGAATTTACAGTTGTAATCCACTCGAAACATTCAAAGTCAACAGACACCGTTTGAAGCATTACTGGGGTGGCGAAGCCAACACTGACGTGATCACCATCATATTAGCCAAACCTGACTTAAGCGAGGAAGTAGTCGAAATTTGAACGACTTAAAATCAAGCACTAATTAGGAGGCAACCCAATTTTTAGTTCTTTATCGTATTTTCCATTCATATTTGCTTAATCATAGTTTTTATTAAATTACTAGGCAGAAGAATAAAATAAAAATCTCGTTAATCTCTCCCCAATATAACATGTCATCAACAACTCACTAATCTTCGGGTTTTATGTCATGTAGATGGAAAAAGGATCATCAATGAGTACATTGAAGCCAAGTGAGCTACATCAAGCAAACAAGAAAGCTCGGCGGTAACCACGCTGTACGGGTGGGCCTTAAAAAGCACTACAACCCCGTCGCCGGGGGGGGTCTGAATCAGAGACAGACGTGGACAGTTATTTGGTCTTCTCTCCTTCCCAATAACACCCCACTTTTACACTTCCCCATTACTTCATTACTCTATAACCACCACCCACTTTCCCCACATTCCCAACACTCCATTACTCTTCTCCACCTCTCCACCTCCTCACTCCACCATTGCTAGCCTTTCCTCTCCATCTATAAATACCACCACATATCATACAAACTCTCCAACTACACTTTATATAAAGCAAAAAGAGAGTATAGTTGTGAGCTTAGAAAGTTAGGGCAAATTCAGCAATAGGCAGAGATATGGCTCACAAGCATCGTCCAAACGCCAAAGGGGGGAGAGTTCACATCCATCCCAACCAACCCGCACCTTCGATCGCTGGAAATTTGCAAGTGCCGCCGCCGCCGACCAGTATGACTACATTCTCACCAAAGCCCTTACACCGGAGCGGGGGTTGGCACCGGATCCTAACAACGGGGAGCTTATGCCTCAAATTTACCAAAAGGGATGGACCAAATTCACCGAGGAGCTAGAACCAACAGTTGTCAACATTGTCAAGGAGTTTTACGCAAATGCTGTGGACAAAGAACCATTCCAAGCATTTGTGAGAGGACGGTTGGTTCCATTCAGTGCCGACGCCATAAACACTTACTACCAACTAAGGGTGCCTCGCCACTGCCAGTATGAGCATCTCCGTACTTCTGACCCGGATTTTGATGCCATTATCACAGAGATGACAAAGCCGGGAATGTCATGGATGAAGGGTTGAAAGGGAGGCACCGTGTTACATAGCAAGGACCTTAGCCGGTATGGCAAAATTTGGTATGCCTTCTTCTGTACGAAATTGCTTCCGTCCCAACATACCTCGAACGTCACCAAAGAGAAGGCGTTGCTGTTGTACGCCATTGTGCAAGATTTTATAATTGATGTCGGGGCTATCATTTGCTTCTCCATCCGTTGGTGCCTACGTGGGAATTTTTCTGGAGGTTTGCCACACCCATCACTCATATGTGGGTTGTGCCATCAAGCACGAGTTAGATGGTCTGATGGCGAGCCCACTCAAATGCCACTCGCGCTGCTTGATTCAAGAATGATAACGCGGTATTCTGTATGGGCAGGAGGTTGATCACACCCGCGTGGACTGGGTTTCATTTTTCCATCGTCGTCGGAAGACAAAGTGGATGCTACAGAGACATCGAGGGATGAAGATGAAGAAATGGACGATCAAGGGGATGAGCAGGTACCGCAGATCGAGGCTATATCTATATCTCAATTCCTTGATTTCCAAAATCAACTGAATAAGCATACCAAGGCAACTCGTCAGGAAATGCGCCGATTGGCAATGAGGCAAGAACACATGTTCGACGCTATGCATACATCTTTTGCCTCGTTGAACACAACTCTTTAAAGTTTCAACCCGGCGGCACAATTTCTTTATCAACAGCCCGGACCAATGCTAAGGTTCCCACCGAGTGATTCCGATGACGAAGAACAACAACCACCTCCTCAGACTTAAGCGATAAAGGGAAGTTCTCATGTCCTTATTTTGTTTATTCATCCAATGAGGACATTGTCTAACTTAAGTTTGGGGGATTTAAATACATGTTTGCATGCATTTATCTCATTTAGGTTGCATTTTTAATTTTTGTCATTGTCATTTAAATTTCTGTATTGCATCTTAATTTTAGTATTGCATGATAGCTTAGGTGCATTCACAGTAGCTTAGGTTAATGTTTGTCAATGCATAGTAGAAAATATTGTAATGCATTTTGCAATCTATATATATAAAAAATTAGTTAGTAAATATTGTGTTTGAGTAAGTCCATCAATGTTGTAGTTTATATCATTTGTGGGCCAATGATGTGATTGTCAATAAGTAGCAAATATAGTATTGAGTATTAGAACTGTGACACAATGATTGTTTATGAATCGAATCTTGAGTTTGTTTGACCCTGGTATAAAATGATAGCACGAGTAACAAACATCTGTGTTGATTGGTCAAGTTCAAACTGGTACCTAAATGGTCTCTAAAGGATAAAGCTAGAGTGAATGATAAAATGACAAGGATGGACGGTTAAGGCTAAAGTTAGGCAAGAACCTAAGTTTGGGGGATGTTATGTGGGGTATATTAGCTTTATTTATCTAAATAATAATAATAATAATAATAATAATAATAATAATATAAACACCGTGGTAGGCTTGTCTAGTTTTGTGGCCTTTGTTACTTGAGTAAGTAAGCCCGAGGGGATTGTCTTTACACCTAGCGCCCTAAGGTCTTAATGGTCTGGGAGTCGTTGGTCGAAAGCTTGTTAAGGTAGCATTGAAAAGCCTAAGGGAATAAGACACTTCATAGCCATGTTTAAAAAAAATGATGAATAAAATGGGAAATAAGAGCAAAAAGCCCCCGTATAAAATATTTGTATGAATAAAGCATCAGTACCCCGCGTGAACCCTTGCGATTTTTGATTGCTTGATTTTTAGTTGGAACTATCTATTTTTGTAATTTTTAAGTTTGTACTGCATGATTCCTTCTAAGAGATTGGTTATGTACTAAAATTTGGGTCAATATCGGTTATCATGGATGTTGCACACACACACTGTACCAGTGATGATGGTTTGAGATTCGAGGATTAAAGCATAATTGTAGAATAGTTTTTGATGGTTGATATTGTATAGTTGCTAATTTTCGCTGAGGCCGTTAAGATAATTTTGTTACTGTGATATTGTTGGATTTGATAGCATATAAGTAAATTCATATTCATATCATTGCATTGCATGTAGTTGATTTGGGCTCGAGGACTAGCATGGTTTAAGTTTGGGGGATTTTGATGAGTGTATTTTATATACCCGATTTAATATCCAATTCATGCTTATTTGTTGCTAAATTCTTGTGATCATGTTCATTTTTACTTGTTTTATGTTATTTCATGTGTAGAATGGTGGTTGTGGCATTCAACGTACAATTAGAGATATTCAGTGCGATTAGGACTCAAATGGAGCATAATTGGAAGCAAGTTAGCGAGAGCAAAGATAGTCGATTAACGAGAATATAGGCACGTATGCATGAAAGTTATAAACCCGTAGGGCTGGGGTCTTACTCTCAAGTTAACGATGATATGGCATGGGGGCGACGTTATTGAACTAAACACCCCCACCGGGTGGGGTCTTCATCTGAAGCAAGTCGGAGACTAGCACGTAGGAACTAAACTTACATAATCACCCCCGTAAAATGGGGTGGAAAAAGTCGAGTGTCTGTTTTGTTTGCAATACCTCGTGGACACGAATTTTAGCTATTTACATGGCAATATAACTCTATTTGATAGAGAATTCGGCTGGGACATATGTGTTGGACATGATATACTAAAATAATAACAACTTCAAGGGGGAGAGAGATATATTACGAAGATCTACGTTCATTTTTTGATAGCAAGTGTGGAGGAGTATTTCGAGGAGTTTTTAAAGATAATTGCAACTATAGACTACGTGAAGGGTGTTTTTTCATATTCTTCGTGTTAGATTATTATTTGTAATTAGAAGAATGATTTCTATATTTATTCAGTGTTTATTTCGTTTATTATGAACTAATTCACTTTTTAGGCTTATGATGGATCCTTAAGTGAATCAATGGTTTTGTAAACTTTGATTTCCAATTTAATAAGCTATTTCCAGTTTATCTTTATTGATTTGTGCTTTAATCTATGAATTGCCTGATCAACAATTCTTTGTGGAGTTGGATGGAATCGAGACAGGATATTCAAATCTAGACCTAGTTGATATAACATGTGTTCAGGATTTTGTTAGTAGCTTAAACTTGATGAGTGTTAAGGTAGAGATATGCTTGACACCGCATATAATCAGATAAGAACTTATTCTTCAACATTCTTCAATTATAATTCACATAGAGATATAGTGGGTTAGTTGATTAAGGTGTTTAACGGATTTCTATCTTAATTGTGGATTGATGTTAATACGGTATTAGTGCATCGAGAGGTGGTTGATACTACGTTCGTGTTCTTGATTAATAAACTGGGATAGTGCGTTGAATTGGGATAAAGGTGTTAAAATCAAAGTGAAGCTTAGGGTGAAATCATAAGTCTAATTCTCTATTAATTGTTTGAAATTTTAGATTTTGATATTCATGGTTGTTTTGTGTTAGATTAATTATTCTTAATTTTAGTTTTGTTAATTAAAATTATTGATTCGATTCGTTTAATAAAATTAGGGTTAATAGAAGACTAGTAATTATAAGTTAAGGTTACTACTAATTAGTCTCTGTGGGAACTATACTCTACTCATCACTCTATTACTTGTTGACCACGTATACTTGCATGTTGTGCGTATATAGATTTTACCGAACAGACAGTCATATTAAAATTACGGGCCATAAGTCTACCCGACGATGGTGGTCCAGTAATGGCTAACTTACAACTACTAGCACCCTTACTTTCCTCTGACCCCTTCTTTGGGCAATTTCTTGCCATGTGGTCCATTGACCCACAAATAAAACAACCATGGTTTATCTTAGGATTAGGAAAATTGGGTGATATATGACCCTCTTGTCCACAGTTATAACAAACCAAATTCCCCTTCAGATAAACTCCCAAAAGAGTCTTTCCACATGTCTTACATGCTTCGATCCTACGCTTAGGATCCCCTTATCCCACTCCAGTATTCCCAGAGTTAAAAATTCTTCATTTTTGGCATACTGCCACTACCACTGGCACTCTCTGCCTCGGTTCCTCCCTTTTCCTTACTCTTATTCTTTCTCACTTTGTGGTATTGGGTTAACGCCTCACTACCACCTTCTGCTATAATCGCCTTTTCTAGAATGGTCCCATAGGAAGCACTCCGGAACACAAAAATCCTACTATAGAGCCAGGGTTTCAGGCCCTACTCAAACCTACGAGCCTTCCTCTCTTTAGTGTCCAATTGATGTGGAGCAAACCTTGTCAATTCATTGAATTTAGCCGTTTATTGGGGAACTGTCATGTCCCCTTGCTTAAGTTCTATGAACTTAATCTCCATCCTTCCCTGCATGCTTATAGGAAAATAGTTCTCGAAGAAAACCTTCTTGAAATGTTCCTACGTTACCGCATCTATTCTAACCCCACCCTGGTGAGCCTCCCACTAGAAGTTGGCTTCTCCCTTCATCATATAGGTCGCAAAAGAAGTCTTTTGCACCTCCCCTACGTTTGTAATAACAAACGCCTTCTCTATTTTCTTTATCCATGTCTAGGCCTCAATTAGGTCCGTAGTTCCTTTGAACTCCAGCGGACCTATGCTTTTAAATTCTTTTAAGGTAGTCATTCTGGCTACCCTATGGACTACGGGTGCTCTTCCCCCGATTTTATTAAATGAAGCCATTAATAAACTAATGAACTCTTGTATAGGGTTGTTTTAACCCCCTTGGTTATCGTTATGGACCCCATCCTCCTGATTATGTTGTCTTCTTCTTGGCGGCATTTTCTGATTAAACAAATAAAGTTTCATTATTATCTATTTACTTACTTAGTTATCATTCCACAATAATAACTCATACCAAAACAAGCACATTTAATAAAAACATTGTTATATTAATATGCTTCTTCATAGGCAAAACTATTAACAATTTGCTTCCATAGCCAAGAGTTATTACATTACTATCCCGCGATTAACTTCCACAAAAATTAGGATTTACAAAAAGACTACCCTTTTATTATACAAAAGAGGGTTTTATGTCACTACACATATACGAAAAGATCTACTGATCTACTAATACATCCTCACAACATTCTCATGTTTCAGATTTGCTAAAATCGAAACAATATCTCGACTAATAGTATGTCGAGTCTGCCCCGACTCAATGGAATAACAAGAAATTTTTAGCTTGAAACCCTCATGAGCACTGTTATGGATGTAAGACATCCGTGCTATCTTCTGGTCTTTCTCAACCAATTTTTTAAGAAGCTCATTGACCTCATTCTTACAATCCAATTCCTTATCCTTCACGAGCACCTTCTTGTCATGCTCAATCTCAAAATCTACTTCTGCAGACACCTTAGCTTCATGGAGATCACTAATCTCCTTCCTGCAGTTCTCTGCATAACCGTATGCGATTCTAGATTCGGTCAACAACGCCGATACAATGCCCTCATTGCATCTGGAGGTGTTGACTCTTGTGTAGGTTCCACCATATTAACCGATGTTACTTTCATATCTTCCTCCACATTGAACATCATATCAAGGTATGATGATAAATCCATATCTTCCTCGAAGTAGTCCTCCTCAGAAAAGTACTCCTCTGGCTTCGACTCTTCTAGAATCACTAATGGTACCTCACTTGTTGGCATAGGTACGTGCTCTCTACTCTACTTCTGTACTCTTCGCTCACTACGTGTATGTCTCTATACATCAAGCTATCGATCGACATCTACAATAACACATAACATGTTGATTAGTACATAATACACAATAGTATAAGCACAAATCACATTTAAATTTATTTAGGATTAATTTTCATCTTTTAAATCTTTCAGTACTGAGTTTCCTCAATACCTTATTAACTCATTCGACTCGAGTTTACTTCCTTAATACTTTTCCTTCCCTAACGAGGTTATTAGCCTAAGGTTCTTTCCCCCTTAAGTTTTATAACCTAATGCTCTGATACCAACCTGTGACGCCCCCAAATTTGGGTATCTTCCAACCCGACAGATGGTCCTACACGGTACTTATAACTGTACATTCATTCTATTGTAACAACATCAAAATAAATGTATCAACGACATTCTTATTACATTAATAATAATAAATCACGTTCTCAGGTTCTGAAACCATTACAATCTTTGTTCGTCATAATATAATTCATACAAACATACTAGTCTATTACAAAATAAACTAATCATTCATCTTTGCCTTTCCTTTGTCATTACTAGAACCCTCGATTCGCTCGACCTTAGCTGCAATCATATGATTCAAGTAAGAAGTGAGCATAACTAGCTCAGTAAGTCTAACAATATATTATATAGATACCACTTCGAGAATAATATGATTATTCTTCATTAACTGATCAATAGTTATGAAGTACTATGATACATTGAATAACACTTCTCATCTTATAAAAAAATTCTGAAGTACATATAGTAGCTTAGAAATTTTGAGTAGGTCCATAGACCATGAACATTCTCTTTAGTTTTTATTCATGAAAAGGACAACTCAGTACTAAGACCGTAAGTCCAATGTTTCTTACGACCACTTCTAGGTGATCAGCCTATAGTACTCTATGTTGATCAACACTCATCCGTTAAACGTATTTACGTTTAAGTTTTGGCAACCTCGCGTGCCCATCGAATAATCGATGTAAAATACATTTGTTTATTCGTACTCAGGCTTACCTAGAATCCGTACCAAACAATTGGTGTAGGATAGCGTTATCAATTCTATATTGAAAGACTTGTAAACAAATCCATCAATCTTTTAAGATTAGTCTAACTAAGTTAAAACTAGCATCGACCCTTTCTTTAAAACCATTCATGTATCTCATAACATGAATCACTTAAAACCTGGCTAACACGAAGGTTAGACAAGCGTTAGGAAAACTTGCCTTCAAGGGTCTTTAAATAAATATTCAACAATTCTTAATCTTTACAGTCTCTATAATACATAACCTGTGACGCCCCAAAAATAGGTATACATCACCAATTCTAAGTCGCCAAATACATGGTACAGAAAACAACTACAATTTTATTATTACAATTGTCGTGCAAAATACGATAACACATACTGTGAGTTTAAATACAAATATTATCTTCTAGAGAATATCCACACTCAAATAAAGTCCTCATTACAATTATTGATGCACTATTTTACAAAAATAGTGAAAATCGCTAAAACAACTGTCTAGGACCATCACTCTATACCCCGACTGGTTCCTGCTATGTTCTCGCTTCCTGAGAAGAAAAATGGAACAAAAAGGAAAAGGGTGAGCTTAACTAGCCCAGTAAAGAATATTATGACTAAGATAATATACAACAAATTATCCTTAGTCTTCAACAGGGAAAAATCTTATAGAATATAATAGACAATAAGTTTTAGATCAACAACTACAGCGGAAACAACAATTCATTAGAAGAGTTAAGTAGAGAATGAAATATACTATCATCTATGAATTTAAAAGGCCATCATCAATATTTTATCCCTGTAACATCAATCAATATACATCTTGAATCAAATATTCATCTTTGCACTACTGGGCCAAAGATATTCATTTTATATCACCAAATTGGTCATGTTCATCTCAACACTGCTCATCTTTTTGCACTCTGGACGCCAAAGATATTCATAAAATATAATCATACATCTTTGCACTACGTGCCAAAGATATTCATCAAAATATCACCATTAAGGATGAGGATGATGAAAAACATTTTAGAGAACGAATCCAGTGAGATAAAAGGATAAAGTTTAGAGATTCATACTTTAGATAACTCAAGTTTAAAAATACTCCATAATAAACCATAATGGAGTAAAATTCAAGAATAAAGATAACATGGATACAATCAAAGATAGTAACCATAATAGACATCTGGGACAAAGAAGAGAAAATTTCATTTTTTGATGAATAGTGCCGTATTTGTGAATAGTGCCGTATACGTGAATAGAACTGTATACGTGAATAGTAACCCCGACACAAAAAGGTAAAAATTCCACAATCAAACTCATATCAATATTTCGGCATAATGATATTGAAGAAAATAATATCATTTAAGAAGAAAATAACATCCCTTACCTAAAATAATAAAGGTAACTACGACCTAGGAATATCGGATGTAAAGCCGAAGGAAACTTGGACTGAATAGCAACTCTCAAAGTATCTAAATACTCACAAAAATACGCTCGATAATATATAGAGAGAAAACTTATGTTTCTGGTATTATTTTCAATTCCAACCTAAACACCTATTTATAGGAAAATGCTAGAAATCCAAAGGAGACTAAATTAATAAAATAATTTTTTTCTTTCTTCCTACGCCTCCTCCTTTTCAAGCCAGCCATCTTACAACAAATTTTGGAGCCCACATGTTTTTAAACAAAAGTGGGTCCCACCCAATTTTAATTAAAACATTTTAATTTCCGAAACATCAACAATTCATAATAAATAGCCCTTTTATCAGGAAAATATGAATTTTATGTCCATTCCATATGAAATCAAATTCTCTACAACTTTGTAGCTTTAAGCTTTTCCAAATTCCAAACAGAAAAAATCTGAAATCCACAAACGGATGATTTTCAATACCTCATAAAATTCATAACAAATCATACGTTAATTTTTAACGGTTCAAAATTTGTGGACATATACTCAACTTATATATGTATAACATATCCAAAAATCACAATGATCCAACTGTCGGATTAAAATTATAACTCACGCAATAGAACTTTAAGAACACTGATTTGATTTTTAATACCTCCATTCCGACAAAAATACTGATAAAACAACTCAACATTAATTCCTTCAATTATATCCACATAAAATAAATATTTTCATATCATATAAATCAATAAATAATTATTCACAAATAATATTACGAGAATCACAATAATAACAACCGCATAGCTTCCGGAAAGAGGGGCTTTCAGATAAGGATTTCTCACTTCTTGCGCAGCAATTAGGTGACCAAACCTCTCCTTGATGTAACTTTCTAGACATTGCCAATAATGCTATCTAATAATATTATTCAAATAATATGAATTATTGATTTGATAATGGGAAATATTGTGTCGTGGCAATTATTAAAACAACAATAATATAAAATATCAATGCAGCAATTATTGAATCAATAAAACAAAATATTGAGCGATTAATTCTTCGTAACAATTATTAGTAGTGCCTTCTTACGTAAGAATCAATAATTCAAAATATTTGTGCAATACAGGTAATCACTCTTTGTGCAACCACGCGTCTTACTATATTTTAACCACCGGGTAATCTAACAATGTTAACGGTAACAATTACACCGCTATTTATAAAAACTCAAATTTGTCATTTTCTTCATCCGACCATTATTCCGTTATGGGGCCCACAAATGGCTGCACCATCGTACGAATATTCCCCGACAACAAGAATATTCCACGACCAAACGAATATTCCCCGAGAACAATGAATATTTTATAACCACTTGCTTATTTTGCAAAATTTGCACATTTCACCCATAACCAAAGTATTATATCAAATTAACTCCTTATTATTTCAAGATAATAAATAGAGAAATTCAATTTTATTTATAATAAGTTGGGGTCTTACATAACCACATAACATACCACATTAGGTCATATATAATCAAGTATGTTTACTACTATATCTTACGCTTCCTCTCAATCTAATCATGCCTTAGATTGTTTATCATTGGTTCAGGCTTGTCGTTATGTTTTACCTCATTCTTATGTTCACATTTGAGTAAGTTATCTCCAACCTTTAGTTATATAACTTAACTTTTTCATCATCTTAATTGATGTTACTTTAGGTTTAGTATGGATATAATTCACCAACTTTCTCTTTACATTCACAAACATTCTTCTCTATGTTTCATTTAGTGTTGGCGCTGCGGCGCCAGCTTTTCATCTTGGACTCGTGTTACGGCGTGAGTCTCCAGTACTTAGGACCTGGACATGGAAATTCGATGCCATCTCCTTCTCTATCAGCTCCGATACGGCGCCACTCTTCAGTGGCTAATGGACAAGCTTGATGCTGCGGCCCCACTTACTGTGCTTTGGCTGGCGCTGCGGCGCCAGACCTCAGTACCAGACAATTTTGATAGATTTCTTAGTTTAATAAACTTCTCGGGCTCCTAAATTATTTATTTTAAGTCCAAATTAGCTCGTTCAAAATCCATTAGCTCACAAATCACATACTCTAAGTGTTAATGCAAGAATTTTAATTTTTTGAATCCGTTAACTCAAAATTCACCTTTTAGTTCATTTTAACGAAAATAATAAATGTTCTTAAACGTTCAACGCTCGTTTCTTCATTCTAAGTCGGAATTTGGTCATTTTTGAGTCCGCATCTCTAGAATGCCAAATGAGACTATACTCCATTGAAAACCAACTTTTCTAAGCTCAATGTCAAAATTTGACTTCTATTCCGAGAATTTCACGATTTCGACGATTATCATCTAAACTCGTGAATTTCGCCATAACTTCGTTACTTGAGATTTTTAACCCATTTCAAATGGATTCATTCCATCATACTAACATCCTAACCATACATATTTCAATAACTTGTACACTTGATAAGTTCTTAAATGTTCTTCCTTAGTTCATAACTTATATAATTACGAATTACATACTCATGGCTTATGAAAGTTTAAGTTCATTACATAGCCATTCTTATTACTTCTTAGCATACAAGTTCTACCACTACTTACTTCTCTAACAATTGAAGAGAGGGAGAATCATGGTTAAGGATCATTACCTTTGATGATCTCTTGGTTAATCTTTGCTCTTCTTCTTGCTTCTTAAACTAACAAATTCTAGCTTTTATAGCTTTTTCTCTCTAACCAATAAGCACTTATAATGTTGGTGGAAATCTAACAAGTAAATAATGATCTAGCAAGCTTCCTATTTATAGGATTGGCAAAGTTAGGGTAGTTTAGTCATTAAACCACTCCACCTCCTTATTCCACCTCCTTAACCACCTCCTTACTATTCATCAATTGGTGATGAAGTTTACTTGGTCACCAAGATCAACCATGTGCTCATGGGGCCCACATGGGTTGACCCATGGGTCATCTTTACCCATTGGATCGATCCACGGATCCGGTTCTTACTTTGGGCTTTAGGTTTAATTAGCTTAACTTATACTTTGGGCTTGCGTTAAACAAACATTTGGGCCTTAACATTAATAAATATTGGGCTTTATCATAATTCCAATTGGACTTAACCATTCCTACACTTGGCTTGTATAATTCCTAACAAATCCTACAAGTCCAATACATTTGGCTTAAAGAATTATAACGCATAATCTACGTATTATTCTTGTATACTAACTCGTACACACATACATCATATACTACATACCATTATTCATACATACACGTATAATACCCCGTATTATACTCGTATTCATTACCTCGTATAATACTTAAGCATCATACGATCATCATTTAACTCATTAACGCTTTACTTTTCTTAACGTTCTCAAATTTAGTCCGCAATCAAAAAACTGCGTTTGTCATACGTGAATTATTATTACATAATCCATCTCACCTCGATATTCTATCGTTACGTATTTCTCGGAAGTTCAAAAATAATTCCCGAGCAGAAATTAGTGAATAGTGTTTTTATAAAAATTTCTTGGAAAACTTTTATTTTCGTCTTGGAAATTCAAACACTTTAATTCTACCATATAGCCAGAATCCTAACCACATCCACACATTCTAGGACATAAAATGACCTTCACATAGCTTACTCACATAAATAATCAATTAAATTTATTTAATCTACATAATCAAATAAAAATTTAATTCTCATAAAAATCCAATTTTTCTCGGGTGTTACATCAATGAACTGGCGAGGTTTGCTCCACACCAAGTGGACATGGAGGTGAGGAAGGCTAGTAGATTTGAGCAGGGCTTGAAACCCCAGCTCTATAGTTGAATATCAGTGTTCTAAAGTACCTCTTTCGGAACCATTCTAGAGAAGGCGATAATCGCCGAGGGTGGGAATGAGGCTTTAAGCCAGTACCACAAGGAGAAGAAGAATAAGAATAAAGTAGATGGGGGAGTGAAAATTGACGGAGCTAGTGGTAGTGGCAATCGCTAGAAGAGGAAGGGTTTTAACTATGGGAATACCAAAGTGAAGCAAGGAGATCCTATTAAAAGGATGGAGGCGTGCAAGAATTGTGGGAAGACTCATTTAGGAGTCTGTCTCAAGGGGAAGTCGGTATGTTACAACTGTGGATAGGAGGGGCTTATTTCGCCTAATTCTCAGAGTTTGAAGAAGAATTATGGATGCTTTGTATGTGGATCAACTGACCACATAGCAAAGAACTGCCCAAAGAAGGGGACGGACGGGAATAAGGGCGTTAATAATGGTAAGCTAGCTATTAGTGGTCTAGCTCAGACGGGTAAGCTGATGGCCCACACCTTTAACATGATGATACAAGATGCAATTGCATCAGGGGATGTAGTTGCAGGTATTATCCCGATCAACGATATAAATGCTTATGTGCTGTATGATTCGGGTGCTACTTGTTCATTTATAGCATGTGATTTTGCTAAACGGTTAGAATTACTTCCCGAAAGATTGCCTATACCTTTGAATATCAAGGTAGCAAATGAAGAAATAATTCCTATTGAAAATATTCATAGGAGTTGTTGTGTAGATATACGAGGTTGTAAATTATCGATAGATTTGATACTGATAAATTTGGGAGAATTCGATGTAATTCTCTGGATGGATTGGTTGTTTAACCATGGTGCAATTATAGATTTCCAAAAGAAATGTGTAAATATTAGAACGTCGAGACAGCCTTATGTAGTGTTTTACGGTAATAAATCATCGGGACATTCGTGTTGTCTTACCATGACACAAACTAGGAAATTATTGAGGAAAGGATGTGTAGGTTATTTGTGTCATGTTGTTGATACCCAAAGAGTGGGAGCAACGATGGAACAAATACCTATAGTCAAAGAATTTGTGGATGTATTTCCAAGTGAATTACCAGGTCTTCCACCCTATAGGGAGATCGAATTCGTAATAGATATTGTTCCTGGAGCGACACCAGTTTCAAGGGCACCGTATCGTATGGCGCCAGTAGAGATGAAAGAGCTGATGGTTCAGTTACAAGAACTATTGGATAAAAAGTACATTCAACTGAGTGTTTCGTCGTGGGGAGTACCAGTACTATTTGTGAAGAAGAAGGACATATCATTAAGACTTTGTATCGACTATCGAGAGTTGAACAAGTTAATGATAAAGTATAAATACCCATTGCCCAGGATCGATGATCTTTTTGATCAGTTGAAAGGGGCAAAGTATTTTTCTAAGGTAGATTTACGAATGGGGTATCATCAATTGAAGGTTAGGAAGGAGGATGTACCTAAGATAACATTCAGGACTTGTAACAGCAATTACGAGTTTCTGGTGATGTCATTTGGGTTGACGAATGCACCAGCTGCATTTATGGATATCATGAACAGAGTGTTCAAACAATATTTGGACAAGTTCGTCGCAGTGTTTATCAATGATATTCTAGTCTATTCTAAGACGCCAGAAGATTACGCTGAACACCTAAGAATAGTGTTGGAGACACTAAGGAAGGAGAAGCTATATATGAAATTCACTAAGTGTGAATTTTGCCTAGAAATGGTACAATATTTAAGACATGGTATCGATCGGGATGGGATTTTAGTAGATCCAGCAAAGGTGGAAGCAGTAATGAATTGGGAACAACCAAAAATGCCGACTGAGGTGCAGAGTTTTTTAGGGTTAGCGGGATACTATCGAAGATTCATCCAAGATTTTTCTAAGATAGCTACTCCGTTGACTAATTTGATAAGGAAGACAGTGAAGTACATATGGACTGAGAAGTGTGAAGACAGTTTTTAAGAACTAAAGAAAAGGTTGAGTAAAGCACTTGTATTGTCATTACCCAATGATACAGGAAATTTCATAGTTTATAGCGATGCTTCGCGTAAAGGACTTGGTTACGTGCTCATGCAGCATGGCAAGGTTATTGTGTATGCATCATAACAGTTAAAGGATTATGAGAAAGTTTATCCTACTTATGATCTGGAACTGGATGCGGTAGTGTTTGCCTTAAAGATATGGAGACATTATCTTTATGGAGAGAAATGTGAGATATACACGGACCATAAGAGTATAAAATATATCTTCACACAAAAGGATTTAAATATGAGACAAAGAAGATGGCTAGAGTTAATAAAGGATTATGAGTGCGATATCCTGTATCACCCCGGGAAAGCCAATGTAGTGGCTGATGCCTTGAGTAGGAAGGGTCGGGAAAAGTTGTCTATGTTAACGGCTCAAACTAAGTTAATAATAGAGATGGCTATGATGGAGATAGAGGTGAAGTTACCGAGTGAATCGGGACAAATATTGTTTATAACGGAGATTCGATACCATTGTAGAAAGAGTCAAAGAGGTACAACTCAGAACTGATGAGTGTGACCAGATGAAGAAGCGGTTAGTAAAGGAAAAAGATATAAAGTATAGTCTTGATAACGAGGGGTTATTAAGATTTGAAGGAAGAATTTGGGTTCTGAATGAGACATAATTAAAAGAGGAAGTGTTACAAGAAGCTCATAGTTTCAGGTACTCGATTTATCCTGGTAGTACTAAGATGTATTAAGACCTTCGACAGAGGTTTTGGTAGCCGAACATGAAGAGAGAGATAGCAGAATATGTGAGCAAGTGCTTAACTTATGAAAAAGTTAAGTTCGAACATCAATGACCAAGTGGCTTGTTACAATCATTAGAGATTCCGGAGTGGAGGTGGGAGAATATCATAATGGACTTTGTGGTGGGACTTCTGATTACATAGAAAGGGTATGACGCTATTTGGGTAATAGTGGACCGATTGATGAAGTCGGCTCACTTTTTGCTAATAAGGGTCAAGTATAACTTAGATCAGTTAGCTAAACTTTATGTTAAGGAAATTATTTCTAGACATGGAGTACCATTTTTGATAGTGTCAGATCGTGACCCACGATTCACATCAAACATTTGGAGAAGTCTACAAGAACAGTTGGGAACACAGATGAAGTTAAGTACGACGTATCATCCATAAACCGATGGACAGAGCGAAAGGACAATTCAGATACTAGAAGATATGTTGAGATCTTGCGTCATGGATTTTAAGGGTAGTTAGGATGATCGCCTACCATTAGTAGAGTTTGCGTATAACAACAGTTATCATGCCGCCTTATGAAGCTTTGTATGGAAGGAAGTACAGAACACCATTGTGTTGGGACTAAGTGGGAGAACGCCGAATGATAGGACCTAAATTGGTGCAACAAACAGCGAATATAGTCAAGTTGATACGAATGCGTCTAGTAGCAGCTCAAGACAGATAGAAGAAGTTTACGGATTTGCATCGAGTAAACAGAGAGTTTGAAGTAGGCTCAAATGTATTTCTAAAGGTATCTCCCTGGAAAGGAATGATACACTTTGGAAAGAAGGGAAAGTTAAGTCCAAGGTTTATAGGACCTTTTGAGGTATTAAAAAGGGTAGGAGAGGTAGCTTATATGATAGCATTACCTCCAGACTTAGAACAAATACATAATGTATTTCATGTATTTGTGTTACGTCCTTATAAACCAGATTATAAGCACGTAATAGAGTATGAGCCTATTCATATTGAGAAGGACTTAACGCACGAAGAGATGCCAATTCAAATCATCGATAGAAAAGAGCAAGTTCTGAGGAACAAAGTAATACCTTCAGTAAAGGTGTTATGGAAGAACCACGATGTCGAAAAAGCAACGTGGGAACTTGAAGAAAAGATGAGGAAGAAATATCCTCAGTTGTTTATTTAATATTTTGAGTGAGATTCTAGGGACAGAATCCTTCTAAGGAGGGGTGAATGTAACGACTGAGAAAATTGAATTATTTGTAAAATAATTTTATTTGATTAAATAATGAATATTATAATGAGTAAGTAAGATGAATGTTATTCTATATGTGACAACCCCAAATCTGGGCACCTCAATCCCACAGATTTGGTGTTCACTGTCCAATTAAATCATAACTGACTACCCATAAACAAAGGATATAATTTAAACTCTAAAGTTTCAACAATCAATCTCCCATTAAAGGGTTACATAATCTAAAATAAATCCCAGGTCATCTAACGTTTATTACAATCATCAGCGGAAAATTAAAACATGATCATAACTAAATCCATTACATAAGCTTCATAAACAAAAGGTAAACTAAATGTTGTCTAATCGATCACTTTGTCCTTGCCCTTGCTTGAAGAAAGCTCTTCAAACTTCTTAACTTCATCTGCATGGTTTTGTGCAAGAGTGAGCAAACAATTGCTTACAAGAAGAATATACAATAACGTTATATGAATAACAATTCACTAAGCTTTCAATGGTAAAGTATTCTTACCGGAATAATAGACTTTAATTCAATAGCTATGAGTTCAAAAGAATAATGAACATTAAGTTAACAACAGATTTCAACATCAAAGAATACACTGAGGGTCTCAAGACCACAAACTATACTCTAGGCTTTCAAGTATTTCTACTTTAACCTTTAACAGTCTAAAAGACTATAATCATCACAAATGTGCTAGGTTCACAGGTGTTTCTACTGTAACCTTTAACAGTCTAAACGACTATATTGACCATCATCCCCTACTCCAGGTGATCAGCCCTTTATACTATGTATTGCGCAAAAATTTTAATGCTATTGCGTAACTCTAAAATAATCCCCTGATATAGGGTTGTTCATTTCAACTTAGATTATCAAGTTCCAAACCAAAGGAAGTTTGGTTGGGAATTAACTTCAAAGGAAGTCTAGATTTTTAGAACATTCATCAACCAAGTACTGGTTGAATCGGATAGGATCCAATAATTATTCAAGGGTTTTATTACAATATCTTCATGAACAAAGTATATCAATGAGTCAATAAGAGTTAGAGTATTAACAATTTCTAAATTGAACAAGTGTTATCATCGACAACATGCTTTCAAAGGTGTGTGAGTACCTAAACAAACCAAAGGAAGTTTGGTTTAGGTTGACTTCAAGGGTAATTTAGAGTTCGGTACAATAATGTAAGATAGTACAATGATATTGAAGAACAAAGATCAAACAATAGTTATTAGTTGCTGAATAAACACATTTCTTACAACAAAACTACAGACTTTGAATAACCAAAGTAATCTCGGTTGGAATAAAGAACTAAAGATTAATTAACTTGCTCAACAATAAATGAGGGTTAAAGAACTTGTATAACAATAAATTGCTCAACAAGAGATTAGAGATAGCGAACTTGCATAAGTACAACATGATATATTATATTTATTATTTATTTTATTTTATTTATATTATTATAATAATTAAAATTCAAAATTTTAAAAATCCAAAAGCCATAAGGCTTTGTTTGGCAAAAAGTCTTTAAAATAAAGACTTAATATATTTAAGCCTTGTTTGGTCAAAACTTAATTAAACTACTTTAATTTTATTTTAATAAAGATTTCCATATCCAACATTAGTCAAATAAATTAATTATACATACTATATTTTAAATAAATATTTAACTTAAACAAATATCACATAATTATAATCTCATTATAACTTTACTTAATAATTTAACATACCACTTTAAATTATTAAATTAAAACAACAATATAACATCTCATGTTATATTACAACTCTCTAAATTATAAATTAATTTAATTTAGAATATTATCTAATAAATTTAATCCATAAATATTTAATAATAATAACCACATCAATAAAATTTTTATTTCATCAATTTCAACAATAAACACATCAAATAAATATTTATATAATTCAATAAATTTTTAATATTACAATTTGAATTTCCGGATTGTTACATCCTTCCCTCCTTACAAGGATTCTGTCCCCAGGATCATAATTCAAACAATCGAATCGTCACATTCTTCCCTCCTTACAAGGATTATGTCCCCAGAATCGAAGACATATATTAAACAAATGACTCAGAGTAATTCTTCATTATTTCAGCTTCGAGTTCCCACATAGTCACTTTGATATTGTGGTTCCTCTATATCACCTTCACAGAAGGTATCATCTCATTCCTGAACATTTCTTCTTTTCTGTCGACTATCTGAACAGTAATTTCCTAGTAGGACAACTATAACAATTCATACTTGATCATATGATTGCAGTCGGGCTTGTTCGATTATATCACCGAAACATAAAAAAACATTACGAATGCGCTCTGACTGTAGTGGTAAAGCTACCTCAAAACCATCTTTTCACTTCATCAATGCTTCCTATACTATAACTGTTTTATACCCAGCATAGTTCATCAAACTTACCACACTTTGGAAATTCAGGAACCTGCTACAATCATATGAGTTTAGGAACTTATCCTAGTCAGACCATAGGCGTCCATTCGCTGAGGGGTTTGAAACATACCATTTGATTATGAGTCACGAACTTACCATATGCTTTAGTTTAAGAACCGAACCTAACCTTAATATCATCTAACTTAGTATTAAAAACCTCTAACTATCAAATATATACGTGAGAAAAGAATCACCTTTCCACCACATATACATTGATAGCGCGATACCGATATTCCAATGATTATCAATGTGATAAACCAAGTATATGCACAAAACCTCTGCCCATACAAAGATTTGTACAACTTAGTTACCATATGAGTCCTCAATTGAAATCCCACCTAGCATTACCTTACTCTTAATTTATTTTTAACTTGCCCATAACTTGCTCAATACGGACTCCTCGTATGACATTAACGAAAACTTCTCATGCACTTAGCACGCCTTCTGATGTCTGGATTTCCTTTTATTTTGTCAATTGATTTGCAGACGATATGACATACTTATTTCTAATTGCGTTCCACGCGCTCATGCAAACCTTTCTGAAAATTAGATGTAAATCGTGAATCTCGGTTCGACACAATTGACGCTAAAACACCGTGCCTTGAAACAATTTTGTTAACATATAACTTTGCACACTGATCGATAGGTAATATGCTAACTTTGACATACCATAAACTCTATCACAATATCTTGCCACCAATAGTATTATTGAAGGCAATATATAATTTTGTGCTCCATAGTTGATTCAACATATAAATTTTATGCAAAACATCATTTTCAATTCATGGTATTAGCTAACCCAGTTTCTTCCTTCTACTTTTAACTATCCTTCAGTATCAATTTTGAATTTGTCACCTTCATCATGGAGCTACTCTACTTTTACTCTATCCAACAAGGCTGTACGATTTTTCATCTGAACAGCTTCTCCTCAATTATTTTTTAAAGACGTTGGCAACCACGTTCGTTTAGGATTTTGCAGTCATAATCCTTGAACAACTTCAACTATCAATTTAAACACGTGCTTAAATATCTCTGTGAAAGAATATACTTTAGACACTTATGGTCTGTTTATATCTCACACTACTATCCAAAAGTAATATCGTTAAATCCTCATGGCAACCACAATTAGCTCTAGTTCTGAATCGTGAGTTGGATACCCTTTCTCATAAAAATTCTAACTAACGCGATGCATATGAAATGACCCCGTCGTTCCGCCTAAACACACAGCTTCATATATTATATGATGCGTCGCTATACAACTCAAAGTTCCTGTATTATCTTGTAGAGACATCACCGGTGACATACTAAAATCTTCTTTAATTCGTGAAAATTCACTCTATAACTTCCTGCCCATATAAATTCCACCGATTTTCTCGTTAAGTTAGCTAACGAAGTGGTTATCTTGAATTTCGCGTATCCCACACAATATTTTCTTAATAACTTCTTGATTCACAACATCGATAAATAACTTCATCGTACAGACGTCTTTCAACTAAAAGAACAAAATACTACCTTTGACTTCCATAGAGTCTTAAGGTTTATGCGCTTTCTTTGACAATGACCTATAACCACATGGTTTAACAACCTCAGAGTTTCACAAATCAAATTGGAAATAAATCCATTGACATCACGTGGCCTTTAATACCAATACGGAAATTCTACACATCAACTTAAAAGGAGTCATTATTCACACTTTCTATATTTAGGGAAAAGTCTAACTCTTCCCGAAACGAATCTAGTTTCTAAACAAATTCCTCAGGCATAAACTAACAAGTGGCATTTAAATTAAATAACATGCAATCGTATACATACCTGATCAGAACCATACCTTGCATTGCGTCCTGGATCGTCATGTTGGATGATTGTTCGGTTGGTCGACTCGGCGGAACTGACTCTACAATAACCAACTTACCACTTCCCCCCTTGCTTCCACTTTCTTTCCCTGCCACTTTCTTTGGGCACCCTTGAGCTAAGTGCTCCTTTGATCCACACGTGAAGCAAGCTCCCTTCCTCGTTCTTGAACATTTTGGTGCAATGTGGACCTTCAAACCACAATTAAAGCACACCCTTTTTCCCTTCAAACAAACACCTACACGTTTCTTTCCGCAATTGTTACACGCCACCACTTTCTTCTTATCATTCACTTGATGATCTTTAGCGTCAATACCACTGTTCCACTTTCTTTTCTGAGCATTACCAGTATGACTATCATCCACCTTATCATCTTCACTCTTCCTTCCCCTCTGCTCTTGGTTGTATGTCAACGTATTACCTTCCCCGTCTACAACAACCGTTCTCTCCAACCCTTCTATAAATGAATTTGGTTGGAACATCAAGATTTGATTGTATAGCCAGAAATTCAGTTGATTTGCCAGTGCTCCCACCAGAAAATTCACCAATTGTGGCACTGGATTTGCGTTAGCTTCCCTATTGTATGCATATTCCTCGGAGCTCTCCTGACGTTGTTGTCTTCTTCTAGGCGGCATATTACTATTTAAAACTTGAACTATTAGATCATCGTTCATCCACACATTAAAATTTCAAACTTATCTCAACCACTTATAGAAAACACATAATATATCTTAATAAACAATGATGTATTTATTCATTTATTATACAACACATAACAAAATAGCCTCACTGCTATTTATATTATTTATCCTTTAATAATTAAATTCCAGGATTACTTCATCATATCCCACTACTTATTTCAAAAGTCAAGATTTATATCATATTAATTTTCATCGTGATTTATATATAATCTTATTATTTTTCTTGCAATCTACAAGAACATTCCACATTGTACAACTTCATTGCACTTTTGCTCCACGATACGAATCATTAGGAGAGTGGAAGATTAAATTCTAAGTTACATCATTCTCTTGGCCTTCTTCAACTTGTCTTCAACATGATCATTGCGTTTAGAAGCCTTCACCCATGCATCTTCAGCTCTCGCCCACTTTACTGACTTCTTTCCCTAGTTACTCCTACACAATCTCATTCCTAGCTAATAACTATCCTCTTTAAAATTTTGACTGAGCTAATATCTGCTCTACATCTACAAGTTGTGCAAATCAACAAACTCAATCCTATACCCAAGGTCTACAATAGAAATCAACGGGTATGTATAATACTCCCTACTCCTAAGTACTCACGAGCACATAAGTCATTGACACATAATCAAATAAAGTCTTTTATCATTTTATCTTTAATGAATTTCCCTCAATTCATTCCTTAGATCTGGATAAGAGTTTATCACCTCTATGTTTTCGATCCCCTATAAGTTTATAACCTAAGGTTTCCCCACCTAAGGTTCATAACCTAAAGCTTTGATACCAACTTTTGACAACCCCAAATCTGGGCACCTCAATCCCACATATTTGGTGTTCACTGTCCAATTAAATCATAACTGACTACCCATAAACAAAGGATATAATTTAAACTCAAAAGTTTAAACAATCAATCTCCCATTAAAGGGTTACATAATCTAAAATAAATCCTAGGTTATCTAACCTTTATTACAATCATCAGCGGAAAATTAAAACATGATCATAACTAAATCCATTACATAAGCTTCATAAAAAAAAGGTAAACTAAATGTTGTTTAATCGATCACTTTGTCCTTGCCCTTGCTTGAAGGAAGCTCTTCAAACTTCTTAACTTCATCTGCATGGTTTTGTGCAAGAGTGAGCAAACAATTGCTCACAAGAAGAATATACAATAACGTTATATGAATAACAATTCACTAAGCTTTCAATGGTAAAGTATTCTTACCGGAACAATAGACTTTAATTCAACAGCTATGAGTTCAAAAGAATAATGAACATTAAGTTAACAATAGATTTCAACATCAAAGAATACACTGAGGGTCTCAAGACCACGAACTATACTCTAGATTTTCAATTATTTCTACTTTAACCTTTAAAGTCTAAAAGACTATAATCATCATCTATGTCCTAGGTTCACAGGTGTTTCTACTGTAACCTTTAACAGTCTAAACGACTATATGGACCATCATCCTGTACTCCAGGTGATCAGCCCTTTGTACTATGTATTGCGCAAATATTTTAACGCTATTGCGTAGCTCTAAAATAATCCCCTGATATAGGGTTGTTCATCTCAACTTAGATTATCAGGTTCCAAACCAAAGCAAGTTTGGTTGGGAATTAACTTCAAAGGAAGTTTAGATTTTTAGAACGCTCATCAACCAAGTAGTGGTTGAATCAGATAGGAACCAATAACTATTAAAGGGTTTTATTACAATATCTTCATGAACAAGGTATATCGATGAGTCAATAAGAGTTAGAGTATTAACAATTTCTAAATTGAACAAATGTTATCATCGACAACATGCTTTCAAAGGTGTGTGAATACCTAAACAAACCAAAGGAAGTTTAGTTTGGGTTGACTTCAAGGGTAATTTAGAGTTCGGTACAATAATGTAAGATAGTACAATGATATTGAAGAACAAAGATCAAACAACAATTATTAGTAGCTGAATAAACACATTTCTTACAACAAAACTACAGACTTTGAATAACAAAAGTAATCTCGGTTGGAATAAAGAAATAAAGATTCATTAACTTGCTCAACAATAAATGAGGGTTAAAGAACTTGCATAACAATAAATTGCTCAACAAGAGATTAGAGATAGTGAACATGCATAAGTACAACATGATAGTGAAAAGTAACCTTGCTGAATAATAAAGTAGCAAAGGTTAAGAAACTTGCCTCTTGTGTAAGCTATATAATTACAACTCACGTACTTTAATATCCTACACATTTAGTGCAAACACAATATCTATTAGACATGCTAACATCCACTTCAAAAATAACACCCATTTATATCTAAACTTGTTAATTTAGTACAAGTCTTATGCTACTATATTAATATCAGAAATTTCAAGTGTTAACCTTCATAATACTTATTTACTAATCCTCGTTCTCAATAAATCACAACATGTCATTTTCATAGTTTACTAACTTCTTAACTTTAGAATAACTAACCACATAACACTATGTTGTTTTAACCTTGTCGTTACACATTTGACACATTAACATAACCTTAGACCAAGTTATGTTGATATCTCAAGTCTGCAGCAGCAGCAGAACTCACCATCTCGAGCGAGGGTATGTACACATTGCGCCATACACAAGCACAGGATCTGGCAATGGTGAGCCATTTTTGCCTTGTACCTAGCAAGCGCGATTACTACGGGTACCTGATTGCACGAGAAACGACATGAACAATAGCCGACTTTAGCCCAAGTAACACGAATTTCACCAACCAAACAGTGAAATTAACACAAACAAATGATATAAAACTATTACAAACATGTTTCCTCACATATATATCAATATATAACAATTTAACAACAATTATACTAGTTTAATTTCTCAAATTTCTCATTTTCATATAAAAACTCAATTTTTTTTTACATCCTCTACAAAAATCAACACTGTGATTTCAATTTTACACCGAATCACTTCGTTCAAACTACGCTATCTTCGTTTCTTAATGAACTAGCATAAACAAGCTTCAATTTACAGTTTAACATATGAATTGATCATCAAAATTGGTACTTTTCATGAACCATATAAAAAAAATATTCACGAACATTATTTTCTTCCTTTTAACTGTAATTAGCATACGAATTCTTGTTTACAAACAAACTCAAACATAACCAACACATATAATCACAATTACCAGTTATATATATATCAATAATTTAACAAATTGAATTCATAGAGCATAAGATTTTATGCCGTAAAAACCAATATATAAACATATATACATACATAATATTAAGGTTAAAGAAAATACCTTCAATTGGCTTGTTAATTCTTGCTAAACACTAGAGTTGCTTGACAATTCTCACAATCTCTCTCTCAATCCACTCTCAAGTTCTCTGTAGCTTTTCTTCTTAGGCCAAAAGACAATTCACGTAAAACTAATACACACTTAAGCGTATAGATAAAAAACTAAAAACCTTAATACGTCTAGTTATTAGAATATCAGTTATAGATATAACACTTAGGCTATAAATATATTATATTTATTATTTAATTTATATTATTATAATAATTAAAATTCAAAATTTTAAAAATTCAAAAGCCATAAGGCTTTGTTTGGCAAAAAAGTCTTTAAAATAAAGACTTAATATATTTAAGCCTTATTTGGTCAAAACTAAATTAAACTACTTTAATTTTATTTTAATAAAGATTTCCATATCCAACATTAGTCAAATAAATTAATTACACATACTATATTTTAAATAAATATTTCACTTAAACAAATATCACATAATTATAATCTCATTATAACTTTACATAATAATTTAACATACCACTTTAAATTATTAAATTAAAACAACAATATAACATCTCATGTTATATTACAACTCTCTAAATTATAAATTAATTTAATTTAAAATATTATCTAATAAATTTAATCCATAAATATTTAATAATAATAACCACATCAATAAAAAATTTATTTCATCAATTTCAATAATAAACACATCAAATAAATATTTATATAATTCAATAAATATTTAATATTAAAATTTGAATTTCCGAATTGTTACACTATAACCTAAACATGTTGGAATATCGTAGTATTTTGGCTACGTGGTAGAATTAAAATGTTTGAATTTCCAAAACGAAAATAAAAGTTTTCTGAGAAGTTTTTCGAAAACACTATTCATCAATATCTGCTCGGGAATTATTTTTGAACTTTCGAGAAATACGTAATGATAGAATAATATGGAAAGATGGATTATGTAATACTAATTAAAGTATGAGAAACATAGTTTTTCGCCTGTGTACTAAGATCGAGAATGTTAGGGAAAGTAAACTGTTAATGAATAAATGATGATCGTATGATACGTAAGTATTGTACGAGGTAATGAATACCAGTATGATATGAGGTATTATACGAGTATGTATGAATGATGGTATATCGTATATGATGAATGAGTATATGAATTATCATACGAGAAGAATATGTAGACAATACATTATAAGTATTAAGCCAACGGTATTGGATTTATAGGATTTGTGTAGGAATTATACAAGTCCAAAGGAAATAATGGTAAAGCCCAATGTTTGATAATGCAAGCCCAAAGGTTAAGTAAAAGTTATTAAAACTTAAGCCCAAACTAAGAACCGGATCTGTGGATCGAACCGACGGGTAAGCGGGTAAGAAAAAACCCATGGGGCAACCCATGTGGGCCCCATGGATCACATGGAAACCATCTTGGTGACCAAGTAAAGTGGTTTTACTTGGTGACCAAGGATGGAATAGTAAGGAGGTGGAGAAAGGAGGTGGAGAAAGAAGGTGGAAGGGCTTAAATAACAATTCTACCCTAACCTTGCCAATCCTATAAATAGAGGAGCTTTGTTGGTCATTTTCCTTATTCATTTTCCACCAACAAACTTAGAAATTATATATTAAGATAAGTAAGAGCTAGATTTTCCTAACTTAAGAAGAAGAAAATAGAAAGCTTGATCATCAAGGGTAAGAATTCTAAACCATTAATCTCCATCTCTTCATCATTATTTTTATAGAGAAGTGAGTATTGGTGGTGCATGCTTCATAAGGAGTATAAGGATGGTTATTAATGGAAGTAAACTTTAATAAACCATGTTGAAAGTGAATCATAAGTATAAAAGTTATAAACCATTGAAAGACATTGAAGAATTATAATATTGTTATTGATGGACAAGTTTAAAACAATCATTTGTAGACTTAGATAGTCTATGTTGTGATAATGGAATGAATCCATTTGGAATGGTGTAAAAATCTTAAGTAACGAAGTTATGACGAAATTTACAAGATTAAACGATAATCGTCGAAATCGTGAAATTCTCAGAATGGAAGTCAAAAGTTAACATTGAACTCGAAAACATTGGTTTTCGATGGAGAATAGTCTAAGTTTGCATTTTAGAGTTGTGGACTCGAAAATTGTCAAATTCCGACTTAGAACGAAGAAACGAGCTATGAACGTTCACGAACGTTTATCGTTTTCGTAATAACGGACTTAAAAGGTGAATTCTATATGAACGGATTTGAAAATGTAAAATTCTTATATGAACACTTAGTTCATGTGATTTGTGAGCTAATGGCTTTGGAACGAGCCAATTCGGACTTAAAATGAACAATTTATGATTCTGGGAATCTCACTAAGTAAGAAAACTGTCAAAGCTATTTGGTGCACAGAGTTGGCACCGCAGTGCCAGCCAAGGCTTGAAAGGTGGCGCCGCAGCACCGAGTCGTGCCCATAACCTACTGGAGAATGGCGCCGCAGCGAGGCCATTTGTACTAAAAGTGGCGTCGCAGCGCTAGGTCCGGGTAGAACACACTAGAGACTCGCGTCGCAGCGTGAGAGTTATATAAGGAAGCTGGCGCCGCAGCACTAGCACTAGAAGGTAGCTAGTAAAGAAAGTTTTTGATTATAAAAAGTATAATAGTTGATTGATGGTGAATTATATACTTAATACACCTACAGTAACATCATTAAAGATGTTAATAACCTTAAGAATTACAACTGTGATGCCCCCAAATCTGGGTTACCTGACCCTCGAGTTTGGTGCCCACGATCCATAATATAATAACATCTAACTACCCATTCATTGATGAATATAAACTTACATAACGTTAATTAATATGTTAAAAACATTATCCCAGGTCATCTAACCTTAACATTACAAATTTACCCTTTAGATATATAAAAAGGATTTACAAAACAACATAGTAAATTTGCTTAACATAAAACTACTCCAGCACTATGCCTTTAACTTTGTTTTGCTTAGCCCCACTGGCTTCATCGTTCCTAGTTGAAATATTTTATTTAGCAAGGGTGAGCAACAAGTTTGCCCCGCAAGTTAAGATATACAATAAATGATATATATATCATGAATAGAAGAGTCTAGCTTGTATAGAAGTTCAGCAACAATCAAACGATTTCGAGATAGCGGAATAATAATTCAATCTCAATAATAAAACTTTCTACTATTTCATACTGAATAACATATCCGATATAAAAGAGTATAATTCTTTCAAAGATTCAATAATATTCAATTGAATAAAAGGAATTAATAATACTGCAACGATCTTCAATAAAGTGGGATATACCCAAATTTCATGCTGAGTGTCACAGAGGATCATGACCTAATAGAGGAATCATTTAGTTTATACATAAAAACTGAACTATACTCTTCTGCAAGTACCAAGAGTGGCCAACTCATTTGTACCCTATATTATACATAATACTCAATAATAACGCATAGGTCAATTTACGACATTAAAATTTGTTCATCTCAGTCTTACTTCACGAGTTCGTACCACAACAATATGGTTTGGATTACTTTCAAAGAAATACTATGATTTTAATAATTAGTAACAATACTAATCTAGCCGAAATCAATGGCATAGATCTTCAAATAACAATTCAGTTCATAATGAATAGAACATTTCATGCTTTAACAAATATTAGTCTCGCCTAAACAATTAGCTGAGACATGATTTATAATTAGTTCAAGTAATAGAACATTATTCAATTTCACTACGTACGAATTACAACAATCATTATAGATGTGAATAACTATCAATAATTATTCACCACCATGCTTGAAAAATTGTAACTCAAGTTGAGTTAGGAAACTTATCTTTCGCGTTGATTACTGCTACACAATATAATTAACTCCGTTCGTAAGACCTATAATCAATAATGTCGGTCTCATAATTAGTACAATATTTCATAACACAAATAACTATAATTTACAGTCAATCTTCCTCCTAGGCACATTACCACATAACCACATCAGTATTTATAACCTATATAAACACTTAACAAGTCTAACTAGTTCAGTCTAATTGACCTTCGGTCTATTTTTTGGTGTTTTGGTCTCCCTATTCGACAATTAACACAGTTATTGTCAATTACACTTGATCTCTAAGCTTCAATATTATATTAGATAAGTCAATTCTCCTTTATAACATTTTTCGGAAGCTTTTAATAATTTATAGACAATTATTATACTTTATAATAACTCTTCAACCATCGGAATCATTTTTAAATGATTTAATAATCGAATAATCTTATCATCATTAATATTTAATAATATTAAAATATTAATGACATACTTATCAAAATATTAAAGTTATTTTAATAACTTATAATATTTTAAAATTATCAATATTCTACTTAAATGATTTTAAAATAATTAAAATCATTTTAAATCATCACCATTAATATCTAAATGTTAATGAAATTATTATCCAAATATTAAAAGTCATTAATTATAACTTAAAATATTTTTAAATCATTTTTCTCATTTTTAAATGATTTTTAAAACAATAAAAATCAATTTTAATTCATTTATTTAATATAATAATTAAATAAATCTAATATCATTAATATTAATTTATTAATGAAAATTCTCCAAAATATTGAAAATTATATTTTATAATTCCAAATATTTTTTAACAATTTATTCTTGTTTAAAATGATTTTTATAATATTAAATTATTTTTCTAATTTATTTAATACACTAATTAAATAAATTAAATATCTTTAATATTTAAATAATTATAAATATTAAAGAAAAATATTCCAATTGGTCAAAAATTATTTTTCATAATTTAAAATAATTTTTAAAACTATTTTTAATAATTTTTATAATTTATTTCTATTTTTAAATAATTTTCAAAAAATCAGAAAATAAATATATTGAAAGTCGTCGCTATAGGCCTTTAGCGACGCTTGACTGTTGTCTTAGGTGTTCTTTGCTCAAGAACACTGACAAAGTCAATGTTCAAGGTGCATGGTTTGACCGGCCTTAATTCTTAGTCCATTGTGTTTCTAGGCTTTCTTGTGCATCGATCGTGTAGTAGGTTTACAACAGTACAATTATCAATCAACAACTCGTTAATATAACATCAGATCATGAAGTTCTGGCCATCCAAACTAACCGTCAGACATGCCCTGGGTTTTCTGGGTAACCCAGAAACCCAGGCAGCTTCGAGGGTTCACTTTGAGACTTAATTAATTCTATGCTCTTGTCATCTAATTTTTGATTTCATGGTTCAAAGATGTATTACACATATCAAAGAACACATAGAAATCAACAGATCAATTAAACAACAATAGAATCACAACTTACTGCTTGGTCAAAGGCTGTCAAAAAAATTGTTCATACAATTTCTGGGTTTCCAGAAACTGTATCCGTGACCAAATAGCTAGGTTTGACCATCTATTAATTTCAACATGTTTGTTATTTAGGAGATCTAAAGGTATATATCTCAAGTCCACATATCGGACTACACGTTGGTTATCATAACATTAAAATAACATATAAGCACTAACAAATTAAAGTGTCACAAAAACATGTCAGACTCAGTCTTACACTTTTCGGGTTACCCAGAAAGTTCATGGCCATGCTCAGTCAACCATCTCTGACCATGAATAACTTCAAATCTAGCCATTTAATGGCTATACTACCACTTCCATATTAAAGACAACATATCAGGCTACAAATCCAAAACTTAAAACAACAAAAATCATACTCACATAAAGATCTAGAGCGACTGACATTTGATTGTCAGACCTCTTAACTGATCTTGGGCAGTTTTGAAAATTAGCACTTTTAAATCAATTTGATGCTATGGATCTATGTTATATCAACATAGATCACTATAAAACATCATAAAACACATTATTAAACACTTTAACACAAAATTTCTCTTCGCATACAAGATCAAAATGAAGTAGGGTTTTATACCTTTCTGACAAAATCTTTGATCTTAGATCTCCAATATGTTATTAGGTGACCTAGGGGCTGATTATATGACTGAGGAACTTTAAGAATTCGGAGGTTGAGAGAGAGAATGAGTTATGAAGAGCTTGAGAGAAAATGATAAGTTTTTTATGACTTTCTCTCTCTCCAATCTAATATATATTGCTTGACATGATGCTAGATCTGATGTGTTGGCTGATCTTCTAGAGTTTAATGAGTCACCAAGTCAATGTAGTGGTTCAACAACTAAAGTTGCTAGAAAAATTTACAAGTTACATAATAAAATATACTTAAAAGGGCATTTTGGTCTCCCCCCCCCCCCCCAAATTTAATGACATTCTTGACAATTGCACAAACCCTTAGGGTTTAACCCTAAGGTTCTAACCCTTAGGTTTTAAATCACTAACTTTCTAGGATTTTCTAAATTAGGGTTTTAATTTAGAAAATTAAAAATTTAAAACTAAAATTAGGGTTTTCTAATTAAATTAGGTTTTCTTAATCATATTAGTGTTTAATAAACACATTATACTCGCCAATTAGGATTAGGGTTTCCTAATTAGGGTTTAGGATTCTTGAATTTTAAATTAGGGTTTCTTAACGTACAATTAGGATTTTTAACTGTACTTTTTGTTTTCTAAATTTGAGATTAGGGTTTTTAAACCCTTATTAGGGTTTACAAAGTTTAAACCCTATCCAGTCAATCATTGGTCATTAAATCAACACAATACAAACACGTATCCATCAATACAATTATTTTAATTGCATTTTCAACCAAATCCCTATCCAAAAATTAGGGTTACTGTTTTCTAAAACTGTCAAGCACAACTCTACTCTAATTTCTCAGTTAATACACAAATTGACCACTACTTGAAACTTGTATCACAGATACACAGTGCAATATTGACAGTCAATGTCAATATTAAATAAATAAAAAAATTATTCGCAAATTTTGGAATATTCGAAATCCCGAGTTATTACATTCACCCCTCCTTAAAAAGATTCTGTCCTCGGAATCACCGCTTTCTTATTTTCTACAATCTTTTAAAGTTGTAGCATCAATTCATTTTATCAACACAATATTAATTTGTGTCTTATATTCTAACGTGTGACTTGGATTTATAAAAGAAAACCATTCACAACAATATTTAACTAAGATTACTCGCGTAATTTTAATTTTTAAACGAAATCGTTACACATGCTACACCTCCTAAACATCTATCGCATCTTGCTACCGTCCATGTTGAATGTCGAGTTTATCGGTCTTCCCTACCGAAAGGTCCTTTGATCACCAGTGTTCCACTGCTGTTTCCTTTATTGTTGCTTCCTCTTTCTACATTCTTCTTTGGACAGTTACGAATTTGATGTTCTAGCGATCCACATGAAAAATAACCTGATATCTTCTTTGGACTTGGACAATTTGGAGAGACGTGTCCCTCCTATCCACAGTTAAAACACACTCCTTTCCCCTTCAAGCATATTCCCGGTTGCTTTTTATCGCAACTTGCACATGGCTCACCTCTTTTTCTATTTACTCCTGACTTGTCTCCGGATTCATAATTGTCCTTCCACTTATGCTTATTAGAATTACTTCCTCCACTGCTACCTCTTTCATTCGTCTTCTTCTTCTTTTCTTGATGATACCCTGACACAGCTTCACTTCCTCCTTCGACGATGATTGCTTTTTCCAACAGGGCCGAAAATATCTTAATCTGCAACACATCTACCTTGCTATATATTGATGGCTTCAGTCCATTCTTAAACCTTTGCGCCTTTCGTACCTCAGTGTCCACCTGATGCGGAGCAAATCTCGCTAGTTCGTTGAATTTGGCAGCGTATTCTGCAACTGACATATTCTCCTGCTTCAATTCCAAAAAGTTTACTTCTATTCTTTCTTGCATACTTTTTGAGAAATAATTTTCAAAAAATAATTCCTTAAACCTTGTCCAGGTTACTACTGCTGTACCGGCTCTCGCTTGATTTGTCTCCCACCAATAATTAGCTTCTCCCTTCATTAAGTATGTTACAAAGGTCGTCTTCTGTTCTTCTTCCACTCGCACAATGACGAATGCTTTGTCCATCTCCTTTACCCAAGTTTGGGCTTCAATTGAATCCATGGTCCCTTTGAATTCATGCGGTCCTACAGCTTTAAAATCCTTGAAATGTGCCAATCTTTCAGCTGGTTGATTTCTCGCTCTTCCTCTTGCAGCTGGAGCTCAATTTTCCATAGCTATGGCTATCATATTTGCAAAGTTTTGCATTGGGGCAGCTTGACCCCCTTCATTATTTACCGACTGCTATTCTCTTTGATTTCAATTCTGTCGTCTAGGCGGCATGATCTGATTTAAATAAAAATCTTACATTAATTCTCTTTCCCTATACAAATTCTTAATATAATAAGAATTCAACATATTATTCTCATATAATCACATATTTATTCAAATAACACATAGTAGATTTAGTACTTAACATATATTACTATCGCATGCTAAATAAATTTTAGGATTAACAACATAACTTTTGTAATTCTCGAACTTTACACATAAAGTTAAAATTCTCTATTCACACATAGCTATTCCCAGTTCGTCAAACTTACCACACTTATGAGTTCAGAAACTTTCCACAGTTATATGAGTGTATGAACTTATCCTAGTCAGACCTTTGGTGTCCATTCGCTGAGGGGTTCAAAATAGTTCACATAATTATGAGTCATGAACTTACCATAAGTTTGAGTTTTAAGAACTTACAAACTAATCTTAATCTTATATTCATATAGAAAATAAATATTTCATTCATACAAACATATTATTGCATTTATATTCATGCAAATAATACATAGTTTTTTTCAGTACACTGCACATATAACTACAAACAGTTACTATCCCATTGTGACAAAAGTCGAGATTCATTACTACAACTTTACACAAAAAGTTGAGACATACAAAAGTTATCTCCTATTCATACCAAAGCGAATATTATACTCCAAAAGATTATACTCCTCACACTTAATCTTTCTTCCGTCCACTTCCTCCATCTTTCTTCCTTTTAGGACAATTCTTAACCCTATGACTCGTTCCACCACATGCAAAACATCATCCTTTCTTTGGTTTAGGACAATTTGGTGATAGATGTCCTTCCTGACCACAATTGTAACACACATTCTTACCCCACATACATTCCCCCAAATGGTTCTTTCCACACTTACCACATACTAGTTTCTTCTTTGAATGCGAATTCTCTGTGTTGTTGTCACTGTCATAGTTCTTTTTCCTTTTATTACCCTTCTTTTTCTTACCTACATATTTAGATGATACACTACACTTAACCCTCATTCTATCGACTTGTGCCTTCAAATTATTTCGTTCTTCTGTCATCTCGCGTAATGCTCTTTCTGTTTCCCACAACTCCTCCAAGAGAAATACTTTACTCCGGAGTTCCTGGACTTCTGCAGATAACTGATCTTGCTCTCCAACTTTGATCTTATTCTTTAACTCCACCTTAGCTTCTTTAGACTCCGCCTCCTCATCACTACTTAGATACATCTTGGGATAATCATCATGATCACTCCCGAGATTAACCATGGGTTCATCTTTTCCTACTTCTTCCACATACTCGCTTTGTGCTGGCACCTCGGCTACTAGCACTGGTACGACAGCCGCTGGCATCTCCGTACTCATCTTATCTTCTCCCGATATCCTAAAATCAGTTTAAAAAACTTGATTAGTACTTCACCAGTACAAACTTCTCTCACTATGTGTCCACATATCTCACTATCGATACACTTCGGCAATCCCTCACTTAGTACTCTATGTGAGTATTCTCTATCTCGCTTATGGTTATAATCCTAGGGTTTTCCCCACCCCACTTAAGGTTTATAACCTACAGCTTTGATACCAACCTGTGACGCCCCTAAATTCGGGTTACCTGACCCTCGAGTTTGGTGCTCACGATCCACAATATAATAACATCTAACTATCCATTCATTGATGAATATAAACTTACATAACGTTAATTAATAGGTTAACAACATTATCCCAGGTCATCCAACCTTAACATTACAAATTTATCCTTTAGATATACAAAAAGGGTTTACAAAACAACATAGTAAATATGTGATGATTGGGTAATATACCCATGAATTGGATATATCTGGGCCTAATTTATTGTATTCTCAAAGTATTTAGATTTGTTTTTACGGTGTTTAGTTGTTATATTGCAGATTTGGGTGCTGTAAGAACACTTGGGAGAATTTGAAATTTGAAAGGGCATAATAGTCACTTTCGCATCCCGATCTTGGAAGCGCTCTAGCGATATAAATCCCAAAGACCGGAATATTTGGTAGGGAAGTTGGTTGACCAGGGTTTGTACGTTGACCATTCGGTTGACTTGATTATTGGAGGCTATTGGAGAGGTTGTTTTGGAAAAGGATTGTGGGACAAATTAAGATGTATATAAGGATTATTTCTATGGAAGTAGGGGATTTTTTTCTACACAATTGGAGGCTGATCAAAGATTCAAGAGGAGAATTTTGCAGAATATACTTGGAGTTTTTTTCTCTTCTTCTTTATTCTTTCAATTTGTGTAATTCATTAAGGATGATTTTTCAAATATTGTTGGTTTTAATTTCCGTTATGAACTAATTTCTTTAATTAAGATTCCAATTGAACCTTTTATGATTATGAATTAATTATTTAATTTATTCCAATTATTTATGTTGAAGTGAATTGTTCATCTTGCCTTACATTTATTGATTAATTATCAGGCCAATAATTACCTTGTTATTCTAGAAGGAATTGAAAGAGGAATTCTAGGGTTAGAACTGGGCATGATGACATGTGACTTAGTTATTTGCACAGTGAATAATTAGGTTTGTGAATAGAATGGAAATATCTGTTTGCCGCATGTAACACATAAGGAATTGGGATTGAAAAGAGTTTAATTCAATTGTTTTGCATAGGAATATAGCAAGATTAATCTGAATTAAATAGAAGGCAATTGATCACTTGGAAAAGGACTTTTGGCACTTGAGAATTCTTGTTAACAATTCAGTAGACATAGTAATTAGGATAATTGGATAATTGATTTATAGTTCATAATTGGGGATATTAGAGTCTTAATCTTTATTTATCAGAATTCAATCAAATCTTAGTTTGGTTTATTTGGTTTCTTTTAGATTAATTTCTTTTAATTGCTTAATTTAATTTTCTTAATTAGAAAAATCACAATTATTGGTTGTTTAAATAAAATTGAATTGATATAGTGCTAGTAGTTGGAATTTATTAATTAGAATTCTATGTGGGATCGACACTCTATCTTATCACTCTATTACTTGTTAACCGTGTATACTTGCACGTTTGCTTTGATTGTGAAATCAACCAACAAGTTTTTGGCGCCGTTGCCGGGGACTTCTTTATTAGTATTAATTCCATATTAGTTATAATTAATTCAGTCTTAATTTAAACGTTACTTATTTTTCTTCTTGTATTTGCAGGAATTCTTTGCGAGTGTATGCACACTAGATACAGGGCAAAAAATGAACTTTTTCCTTATACAGATGATATTAAAAGGAAGTTCTGAAAATTGCAGTCGACTAGTGCAGTGTCACCTGTGGAAGAAGAACTGGCAGAACAAGAAATTCTAGCGAACATGGCAGGAAACAACCAAAAATCACTTAGGGACTATGTCATGCCGAATGTCACGGATATACAGTCGAGTATTAGGAGGCTGGCGATCAATGCAAATAGTTTTGAGATTAAAGCGGGAACAATTCAGATGCTATAGAATACATGTCAGTTTGGGGGTAGTTCGATAGATGATCCTAATGAGCACATCTTAAGTTTCTTGGAAGTTTGCGACACCTTCAAATTCAACAATGTATCGGAAGATGCTACAAGGTTGAGGATGTTCCCGTTTACCTTGAAAGATAAAGCGCGAAGTTGGATACACTCTTTGCCTCCTGGCTCAATCACCACTTAGGACGACTTAGCTCAAAAATTTCTAGCTAAGTTTTTCCCACCCGCGAAGTCAGCAAAACTAAGGAACGATATTCACACCTTCGTACAGTTTAACTCTGAATCATTATATGAGGCATGAGAAAGATTTAAGGATATGATCCGTAAGTGCCCACACCACGGAATTCCGCAATGGATGCAATTAGGGATATTTTGTGATGGTTTGCACGCGTCAACGAGGGCTAGTATTGATGCAGCAGCAGGTGGAGCGATCATGTCTAAGAGTTTTGATGAGGCATATCAGTTGTTAGAGACAATGGCCACCAACAACTATCAGTGGCCCATGACTAGGTCTAACCCTCCGAGAACACCGGGAAAGTTTGACGTAGATGCAATGACAGCATTAACAGCACAAGTGGCCGCAATGGCCAAGCAGATGGAAACATGGCGTCCACAATCCACACAGCAGGTAGCAATGGTTTGTGAATTATGTGCTGGGGGTCATGCTACAGATTAATGTGCCATAAATTCTGAATCAGCTCAGTTCGTAGGGAGCTATAATCGATCTACCCAACCTTACCCAAATCAAAATGCATATAATCCGGGTTGGAGAAATCATCTGGGGTTTTCATGGAGTAACAATCAAGCTCAAGCTCAAGCGCTGAGACAACAAAACACATCTGGATTTCAGAATCAGACACAACAACCAGAGCGGAAAGCAAGTTGGGAAGAAGCCTTGGATAGATTTGTTAAAGCGTCTGAAAAAATGAATGAGGCAAATGAGAAAAAATTTAATCAAATAGAGCTGAATATGCATAGCCAAAGTGCGTCGATCAAGAATCTGGAAAATCAAGTGGGGCAGATAGCACATGCGCTGAATAACCGACCACTTGGAACACTTGCAAGTGACACACAGAAAAATCCGAGCAGAGATGAGCATTGTAAGGCCGTAACTCTACGAAGTGGAAAGGATTTGCAAGATACAGTTACAGATAGGGAAAAGAGGGACAACACAACAAGTGAAACAGAGGAAGTGGTGGACACCATAAAACATCAAGATGGGAATTTAGAGCAGAAAGAACTGGAACCAACCATCACAATACCTCCCATACCGTATCTGCAGAGGTTTCAGAAATCCAAGCTGGATAAGCAGTTTTCACATTCTTGGATAAAAGGCTGCATATTAACATTCCCTTTGCCGAAGCCTTGGAACAAATGCCAAGTTATGCCAAGTTTATGAAGGAGGTTTTGTCAAGAAAAAGGAAATTGGGTGAGCTCAAAATAGTGGCAATGACCGAAGAATACGACGCGATCATTTAGAATAAGTTACCACTGAAGCTTAAGGACCCAGGTAGCTTTAATATTCCATGTGAAATTGGAAATCAGTTTTTGGGTCGAGCATTGTGTGATTTGGGGGCTAGTATAAATTTGATGCCATTGTCCGTCTGCAGCCAGTTTGGGCTTTAGGCTCCACGACCAACAAATATCAGTTTGCAGTTAGCAGATAGATCGATTACATATCCACGAGGTATTGTTGAGGATGTTTTAGTTAAAGTGGATAAATTCATCTTCCCTGTGGACTTCTTTATTTTGGATTGTGAAGTGGACAATGAAATTCAAATAATTCTTGGGTGACCATTCTTAGCAACAGGTGGAACTTTGATTAATGTGCAAAAAGGTGAATTGACGATGAGAGTTAAAGATCAACAGGTCACCTTTAATGTTTTTAAGTTAATGTCTTACCCGAAAGAAAAAAGTGAATGTTTGCAGGTTGATATCATGGAGGAATTGGTTAATCACAAGTTCAGTGGAAATTATTCGAAGGACCCGCCTGAATCCATTTTGCTTGGACCAGACGATTGTGGCATTGAAGAGGACATTGAATATGTCAAATGGCTAGATACATCATCAATCTTCCGGAAAAGTAATCAATTATTTGACACCCTTGAGAGGCCCGAAACGGAAGGTAAAAAGTTCAAACCCTCGATAGAAGAGCCACCGGTGTTGGAATTAAAGCCACTACCATCTCATCTGCAGTATGCTTATTTGGGAAAAGACGCTACCCTACCAGTTATTATTTCAAGGGAGTTAACTGACACGCAAAAGGAGAAACTGCTACGGGTCTTGCGAGAGTTCAAAACAGCAATTGGGTGGTCCATAGCAAATATTTGGGGAATTAGTCCATCTTATTGTATGCACAAGATTCTAATGGAAGAGGGGTCAAAACCAACCATTGAGATGCAAAGAAGGCTAAACCCCTTTATGAAGGATGTGGTGAAAAAGGAGATCATAAAATGGTTGGATGCCAACATTATTTACCCAATCTCGGACAGTTCATGGGTGAGTCATGTAAAGTGCGTACCAAAGAAAGGGGGCATGACAGTGGTGAAGAATGAAGCTAATGAGCTCATCCCTACTAGAACTGTTCCAGGATGGAGAGTATGCATGGACTACCGCAAGCTGAATAAAGCCACATGCAAGGATCACTTCCCCTTGTCGTTCATTGATCAAATGTTGGATAGGCTCGTGGGACATCAGTTCTACTATCTTTTGGAAAGATATTCTGGGTATAATCAAATTGCCATAGCACCGGAGGATCAAGAGAAAACTACATTCACATGCCCCTACGGTACATTTGCATTCCGGTGCATGTCTTTTGGGTTATGTAATGCACCGGCAACCTTTTAACGGTGCATGATGGCGATCTTCTCCGATATGGTCGAGCATAATTTGGAGGTATTTGTAGACGATTTTTCTGTGTTCGGTGATAGTTTTGATTTATGTTTGAAAAATCTGATTTAGTGTTGAAGCGATGCGTGGAGAATAATTTAGTTCTTAACTGGGAAAAATATCACTTTATGGTGAAAGAAGGGATTATTTTGGGACATAAGGTTTCTGCTGCAGGATTAGAGATGGATAAAGTGAAGATTGAGACAATTGAGAAATTACCCTCTCCATCATCTGTGAATGAAAACCGGAGCTTCTTGGGACATGCGGGTTTCTACAGATGCTTCATTAAAGATTTTTCCAAGATTTCAAAACCCTTATGTTTCCTATTGGAGAAAGACGTGCCTTTCAAGATGGATCAGTCTTGTATCGAGGCATTTGAGGTCTTAAAGAAGAAGTTGGTCTCTGCTCCAATTATTGTGGCGCTTGATTTGTCTTTACCGTTCGAATTGATGTGCGACGCAAGTGACTACGCAGTTGGAGCAGTATTGGGACAACGTCACGACAAGATTTTTCACACAATCTATTACTCCAGCAAGACCTTGACGGATGCCCAGTTGAACTACACAACCACCGAAAAAGAATTACTTGCAGTTGTGTTTGCCTTCGACAAATTCAAAGCATATCTGATTGGGACCAAGGTAATTGTCTACACGGATCATTCTGCTATCAAATATCTGATTGAGAAGAAGGACGCTAAACCAAGGTTAATACGGTGGGTGTTGTTACTGCAAGAGTTTGATTTGGAGATTTGGGATAGAAAAGGTACAGAAAATCAAGTGGCTGATCATCTTTCTCGGTTGGAAAATACAGACGTTCAGCAAAAAGACAACATCATGATCAATGAGAAATTTTCAGATGAACAGCTTCTCCGCGTAACAACAATATTTCCTTGGTATGCTGATTATGTGAATTACGTGGTTGCTAAAGTGTTACCCCTGGATTTGAACTCACAGCAACATAAGAAATTCCTCCACGACGTGAAGCAATACTATTGGGACGAACCATTTCTGTTTAAGGCCTGTGCGGATCAAATGATTAGATGTTGTGTGCCACATGAAGAGATGGACAACATACTGGGTCATTGCCACTCATTAGATTACGAAGGTCATTATTCCGATGATCGAACAGCAGCCAAGGTGTTATAATCGGGATTTTTCTGGCCTTCTCTATTCCAGGACGCTTATCTCTATGTGCTAAAGTATGGTCGGTGCCAACACGTAGGTAATATCTCCAAGCGCAATGAAATGCCACTCAACTCAATTTTGGAGGTAAAACTATTCGACATATGGGGAATCGATTTTATGGGACCTTTCCCATCATCTTTCAATAATCAATACATTCTGTTGATGGTAGATTACGTTTCCAAATGGGTAGAAGTTACAGCTTTACCCATGAATGATGCCAACATTGTCCTCCGATTTTTAAAGAAAAACATCTTCACACGATTTGGGACGCCGAGGGCAATAATAAGTGATGAGGAAACTCATTTCTACAATAAGCAGTTCACGAAATTGCTTGTAAAGTATGGGGTTCGTCATAAAATTGCAGCCGCGTATCATCCCCAAACGAATGGTCAAGCGAAAGTCTCCAATAGGGAGGTCAAGAGAATTCTAGAAAAGGTGGTCAATCCGTCAAAAAAAGATTGGTCTTTGCGTCTAGACGATGCCCTATGGGCATATCGAACAGTGTACAAGAATCCGATCGGCATGTCACCTTACAGAATGGTCTTCGAAAAGGCATGTCACCTCCCGATTGAGCTAGAGCACAGTGCACACTGGGCCATTCAGAAACTTAATTTTGATCTACAATCAGCGGGTGAGAAAAGGTTACTACAATTAAACGAGATGGATGAATTTCTGTTCAATGCCTATGAGAACGCAAAACTCTACAAGGAGAAAGTCAAAGCCTGACACGATAAGAAAATTCTTGATCGAAAATTTGAACCAGGACAACAAGTCTTGTTTTTCAACTCTCGATTGCGTTTATTCCCTAAAAAATTGAAATCTCGTTGGTCGGGACCTTTCAAAGTTGTATCTGTTGCAGCACACGGTAATATCAAAGTCGAGGAACCAAATTCAAAACGCACATTCAAGGTTAATGGTCAACGACTTAAACACTACTAGAGTGGACCCATTGATCGACAATCTACAACCATGTACCTCTCCGAACCAGTGGACAATTGAATAACACAGCATCGTCGGGCTAAAGACTATAAACCAAGCGCTTTGGGGAGGCACCCCCATGAATTTTTAGTTCATTTGATGTCGCTTTACTTTGTTTTTCTTATTTCATTTTATTTTATTTTATTTTGTTTAGAATTAAGTAGAATAATATTTTTTTTAATTTTTGTTACATGTGCTACAAGATTGTGCTAAAAGGAAATGTTCATAACATCAGTGAGAAGCGCCCCCGCGCTAAAAAAAAACATCACACCAAGAGGCCCTGAGTTGCAAGTCAGAGTCCATAGCTGAGGACCAGCGCCCCGGCGCTTAAGAAATAAAGGATCACAACGCCCTTGTGCTGAAACTCAGTAGCTACAATAAAGACACATCGCCCTGGCGCTCTATCACGCATATTTCCCAACACCCCAACGCTTAAGCTCGGCCCAGACTCTACATACCAAATACCGGACGCTCTAAATGTGCATGAAAAATGCAATGACGGTCTTTGCGGTTTAAATTCAGACTCCTACATAACCTTAAAGGGCTGAACGGTTACACTTATAATCTTTTTAACTTTCCTCTCCTTATATCTCACACGTTTCTAATTCTCTCTCTTTGTAACTAAAAAGTGCATAGTGATATCTGCATAATTCGAAACATAATTTCACATCTCGTTCCATAATTCGATCACGGTGCTCATAATTTTCATCTCTCGTTCATCTTCAAAGGTATACACTGAATTACAGTTAGATTAATGTGGAATCAAACTTTGTAATTGTGCAAATGATAATTCCCAATTTGTCTGGACTTTCATTCTCCTACATCTATAGTGCCAATTCTCATTACTCTAATTTTGATTATCCCTTAGTGCATGTCTATCCATAACGTTTGATTGGGATTGCATTCATATAAGGGGATTGAATGTAGGGATGTAAATTACTAGACAATTGGAAGTGTTCAAAGCAAAGTATGAACTGCCCACAAAGTGTTTGATGTTTTGTCTGACCCAATGTTCACACACATAACCATAGACACACATTGATTACACTGGCGTTCTAACCATCCCAATAACGACGGACCACGGAAATATCATTAGTATGGGGGATGGGACTAATATTTTGTCGGACTTGCATATACATGATTAAAAATTCTCAAAAGTTTAGCCTATATAGTTGCATGTACCGAATGTTGCAGTTATTGGCCATAATAAGCTTCTACATAGTGTGCCTCCTTGAATACTGCACCATTTGCATGCTAACTGTATCTGATCAGATCAATGTATTGTGACACACCCACAACCGTGTACTCCACGTGCATATAACTTGAAGTTTGGGGGTTGTGTCAGGGTCTATGTATACATATCCGAGTTATGCCCAATTCTAATACATGTGTATGTCTTTACGTGCAGAATTTTGTACATGGCTTCCAAGCGTCAACGTGGCAAAGGTTGAGGGACCGCTTCGACTCCACCTCCAAAATTTGACAACCGCCGTTTTGTTAGTGCCGCGGCTAAAGAACGCTACAACCGCATGGCTACTCGCTCGTTGGTCCCCGAACGCGGTGTGAGACTCGATCAATCAAAGGATGGAGAAATGGCAGTAATGATAGCTGAGCGGAATTAGTTCACCCATACCGAACAACCAGACCCAATAGTCATTGTAGTAGTTAAAGAGTTCTACGCTAACGTGCCCGAGCATTTCCTTTATGAGGTGTTTGTGAGGGGAAAAACTATTAAAATTGACGACGAGGACATAAACGGGTGCTATCAACTACCACTGGAGGGACTGCACGATAAGTATGCAAGTTTTGTAAGTGATGGGCCGGACTATGAAAAGATAATTCGCGAACTTTGTCAACCGGGCACCACATGGACATTGCATGAACAGGGCAGCATGACCTTTCCACTATCTAACCTCAGTCTATATGGGAAGGCATGGTATGCCTTCATATGCGCTAAACTCATGCCATGCACACATGTGAGCCATGTCATCAAAGAGAGGGCTATTTTACTATATTCGATAATTCAAGGCTTGAAAATTGATGTAGGCCACCTTATCCAGTAGTCCATCCTCCGAGCATCACGAGGAGGGACCACAGGAGGCTTACCTCATCCGTCTCTTATCTGCGTTTTGTGTGCTAAGTTTGGGGTCAAATGGAAATCAGATGAGATGATTCAAACACCAATGCCCGTTTTGGACCACAACTTGATCAGCAGATATAAAGTATGGACATGTGGAGCAAACCACCCTAGGGGATTGGGTTTCATAATTCCCCAAGTCGAAGCTTCTCAAGCTCCACCACCTCAGGCTCCACCTAATTATGGTCCTTCCTCCGCAGCTCAACGTGGTGTGGTTCCTAAAGCGGTCTAGCGCGAAATAGACGGATGGTTTTACAATATTGAATCTCACAATGTCCGTTTTCAGAATGTCAAGATGTCATCTACAAATATATGGTCGACCAATTTACTGCTCAAAATGCCATGCACGCCCACCTGTACCCGGGTGTTAATCTCAACCAGTTCCCCACTGCTCCAATTCTACCGGTGTTTCCCCCTTTTGATCTAAAGATGAGCGAGGATGATGATGCTCCACCCGAGGCTTAAGCTTGTCAGGGAAGTCCTCTGTTTTATTTTTGATGTATTTTTCGCATGAGGACATTGCTCTAGATAAGTTTGGGGGTAGTTTATTTTTATTTGCATTAGTAGGTTGTTATTGTTAATAGTTTATGGATTTCATGTTAATTCCAGCCTTTGATAGTACATATGTTTGGGGCCAATGATGAAATTAAAATTGTATGAACACGTCTAGTAAGGATTGTTGAGTCAGTAATATGATTTTATTGACTTGATTTAAATCTTTATCTGTTTGACACTGATATTATAAGGATAACACGTTTTGAAAAATGACCATGTTGGCTATGATACTTTAAATGGATAGATAATAGAATTTTAAAGGATGAATGCTAGTGAAATGAAGGAACAATTTAAATAGCTAGTGAAGACTAAATTTAGATATAAGTTCAAGTTTGGGGGAAAAATATTTGGAGTATATAAGTTTTGAAAAAAAAAAGAAAAAAAAAGAGAAAAAAAAAAAATCGTAGCATGCTTGTCTAGTTTTGTGGCCTTTGTTACTTGAGTAAGTAAGCCCGAGGGGATTGTCTCTACACCTAGCGCCCTAAGGTCTTAATGGCTTGGGAGTCGTTGGTCAAAAGCTCGTTAAGGTAACACTGAAAAGCCTAAGGGAATAAGACAATGCATAGTCATGAGAAAAAATATATATATAATAAAGCGGGAAAAGTGCAAAAAGCCTCCATATAACAAAACAAGCATAAGTATTCCATTTTGACCCTTGGACTTTGGTGATTGTTTAATTTCAGTTGAATCAAGTTTATTTGATGAGTTCTCGAGTTTAAACTATATGATGCCTACTAAGAAATTTATTATCTTTCATATTTTGCTTTTCATTGGTTAGCATGATTGTTGAACACACACTCACGGTATCAGTATTAATAGATTTAGATTCATTGATTGTTGGGATATTATTGACCTGCCTACACATGATGTATTAGCATGTTTATGTGATTTTTCTGAGGCTTATGATTATATGTGTGTTATTCGATTGCTGGAATTAAGAATACTTAGATAGTTTGCATTTGCATGATATTTAGTATTTCTTGTTGTTTAGTGTTTTGTTGCTTGAGGACAAGCAATGATTTAAGTTTGGGGGTATTTGATGATTAGGTAATATACCCATGAATTGGATATATTTGGGCCTAATTTATTGTATTATCATAGTATTTAGATTTATTTTTACTTTGTTTAGTTGTTATATTGCAGATTTGGGTGTTGTAAGAAAACTTGGGAGAATTTGAGCTGAAAAGGGGCATAATAGTCACTTTCTGCATCCCAATGACGAGGCTCTCTAGCGATTACTAATCTCAGTGGCCAGGGCTAGCTGGAAGAAAATCGGTTGACGAGTGGTTTGCCGCGTTGACCATCCGGTTGACTTGATTATTAGAGGCTATTGGAGAGGTTGTTTTGGAAAAGGATTGTGGGACAAATTAAGATGTATATAAGGATTATTTTTATGGAAGTAGGGGATTTTTTTCTACACAATTGGAGGCTAATCAAAGATTCAAGAGGAGAATTTTGCAGAATATACTTGGAGTTTTTTTCTCTTCTTCTTTATTCTTTCAATTTGTGTAATTCATTAAGAATGATTTTTCAAATATTGTTGGTTTTAATTTCCGTTATGAACTAATTTCTTTAATTAAGATTCCAATTGAACCTTTTATGATTATGAATTAATTATTTGATTTATTACAATTATTTATGTTGAAGTGAATTGTTCATTTTGCCTTGCATTTATTGATTAATTATCTGGCCAATAATTACCTTGTTATTCTAGAAGGAATTAAAAGAGGAATTCTAGGGTTAGAACTGGGCATGATGACATGTGACTTAGTTATTTGCACAGTGAATAATTAGGTTTGTGAATAGAATGGAAATATCTGTTTGCCGCATGTAACACATAAGGAATTAGGATTGAAAAAAGTTTAATTCAATTGTTTTGCATAGGAATATAGCAAGATTAATCTGGATTAAATAGAAGGCAATTGATCACTTGGAAAAGGACTTTTGGCACTTGAGAATTCCTGTTAACAATTCAGTAGACATAGTAATTGGGATAATTGGATAATTGATTTATAGTTCATAATTGGGGATTTTGGAGTCTTAATCCTTATTTATCTGAATTCAACCAAATCTTAGTTTGGTTTATTTGCTTTCTTTTAGATTAATTTCTTTTAATTGCTTAATTTAATTTTCTTAATTCAAAAAATCATAATTATTGGTTGTTTAAATAAAATTGAATTAATATAGTGCTAGTAGTTGGAATTTATTAATTAGAATTCTCTGTGGGATCGACACTCTATCTTATCACTCTATTACTTGTTGACCGTGTATACTTGCACGTTTGCTTTGATTGTGAAATCAACCAACAATATGCTTAACATAAAACTACTCCAGCACTATGCCTTTGCCTTTGTTCTGCTTAGCCCCACTGGCCTCATCATTCCTAGCTGAAATATTTTATTTAGCAAGGGTGAGCAACAAGTTTACCTCGCAAATTAAGATATACAATAAATGATATATATATATATATATATATATCATGAATAAAAGAGTCTAGCTTGTATAGAACTTTAGCAACAATCAAACGATTTCGAGATAGCGGAATAATAATTCAATCTCAATAATAAAACTTTCTACTATTTCATACTGAATAACATATCCGATATGAAAGAGTGTAATTCTTTCAAAGATTCAATAATATTCAATTGAATAAAAGGAATTAACAATACTGCAATGATCTTCAATAAAGTGGGATATAACCAGATTTCTTGTTGAGTGATCACAGAGGATCATGAACTAATAGAGGAATCATTTAGTTATTAAAACTAAATTACCACAAGAATATAAATTAGTTATAAAAAACTAAACTATACTCTTACGTAAAGTACATGGGTGGCCAACTCCTTTGTACCTATATTATGCATAATACTCAATAATAATAAGCGCGTGGAATTCGATTTACGACATTAAAATTTGTTCATCTCAGTCTTACTTCACGAGTCCATACCACAACAATATGGTTTGGATTACTTTCAAAGAAATACTATAATTTCAATAATTAGTAACAATACTAATCTAGCCGAAATCAATGGCATAGATCTTCCAATAACAATTCAGTTCATAATGAATAGAACATTTCATGCTTTAACAAATATTAGTCTCGCCTAAACAATTAGTTGAGACATGATTTATAATTAGTTTAAGTAATAGAACATTATTCAATTTCACTACGTACGAATTACAACAATCATTATAGATATGAATAACTATCAATAATTATTCACTACCATGCTTGAAAAATAGTAACTCAAGTTGAGTTAGGAAACTTGCCTTTCACGTTGATTACTGCTACACAATATAATTAACTGTGTTCGTAAGACCTATAATCAATCATGTCGGTCTCACAATTAGTACAATATTTCATAACACAAATCACTGTAATTTACAGTCAATCTTCCTCCTAGGCACATTACCACATAGCCACATCAGTATTTATAACCTATATAAACACTTAACAAGTCTAACTAGTTCAGTCTACTTGGACTTCGGTCTATTTTTTGGTGTTCTGGTCTCCCTATTCGACAATTAACACAGTTATTGTTAATTACACTTGGTCTCTAAGCTTCAACATTATATTAGATAAGTCAATTCTCCTTTAAAACATTTTTCGGAAGCTTTTAATAATTTATAGACAATTATTATACTTTATAATAATTCTTCAAACATCGGAATCATTTTTAAATGATTTAATTATCAAATAATCTTATCATCATTAATATTTAATAATATTAAAATATTAATGACATACTTGTCAAAATATTAAAGTTATTTTAATAACTTATAATATTTTTAAATTATCAATATTCTACTTAAATGATTTTTAAAATAATTAAAATCATTTTTAAATCATCACCATTAATATCTAAATGTTAATAAAATTATTATCCAAATATTAAAAGTAATTAATTATAACTTAAAATATTTTAAATTATTTTTCTCATTTTAATTGATTTTTAAATCAATAAAAATCATTTTAATTATTTTATTTAATATAATAATTAAATAAATCTAATATCATTAATATTAATTTATTAATAAAATTCTCCAAAATATTAAAAATTATATTTTATAATTCCAAATATTTTCTAACACTTTATTCTTATTTAAAATGATTTTTCATATTATTAAATCATTTTCCTATAGTTTATTTAATACACTTAATTAAATATCTTTAATATTTAAATAATTATAAATATTAAAGAAAAATATTCCAATTTGTCAAAAATTATTTTTCATAGTTTAAAATAATTTTTAAAACTATTTTTAATAATTTTTATAATTTATTTCTATTTTTAAATAATTTTCAGAAAAATCAGAAAATAAATATATTGAAAACTGTCGCTATAGGCCTTTAGCGACGCTTGACTGTTGTCTTAGGTGTTCTTGGCTCAAGAACACTGACAAAGTCAATGTTCAAGGTGCTTGGTTTGACCGGCCTTAATTCTTAGTCCATTGTGTTTCTAGGCTTTCTTGTGCATCGATCGTGTAGTAGGTTTACAGCACTACAATTGTCAATCAACAACTCGTTAATATAACATCAGATCATGAAGTTCTGGCCATCCAAACTAACCGTCAGACAGGTCCTGGGTTTTCTGGGTAACCCAGAAACCTAGGCAGATTCGAGGGTTCACTTTGAGACTCGATTAATTCTATGCTCTTGTCATCTAATTTTTGATTTCATGGTTCAAAGATGTATTACACATACCAAAAGAACACATAGAAATCAATAGATCAATTAAACAACAATAGAATCACAACTTACTGCTTAGTAAAAGGCTGTCAGAAAAATTGTTCATACAATTTTTGGGTTTTCCAGAAACTGTATCCGTGACCAAATAGCTAGGTTTGACCATCCATTAATTTCAACATGTTTGTTATTTAGGAGATATAAAGGTATATATCTCAAGTTCACATATCGGACTACACGTTGGTTATCATAACATTAACATAACACACAAACATTGACAAATTAAAGTGTCACAAAACTTGTCAGACTCAATTTTACACTTTCTGGGTTACGCAAAAAGTTCATGGTCTTGCTCAGTCAACCATCTTTGACTATGAATATCTTCAAATCTAGCCATTTAATGGCTATAATACCACTTCCATATTAAAGACAACATATTAGGCTACAAATCCAAAACTTAAAACAACAAAAATCACTCACATAAAGATCTAGAGCGACAGACATTTGATTGTCAGACCTCTTAACTGATCTTGGGCAATTTTGAAAATTAGTACTTTTAAAGCATTTTGATGCTATGGATCTATGTTATATCAACATAGATCACTATAAAACATCATAAAACACATTATTAAACACTTTAACATAAAATTTCTCTTAGCATACAAGATCAAAATGAAGTAGGGTTTTATACCTTTCTGACAAAATCTTTGATCTTAGATCTCCAATATGTTATTAGGTTACCTAGGGGCTGATTATATGACTGAGGAACATTAAGAATTTGGAGATTGAGAGAGAGAATGAGTTATGAAGAGCTTAAGAGCAAATGACAAGTTTTTTATGACTTTCTCTCTCTCTCCAATCTAATATATATTGCTTGACATGATGCTAGATCTGATGTGTTGGTTGATCTTCTAGAGTTTAATGACTCACCAAGTCAATGTAGTGGTTCAACAACTAAAGTTGCTAGCAAAAATTACAAGTTACATAATAAAATATACTTAAAAGGGCATTTTGGTCTTCCCCCCCCCCCCCCCCAATTTAATGGCATTCTTGACAATTACACAAACCCTTAGGGTTTAACCCTAAGGTTCTAACCCATAGGTTTTAAATCACTAACTTTCTAGGATTTTCTAAATTAGGATTTTAATTTAGAAAATTAAAAATTTGAAACTAAAATTAGAGTTTTCTAATTAAATTAGGTTTTCTTAATCATATTAGTGTTTAATAAACACATTATACTCGCCAATTAGGATTAGGGTTTCCTAATTAGGGTTTATGATTCCTGGATTTCAAATTAGGGTTTCTCGGCGTACAATTAGGGTTTTTAACTATACATTTGGTTTTTTAAATCTGAGATTAGGGTTTCTAATCCCTTATTAGGTTTTACAAAGTTTAAACCCTATCCAGTCAATCATTGGTCATTAAATCAACACAGTACAAACACATATCCATCAATATAATTATTTTAATTGCATTTTCTACCGAATCCCTATCCAAAAATTAGGGTTACGATTTTCTAAAACTGTTAAGCACAACTCTGCTCTAATTTCTCAGTTAATACACGAATTGACCACTACTCGAAACTCGTATCACAGATACACAGTGCAATATTAACAGTCAATATTAAATAAATAAAAAAAATTATTTCACAAATTTTGGATTATTCGAAATCCCGGGTTATTACAACAACTAAAGGTTAACGAAAGATTACTTAAACGTAAATACAATGTAATACGGTAAACTGTAATGAACATTAAATAATCTAAGTAAGGATTAGATTAAGAAGAAGGCTAAGATATATTAGTGACCATACATGATTATTTATGACCTAATGTGGTATGTTATGTGATCATGTATTGTAGAAATCGTTAAAGACTCAAAAGGAAAAGTATTTAATCTGTAGAAGACGCTGAAGGTAAGTGTTCTAACCCTTGTCTATGTTCATTCTGGACAAGCTTTGTAATTCATGTCTCTTACGCATGAGTTGATGTATAATGAAGTTGAAGCCAATTCCTTCGACTAGACTTAATGTATTCATTTGATTTCTTATAATCTATCAAAATGTTATCAAAGTTGCTATCTTTTGCCAAACTGTTTTGGTATAGATTTCAAAGAAAGACTGAGTATGAATAAACAAATGTTTTGTCGTCAAACGACAAACACGTAAGGTTGCCAAAACTTAAACGTAAATATGTTTACAGAAGAAGTGTTCTACAACATAGAGTACTATAGGTTGATCACCTGGACGTGCTCGTAAGTAATACCAGACTTACGGACTTAGTGTTGGGTTGTCCTTTTCAAAGAAAGAACAAAATGCTCAAGGTCTTGGACCAAAATTGATGTTTAATGAACATGGTTCATTGTGAAATGTTTTAAAGGAAAAGAAGTGCTATTTTTGATTTATCTATAGTACTTCATAACTATTGCTTCAGTTATATAAGATATATGATATGTATGATTCAAGCATGTTGTTAATAAAATTATCATACTTGCTGAGCTAGTTATGCTCACTCTTGCTTGAACCATATGAATCCAGCTTGTTGTAATGGAAATAGATTCTTGTGCTATATGGATCAAGTTGTCCTTTCCTTTCGCCTTTCACTTAGCCTTCTTGGATTTCTTCTTTTCAGAAGATACCTTGGGCCTCTTCTTTTTCCTGGAAGAATCGTCCACAAGTAAGATATGGTTCTTCTTGGATGGGAAGTGACCTTCAGCAGTTTTCAACATGTAAAGTAACTCAGGCAAGCTGACGTCTGTAAAATCCCAAATTTTATGAAAAAAGATTTAATTTTCTCGAAATATTTTTTTGAATATTATGGTGTGAAATTGAGATAATTTTAAAGTTGTGGGGTAGTATTTATAAATTTTGCAAAGTATGCAAGTTGTTATATAATATTCGATTGGTCGGGGAATAATCGTTTTAGCAGGGAATATTCATACAACAGCACAATCATTGGTGGACCCCACAACGGAATTATTGTCGGAATGAGAAAACGACAAAAATATATTTATGAAAATAATGGCGAAAGTTTTACCGTTAAAACTGTTGAACTACCTAGTAGTAAAAGTACGATGTCTGGCGTGATTGCGTAGTAGCACCTTTCGTATTGATTATTGATGCTTACGTGAGAAGTCACTCGGTTTTGTTCAATTATTGCTCGATAATTATTGCATAGTATCTCACGTTATTTGATTCAATTATTGTCGATATTTTTTATATTATTAAATCAATAATTGAGATGACAAGTTGTTAATATTTTTATTTTCAATATTAACGATGTCTAGAAGTTCTGCCAAGGAGAGGTTTGGTCACCTAATTGCACGCCAATAGGGAGAAATTCTTATTGGAAATCCCCCTCTTTCTTGGGAACGACCTGGTCGATTAATAATGTGAATTGTAATAATGATGATGAGTTCTGTTTTATTAGTATTATTAACGTAATAAAATATAAAAGCTTTTTATATAAAACAGAATACTTTTATAAAGTTATTCGTTTTATTATACTATAAATAGAATATATTATATTCTATTATGCATAGTGTTTTGCATAGTAAAAAGCTTTTTATATAAAACAAAATACTTTTATAAAGTTATTCGTTTTTAGAGATAATAATTAGAATATATTATATTTTATTATGCATAGTGTTGCATAGTGCCTGCATAGTGTTTTGTATAGTAAAATCTTTTTATATAAAACAGAATACTTTTATAAAGTTATTCGTTTTATTAGATTATAAATAGAATATATTATATTTCATTTAAAAGATTTGTTTTATTAGAATATTTTATAGTAAATCAATCTGGATAGTCCGTTTAAAAGTAAATCAATCTGGACCGTTCATGGATTAGTTACTATTCTTCTTCTATAATCTTGAGCATATTTCTTTAGAGTTTAAGAAAACTTTGAGCGAAGTGCAAGTTTTCTTCAAGTATATCCTCGCCCTACCAGTAGGAATACTATTCTTTTACGGTAAGGGATATTATTTGTTGTACTCGTAAGGGGTATTATTTCTTTCGTATTCATGAAGAGAACTTCTGTTATTCCATTCTTTATTATTATGCTGGAATAACCTGTATATGTGAAGTACCGCATACATGGTGAAATTCTTCTATTATTCCATTCCTTATTATTATGTTGGAATAACCTGTATATGCAAAGTACCACATACATGGTGAAATTCTTCTATTATTCCATTCTTTACTATTCGGCTTTAATATCCTATCTCATGCATTTTACTACCGGACTGGTTCCATTATTTATTATTCTATCTAATATCATATACATGCGTTTAAGTTTGGACTGGTTCCATCATTTATTATTACATTGGGAATAACACATTCATGCAGATCTATCGCATACGCATGTGGTGAATCCTTCTGTTATTCCATTCTTTATTATTTTGTTGGAATAACCTGTCTATGTGGATTACCACATGAATCATGCATGGTGAATGATCCTTTGTATTCATTCCTTATTAAATTGTGGAAATGATCTGTATACGTGGATTACCGCATGGCGGGTGAAAATCCACTTGCAGCTTCATATATTCTTTATTATACTCAGTTGGTTAAAGTTTTGACTTCTATACTCCATGAAATTAGTGGAATATCTTTGATATTTGCGCTTCATCCAGTATCTTTTCATGAAAATATTCTTCTGAGCATTCTTGAATTTTACCCTACAAAGAAGTATCATGTTGATAATTTGGACATTATTGAGTTCAGGATTAAATAACTTATAAATCTTTAGAATTTATTGTTGAACTCTTTTTATTGAATTATTATGTCATTGTCATGATGAGTTATGTTGATTATTATGTGAAAACATGAAAGTTTCTTAGAAATCGCAAAGGGTTGAAAATCAAATTTTGTTCAAAATGGAACATGAAATTCAATTGACCATATCTCCTATTATATTTCGAATTTTTGAGTGTGGTCAAGTTTTAGAGTTAGATCTATGAGTTTTCTAACTTGTCCAAGTGGAATCACTGAAAAAGGTGTTATAAATTTTCGTGTGGACTGATTTTAGCAAAGGAGTCAAAAACTGCCAAATTCGAAAAAGCAATTGCCCAGATTTTTAAAAGGCCATTTTTGGCCACTTAATTTGTGACAAAAATTCCGGCCTTTTGGGACATGAAAGTATATGGTATAAAGTACCTCCTGTCCAAAAATGAGCTCATTCCGACTTAAAATGAGCAAGTTATGACCATTTTAATATTTAGGTTTTTCCGACGAAAAACGCTATAACCGGAGTTCTATAACTCCGATGACCATGAAATTTAAACTGGAAGCTCACGTTAACATGTGTAAGATCCTGCCAAGATTTGGGAATTTCTAGAGTTAAACTTGAGGTAGCTAATTTCTTAAGGAATTAATTAGAAATTGATTTTTGAAAAATAGTAAATGAATTTTAAAAATTCCGAGAAAAATATATGTTCATTATGGGACTATATTCTGCTAAATCCCAGAAAACAAATATTTTTGGAACTGATTTGGTATTTTTCATGAAAATGGTTTAGTTACGAACATATAAATTAAATATGTTATGTGAAGTTGGAAAATTGGTAAATAGGATTTTATGGCTTGGAAATCCTATATAAGGTATATGCAGATTTTTGATAAGGGATTTGATCATTGGTTATGAAATCTTATGAGTATGGCATTTTTGAATGATTAAATGCATTATTTGGTAACAATTGAAATAAATTGTTTATAAGTTTAAGAAGTGACTAAAATATTGTTATAATATTAATAATATTAGATTATGAGTTTATTAAGTGATTGATAATATTTGGATAAATTTAAAGTCTTTAATATTTATCCTTGTTTTCGTTTGATTAATGCTTATATCATTGTCATCATCCTCATGCTTATATGGTGATGAAAGTTATCTTTGGCTTACGTGCAAAGATGGACTGTTGACTATTGAATTGTGTATCTTTGGCTTACGTGCAAAGATGGAATGTTGATTATTGAATTGTGTATCTTTGGCTTACGTGCAAAGATGGATTGTTGATTATTAGTTTTATTGTTGTATATCTTTGGCTTACGTGTAGAGATGAACTTGTTATGATTATGACCAGGGATTATTCGGTATAGTCATGACCATTGATGATTTAATGAATATCCTTGGCCCGTAGAGCAAGGATGATTTGATGATGTGGTTTATTTATTAAGATGAGTCTCAGCGATAGAAATTGATAAAAACTTTTTAAATCATAGAAGATAGCAGATTTTATTCTCTACTTGACTCTTCTAATGGATTGCTTGTTCCGCTGCAGTTAAACTTGATGTCTATTGTATTTTATCAGTTTAACATTGTTGAAGATTAATGATAATTTATTCTGCATTATCTTAGTCATAATATTTCTTACTGGGCTAGTTGAGCTCACCCTTTCCTTCACCGTTCTCTTGAAAATGAGAATATAAATTTGGACGAGTCGGGCGGAGTGATTGTGGTCAAATGATAGCATTAGTAGTCCTCACTATTCTGTTAAATAGTGTGACAATAATTGTAATGAGGACTCCTTTGAGTGTGGATATTGTCTAGATGACAATATTCTCTCAGCTATGTTTTGTCGTATTGTTTACACGACGTTTGTATAATTAAGTTGTATTTATATTTTGTACCATGTATCTGGCGACTCAAGATGGGTGATGTATATCTATTTTTGGGGGCGTCACAGTTGGTATCAAAGCTTAGGGATATAATCCCTGGCTGAGATGTGAGATAAGAACTAAGAGGGAAGAGACGGGGAATTCCTTCGCTAGTACGACCTACCTAAGTTTATTTCGTATTTAATTGGTCGGTCAGAGTATAGGGATATTATGTGATATGTCAATTAACCCTTGTCTTGTGACAGTGTTTGAAAATGGCATCTGAAAATGTTGAGATAAGCAATGGAGCAAAATAATAAGACCGTATCGCAGTACGAGGCTAAGTTTGCGGAGTTATCCCGGTTTGCATCCCATTTGGTCGATAATGAGGAGCGAATGACATGAATGTTTCTAAATGAAATTGTCATACTTGCTGAGTTAGTCATGCTCACTCTTGCTTGAACCATATGAATGCAGCTAAGACCGAACGACCTGAAGGATCCAGTAAGGATAAAGGGAAGGCTAAGGCAGACAAATAAGTTGTCTTTGTAATAGTATAGTAGGAATGTTGTAATTATTTGATATTATAACAAAGAACATATGTAATGGTTATGAAGAACCTAGGAAAAGGAATATTGTTTTGGAATATATAGAAGACATATTCACTCTTTTGAGTTATTTTAATTGAATGTATGTGTGAACTGTAGCACTGTGTAGCACCATCTGTCGAGTTGGAAGATACCTGGATTTGGGGGCGTATAGGTTGGTATCAAAGCTTTAGGTTATAAAACTTAAGGGGGGGAAAAGAACCTTAAGCCATAACCTTAAGAAGAGTTAAAGAATTAAAAGATGAAGTTAACCCTAAAAATGCATTAAATGTGATATGTGTTATACTATTCTAATGATGTGTACTAATGAAACTAAATTATTTTGTTATAGATGTCAGGAGATAACGTGATGTATAAGGACATACATGTCGTTAGTGAGGAGTCTGTGAATCAAGTAGAGATTTTATCAACACCTGTAGCTGAGTTGCCAGAAGTAGTAGTGGTGGAGTCAGAAGACTAGGAAAACTTGGAATTCATGTCCTTGTTTGATGGCATGTCAAAGGAAGAGGTGGAGGTGGTGTTGTTTAATACGGTAGCACCTGTAGAAGAGATAACTCCAGGGGAGTCGATGAAGGCATTGTTTGTGACGATGTTGGATAGAAATATCCAATTAGGGAAAAAGGTGAGAGAGTTAAAGGAAGAAAACCATGACATCTTGGAGGACAAGAAAAGCATGGAGACGATGTGGGAAGAAGAGCAAGACGAGAAAGTTTTGGCAAAGGACAAGGTCCATGAGCTAAAACGCGAGGTCTTTGAGCTCAGGCAGGAGCTAAAGATCAAGAAGCAAAAGATTAGTAGAATGTCCTATATACATAGGAGTTCTCACAGGGACTTTCAGCGGCAAGTGGTTGAGTATCCTATGGAAGTAGGGCAGACTCGACATACTATCAATCGAGATGTGATAGTCGTTCTTGACAATTCAGATTAGGAGAATGCCATTAGGAAAATGTAATCTAGTTACTAGCTAGAGTAGAGTTAGATATGTAAATATGTTGTATCTATGCAGTGACATAAAACCCACTTTTGTATAATCAAAGGGTAGTCTTTTGTAAATCCAAATTTTTGGAAAGTAATTGCGGGAAAGTAATGTAATCAACTAAGGCTGTGTAATGATGAATGATGTAGTATTATACTACAAGGAAGAAGCAAATCAATATAAGCCTTTTGTTGAACATGTTGTGCAATGAGTTTGAGTTATTGTTTAATAATGAATAATACCTAATTAACAAGAAATAAGTAATAATGAAGTGTAATTTATTTTAACAGAAACATGCCGCCAAAAAGAAGATAACGAAATCAAGAAGGGAACGTGAATCAACTAGAAGGGGGACCGGTTAACCCGATGCAAGATTTCGTTAATTTATTAACGGTTGCTTTTAATCAGAATGGGGCGAATATACATGTAAATCATGCAGTAGTATGGGTTACTACATTTAAGGATTTTAAGATTGTAGGTCCGCCGGAGTTCAAAGGAATTATGGACCCTATAGAGGCCCAGATGTGGGTGAAAGAGATAGAGAAGGCATTTGTTATTGCAAATGTCGAAGAGGGGAAAAAGGTTGCTTTTTCTACCTACATGATGAAGGGGGAGGCCAACTTCTAGTGGGAGGCGAACCAGGCTAGGGCTGAGAAAGAAAACTTAACGTGAACACGGTTCAAGAAAATTTTCTTCGAGAACTACTTTCCCATGAGTATGCAAGGGCAGATGGAGATGAGTTTCTAGAATTGAAACAAGGGGAAATGACTATTCCCTAGTATGCTACCAAGTTCAATGAACTAGCGAGGTTTGCTCCACATCAGGTGGATACAGAGGTGAGGAAGGCGAGGAGATTCAAGCGTGGCTTGAAACCCTTGCTCTATAGCCAAATATCAGTGTTTCAAAGTACTTCCTTTCGAAACATTTTGGAGAAGGCAATAATTACTGAGGGTGGTAATGAGGCTCTATAATGACTGTGAATTTTAAACTCCTTATTGAATAAATATGTGATTTAATTTGTAATGAGTTAGTTTTGTGAGTCTATTTAAACCTTACGTGGTTATGTGAATTTATGAAATGATTAAAGGGAGACTAATATTTTATTTAAATTAGTGGACTAACCCTAAGACTTTAATATCAAAGAATTGATAGGATTATTAATAATTAAATATTTAATTTATTTGAATATAGTAGGAGGATTTGAACATATTGTAATTGCAATTATGGGTAATTAGTTGATAATGTGTTGGTTAATAATTATTATGAATAAATAATAATTAATGAGTAAGAGATTAATAAATATAATATGATTATATTTATTGGATTAATTTGTTCAAGCATGCAATATAGTAAACTTTTATTATAGGGAAGTTAACTATATATTTTATATAGTACAAGGTGACACATTAATATGTTTGTATATTATAGACTATATAGTAAGAGTTATTGCATTCATAAATAATCCCTAACTTTCCATTGTGTAGTAGCATTAATACATTGAAGTTACATTTTTGGAGTATAAGAGAACAAACCAAATATTATAAACACGTTGCTAAGAATTGAGAAGCTCAGTACATGAACAGTAACGCACTCTATAATATGCGAACACAAGTCGGTAGTTGAAGCTAGAATAGCAGTGATGATGGCTATGGAGGTGGGTAGTTGGCCAACTCTTCTTTAACCATTGTTCTCTTCTATTTTCCTATGAATCAAACCACGGTGTAAGAAAAAAGTTTGGGCAATGAGTTCTCTATATATATCCCCTCCTTCTTCATTTCTCAGTTGCTAAAGAATTAGTCTGATAAGTGTAATAATAGAGTGAGTGTGCTGAGCATTGAGGGAGAATAATTAGTGCTTTGAGAAGTCCATTTAAGATTCAAGGAGGTATAATTTCTATTTTTGTTCTTAGTTTGAGTTTTGTTAAATTCTTGCAATTCTCATGAAATCTCTGTTAAGTAATATGAATTAGCATGTCTCTATGTTACTTGAGTTGGTATGAATGCTCTGAAGTGTTACAGATGGTCTAGTTTCTGAATGTGCTATAGATATGCTAAGGCTCTGCTAAAATAGAGCCATTTATTTTTGTTTCTGAACGAAGTGGCGCGGCCTCGTCACTTCTATAGCTATATATCGCACGGCCGCGCGTGGTGTTTTTCTTAGATACTGCTTTAATGACTCAGTAATAGGGTGAGCATGCTACCTTGGTTATTATATGCTTATAAACAACCTTAACACATGGAATGAGGATGCTATGGATATAGTGAGCCATGATTAGTTATTTTAGTTTGATTATTTAAAGAGGACTTAAAGAGTTGGAAACTAGTTTTGATAAACCTTTTTCAAAAACATGTTCTGACCTTGGTTGTGAATGTATCAAGTTTTGGTATACATTAAAATGTGACCAATATGTTAGTTACATTGTTGGTGAGGGTATGTTGTAGTCAAGCATGAATTAAAAGGAAAACGCAAGTAAAAGACTATATTAGCTATGTGTACATGAACTATGCATAAACTAAGTTTTAAACTTCATAAACATGCCCATGTGACCTATTATGTGGTTATGGAAGCATGTTGTGGAATATGTGAACTTACCTTGCATGCTTGAATAAATTTTACTAATAAAAACTTAAAGTTTGAAAATAAACTCTATATACACTTTGAGTTAAGATTTTTGAGCATGCTTATGTGGTTTAACTTGTGTGTGTGAGACATCATGATTAGGTGTGTCATGGATATACAAGTGATTAATATGAATGCCTAGTGGGTTATATGCATTGTGAAACTAGTTAAGTGTGGTTGAGAGTAAGCATAAATGACGTAGAACGTCATAACTTGAGATACTTGATTTAAAAAATGCAAGCATGAGTAGTAGAGACCTATGAACCACATAGCATGCGTATAACGATTAAACATAAGAAAATTATGAATTGCACACTTGAATTCTGGATTAAAAGAAAATAGATGGTGACCTATGTTAATGTTATGATATAAGGTCAAACTTGGTTATCGACATGCTAACATATGTGTTTTGCATGATTATTCGTATATGTGCAAGTCGTGTGTACACTGGCTTTCTACAGGAGCAGCCATGTCTTGGGTTGCACCAGGAGCAACGCGACCACGCCACTCCTTAATACAAACCAAGCGTGACCTGTGACAACCTGAGAATTTAGAAAATTTTTAAAATCATAATTGATTGATTTAAGGGTCAATATTAGAACATAGACAGAAAATGAGTGCATGGATTTAACATTTTTGGGAAGGAATTTTGAGGATTTCAAAATTTTGTAAAGGATTTTGATGAATTATTCAGGATTAAGTGTATATGTGTATATGTTCTATGAATATGGTATTATATGTGTGGAGAATGTGGTTAAGGGTCAAGGGTTGACCAGATAAACTATATCTGTGACAAACCCTAAGTATATATATTTAGAACGTCAACGTTCAGTTAGAATATTCTTACGATGAAACCTTAGAAACCGGCTCTGGAAACTCTAATTTCAGTTACGGGAATTCGAAACCCTAATTCGAATGTTGAAAACCCTAATTTGGGAATTCAAATGCTAGTATAAGGTTTAAACGTTATTAATTATAACTAATTAGGGAAAACCCTAATGATTTACTTGAAACCCTAATTGATTATTAGAAAACCCTAATTGTTCAGTTGGAAACCCAAATGTACAATTATGACCCTAATTGCTAAATTAGCAATTTTAATTAGGAAATATTAATCCTAATTAGCAAGCTTGAATTATGATTAGGAAATTTTAATATAATTATAGAATCCTAATTATAATTTTGAAATATTAATTTTCTATTTTGAAAACCTAATTTTGGAATTCCTATAAAATTGAATTCTTAGAACCTTAGGTTTTAACCCTAAGGGTTAAACCCTAAGGGTCAAACCCTAAGAGTTGCATCAAAGGACCAAGAATGCCATTAAAATGTTATGCAAAAAGACTAAAATGCCCTTTTAGTATTCTTGAATTAGGAAGTGTGCAAATCTTACCAAGATCTTGGTGGTTCACCAACTTAACATATCCCATGTGCTCTATATCTAGCAAATCTGCCAACTTGTGCCACCTAGCAACCCAAGTTCATTGAATCTAAATAAAAGATCAAAAGAAAGTAAAGTTACTTACTTTCCTAAGCAAACCAACCTAGACCTTCTCTCTCTTCAAATTTTGAAATCCAAAGTGAGAGAGAGAGAGAGAGAGAGAATTAAAGCTAAGAAAACTTCATAGCTTGCCAAGATCAGGAATCAAAAGTCAGATTTTAAGATCAAAGCATAGAAAAGGTATAAACCCTACATTTTGAAAATCAAGTGATCTTATAATATATGTTGTAATTTGTTGGTTAAAGTTGTGTAATAAGGTGTCATTTAGTGATATGGGTTGTTAGATCCCAGATCCATAACATCAAACTGCTCGAATTTAAAGATTTTTCAAATCTGGAAAAGTTGGAAAAAGTTGTCTGACAGCCATATGTCAGACATCATAGATATGTGTGTGTTTGGTTATATATGTGTTTTATGTTATGAATTTTTTCTTTGCCATGTAGGCTTTGATCTGGAACTCGAATCAAGCCCAGATCATGTGTAGATTGGAAGTTATTAAGGGTCAAAGGTCATTGACCGACCATGACTAACTGAGTTTCTGGGCAAACTAGAAACCCGTAAAGTCCGATGTTGTTTTGATAACCTTCAGATTCGCTTTCGGTAATGCTTTTGGCCTAGTTGTTATTTTATTGTTGTAGCCTGACATGAAGACTACATGTTGAAGCCTTTAGTTCACCCAGATCCTTAACAGAATCACAAATATGGGTGGTCAAACAAGGGTTGACCACCAGCCTTATGAACATTTCTGGAAAACCTAGAAAGTTCAAGAACATGTTTTCTATCAGAGTTTGACCGCCCTAGATCTCTTTAATGTGTTGATGATAAACTAGTTTAAGGTTGTATACATGCACCTTGACATCCCTACTTCATGATTGAACCTTTATATCGTACAAAGCAAGCCTAGATTGCATGTTACGAGGATCAAAAGTGGACATCTCGAACTGTTCTTCATTTCTAGAAAACCCAGAAATAAAGAACAACTTCTGACAAGTTTTCTAAAGCTTTAATCTCTCCGTTGTGTTAGAATTTGGTCGTGTAACTTGTTTAGGGTTGTAGTACTACATCAGTACTACAACATTAACTTATTAAGTTGCCCAGAAACCTTATAACCATGAATCTAACACTGGTCAAACATACCAACTTGAACACTGACATGAAGTTCTGCAAAAGGCTCAAGAACACCTATAACGCACTTTACCTGCATTATAGGGCCCTTTAGTAATGATAATTTTGGAAAATCAATTATTTTATTTAATAAATGTAAAAATGGTTTTTAATTATGAAAATACAAAATAAATTACTAAAAATTATTTTAAAGCCTAAAAATTAGATTTTAATTATTTAGAGTATATTTCATAAATATTTAATATTTTGGAATATAAATGGTATTTAATTTATTTAATTATAATATTAAATAAATTATTTAAAAGTGATTTTAATACTTGAAAAATCATGAAAAATTATATTATGGTATAAGAAAATATTTTAAGTTATTTTAATGAATTTTGATATTTTGTGATGAATTTCATTAATAAATTTATATTAATGGTGATTAATTTATTTAATGAATATATTAAATAAATTATGGAAAATTAGAATTAATGCTTTAAAATCATATAAAAATGATTTAAGGGTTAGAAAAATATTTTGAGTTATAAAATATAACTTTTAATATTTTGTCATTAAAATATTAAAATTTTAATATTAATAGCAATTATCGGATAATGAATTTAATTGTTTAAAAATCATATAAATATGATTTTAAGGTATTAAAATACTTTGATATATTATAAATATATTATAATATTATGTTATGATTTTTATTAAAATTTAATATTAAATAAATATTAATGATAAGAGAATAATATGGTATTTATATTATATAAATACGATATAAGTGATTGAAAAATTATGATAAATGATAATAATTATCTGAAAATTATTACGAGCATATGAAAAATATTTTGACTGATAATAAAACTATATAAGATAATAGTTAAGTGTTTAGGCAGAGTTTAATTAAACTTAAACTCGATAATTGTCCGACTAGACCGTTGGGATGTCAGATTTGTGTTGGTTTCGACTCATACTGTAATAGTTTGACTTGATATCGAGTCTTAGGTAGTTTGTGGATTGATAGGGTTATGTGTTATGTGTTTAGGTTATTCTATGATTATATATAATAGTATTATACTGTGATGATATTATTCTAATTTGTATATCGATATTATTTATATATTAGGTCTTCAGTCAAAGCTTAATAAATTGCATAACAGTAATCGACCGAACATGCAAGTTTCTTATACTTATTTATTGTGCAAGTTTTCTCTAAACTCGACCTCGAGTTGTATTATTCAATTATACTTATGGTTAATCATTTCTGATTGCCACGTCTAAGAATTTTTAAATCGCACTCTATGCGTACTACATGTATTCATCAGGTATAAAAGGATGATCACCTTCATTACCATTCGGTCCAGATATATTTGTTCATGTTCAATGCTCGTTCAGTTATAAAAATTTGTTCATGCTAATTCACAACTATATTATTGAATTATAGCCATCATATTATTCAAATTCTTTCAATCATGATATATCCTCAAATTAAACTTATACTTGCTGGGCAAACTTATGCTCACTCTTGCTATATCATGATAAACATTGCAGATTAAGACGAATTCGTCGGATACAAGAAAAGTTAAAGACAAGTCCAGCTTGGGATTTATGTGTGCAGCTAGAATAGTAACAGTAATGTATGATAATAACATTGTTTGTTAGATAGGATGTTGAATTGTATATAAGTTAAGGTTACTCGACCTTGGGGAATAATGTGCAAGTTTAATGTATAAACAATTTATGTTTATATCTTCCGCAATAGTTATAGAAATAGTATACCAGATCCTTGGTGATTTAGGACCCGGATTTGGGGCTCTCACACGACCGCGCCAGTCTGCAGTAGGGTCTGAGTTCTGTTAATAAATTGAGAACTGATGCATGCATATATGGTTACTTTAATCTGTAATACTTGTCTAGTATAGTATTAATGTGATAATAAGCATGATTTTGAAAGGATCCTATAATGAATTAGTGTTTACAACTTTAAAGTCAAATCGTGATTTTAACTATAATATAGTATGTGTGACAACCCGAAAAATTTGATTGTCCAGAATTTAAGATTTAAAGAATTAGTTATTAATAAAATGAATTTTTATTAATAATATTCTATGCTATGTGTTTATTAATCATTCTAGAGCCTAGGATGATTATTAATTGGGAGGATTCTGGCTACGAGCTAGACTAAACGAGTAAGAATTTTCAAGACGAAAATAAAAAAATTTCTGAAACAAAAATATTTCCAGGAAAAAGACGAAATAGGCACTATTCACCCGATGAAACCTTAAGGGTTAGGGTTTGAATAACCTAAGCCTTTCCAAGAGTTCGGTATGTCAAAATGACATTCCGTCGAAAGATTTGACGATAATATATTGTGAAAAGTTAAGTAAGTCGATAAAAGTTTTTCTCGAAAAACGGGCAGAAATCGGATGAAATAAAAATGACAAAAAGTATTGTAATGTACTTTTCATTCGTTTAACTACGCTAGGGGAAAACGTGAAGGAAAACACTTATCGTGGAAAAATGTTTTTCAGTTTTTCGGAGATCCGAAGAATACGTAGAAGTTAAACTGTAAACGAAAGACGAAATATCCAAAAATATTTAGATTCTGAGAATCGTAGTTTTTGAACCGTCGGACGAATTCTGCAAGACAGAAGCATGAAGCTTCCAAGGGAAGCTATGTGAATAGTAAGAGGTGGGAATAGTAAGGAGGTGTGAATAGTAAGGCGGTTTGACCAAATGACCAAAATGCCCTTAGCTTTGAAAATCTATATAATGAAAGTGTTAGTTGATTTTTTTTCAAAATCAAACAACACTTTGGAAAAGAGAGAGAGTTTGAGAGCTTGGAGAAGAAGAAGAAGAAGCAAGAGATTGAGCATGAAGGCTTGGATCAGAGTGGCTCATGAAATAGAAAAGCTAGTGAATCGCCGGCTTTGTCTAAAGGAAGAAAAATAAGGAAGAAAGGTAATCCGAAACCTAACATCTAAGTTAGTTTTTCTTTAAGTTTCTATGTTCAAAAACATAGCTTAATGAGAATAAGAAGTAAATGATGTTAGGAATGATATCATATGGTTGAAATCATTGAGAAAAGAAGAAATAAGAATTTAAAATTTATTTTATAAATTTCTTAAGGAAGTATAATATTCGTAATGAATTTGAGCAATCCGAATGAATCATATGAATGATTCAGTGAAATAAGTAAAGAATGGTGTTTTATAACATCAAATTCCAAGAAAAAGTGAAATCGTAATCAAAATATCGATTAAAAATGAAGAACATGAAGAACACACGAAGAACGTTGTTGATGGACAAATTTAAAACCATCGTAGGATAATTGTTATTGATGGACAAGTTTAAAACCATCACATATAAGTTAGATGCTTATTGCTTGGTTAGGAACGATAGAAACATTCATGAAGAACGGATTAAAATTGAGTTATAACGAAGTTATGGCTAAAATTTTGTAAAAGACGAACGAGAATTAGAAAGTTAGTAAATGAACCCGAACTTGTAGGGTCTTTTAAGAATGTAAGAGAACGTACAAAACATGATTCGTGGACTCAATAACGAATAAGTTCCGAGTTCGGATGACTGAATTACGGATGAACGAACGAAGAACGTTAAAAACGTAAAATGAACGAAGGACAAAGATTAAGCCAATTGAATGGCATGTTAACTGATTCAGAACAAAGTTCTATCTGAGGGTAATCGAAGTATATAAGATAAGGAAGAGAATGGCTTTGGAACGACCTCGTTTTAAGTTATAATGAAGAAGTTATGAGATCAGGAAGTAAGCGTCTCAAAATGGATTCAAGACTTAGAAAATTTTTCAAGGACTAAGGCTCAGCAAGGCATGAAATGCGCCTCTTGAGAGGTGGCACACATGATGCTTAGCCCAATGAGCTGGACACTACAGTGGTGTTTGCAACGCAAGTGATAAAGAAGGAACCGGCGCCAGTGTAGGGAAAAAGCCAGTGTAATGAGCTTTTAACTACTCAAAACCTGGGGGAAGTGTACCGAAAGCTAATGAATGTGTAGTTCATCGAATGTAACACTTAATCAAGTGTTTTAAACCTTTAATGAAGGTTGAACGGGAAGATTAAACGAGATTAAAAGACAAAGAATGTGAACGCAAGTTACGGAACCGATATTCGGGAATCGTAGTCACGATAAACGAACGTGAGGGATTGCTTTGATGGTAATTCCTTAGACGTTGATTGACAAGGGTAATGAATAACATTTTGATGTTATGTGGTGGTAATGAGAGATAAGTGTAAAGCGTTTAGACGATGTGAATGCAACGCAGTTGGGTTGAATGATTGGTCTTAGCATACAACGAACTGTATGGCTTCGACATTAAGGAAAAATAACGAATGGTATTAAGAAAGTCATAGCGAACGGTAAGAAGATTAATGGAAGCCGAATGTAGGTCGGATGGAGAATGTTAGAATGAAATATAAGCGTTGAACACTTTAACCGACGTGAAGGTTGAGTGTACACAAATATTAAACGGGGAGAACCTACACCCCGTGTATGGTTTGACCATAGGGTAATAAAGACCAATGATTAAACCGTGATTGGAAAAGAAGCTGAATTAAAGACAAGTACACATAACGTAACGAAGCCGAGTTAATGATTAACTTTAATGATCATTCTAAGTATACAAAAGATTGTATGACTTAGACAATAAAGAATGAATCTCGAGGTATGGTATTTAGTTGCTAGAAAGCCATAAGGAAAAAGAAATTGACTGAACGAACATTAAAGTTTAATGGTTCAGATAAGTTAAGATAAGTTAGGTTGTGGTGCAATCGTAACCTTTGATGTTTGACATATGGGAGCTGGGCTAAACAATTCCTTTAGAGAGCGAAGGTATATACAAAACTGACAATCGATCTAACTCACCGTGATGGCAGTGTAGACAAGACGGGAACTTATTTGTTGGTTGTTTGTGGAAAACCACTCAGAGTACCATATGGACTACTAAAAGAGAAGCGATATGTTGTGAGTCCTAGAGAAGTTATAAGAAGAAGATAAGAATATAAATCATCAAAGATGATGAATGTATAAGTAAAACATCTCCATATATCATGAAGCCGTAGAACGATAAAGGAAGTGGTCGTGTAAACTTAGATTGAAAGAACGTGAAACCTAAGAATTAAAGTTAAGTAAACCAATGCGTAAGTCAAGTATATGACTAATTGGTGTATGTGTTATTTCCTTATGTGTTATAAGGATTGGAATGAGCAGTTCAATGTAAGCTATAGCTGTACGTAAGGCAAGTTTCCTAACTTCATTCGTATTCTAAATGAATGCTAGTTTCTTAAGCTTCTCAGATGTTGAACTTGAGAAGTTCTGTTTATGTGAGAATGTGCGATATTTGTACAAGGTGGTAGAACGTATGAGGCCTTGTGCCAAAATGTGAACACTTTGGTGTTTCTATGAGATAAACTGTTCTGTGATTGAACTGTTCAATAAGAGAATTCTCTGTTTATACATGATCCGTTATTGTTAAGTATGTTTTAATGATTCTAGCCAGACAGGATGAGTATGGAAAAAGTAGAAGTATGAAAGTATTTCAAAGTGAATGTGAATAACGTTTTAAAATGATACAAAATTATTCATATTATTCAAGCTGCTTCATAACCTTTGTTCGGTTATCGAAGTTTTAAAGGAATGTTGGAATTCTTAAAGTTGTTTGTTCAACTGTTATGACTTGCTGGGCAATTGAATGCTCACACTTGTTTTAAATAAAAAACATTTTCAGCATACGATGTTAGAAGAACTTAAGGATCCCATAAAGATCAAGATGATCGGTATCCAGAAGAAGTGTCATTCATTAGATGAATGAATGTGAAGATCAAGTGAGGACTTGTAATATAGAATAATGTAATTAAACTATAAAATAGTTTAATGAACGGTTATGTATCCTTGGTGGCGGATAATAGTCACACGTGTAAGATGTAAATAATAATGTAATTAACATTATTTGTAATGAAAGAGGTTATAAGGTTTTAGAACCTGGGAATTGAGAATGTATGTTGTAATATTTCAGTATATAATGATGTATGTTTGGCAAGAGATGTATATTTCAGGTTATAATGATGTATATTTTAGACTGGATTTCGGGGCATTACAGAGTGGTATCAGAGCTGATAGGTTATAAACCTTAGGTATGAGTACCAAAGCTATAATCATAGAGAGAAGGATAAGAAGATTGTTGAGTTAAACGATTAAGGAAGAAGATCACCACGTGATCATAGTAAATTGTAATAACAGATGATTTCTTAAACGATGAATGATTTATAGCTAATGCAATGAATGAATGGTACTACAAAGTAGTACGGGAAGAAGAACTCAGATTGATTTGTAAAGGATAGCATACGAATTAAAGAAAATTTGTATTAAGTAAAGAGAAAATTAGAAGTTGTAAGATTTTAATTGAGGACTCATGTGATAGCTGAGTTGTATGAACCTTTGTTATGGGTAGAGGTTTGTGCTTCGGTGTAACAGCTGCTTAGCTTATTACAATGATAATCATTAGAATATGTCATGCTATTAATATGTATATAGCGAGAAGGTGAATCTTTTCTCATGTATATACTTGATAGGTAGAGAACGACAAGGTAGGTGCGAGTTCTTGAAACTCATACTTATGGCAGGTTCGTGACTCATAATTATATGGTATGTTTTTGAATTCTCAGCGAATGGACGCCTATAGCCTGACTAGGATAGTTCTTAAACTCATATTATAGTGGAAAGTTCCTGAAATCATAATGTGTGGTAAGTTGATGGACTGTACTAAGCTATAGGGATGTTTAGACTGGAAATGAGTTATTTTTAGTAGACTTAGCATTGAAGGTGCTAGAGAAGATTAAGTATTGTCGCAAGTAAGACAATGAAGTATGTTAGAAATAGGATATTCCAAGTATGTTAGAAATAGAAATAAGATGAAAATAGACCCGATTTCGGGGCGTTACAGTATGTTAGAAACTAATTTGCATGTGATGACATACGTATTAGATTATGCGATAGTAAGTTAAGATAATAGGTATACATGTTGAACTTGTATAGCTAATGTGATTATACATGAGGCAAATTCCCTAACCTTACTCAAATTTATATTGAGCAAGTCTCTGAACTTCATCCTTTGATTTTGCAAGTCTCCTAACTTACACAACTTTGAATTTTGTGAAAGTTACTTATCCTTCTCATATTATATTGAGCAAGTTATTGTTGAATTGAAAGTTATTAATTTAAGCTTGAACTTTATTTCCAATCATGTTATTAAGTGGTTTTAAATTACTTTACAATTATTCCACATCGATATTATTAATATTCGCACTTAGTGCACTTGAATTCGTACAGTATTGGACTTATACATCATTTAAAGTTCTATAATTCTTGAACTGTGTCAGATAGAGTCTGAACCTTTGTTCAGTCAGACAAGTGTATGAAGTTTTATAAAAGCTATCCAAACCAATTGATGGTAATGATTCTTAGAATGAAAGAGCACCCCTTTCATGATAGGGGAGTACCCCAGGTATCTAATATAAGATACAAAGAGCAGATTTAAATGTTATGCGTATACATGGTGTACGTGAGGTTGATCCCCTCAAGTACTTATTCTCAGAGCCGATAACTAAAGGGTCAATCAGCTATTGATTCCATTGGAGTTTTATAGTTCAAAGTCTACTTGACTAGCAGTCATTCTAAAAGCAATCATTATCTTTGCTTCTAATATTCATATTGTTGAATCCTTCAGATATTCATATTCTTGAATTTATTATTAGATATTTTCCATTCATCATGATACATCCTTGTTGTTGTATTTAAACTTTCTGAGAAAACTTGTTGCTCATCTTTGCTATATCATGAATTATATTGTTGCTAAGCCCGAGACCTCAGGAAAGGACAAGGTTAAAGGAAAGATGTAGAATAGTTGCGAGGAGTAGACTTTACCTTACGCCTAGTTTAAATTACTTTTATATAATATGAACCCTAATGATTATTTTAGGATATGTTTGTAAGATTGTATTAAGGTTATCGAATCTTGGGACTACTAACACCTTTTGAATAAACGACGTATGTTTATTATATTCTGCATTTTAGTTATCGTATGTTTTTTAGAGGTGGATGTTTGTATTTTATCGTGATGATTGGACCGTGGTCAAAGGACCCGGATTCGGAGGTGTCGCAGGTTGGTATCAGAGTCGTAGGTTATTAACATTAGGAATGTGAAACCTAGGTTATAACCTTAGTAGAAAACTTATGTAGAGTATGTAAGTGATGGGTTGAGGAAATCCATCGAGTTTTTTTGTGATTCTGAAGTTGTTTATTTAAATCAAAAATGATTCATAGACATCTTAAACTTCTTAATGCTAACATAGATAGCATATCACATAAAGCCTAATAGTTTTCTTCCTTTCCTCAGATCATGTCGCCTAGGAGACTACTGCAGAACTAGAGGGAAGAAGGATCTGTTAACAATGGTGGAGGGAAAAATGTTGATCCAATGCAGAAATTCGTTAACCTTTTAACCGAGGCAATGCAAAACAGACCCCCTCCAGCAGCAGGGCAGCCAGGACAACACTTAGCTAGCTTTAAGGACTTTAAATTGGTAGGAGCACCGGAGTTTTGGGGAACCTTGGACCCAATTAAAGCCCAAACATGGATAGATGAAATGGAGAAGGTGTTTGAGGTCGTACGAGTGGCCGAAGCACAGAAAATGAGTTTTTCCACCTTCATGATGAAGGGCGAAGCTAACTATTGGTGGAAAGCCAATTAGGGACGAGCAGACGAAGGAGTTATTCATTGGGACAGATTTAAGGAGATATTCCTCGAGAATTATTTCTCAAACAATATGCAACAGGATATGGAAGTTAAGTTTCTGGAACTTAAGCAAGGTAGTATGTCTGTCGCAGAGTACGCGGAAAAATTTAACGAGTTAGCCCAATTTGCTCCACATCAGGTTGACACGGAGGCCAAAAATGCAAGGAGGTTCAAATTAGGACTGAAACCATGGGTGCAGAAAGTTGTGGTTGTATTAAAGATTAAGACTTACTATGATCTATTGGAAAGGGCTATCATTGCCGAAGGAGGCAATGAAGCCATCGCTCGATTCAAACAAGAAAAGAAGACCGGTCAGGAAGGACAGAAAGGGGGAAGCAGCAGAGGAAGAAACCTCAACAAGCATAAATGGACAGAGAGCCAATCCTCTAGAGGTAATAAGTTTGGGGGGGAGGCTAAGAAAAGTATGAAGTGCAACAGCTGTGGGAGGAATCAATCAGGGGAGTGCATGAAGGGAAAGAGTGTTTGTTATTATTACGAACAATTGGGGCCCATGGCTCCTCAGTGTCTAAATAAGCAAAAGGGAGGATGTTCCTCGTGTGGAGCCATGGACCATCAAATCAAGGACTGCCCGAAGAGAAAGGGTGATGCAGCTAGCGGCAACCACAACAACAACAATAATGGACTGAACATTTGAGGGCCAACCAGTCAAGCTAATAGACCAATGACACGAACGTTCAACATGACCGTACAGGATGCTATGGAGTCTAAGGACATGGTGTCAGGTATCATTTCGATCAATGATATAGATGCATATGTATTATTTGATTCGGGTGCTACCTGCTCTTTTGTTTATGAAGAATTTGCTAAACAGTTAGACTTACCTCGTGAGAGATTAGAACACCCTACGAACGTAGAAGTAGCGAACAAAAAAATTATCCCCGTAGAATACATTTATAAGAATTGTTATACCGAATTACGAGGATTTAAGCTCAAAGTGGATTTGATACCGATTAGTTCAGGGGAGTTCGATGTAATCCTTGGGATGGATTGGTTATCAGTTCACGGAGCAGTTATAAACTGTAAAAAGAAGTGTGTACACCTTAAGAATCCGAATAAGTCGAAGGTGGTATTTTATAGTAGTAAATCGCCGAGATAATCTCATTGTCTGACGATGGTGCAAGCGCGAAGATTACTCAGGAAGGGTTGTATAGGTTATTTGGCTCATGTGGTTGATACTCGATGAGTCAAGGGTGAACTGAGTCAAATACCTATTGTAAGGGATTTCGTTAATGTCTTCCCAGATGAGATTCTGAGATTGCCTTAGGATAGAGAGATTGAGTTTGTTATTGATTTGGCACTAGGGACAGCACCGGTATACAAAGCTCTGTATCGTATGGCACCGGTAGAGATGAAAGAACTGATGGCTCAATTATAAGAGTTATTAGATAATGGATACATTCGACCGAGTGTATCACCGTGGGGAGCACCAGTCTTTTTGTAAAGAAGAAAGATGGGTCGCTAAGACTTTGTATAGACTACCGAGAGTTGAACAAGGTCACCATTAAGAACAAGTACCCGTTGCCTAGGATAGACGATTTGTTTGATCAGTTGAAGAGGGCGAAGTACTTTTCAAAGAAATACTTGAGGACCGGTTATCACCAATTGAAAGTGAGGCCGGAGGACATTCCAAAGACAACATTCAGAACTCGGTATGGACACTTTGAGTTTCTGGTAATGTCATTCGGATTGACAAACGCGCCAGAAGCATTTATAAATTTGATGAACAAAGTGTTCAAACAGTATTTGGATAAGTTTATCGTCGTATTCATCGATGACATTCTAGTGTATTCAGAGACGGAGGAAGAACACGTCGATCATCTTAGGATAATGTTGGAGACATTAAGGAGGGAAAAGTTTTATGTAAAATTCTCCAAGTGTGAGTTTTGGTTGTAGAGAGTGCAGTTTTTGGGGCACATTATCGACAAGAATGGTATTTCGGTGGATCCAGAAAAGGTAGAAGCGGTTATCAATTGGGAGTAGTCGAAGACGCCGACAAAAATTAGGAGTTTCTTAGGATTGGCGGGATATTATCGAAGATTTATTCAGGATTGTTCGAAATTAGCATCGTCGTTGACCAATCTTACCAGAAAGATAATTAAGTTCATTTGGACGGAGAAGTATGAAGAAAGTTTCCTAGAATTGAAGAAGAGGCTTAGTCAAACACCTGTGTTGGCCTTACCAAATAACACGGGAGGGTTTATAATGTATAGTGATGCGTCACACCAGGGTCTTTGATGTGTACTGATGTAACATGACAAGGTCATTGCGTACGCTTCACGGCAGCTGAAAGATTATGAGAAGGGATATCCAACTCATGACCTGGAGTTAGCAATGATAGTTTTTGCCTTGAAGATTTGGAGGCATTATTTGTATGGCGAGAAGTGTGAGATATATACCGATCACAAGAGTCTGAAGTATATCTTCACACAGAAAGAGTTAAACATGAGGTAGCGCCGATGGCTAGAGTTAATCAAAGATTATGATTGTGAGATTCTGTACCATCCAGGCAAAGCAAATGTAGTGGCAGATGCCTTGAGCAAAAAAAGGCAGAGAGAAGTTATTGAAGTTGACCATTCAAGAAGAATTGGTGAAAGAATTAGAATGAATAGACTTGGAGATTAAGTATCTAATGGAGACCAACGAACAATTATTTATAATGACAGCGAGCCCGACTTTATTGGATAAGGTAAAAGAGGCGTAAGAGAAGGATGAAGATTGTAATAACATCAAGAAGCGATTGACTGAAGGTGATGAACTAAAATTTAAGATTGATAGCATTGGACTGCTAAGATTCGAAGGACGAATTAGGGTACAATTAGTACCAGAACTGAGAGAAGGGATTTTGTAAGAAGCGCATAGTACGAGATATTCGATACACCCAGGAAACACGAAGATATACCAAGATTTGTGTCACCACTTCTGGTGGCCAAACATGAAGAGAGAGGTTGCGGAATGCGTAAGTAGATGTCTAACTTGTCAGAGAGTCAAGGTAGAGCACCAACGACCAAGCGGGTTATTTCAACCATTAGAAATTCCAGAATGGAAATGGGAGCACATCACAATGGACTTTGTGGTGGGGCTTCCGACAACGCATAAAGGGCACGACGCCATATGGGTGATAGTAGATCGTCTTACTAAGTTAGCTCACTTTTTGCTGATTAAGATTAAGTATAGTTTGGACCAGTTAGCCAAATTGTATGTCAAGGAAATTATCTCGAGGTATGGGGTGCCGGTATCTATTATATCAGATAGAGATCCGTGATTCACATCAAACTTCTGGAAGAGTCTTCAAGGAAGAATGGGGACACAACTACGAATGAGTACCGCGTATCATCCGCAGATCAATGGGCAGAGCGAGAGAACAATTCAAACACTTGAAGACATGCTCCGGGCTTGTGTAATGGACTTCAAGGGTAGTTGGGAGGACCACCTTCCATTAGTAGAGTTCGCGTATAACAATAGTTATCACGCCACTATTGGAATGCCGCCGTACAAAGCACTGTATGGGAGGAAATGTAGAACGCCCTTATGTTGGGACAAAGTTGGAGAAAGTCGACTGTTGGGACCAGAGTTGGTACAAAAGATGGTAGAAATCATCAAGGTGATAAGATCCCAACTAGTAGCAGCTCAAGATTGCCAGAAGAAGTATGCGGACTTACATCGTAAGAAGAAAGAGTTTGAATTAGGAAGTTATGCATTTTTGAAAGTATCTCCCTGGAAAGGGAAGATTCATTTTGGGAAGAAGGGTAAGTTGAGCCCTATGTTTATAGGACCATTTGAGATTCTGAGGCGAGTCGGTGAAGTGGCGTACGAGGTAGCATTACCTCTTGAACTTGAGCACATTCACAACGTGTTTCATGTGTCAGTATTGCAGCCGTATAAACCGAACTACAAGAACGTTATCTCCTATGAACCAATCCAAGTCCAGAAAGACTTATCGTACGAGGAAGTTCCTGTCCAGATACTAGATAGGAAGGAACATAAGCTGAGGAATAAAATCATCCATTCTGTTAAGATTCTCTGGAGGAATCACACAGTCGAAGAAGCTACGTGAGAACTAGAAGAAAAAATGAGAGTGAATTATCCGCTTTTTTTAAGTAACCTTATTTTTTACAATTCCAAGGACAAAAATTTTATAAGGGGGGAGGGATGTAATGACCGTGAATTTTAAACTCCTTATTGAATAAATATGTGATGTAATTTTTAATGAGTTAGTTTTGTGAGTCTATTTAAACCTTATGTGGTTATGTGAATTTATGAAATGATTCAAGGGAGTCACTAATATTTTATTTAAATTAGTGGACTAACCCTAAGACTTTAATATCAAAGAATTGATTGGATTATTAATAATTAAATATTCAATTTATTTGAATATTGTGGCAAGATTTGAACATATTGATTAATTGCAATTATGGGTAATTAGTTGATAATGTGTTGATTAATAATTATTATGAATAAATAATAATTAATGAGTAAGAGATTAATAAATATAATATGATTATATTTACTAGATTAATTTGTGCAAGCATGCAAAATAGTAAACCTTTATTATAGGGTAGTTACCTATATATTTTATATAGTACAAGGTGACACATTAATATGTCTGTATATTATAGACTATATAGTAAGAGTTATTGCATTCATAAATAATCCCTAACTTTCCATTGTGTAGTAGAATTAATACATTAGAGTTACATTTTTGGAGTATAAGAGAACAAACCAAATATTATAAACATGTTGCTAAGAATTGAGAAGCTCAGTACATGAACAGTAACTCACTCTATAATACGCGAACACAAGTCGGTAGTTTAAGATAGAATAACAGTGATGATAGCTATGGAGGTGGGCAGTTGGCCAACTCTTCTTTAACCATTGTTCTCTTCCATTTTCCTATGAATCAAACTATGGTGTAAAAAAAAAGTTTGGGCAATGAGTTCTCTATATATAGCCCCTCCTTCTTCATTTCTCAGTTGTTAAAGAATTAGTCTGATAGGTGTAATAAGGGAGTGAGTGTGCTGAGCATTGAGGGGGCCTAATTAGTGCTTTGAGAAGTCCATTTAAGCTTCAAGGAGGTATAATTTCTATTTTTGTTCTTAGTTTGAGTTTTGTTAAATTCTTACAATTCTCATGAAATCTTTGTTATGTATATGAATTAACATGTCTCTATGTTACTTGAGTTGGTATGAATGCTTTGAAGTGTTACAGATGGTCTGGTTTTTGAATGGGCTATACATATGCTAAGGCTCTGCTAAAATAGAGCCATTTATTTTTGTTTCTGAATGATGTGGCGCAGCCGCACCACTTCTATAGCTATATGTCGCGCGGCCGCACGTAATGTTAGGTAAAATCTATATACGCAAAACAAGCATGTATACGTGGTCAACAAGTAATAAAGTTAAAATAGAGTGTCGTTCCCACAGAGAATTAGTTAACAAGAATTACCAAGTACTAACCTATAACCAATTTAATCTTATTTAAACAAATGATTTAATATTTTAATTTAAAATAATTAATTAAACTATTACTAACTATCCCTAGAATGAAACAAGATAATGAAGACTCGAGATTACAAATTCACTTATTATTTCATTTAAGTCAACACACTTCCTGTTAAGCCAAGTTATCTATATTGGATTGTTAATCAAGAACACGAAAGTAAAATATGGCCATCTCTCAATGCACCATATTCATATCAAATTAAATCCACAGATGATAAAGTCAAATTGAACACCCTAATTAACTAACCCACTATATCTCTATGTAAATTACAATTAAAAAGGGTTTAAGCACAAGTTCTTATTAGACTACATATGGCGTAAAGGCATATCTCTATCCTAAACACGAATCATAAATTCCATCTATGCAGAAATCATAAACATATGTTATCATGATCATATCTAAACCTATACTTCATCTCTCAAGTTCATATAGATTATCACGGTAATTGTTAGCTATGCAATTAAGCAATTAAGTCCAAATCATAATAGACAATCCAAATATAGGTAATAAGACTAACAAGAAGCATATCAAAGTAAACTACACAATAAGATCCATAGTAATCTCAAAACAAAGAATTAGTTCATTGAATTAAAACTAAGAATCCACACTTGATTACACATTAAAATATAAGAATAAGAGTAAGGAAAAGAAGTGAATCTATTGTCGACAAATTCGTCCTCCGTCTCACTCTTGATCTTGATCTTCAATGGCTTCCAAGTGCTTCAATCTCAAAATCTCTTAAAAACCAGTGTTTTCTCCTATTCTACTCTCTAATCTAACGGAATCCTCTCTTTTTCTCTCTAATCTATATCTCCTCTCCAATCCTTGTGATTGTGTAGTAGTTATATGTTTTCCAACCACAATCCCTGCTCAATTCCATGCCAACTAGAGTCCTATTGCTATACAAACTCAAAAATCCAAGTTTCAGCTGTATTAGCATCACATTTGGAGTGCCAGAATTTGGGACCCCATACCTGCTAGGTGTAAGCTTTTAAAAGCCTATACGTGTGCTAGGCTCTTCGCAATCGGAATAAAGACCCCACCCTTTACGAGTGTAAGGGGTTAAATATACATTTCCTTGGTGGTGTGGGTTCTATAAACCCACTTTCCTTAATCTTCATATTTGCTACAATAATGCTCCAATTGCCTCCATTTTCACTCATTTCCCACACCAACCATCTTACACATAAAATAACAAGAAACAAGTAAAATTAAACATAAAATCAAGGAATTAACAACAAATAAGCTTGAACTAGAAATAAATTTATGGATATAAAATCCACTTATCAAAATCCCCCAAACTTAAACCGTGCTAATCCTCGAGCACAAAATATAAAAAAACAACAATGCTATGCAATGCAACTAATCTACATGCCTACGAACCCAACAGTAATGACAGAAACAAGTCTATTCAACTGGCCTTAGAGAAATCAAGTAAACATGATAATAAATCATATCAAAACAAATCATTAACTTCCCAATCAATCATCAAATCTTAGACTGTTATCACTAATATAGTGTGTGTGTGTGTGTGTGTGCTCCACAACAATGTTAACTGATATAAAATCAAATTTAACGCATAACAAGTCTCTTCGAAGGCATCATACAGCGTAAACTCAAGAAATCCAAAAACAAGCTAAATCCAACTAAAATCAAACAATTACCAATATCGAGGGCCAACATGGGATACTTATGCTTTATTTTCATCTACGGGAACTTTTTGCTCTTATTTCCCATTTTATTCATTTTTTTCATTTTTTTGTTTATATACACATAGCTATGCAATGTCTTATTCCCTTAGGCTTTTCAATGATACCTTAACGAGCTTTCGACCAACGACTCCCAGATCATTAAGACCTTAGGGCGCTAGGTGTAAAGACAATCCCCTCGGGCTTACTTACTCAAGTAACAAATGCCACAAAACTACACAAGCATGCCATGGCGTTTATTCATACTTTTTTTTCTCCCTTTTTTTACAATATAGCTTATATACCCCAAATATTCCCCCAAACTTAGGTTCTTATCTAACTTTAGCCATCACTACTTATTCTTGTAATTCTTTCATTCAAACTAGCATTATCCTTTAGAGTCCCATTATGTATCAATTTAAACTTAATCAGTTAACAAAGTTGTTTCTAATGTGTTAACCTTGATTATACCAGTTTCAAACAGGAAAAGATTCAATTCATAACAAAAAATCACATCAAAACTCTAGTAATTAGTACTGTACTTGTCTACTCAATTTCAATCTCATTATTAGCCAAAATAAACTGTAACTATCTAATACCTGGACTCATGCAAGATGAACATAGTAACTAACTATTATTTTTTTGAATTTTTAATTTTGTTTTTAACAAGAAACTGAATATAATGTTATTCAAACTATACTACGATGCAACTACTTATACAGTTGTACTACATGAATGCAAACATAATGAACCTAAACTAAATTAACAACATATGTAAAATAACATAACATAAACATGAAACTAAACATGCAATAAAGAACTAAACTAAACTCCCCCTAACATAAAAATTACAATGTCCTCATTGTAAAATAAAGCATTTAAGTAGAAGAGAACTTCCCTGTACTTAGCTAAACTTGTGGTGATGGTGGCGATGACGGCGACGATCATTTTTCTATCCATTGAACCTCCAATACCTGCAATGAAGAGAGACAACATGGATTAGAATAGCACTTTGGAATATAACGTGATTCCTATATACTAAATAAACTAGGAAAGCATATAAATAAAAGAAATAAAAAAAAATAAAAATTCAAGGTTGCCTCCCAGTCAGCGCTCGATTTATAGTCCGTTAACTGGACTCTTTTCTTGACACCGCTATCTGATTCCTCTACGATGATTGAGGAACCCTCTATCCATTGGAAATAATATAACTTTTGGTAGGTTCCCATTTGTGATGGCTAATGCATCAAAGTCACCTAGCATGCTCTGATTTAGTATGATCTCAATCAAGAACGTCCCACATCTAGGTCTTTTCTCCATTGTGTCTGCGAATAGATTCTGGCATTGAGGCTTTTCCAACACAACTGGTTCTTCATCTTTCTCATCCCACCCCTCGCACCATGTCTTTGAAGTTGTACTCGCTCTCACGTCTCCAGGAGCTTTGCTGACGACATGACTACCAATCTGACAAGGTTTTGTAAATCTAACCAGATTCTTAAACTGTGGTGGAGAAGGCACTTGAGGCATAAATAACATCGGCTCATCATCTTTAGTTCTCACAATTAGTTATTCATCAACCTTGTTTTCATTATCCCCACGTGTCTCCTCTTTTTTAACGTCTTGTGGCTCATCCAGTTGTATATTTAGTTCGGGTATTTCATCAATCTCGAAATCCTCGTCATAACACCAATTGATTTGAGGATAGTTGTTCAAGGCTTTGAACATTTGATCTATCTTATTCTGAAGATTCTGAATTGACTTTTCTTGATTAATCCTTCTCTCCTCATTTGATGCTATGAACTTGGTAAACAATTCCTCCAATCTCGAATTATTTGTCTTAGTTTTGGAATCCATGTATTGAGGACCCTGAGTTGAAGTGGTGATGAGTTATTCCATCTGGTGCTGAAAATTGTGGCTAGATATTTCATGACTCATCACCCTCTCCTCTTGGTTTGCTATGATCTTTGACAGTAATTCTTTCAACTTTGACTTTTCTTCTTTTAATGGAGGTTGATATGAGAATTCCGGCATGTATATTGGATTTAGAGCGTAGTATTGGTCTTCATAAGTATAGCTCCATGACGAATCCGGGTGATACCCCCAAACTTGATGATAATTAGCATATGTATAATCGTTAAGGTATTCACCACCATGTTGTCCCGGCCCAAAACTAACGGTGCGTTGATGACTCGGATGATTACCAGCACAATAATTACAAGTAACTGTTATCCTTCGATTACGTTGGGCTGCAACAACGTACAACCTCCTCGAAAGTGTCTCAAGCTGCGATGATAATGCATAAAATGCATTGAGACCATCAATCCCCGCTTCCCTTGGTTGAGTCATGTTCGGATATGGCCTTTGATAATTGAATCCAGCCATGGTACCTGAAACGAGAGAAAAAGAAGAAGATAATAAAATTAAATAAAAATAAAGAAAGAAAAAATGTTTAAATTAAGACTAATTTGATTGAAGCTAATATTAACAAAAATATATTAAACTAATTCCCCAGCAACGACGCCAAAAAACTTATTGGGTAAAATCTATATACGCACAACACGCAAGTATACGTGGTCAACAAGTAATAAAGTGAAAGTAGAGTATCGTTCCCACAGAGAATTAGTTAACAAGAATTACCAAGTACTAACCTATAACCAATTTAATCTTATTTAAACAAATGATTTAATATTTTAATTTAAAATAATTAATTAAACTATTACTAACTATCCCTAGAATGAAACAAGATAATGAAGACTCGAGATTAAAAATTCACTTATTGTTTCATTTAAGTCAACACACTTCCTGTTAAGCCAAGTTATCTATACTGGATTGTTAATCAAGAATACGAAAGTAAAATATGGCCATCTCTCAATGCACCATATTCATATCAAATCAAATCCACAGATGATAGAATCAAATTGAACACCCTAATTAACTAACCCATTATATCTCTATGTGAATTACAATTAAAAAGGGTTTAAGAACAAGTTCTTATTACACTACATATGGCGTAAAGGCATATCTCTATCCTAAACACGAATCATGAAATCCATCTATGTAGAAATCACAAACATATGCTATCATGATTAGATCTAAACATATACTTCATCTCTCGAGTTCATATAGATTATCACGGTAATTGTTAGCTAAGCAATTAAGCAATAAAGTCCAAATCATAATAAACAATCCAAATATAGCTAATAAGACTAACAAGAAGAATATCAAAGAAAACTACACAATAAGATCCATAGTAATCTCAAAACAAAGAATTAGTTCATTGAATTAAAACTAAGAATCCACATTTGAATACACATTAAAAGATAAGAATAAGAGTAAGGAAAAGAAGTGAAACTATTGTCGGCAAATTCGTCCTCCGTCTCGCTCTTGATCTTGATCTCCAATGGCTTCCAAGTGCTTCAATAACAAAATCTCATAAAAACTAGTGTTTTTTCCTATTCTACTATAATCTAATCTAATGGAATTATCTCTTTTCGCTCTAATCTATATCTCCTCTCTAATCCTTGTGATTGTTAAGTAGTTATATGTTTGACAACCATAATTTCTGCTCAATTCCATGCCAACTAGAGTCTTATTGCTATGCAAACTCAAAAATCCAAGTTTCAGCAGTATTAGCATCAAATTAGGAGTGCCAGAATTCGGGACCCCCCGCCCCGGCGGGGGTGTAAGCTTATAAAAATCCCACCCCGACAGGCTAGGCTACTGCAATCAGGAATGAAGACCCCCCGCTCCGGCGGGGGTGTAAGGGTTAAATATGCCCTCCCTGGCGGGGGTGGGTTCTGCAAACTGACTTTCCTTAATCTTCATATTTGCTACAATAATGCTCCAATTGCCTCCATTTTCACTCATTTCCCACACCAACCATCCTACACATAAAATAACAAGAAACAAGTAAAAATGAACATAAAATCAAGGAATTAACAACAAATAAGCTTGAACTAGAAATCAATTTGTGGATATAAATCCACTTATCACGTGGTTCTTTTCTTAGATACTTCTTTAATGACTCACTAATAGGGTGAGCATGCTACCTTAGTTATTATATGCTTATAAACAACCTTAACACATGGAATGGGGATGCTATGGATATAGTGAGCCATGATTAGTTGTTTTAGTTTGATTATTCAAAGAGGACTTAAAGAGTTAGAAATTAGTTTTGATAAACCTTTTTCAAAAACATGTTCTAACCTTTGTTGTGAATGTATCAAGTTTTGATATACATTAAAATGTGACCAATATGTTAGTTACATTGCTGGTGAGGGTATGTTGTAGTCAAACATGAATTAAAAGGAAAATGCAAGTAAAAGACTATATTAGCTATGTGTACATGAACTATGCATAAACTAAGTTTTAAACTTCATAAACATGCCCATGTGACCTATTATGTGGTTATGGAAGCATGTTATGGAATATGTGAACTTACCTTGCATGCTTGAATAAATTTTACTAATAAAGACTTAAAGTTTGAAAACAAACTCTATATACACTTTGAGTTAAGAATTTTTAGCATGCTTATGTGGTTTAACTTGTGTATGTGAGACATCATGATTAGGTGTGTCATAAATATAAAAGTGATTAATATGAATGCCTAGTGGGTTATATGCATTGTGAAACTAGTTAAGTGTGGTTGAGAGTAAGCATAAATGACGTAGAACGTCATAACTTGAGATACTTGATTTAACAAATGAAAGCATGAGTAGTAGTGACCTATGAACCACATAGCATGCGTACAACGATTAAACGTAAGAAAATTATGAATTGCACACTTGAAGTCTGGATTAAAAGAAAATAGATGGTGACCTATGTTAATGTTATGATATAAGGTCAAACTTGGTTATCGACATGCTAACATATGTGTTTTGCATGATTATTCGTATATGTGCAAGTCGTGTTTACACTAGCTTTCTGCAGGAGTAGCGCGGCAGCGCCACTCTTTAGTATAAACCAAGCGTGGTCACGCCAGTATGCAGTAGGGTTTTAGTTCTATTAATAAATTGAGAACTGAAGCATGCATATATGCTTACTTTAATCTGTAATACTTTTCTAGTATAGTATTAATGTGATAATAAGCATGATTTTGAAAGGATCCTATGGTGAATTAGTGTTTACAACGTTAAAGTCAAATCGTGATTTTACCTATGATATAGTATATTAGAAACTAATTTGCATGTGATGACATACGTTTAAGATTATGCGACTAAAAGACTAGTAATATATGTTAGCATTGATAAATTACACTTGTGTATGATAGTAAGTTTAGATAATAGGTATACATGTTGAACCTGTATAGCTAATATGATTATACATGAATAGGATATCATAGTACATTAGATTGATATTAAGCTTTACTTTGGTAAACTACGCTTGAGGCAAGTTCCCTAACCTTACTCAAATTTATATTGAGCAAGTCTCTGAACTTCATCCTTTGATTTTGCAAGTCTCCTAACTTACACAACTTTGAATTTTGTGAAAGTTACTTATCCTTCTCATATTGTATTGAGCAAATTATTGTTGAATTGAAAGTTATTAATTCAAGCTTGAACTTTATTTCCAATCATGTTATTAAGTGGTTTTAAATTACTTTACAATTATTCCACATTGATATTATTAATATTCGCACTTAGTGCACTTGAATTCGTACAGTCTTGGACTTGTACATCATTTAAAGTTCTATAATTCTTGAACTGTGTCAGATAGAGTCTGAACCTTTGTTCAGTCAGACAAGTGTATGAAGTTTTATAGAAGCTATCAAAACCTATTGATGGTAATGATTCTTAGAATGAAAGAGCACCCCTTTCATGATAGGGGAGTACCCCAGGTATCTAATATAAGATACAAAGAGCAGATTTAAATGTTATGCGTATACATGGTGTACACGAGGTTGATCCCCTCAAGTACTTATTCTGTAGCCAGTAACTAAAGGGTCAATCAGCTATTGATTCCATTGGAGTTTTATAGTTCAAAGTCTACTTGACTAGCAGTCATTCTAAAAGCAATCATTATCTTTGCTTCTAATATTCATATTGTTAAATCCTTCAGATATTCATATTCTTGAATTTATTATTAGATATTTTCCATTCATCATGATATATCCTTATTGTTGTATTTAAACTTGCTGAGAAAACTTGTTGCTCATCCTTGCTATATCATGAATTATATTGTGGCTAAGCCCAAGACCTCAGGAAAGGACAAGGGTAAAGGAAAGATGTAAAATAGTTGCGAGGAGCAGACTTTACCTTACGCCTAGTTTAAATTACATTGATATAATATAAACCCTAATGATTATTTTAAGATATGTTTGTAAGATTGTATTAAGGTTATCGAATCTTGGGACTAGTAACACCTTTTGAACGAACGACGTATGTTTATTATATTCTGCATTTTAGTTATCGTATTTATTTTAGAGGTGGATGTTTGTATTTTATCGTGATGATTGGACCGAGGTCAAAGGACCCAGATTCAGGGGTGTCACAAGCTCTAAGCAAATACCACATAAAGAAGAAGAATAAGAATAAGGTAGAAGGGGGATTGAAAATCGAGGGAGCCAGTGGTAGTGGCAATGGGAAAAAGAGGAAGGGTTTTAACTCTGGAAATACTAGAGTAAGGCAAGGAGATCCTAAGAAGAGGATGAAGGCATGCAAGAACTGTGGGAAGACTCACTTAGGTGTCTATCTCAAGGGAAAAGTGGTGTTCTACAACTGTGGACAGGAAGGGCACATTTCGCCTAACTGTCTAAGTCCAAAGAAGAACTACGGATGCTTCGTATGTGGATCAATTGATCACATAGCGAAGAATTGCCCGAAGAATGGGACGGATGGGAATAAGGGCACTAATAATGTTAAGTTATCTATTAGTGGTCCAGCTCAGACGAGTAGGCTGATGGCCCGCACCTTTAATATGACGGTCCAAGATGTAGTTGCATCGGAGGATGTAGTTACAGGAATTTTCCCAATCAACGATATAAATGCTTATGTGTTGATTGATTCGGGTGCTACTTGTTCTTTTATAGCATGTGATTTTGCTAAACGATTAGGATTACTTCCCGAAAGATTTCCAATAACTTTGAATATCAAGATAGCAAATGAAGAAATAATTCTTGTTAAAAATATTCATAGAAGTTGTTGTGTAAAAATACGAGGGTATAAATTATCGATAGATTTGATACTGATAAAGTTGGAAGAATTCAATGTAAATCTCGGGATGGATTGGTTGTTTAACCATGGTGCAATTATAGATTGTCAAAAGAAATGTATAAACATTAGAACGTTGAACTAGCCTCATTTAGTGTTTTACATAAATAAATCGCATGGACGTTCGTGTTGTCTTACTATGACACAAACTAGGAAATTGTTGAGGAAGGGATGTGTAGGTTATTTGTGTCATGTTGTTGATACCCAGAGAGTGGGAGCAACGATGGAAAAAATACCTATAGTTAAAGAATTCATGAATGTATTTCCAAGAGAATTACCAGGTCTACCACCAGATCGGGAGATCGAATTCGTAATAGATATTGTGCCAGGAGCGGCACCAGTTTCAAGGGCACTGTATCGTATGGCACCACTAGAGATGAAGGAGTTTATGGTTCAATTACAAGAACTATTGGATAGAAAGTACATTCAACTGAGTGTTTCATTGTAGGGAGCACCGGTACTATTTGTAAAGAAGAAGGACGGATCGTGGAGTCTTTATATCGACTACCGAGAGTTGAACAAGTTAACGATAAAGAATAAATACCCATTGTCCATGATCGATGATCTCTTTGATCAGTTGAAAGGGGCAAAGTATTTTTATAAGATAGATTCGCAAATGGGGTATCATCAATTGAAGGTTAGAAGGGAGAATGTACCAAAGACGACATTCAGAACTTGTTACGGTCATTACGAGTTTCTGGTGATGTCATTTGGGTTAACAAATGTACCAGCTGCATTTATGGATATAATGAACAGAGTGTTCAAACAATATTTGGACAAGTTCATCATAGTGTTTATCGATGATATTCTAGTCTATTCTAAGTCGCTAGAAGATCATGCTGCATACCTAAGGTTAGTGTTGGAGACACTAAGGAAGGAGAAGTTATATGCGAAATTCACTAAGTGTGAATTTTGGCTAGAAAGGGTACAATTTTTAGGACATGTTATCGATCGGGATGAAATTTCAATAGACCATGCGAAGGTGGAAGCAGTGATTATTTGGGAACAACCGAAAATGCCGACTAAGGTACAGAGTTTCCTAGGGTTAGCCGGATACTATCGAAGATTCATCCAAGATTTTTCTAAGATAGCTACTCCTTTGACTAATTTGACAAGGAAGATAGTGAAGTACGCGTGGACTGAGAAGTGTGAAGACAGTTTTCAAGAACTGAAGAAATGGTTGAGTGAAGCACCTATATTATCTTTACCCGATGATACAGGAAATTTTGTAGTTTATAGCAATGCTTCGCATAGAGGACTTGGTTGCGTGCTCATGCAGCATGGCAAGGTCATTGGGTATGCATCACGACAATTAAGGGATTATGAGAAAGTTTATCTGTAACAACCGAGAAATTTGGATTTATTGTAAAATAATTTTATTTAATTAAATAATGAATAAAATTATATTATATGTTATTATTATGTGTTAGCAAGATGAATGTCGTTCTATAACCTAGAGATGTCGGAATGCTGTAGTATTTTGACTACGTGAAGGAATTAAAGTGTTTGAATTTCCAAGACGAAAATAAAAGTTTTCCGAGAAATTTTCCGAAAAACACTATTCACGGATTTCTGCTCGGGAATTATTTTTGAACTTCCGAGAAATATGTAATGATAGAATATCAAAGTGAGATGGATTATGGAATAATAATTCTCGTATGGCAAATGCATTTTTTCGCCTCCGGACTTAATTTGAGAACGTTAGGAAAAGTACATCGTTAATGAATTAAACGATTATATCATATGATACATAAGTATTGTACGAGGTAATGAATACAAGTATGATACGAGGTATTATACGAGTATGTATGAATGATGGTATGTTGTATATGATGAATAAGTATATGAGTTAGTATATGAGAATAATATGTAGATTATACGTTATAAGGCTTTAAGCCAAGTGTATTGGACTTGTACGATTTGTTAGGAATTATACAAGCCCAAGTGTAGGATTGGTTAAAGTCCAATTGGAAACTAATGTTAAGGCCCAATGTTGGTTTAATGCAAGCCCAAAGCATAAGTTAAGTTAATTAAATTTAAATCCCAAATTATGAACCGGATCTGTGGATCGATCCAATGGGTAGGAATGACCCATGGGGCAACCCATGTGGGCCCCATGAGCACATGGGTGATCTTGGTGACCAAGTAAACTTGATGGCCAAGGTTGGAATAGTAAGGAGGTTAGTTAAGGAGGTGGACCTAATCTAGGATTTTCTATATGTAGAAGCTTGTTAGATCATTTGTTGCTTGTTTTATTTAATCCAACATTATAAGTGCTTATTTGTTAGAGAGAAAAAGTTAGAAAAGTTAGTCTTTCATAGAATAAGAAGGAAGAACAAGGAAGAATCAATTAATCATCAAGGGTAAGCCTCTTGACCATTAATCTTCCTCTCTTCAATTGTAGTTTGTTAGAGAAGTGAGGATTGATGGAGTATATATGATAAGAAGGAACAAGGATGGTTGTTAAAGAACTTAAACTTTAATAAACCATGTGAAGTGAAATCCAAAGTATAAAAGCTTTAGACCATTCAAATTCATGGAAGAATTGTATTATGTTATTGTTGATTGACAAGTTTAAAACCATCATTTGTAGGCTTAGATTATACATGTTACTGTGATGGAATGAATCCATTTGAAAGGATATAAAAATCTCAAGTAACGAAGTTATAGCCGAATTTACGAGATTAGACGTTAATCGTCGAAATCGTGAAATTCTCGGAATGAAAGTCAAAATTTTACATTGAACTCAGAAACGTTGGTTTTCGATGGAGAATAGTCTTATTTGGCATTCTAGAGTTGCGGACTCGAAAATGACCAAATTCTAACTTAGAACAAAGAAACGAGCGTTGAACGTTCACAAACGTTTATCGTTTTCATTTAAATGAACTAAAAGGTGAATTCTAAGTTAACGGATTTGAAAACGTAAAATTCTTGCATGAACACGTAGAGTATGTGATTTATGAGCTAATGGCTTTTGAACGAGCCAATTCAGACTTAAATGAGTAAATTATGAGTCCGGGAAGTTCGTTAAGTTAAAAATCTATCAAAATTATCTGATGCACAAAGTTGGCGCCGCATTGCCAACCAAGGCTCTGTCCTTGGCGCCGCAGCACCAGACACAACCATCACCTACTATAGAGTCGCACCGCGGTGCGGTAGTTAACAAAGAGACTCGCGCCGCAGCGTGACATGGAGAAGGATAGCTGGCGCCGTAGTGCCAGCACTAGAAGGATAATAGTAATGAAGATTTATAAGTAAAGAAAGAAAGTAAAGTGATTAGGTTAAATTAGATTTCCTTAATTAACTTAATGTAACATCAATTAGGATGTTGTAAACCTTAAAGTAATACACTAAAGGTTGAAGATAAGTCACTCGAATGTGAACATAAGAACAAGGTAATGTGATAAACTTGAACCAATATTAAACAATCTAAGGACCAATTAGATTGAGAAGAAGGGTAAGATACATTAGGAACTATGCATGCTTGTTCATAACCTAATGTATTATATTATGTTGTTATGTATTGTAGAGACCTTAAAGATTCAAAGGAAAAGTATATTAACCATAGCAGACGCTAAAGGCAAGTGTTCTAAACCTTATCTATGTTCAATCTAGACAAGCTTTGTGATTCATGTTTCTTACGCATGAATTAATGTATGATGAATTCGAAGCCAATTTCTTCGACTAGACTTAAGATGTTTTATAGATTTCTTATATAATCTATCTAACTATTTTCAATGTTGTCAAGTTTTGCCAAACTATGTTGGTATGGTTTTCAAATGAAGACTGAGTATGCTAAACAAATGTTTTGTCGTCAAACGATAGGTACGTGAGGTTGCCACAACTTAAATGTACATACGTTTAAAGAAAGTAGTGTTGTACAACATAGAGTACTATAGGCTGATCACCTAGACGTGCTCGTAAGTAATGACGGACTTATATACTTAGTGCCGAGTTATCCTTTTCAAAGAAAGTATGAAATGCTCAAGGTCTTGGACCGGAATTAATGTTTTACTGAATGTTGTTCGTTGTAAAACGTTTTAAGAAAAGAGAAGTGCTATTTTGAATTATCGATAGTACTTTATAACTATTGTTCAGTTATTGAAGATATATGATTTGTATGATTCAAGCATGTTGTTTAAATAAAATTTTCATACTTGTTGAGCTAGTTATGCTCACTCTTGCTTGAAATATATGAATATAGCTAAGACCGAATGGACCAAAGGATCTGGTAAAGATAAAGGGAAGGCTAAGGAGAACCTATAGATTGCTTTTGTAATAGTATAGGTTGAATGTTGCTATTATTTGATATTATGACAAGAACAAATGTAATGGTTATTAAGAACCTGGGGAATGATAATATTGTTTAGAATATATATAAGAAATATTCATTCTTTTGAGGCATTTCAATTGAATGTATGTGTGAACTGTAGCACTGTGTAGCACCATATGTCGGGTTGGGAGATACCTGGATTTGAGGGCATCACATTATCCTACTCATGATCTGGAACTGGCCACGGTAGTGTTTGGCTTAAAAATATGGAGACATTACTTATATGGAGAGAAATGTGAGATATACGCAAACCATAAGAGTTTAAAATATATTTTCACACAAAAAGATTTAAATATGAGACATAGGAGATGGCTGGAGTTGATAAAGGATTACGATTGAGATATCATGTATCACCCCGAAAGAGCCAATGTAGTGGCTGACGCCTTAAGTAGGAAGTGTCGGGAAAAGTTATCTATGTTAATGGCTCAAACTAAGTTAATAACAGAGATGGCTAGAATGGAGTTAGAGGTCAAGTTACCGAATGAATCAGGTCAAAGATTATTTACAATGGAGATTCGATCTACCATTGTAGAGAGAGACAAGGAAGTACAGCTCAGAAATGATGAGTGTGATCAGATAAGGAAGCAGTTAGTAGATAAAAAAGTTATAAAGTATAAACTTGATAATGAGGGATTATTAAGATTTGAAGGAAGAATTTGGGTTCCAAATGAGATGGAATTAAAGGAGGGAGTGTTACAAGAGGCTTATAATTCGAGGTACTCGATTCATCCTGGTAGTACTAAGATGTATCAAGACCTTCGACAGAGTTTTTGGTGGCTGAACATGAAGAGAGAGATAGCAGTATACGTGAGTAGGTGCTTAACTTGTCAAAAAGTTAAGGCCGAACAACAACGACCAAGTGGCTTGTTACAGTCATTGGAGATTCTGGAATGGAAGTGGGAGCATATCACAATGGATTTTGTGGTGGGACTTCCGATTATTCAGAAGGGGTACGGCGTTATTTGGGTAATAGTGGACCGATTGACGAAGTCGGCTCACTTTTTTCCAATAAGAGTCACATATAATTTAAATCAGTTAGCTAAACTTTATGTTAAGGACATTATTTCCGGACATGGAGTACCAGTTTTGATAGTGTCAGATCGTGATCCACGATTCACATCAAACTTTTGGAGAAGTCTGCAAGAACAAATGGGAACATAGTTGAAGTTAAGTACAGCGTATCATCCACAAACTGATGGGCAGAGCGAATAAACAATTCAGACGCTAGAAGATATGTTGAGATCTTGTGTTATGGATTTTAAAGGTAGTTGGGATGATCACCTACCGTTAGTAGAGTTTGCATATAACAACATTTATCATGCGAGCATAGGCATGCTGTCTTACGAAGCTTTATACGAAAAGAAGTGCAGAACACCATTGTGTTGGGATGAAGTAGGAGAACACCGAATGCTAGGACATGAATTAGTGCAGCAAACAGCGGATACAGTTAAGCTGATACGAATGCGATTGGTAGCAACTCAAGACAGATAGAAGAAGTTTGCAGATTCACATCGAGTGAACAGAGAGTTTGAGGTAGGCTCGTATGTATTTCTAAAGGTATCTCCCTAGAAAGGAAAGATACACTTTGGAAAGAAGGCAAAGTTAAGTCCAAGGTTTATAGGACCTTTTGAGGTATTAAAAAGGGTAGGAGAGGTAGCTTACATAATAGCATTACTTCCAGACTTAGAACGAATACACAATGTGTTTTATATATATGTGTTACGTCCTTATAAGCCAGATTATAAGCACGTAATAGAGTATGAGCCTATTCATATTGAGAAGGACTTGATGTATGAAGAAATGCCTATTCAAATCGTTGATAGAAAAGAGCAAGTTCTGAGGAATAAAGTTATACCTTCGGTAAAGGTGTTATGGAAGAAGCAACGTGGGAACTTGAAGAAAAGATGAGGAAGAATTACCCTCAGTTGTTTGTTTAATTTATAGCGAGATTATGGGGAGAAAATCCTTATAAGGGGGGGGGGGGTCAATGTAACGACCGAGAAAATTGGATTAATTATAAAATAATTTATATTTGATTAATTAATGACTAAGCAAGATGAAGGTTGTTCTATAACCTAAAAATGTTGTAATATCGTAGTATTTTGGCTACGTAAAGGAATTAAAGTGTTTGAATTTCCAAGACAAAAATAAAAGCTTTTCGAGAAATTTTTTGAAAAACACTATTCATCAATATCTGCTCGAGAATTATTTTTTAACTTTCGAGAAATATGTAATGATAGAATAATAAGGAAGGATAGATTATGTAATAATAATTAAAGTATGGCAAACGCAGTTTTTTGCATGCGTACTAAGTTCAAGAATGTTAAGGAAAGTAAAGATTTAATAAATGATGATCGTATGATACGCAAGTATTATACGAAGCAATGGATACAAGTATGATACGAAGTATTATACAAGTATATACAAAGAATGACATATCATACGTAATGAATGATTATACGAATTAGTATACGAGAAGAATACGAGAACTATACGTTATAAGCTTTAAACCAATTGTAATGGACTTGTAGGATTTGTCTAAGAATTGGGCAAGCCCAAGTGCAAACTTGTTAAGGCCCAAAGATTAATAATGCAAGCCTAACATTAGGCCCAAAGTAATTAAAACCTAAGCCCAAACCAAGAACCTGACCCATGGATCGAACCGATGGGTTACCTGGTGAGAAAAATTCATGGGGCAACCCATGTGGGCCTCATGAGTGAGTTATGGTTGGCCACTTGGTGGCCAAGTAAAGTGATTTACTTGGTGGCTAAGTTAGGAATAGTAAGGAGGTGGGATGGACTAAATGACCATTGAGTCCTAACCTTGGTAATTCTATAAATAGAGAGATTGTTAGCTCATTTGTTGGTTATTTATTTTCCACCAACATCTTAGAGCTAAACATATTGAGAGATAAAAGTGAGAAGAGTTTTGATAATTCATGAAGAAAAGAAGAAGAACCAAGCTTGAACTTCAAAGGTAATAAAACTTTAACCACTATTCTTCATCTCTTCAATTCTAGTTTGATAGAGAAGTAAGTATTGGAGGTGCATGTACCATAAGAAGGAACAAGGATGGTTATTAGAGGACTTAAACCTTAATAAACCATGTTGTAAGTGAATCATAATCATAAAAGTTATGAACTAATGAAGAACATTGAAGAATTATCATTTTGTTGTTGATGGACAAGTTTGAAACCATCATTTGTAGGCTTAGATGATTTATGTTGTGTTAATGGAAGAAATGCAATTGAAACGGAGTAAAAATCTCAAGTAACGAAGTTATAGCGAAATTTACGAGATCAGACGATAATCGTTGAAATCATTAAATTCTCGGAATGAAAGTCAAAAGTCACCATTGAACTCGGAAACGTTGGTTTTTGATGGAAAATAGTCTAAATTTGCATTTTGGAGTTGCGGACTCAAAAATAGTCAAATTTCAACTTAGAACGAAGAAACGAGCTATGAATATTCATGAACGTTTATCGAATTTGTAATAAAGAACTTAAATGGTGAATTCCATGTTAACGGATGCGAAAATATAAGATTTTTAAATGAAATCATAGTTCATGAGATTTGTGAGCTAACGACTTTTGAATGAACCAATTCCGACTTAGAATGAATAAGTTATGAGTCCAGAAGGTATTGCAATAGAAAAACTATGAAACCGCACGAGGCTCGTGGTTTCAAAGATCTGCAACGGGCCAAGAGCTTGATAGGCTGCACCAAGCAGATGCCATGCCTAACCCTCAGACACCGGGAAGTTGCGTCGCAGCGCAACCATTAATGAAGGGAGTGGCACCGCACACAGACCGCAGAGGGGCATTGTATCTATCGATGACTCATGGCCAGTAGCACGAGATCTATATAGAAAGTTGAAATGCCTAAATACCAACACTAAGGAAGACACGGTAAAAAATGCACATGAATGTAAAAGAAATGTCAGTTGATTGAAGATGAATTATATACTTAATGAACCTAAAGTAACATCATTAATGATGATTATAAACTTAAGAATTACAACTAAAGGCTAACAAAAGATTACTTGAATGTAAATACAAAGTAATACGATAACCGTAACCAACGTTAACCGATCTAAAGAATGATTAGATTGAGAAGAAGGGTAAGATACATTAGTGACCAAACATGATTGATTATGACCTAATGTGGTATGTTATGTGATTATGTATTGTATTAACCTTAAAGACTCAAAAGGAAAGTTTATTATCTGTAGAAGAAGCTGAAGGTATGTATTCTAACCCTTGTTTATGTTCATTCGGGGCAAGCTATGTGATTCATATATCTTACACATGAATTAATGTATAATGAAGTCGAAGCCAATTTCTTCAGCTAGACTTAATGTGTTTGGTAGATTTTATTTATAATCTATCAAAATATTGCCAATGTTGCTATCTTTTGCCAAACTATTTTTGTATGGATTTCAAAGAAAGACCGAGTATGAGTAAACAAATGTTTTGTCATTAAATGACATACACGTGAGGTTGCCAAAACTTAAACGTAGATACATTTAAAGAAGTAGTGTTGTACAACATAGAGTACTATAGGCTGATCACATAGACGTGCTCGTAAGATATACCGGACTTACGGACGTGGTGCCGGGTTGTCATTTTCAAAGAAAGAACGAAATGCTCAAGGTCTTGGACCAAAATTGATGTTTAACTAATGTTGTTCATTGTTAAACGTTTTAAAGAAAAGAGAAGTGTTATTTAAATTATCTATAGTACTTCATAACTATTGATTTAGTTATAGAAGATATACGATTCATAAGATTCAAGCATGTTGCTTAAATGAAATTATCATACTTGCTAAGCTAGTTGTGCTCACTCTTGCTTGAACCATATGAATGTAGCTAAGACCGAACGACCTGAAGGATCCAAAAAGGATAAAGGGAAGGCTAAGGCAGACAAATAAGTTATCTTTGTAATAGTATAGTAGAAATGTTATAATTATTTGATATTATGACAAAGAACATATGTAATGGTTATAAAGAACCTGGGAAAGGGAATATTATTTTGGAATATATAGAAGACATATTCACTCTTTTGAGTTATTTTAATTGAATGTATGTGTAAACTGTAGCACCATGTAGAACTATCTGTCGGGTTAGAAGATACCCAGATTTGGGGGCGTCACAAGAACTGCAGCGCCAGATTTATATTATGAATCGGTGTTGCAGCGCCGGTCAACAATTTTTGAAAATCAACCTGGCGCTGCAGCTCGCTGTTTACTAAGTAAACCAACGCTGTAGTGCCAGTTCGCAGAAACTATTTTCCAGTTCATGAATTTTGTAGTTCTTCTCCAAAACTCAATTCTATGCTAACAATTAAGTCCAAAAAATTTGTATAAAACACATAATCATATATATCAAATCTAAGAAATTAATAACATCATAATGGTTTGGCTCTGATATCACTTTTATGTTTTGTGAAGATCAAAAACACAATCAAATAGCAAAATTAGCGGAAGCAAAATAAAATCAGATTTTAAAAATTTTTACAAACCAATTGCCTGGATCATCCTTTATGCATATTATTAATTAAAACGGAACAAGAAGTTATGGAATCATACCCTTGTAAATGCGAGCTTCCACAGGTACGAGTTCAACTCTTAGTTCTCCGCGATCTCCTTGAATCTCCGAGTTAGATTCCTTTTTTTTTATCAATGTTAGCCACCTAAGTGTATGGCCTCTACAAGTGATCCACCAAGGAAGAAGAATATTTAAGAAGAATGATGTATTGGCTCAAACCCTAGTTTTTCCTATCTTTGTAGAAAAAGGGGGCGTATTCTCCAACTATTGGAATCACATATCTAATATTTGATATAAGACTCCTCATATATAGATATTAGTTAACCCTTTTAATATAATTAAAATCGGGTATTATTTAATTAATTAGGCTCCCTAATCTTGTTAGGAATGATTAATTAAACTCTTTTAATTAATTTGCCTCTTAATCCTATTAGAATAAATGAGAGTACTAATATTAAATTAATTTCCAAACTCCTTTAGAAATTAAAATAATAATAATGGTAATAATATTAATAAGACTCCTCTTATTAATTTATATTTAATATTTTCAAAATATTAAATTATTTAATTTACTCTATCACCATAGATTAAATTAATTACACTTAACATATTATTACGATTATGTCATTAACTTCTTAAATAATTATTATTCCTTTTATAGTGTGACCCTTTAGATTCTCTATACTAAACCTATTGTGAATAAATCAATTAGAATAATTCTAATCTTATTTAAATACATAAATTAAACTATTAATTTATTTAAATAAATAATATTTATTATACAATAAGGATAAGCCTCCTTAGCGATCAACGACTTTTCAGATAATATAGATTTCAACATTATTCATAAAAGAACCTTTGAGTAAATAGTTATTGTACAATTCAATCTTTCCACCATACAATGTCCCAATTAAATATAAGACATGGAATTACTGTCAAGTCTTATTTTATTTAGTTATATATATTTCGATTCCCAAATGCACAACTCCGAATAAATTCAAATTAGAAACTACTTTCTAACTTCATTTTACCTTGGCCAAGGATTCCTAGGTTGTCATTTATCGAATCACATAGGATATTTCTCTTCTTTTACTAGAAGTGGTAGATTCTTTATTGATCATTCATTATATCCATATATAACTAATTACACCCAAGCATACCATTTGATATACCCTAAGGGTCTTAAGGAATAAGTCAAAGTGTGATTCATTATATATAAGATAATATGATGATCTCAAGTCCAAAGATCACTTGTACTACCTTCACCACATAAATTCTTATTGACAAGCAAGTAAAACTCTATTAGGTATTCCTTAGCGAGTCACATTCAGTGAACTTATTCTCCAATAAGCACCTACATACTTGCTTTAGTGTCTCCACACAAGTGATCATGAGATCAATCATTCTTATCCAATGAGCAAGCAATGTATGTATCAATCTATCCAGATTCTTTAATCCCCTTTTTAGTAATCCATTGATTAAGAACATTTTAGTTTTAAGCTATCTAAGAATTTAGATCGCATTAACATGATCTCATCATAATTCTAAAAGCATTGCTTAAAACTATGAGCTTATCACATATTATTAAAACAGCATCATGTTGATAATAAATGCCTTTAATAAATAATCATTTTATTAATAAATAAATAAGATTTATTACAAAGTATATGCTTTATCATCATACATAATTGGCTTGTATGCATACTACTTTCACACCTGACTTCTTCTTTAGACAAATTCTTGTTTGGTGACCTATCACCCCACATATAAAACATGTACCTTGCTTCGAATTGGGAGAATGAGGACATATATGTCCCCTTGTCCACAATTATAACATGTATTATGTCCTTTCTTTTATATGCCTTAATGTCTCTTCTTACAGTTCTTACACTCTCTCATCCTTTTCTTATCGTTTTCTGGATTACTTCCAGAATTTCCTGGAGCACTGACGTTTAATTTCTTTTTCCACTTCTTAATCGGAGTTTCATATGGTATGCTACATTTGGATCCCATTTTATCAACTTGAACCTTTAACTTATTTTGATCCTCTATTATTTCAATTAATGCCATATGTAAGTGACAATTTAACAGTATTTCCACTTTCCACATTTCCTTCAAAGAAAACACCTTATTCTTCAAAGCCTGCACTTCTTCTGACACAAGCTCAACCACTGTTGTTTCTATTACGACTTCTTCTTTTTCATCTGCTCCTAGTTCTAGATTTACCTGAGCTTCCTTAGGATCTTCTTCTACTTTTTAATTCAATTTTATTTTTGGATATTCATCATAATCACTGCCCTAATATACCTTTGGTTCATCCCTTAAAGCTTTCTCAAGATCACTTTCATTGTGAGCCTCTACTTCAGCTATTAGCTTGAGTGTTAGCTCGGGTGGAACAATTAGCTCCTTACTTATGACCTCTTCGCCTAACATCTACACGTAAATTATCTTGATTAGTCTTAAGTAACATCAATTCTAATCATCATTACATAACCACAATAATAAAGCACTCTTCATTACTTGCTAATCTTGCCCTTGCCCTTACTAGTGGAAGGTTCGTCTGCTCTTTCGTTCTTAACTGCAATGTTATTATTATGCAAGAGTGAGCACGATTGGCCACAAGTATAACAATATAACAAATGAATAATAACATGCGAATAAATTAACAACTTCTGAAATAAAACTCAACTTTTGAATCAAGAATGAATAACAAGAATCCAAAGAACTTCTGAGGGTCGTAAGACTTTGAACTATGTCCTAGGTTGTCAAGTGTTTATACTTGAAACCTTTAACAGTCATAAGACTATGGACTCTTCTTCTCGTACATAGGGGGATCAGCCCTTACCACCATCTTGTGCATTAATATCTTAACGCTAAAGCGTAAATAATCCCTATCTGAGGTTGCTCATCTCAGTTTTATATTCGAGTCCGCACCGAAGGAAGTTTGGTTTGGATAATTCATCAAGGGGTTCTGAAATTTAGAACGCTCATCAACTATGGACTAGTCGAATCAATAAGGGTTCACTAGTCTAACAAGGTTTAACAGTAAATGAATATTTAACTTGAATAACATCTCAAAAAGTATACAATAGAATAATTATTGTATAACAACATCATGCTTGAAGATTAATAAACTTTAATATACAAGACAGGCTTGATCAATAAAAATGAGAACTTGCTCAATATCGAAATATGAATTAATCAACTTATATAACGATAACAATTAGGGTTAGAAAACTTGCTCAATGAAAGTTTAGGGTAAGAAACTTGCTCAACGTAAATGTAGAGTTAGAAAACTTGCTCAATGTAATAAGATAAGGTTTAGAAACATGCTCAATGTAAATGTAGAGTTGGAAAACTTGCTCAATATAACAAGATAAGGTTTAGAAACTTGCTCAATGTAAATGTAGAGTTGGAAAACTTGCTCAATGTAACAAGATAAGGTTTAGAAACTTGCCTCGTGCGTAGATTACACTTAAACAAATTCGTTCTTTGAATTAAATCCTATATATCAATTACGTTCACAATACCAGTCAATAATAATGTACTAAACATCATAAGTTATTTTTTGTCTAATCTCGACTTCATGACCATACTTAGTCAAATTACCATACTTGTTTTCACATAATATAATACTACACAAACAACAAGTTAATTACATAATCAACGATTCAAATAACATGTAATTGTCTTCTTGACTTGGTAAAAACTCATTTTAATATCTCATTATATGTCTAACAAGTTTTTATGTTCATTAGACTAGGTCACTAACTCATTTCTATACTTGAACATTAAAATTTGCATTTTCTCGACAATCTGCTAAGGTATTTACTATTTCACTTTTGTCTCGGGTTTCTTAGGCTGTACGGACATTAAGTGTCATGCATGCATGGCGCTGAAAAAAAGAACTAGGAGTTATGCGCACATGAGACTCAGTTTTAGGTTCTGCAATTCGTAAAAATTGCAGAACACGACTAAAAATTTCCAATCAACTTATTTTTACACGAATTTAGACATACCCACATGCTAGAATTCATAAATAATCAATACTTAACATCTATGGAGTGATTTTCACCCATTAAAACACATAATCACTGAATTAAAGCATGCAAGTTGGACTGTTCTTGATGTTCTTGAAGTTCTTGAACAAAAACATGGATTTTAATGCTACGAATTCGTGATAAAGCCAAATCCAACCATTCAAGTTTCATTTTGTTCATTTTAGCATGCATAATCATATCAATGTGTGAATTTTGCAAAATAAATTATATTTGACATATAAAAATCACGTATAAGGCCATATGGCCATATCATATACTCTGAAATCTTTTACTGTATAATTTCATGAAACTGAAGATATGGAAACCCATATAATATATATTAAAACATGCCATACAACTCATAACAACAGAATTTCCCAAATACAGAGACTCGCAGAAGTATGAAAGCCATTTTTTTATGAAAACTTAAAAGATGTATAATAAGAATTGGGTTGAAGAAATTACCCAAGCGTAGAATACAATTTGCAAGAGATAAACTCCTCCTCCACAGTTCTTCAATTACCCAACTCACAATCTCTCTCAAAACTTTTCTCAACTCTCTCAGTTTTTTTTTTCAGACTTAGAAAATAATAAGAAAAGAAAGAAAAGAAAGCGTCTGATAAATGGAGAAAAACTGACGCAGTAGAGGTCAGTTACCCCCCATCATGGGTAACTTCTCTCAACTCCCACCAAGGCTATGTTTGGCTAGAATTAAAAGGTTTCAAAACTATTTAATTTAATAAAACCTTATCATATAGTTTAAATAATGTCACATCCATATAAAATAAATCAATTATCTAATTTAATTTACTTTAAATAAAATATAATGATTTCTCAATAATGCACATAGTTACATAATTAAATTTTCTCATTTAATAATAATATCAATTATTAAATCTCTAATTAATAATTAAATTAATTAAAATAACAAAGGCTTATTAAATATTTCTTTTAATTCAATAAGCTCACATAAATACATACATCGAATAATAAAATTCTCCCCTTCAATTTAATAAATATAACACATATAATTAAATTAATCAATCACAACTTCATCAAGTAATTAATTAATCTAATAATTAATTCATCAAAAAATATTTATTTAATCCAATAAATATTTAAATTAAATTAATAAATCTCGGTTGTCACATCTTTCCCCTCTTAAAAGGATACTGTCCTCAGAATCACAACTCAATAATTCGTCCCGTTACAAATTCTCTTAGGGAAAATTGGGTCAAATCTTTTGTTCTTAAAGGGAGAAATTTCTGGAATATACCAATCCTTTAAGACTATTCCTGGATATGGAAGCAAACTCTAAAGCTCCGACTAGTTGGTCTATTACATTTACAATACCACGTTGGAATAGGTAATAATATAAATCTATGGTATGACCCTTGGCTTAATGGTACTTCCATAAATCCTTATCGCTTCCTCATCTCTAATTCTGGGTTAAGTCAATATGCCACTGTTAGTAACATTATTAATAATTCTTCATGGTCCCTTCTCAATGGCTTCCATCATGAGGTTATCATGTTACATAGGTAAATTGGATCTATTCCAGTCCCTCCCAACACTTAAGATAGATTATCATGGGATTCTTTGGCTATACAAAATGCAAGGAACATCTGGGAAAGCATTCGGCACAGTCAACATGAGGTTGGTTGGCACAAACTCCTCTGGAATAAACTTCATGTGCCTCGATGCTCCTTCATCTTATGGCTAGGATTGCTTAAGTGGCTCCCAACTACTGATATTTTTGCTAAGTACTCTTATGGGCCGACACATGCATGCCCTCTTTGCCTGACTCAAATTGAAACGTATGAACACAACTTATTCAATATTCCAAAATAGTGATGCAATGCACTCTTGGTGTGGGCAGTTGACATCATTTCCACTAAACTGGGATGGTCTCATTGAATCCTGCATAACTTATTAAAGATGTAATCTCTCAAAGCATAATCTTGGCTTACTCTTGCTACCTCTTTCTATAAGTTTTGGGAAGCAAGAAACAACAAATTTCACAATGTTAATCTCATACCTTCAATCTTTTTAGCTAAGGACATCATCAATATTATCAAAGCCAGAGTTTCAAAGTCAACCTTTTTTGTCAAAGCTACAAGCAATAATCAATTTTTTTTGTAATTGCCTATTGTAATTACTTGTATAGAATAGTCTCCTAGTTGATGCTTATAACAAACTCATCTTAAGGTATAACTTAAAATGATATTGTTATACTCTCCGAGGTATGCCCCTTTGCCATTGTTTTTGGTTCCATCTATGATACAACCAAATTTAGCCAAAAAAATATTTTCTTTAAGATATTCTTCTATGACGAATCAACAATTGTGAAGTAACTGAAGATATTCTGAATAATCTATTAAATCGTTTATATTTTTAAAATGACATACTGAATATCAAATGTTGAGTAGTCAAAAGACCAAGAACTTGTATTTTCATGTTACTGATAAGGTTTGGATAGAAACTGCGAACACCTTTAACAGAAGTCGGTGGAGGCAAATTCTCAATAGTCTCTAGCTTAGCCCTGTCCACCTCTAATCCTTTCTTTGAAACTTTGTGTCCCAATATGATACCCTCTTGTACCATAAAATGGAACTTTTCCCAATTCAAAACTAAATTCTTCTCAACACATCTTTTTCATACCATCATTAGATTCTCTAAACACAAATCAAACGAATCTCCAAATACTGAGAAATCAGCCATAAACACTTCCACATTGTGCTCCACCATATTCGAAAAGATTGCCATCATACACCTCTAAAATGTGGTTGGGGCATTGCACAACTCGAAAGACATCCTTCTGAAAGCAAATGTTTCGTATGGACATGTGAAAGTTATATTTTCCTGGTCTTCTGGAGCTATCACAATCTGATTATAGCCTAAATATCCATCCAGAAGACAATAGTACTCATGACCTGCTAGTCTGTCCAACATCAGATCAATAAACGACAACGGGAAATGGGCTTTCCTTGTAGCTTTATTAAGTCTGCGATGGTCCATTCAAACCCTCCACCCCGTTATTGTCCCAGTTGGTATCAGTTCGTTGTTTTCATTGGAGACTACAGTCGTTCTCCCTTTCTTTGGCACACACTATACCGGGCTCACCCATGAGCTGTCTGAGATCGAATATACTATTCCTGCATCTAGCCATTTCAGAACTTCCTTCTTGACCACTTCCTTCATAATCAGATTTAATCTCCGTTGTTGCTCCACTGAAGGTTTACTATCATCTTCCAGCAGGATCTTGTGCATACACAATGATGGGTTGATCCCTTTGATGTCTGCTATGGTCGATCCAATCGCCAATTTGAATTCTCTTAAAACTCTTAGCAGCTTTTCTTCCTGGACAGATGTTAGTGTAGAAGAAATAATAACAGGTAATTTTGAATTATCATTTAAAAATGCATACCTCAAGTGGTCTGGAAGAGGTTTCAACTCAAGTTCTGGAGGCACCTCAAGAGATGGCTTAAGTTTTGCTGATGTCTCCCCAGCAATCTTAAGTGGCTCGATTGGAGTCTTGAATCTTCTAAAGTGTGGTGTTGTGTCAAGAATTTGAACCAACTCAGTAATCTCATCATCTTCTATCTCAGAATTTCCCAAAATAGCACTCTTTAAAGGTTCATTTTCCAACAAATGCCCTACTTCATCATTCAACATCTTGTCCACCATATCAATCCTAAAACATTCCTCTTCGTCTGTAGGGAATTTCATAGCCTTGAATACGTTGAAGGTGACTTCTTGATCATGAACCCTCATTGTCAACTCACCTTTCTGAACATCTATTAAAGTTTTTCATGTGGCTAGAAATGGTCTCCCAAGGATGATAGGTATCCTTCTGTCTTCTTCATAATCCAATATGATGAAATCAGCTGGGAATATGAATTTATCTACCTTTACCAACACATCTTCCACAATACCCCATGGGTAAGTAATGGATCTGTCAGCAAGCTGTAATGAAATGTTTATCGGCCTTAGAGCTGGCAATCCAAACTGATTAAACACTGATAAAGGCATCAAGTTGATGCTCACCCATAAATCACACAAGCATTTGTTGAAACACATCTTCCCAATTGAACAAGGTATCGTAAAGCTACCTGGATCCTTTAGCTTCGGAGGTAACTTGCGTTGAAGCACTGCATTACATTCTTCATTCAAAGATACTATTTCAAAATCCTCTAGTCTTTTCTTCCTTGACAAGATCCCCTTCATGAACTTTGCATAACTTGGCATCTGTTCCAATTCCTCAACGAAGGGTATATTTATCTGTAGCTTCTTGAACACCTCCAAAAATTTGCTAAACTGCTTGTCTTCCCTTTGTTTCTGTAGTCTTTGTGGATATGGAACAAGGGGATGAACAAGTGATGGTTTGGTCACTGGTTTCTCAGTAAATCCTTCACTCTTCCCTACTTCCCGCTGTTCACAACCTTCTTGAACAAAACTTTCATCAGATAATTTTTCTTCACCGCGCAGCCGCGCGTCTTGCCTTTGTAAAAGTGGTGAGAGTGCACCATGATGTAAATCTGCAATCTGCTTCCCTGATCTGTGAGTTATGGCCTTACACTATTCTTTACCCTCCCTTCTTGGATATGCTTCTGTTGTACTTGGCAAGGTCCCTTGTGGTCTTTTGTTGAGCATACTAACCATTTGACCCATCTGCGTCTCCAAATTCTTTATAGCCACTACTTGGCTTTTGATTATTACCTCAGTATTCGCCATGTACTTCATCATCATCTCCTCCATTTCTGACTTCTTCTCTTGCTGAGGAGCAGGTGGTGGATGATGTTGTGGTTGCTGTTGAAATCCCGGAGGGTAGGGTGGTTTTGGTGCATACTGTTGGTGAGACGGTTGTGACTGAAACTGAGACTGAAATTGTTGATTTTTTGATGTTGTTGATTGTTTTGATTGTGGCTCTAGCTGAAATTGGGATGGTTGCGATTGTTAAGGTTATAGGAATTCTGGAACTGATTCTGATTTTTTTTATAGTTTCTCACACACTGTACAGATTCTGAACTGATAGCACACTGATCAATTGAATGTGACGCCACACATATCTCATATACAAAAGCAACCGTTTTCACTTTATTCTCTACCAACGAATCAATCTTCTTTGCAATAGATGCCATTTGAGCTGACATCTATGTGATAGCATCCACCTCTAACAATCCTGCAACTTTGGGCTATGGCATCCTGGCCATAGGATTCTGAAAGTAATTCGATACCATCGTCTCGATGAGATTATAAGTCGCTTCATAACTCTTAGCCCATAAGGCTCCTCCTGCAGCTGCATCTACAATCGGCCTTGACTACCATCCCAATCCATTATAAAAAGTATTTATCACCATTCAATCTGACATTCCATGATGGGGACATTTCCTTAGCATCTCTTTATACCATTCCCAAGCTTCATACATTGATTCACCCTGTTGTTTTTCAAACTGGGAAATTGATGTCCTCATTTTTGCTGTCTTAGCCATTGGGAAAAATTTGGCTAAGAACTTTTGTGCTAAGTCCTCCCATGTAGTAATAGATCCTGATGGCAAAGAGTGGAGCCAACTTCTAGCCTTGTCCCGTAAAGAAAATGGGAACAGTCTGAGCCTGATTGAATCTTCAGACACCCCATTGTACTTGAAGGTGTCATAAATTTCTATGAAGCTCAAAAAATCCTCGTTTGGGTCATCTGTAGCAGCACCTCCAAACTAGAATGAATTCTGCACCATCTGTATAGTGCTCGATTTAATCTCAAAAGTATTGGCTGCTATAGCTGGCCTCATGATGCTCGATTGCAACTCATTTATAATTGGCATTGAATAATCTCTAAATGCCCGATGTTCCTCTCTTTGTTGTTCTGCTGCCATACTGGATGATGTAGTTTCAAAATCTACTTGTATATTCTGACGTGCTCTCGACTTCCAACCTCTGTCGTTGATATTATCCTGTGCAGGCACCAATTCAGAGTTTATCGATCGCATGTGCATAAAATGTATACAAGTACCTGAAATACAAACAAAAACAAAATAGAAATAAGATAAGAATAGGATTATCTAAGTCACACAAATTTAGATTTAGTTGATGACGACAATAATAAAAATAAATGCCTTTCCCCAGCAACGGCGCCAAAAACTTGTTGCCTCCTTTTTGATTTAACAAAATGGACTCTAACTCATGCAAGTATACATGGGTCAACAAGTAGTACAGAGTAAGAAAGTATCGATCCCACGGAGAAAGGTGATAAATCTAAATTATCATGCAACAACTTAATCACTATTTCTATATGCTCAAACTATGAATCAATAAATGAATTTATATTTAAATTAATTATCAACACAATAAATAAATATTATTAAAAGGAGGTAATAAAATTGGAAAGATATGAGATTCTAATATCATTTAATGCTTCATCTAAAATGTATGCCTCATGTTATGTTTACTTATTAAATACGAAAATCTAGTCGAGAGCACATAAGTGAAACACAACCATTTTTCAATGAACTATGCGCAATTTACACAAAATCCACAATTGATAGAATTCATGTAAGCATCATAAATACTAAACACTATATTTCTATGTGAATTTAAAGCAAATATGATTTAAGCTCAAACTCTTTTAATGACTACAAATGGTGAAACAGTATATGCCTATCCAGGTCATGAATCACAAAGCCTAACACAAATAAGCCTTATGAATATATGCCATTATGGTCTAATATATACTTATATTTCATTTTCAAAATCCATACAAGAAATTAGTGTGAATGGTGATCAAGCATTCATACATTTAGCACAACCATAATAGGTAATCCAATATTAAATATTCAACATTACAATCACATATACATATATAAATTATGCATTAGAATCCATTAGAATCCCATAATGGAATTTAGTTCATTTATAAACCAAAAGCCATTATAGGATTGAAGCAACCCATTAAAATAAGAAATGCAAACAAGAGTTATGAAGAAATGAGAGATCAAATTTGTAAATTCCTGCTGCAAGTTCTGTTTCCAGGCTTTCCCAATTCACCAAAAATCTCCAGAAATGAATACTATATTTGTTAAGCAATCTAGATAAAGAGAAGAGCTAAATATAGTAATCAAATTCTCAAACCCTCTCTTTTCAGTCTAAACCTAAGAACAATAATGAAAACTGAAAACCACATCTTGGTAACCAACCATATCGTCTCAGATGAGCAAACCACGCTCCAATTTAAATTACAAAAAGTCAGCATTTTTAAACTGATTATGATCGGTGCGGCCGCGCAATGGTGTGAAGGGTTTCAGGCACGGGCGCGCTGTAGAAGTCTCTGGTGTATGCATGGAGCGGGTGCTCCATGGCCCTTTAATATTGGGGCACGGCCGCGCGGTATATAATTTTGCCTCTGCATTCCCTCTGGCGCGGGTGTGCCTTGTTTAGATTGAATAGCAGCGCGGCCGTGCTGCTGCTTCACTTTATATTCTGCTGGCTTCTTGTTGTTGTTGTTGTTGTTTGTTGCATCCTTCTTCTTCAACTTTTTCCTTCTTCACTCTACTTCTTCCTTGATCTTCTTAATTTCTCACCTGCTCACTTCCAGCTGCTATCTTCACTCTTGAACAAGCCACCATGCCTTGTTCTTGCTAGTTCCGTGCCATTCCATGCCATTTGTTGCTAAGGGAGTTCCATCTAAGCATACTACAAAATGAACACAAAAAGTAAATAAAACATAATAAAACTAATTGTGATGAGCATAATTCCCGTGAGTTGGCGACCAATAAGTAGGTAAAAAACCTACTTATCAATATAGTTTTGGTGATTTATATATACTGATGTGTGTTGAAATATAAAATAGGTACAAACAGGTATAGATTTTTTGGAAAATCCACAAAACAGGAATTTTTTTTAAAAAAATTCATGAATCAACGACCGCAGACGGTCGCTATTATGTATCAGTGACTGCGGGTGATTTGAGGATATCAGCGACCATGGTGGTCGCCAATGGTGGTCGCTGACACGTGGGCCACGTCACCAATGAGACCTGAATCATGGTGACTCAGCTTAGCGACGACATCGGTCGCTAAAGTGCGGTGGCTAATATTGGTCGCCAATGTACATTTAGTGTACAAAATACATGCGACCTCTATCTTTGACCGTATTCTGACACATAATCCTATATGCAACCGTATTGTCGGTTGCTAATCAACCTTTTTCTTATCCTAATTTAAGTAATCTACTATAAAAAAAATTCCTTTTCCAAAACTGCTATTAATTCTCATCCTTTAAATCATCTTCCTACTAGGAATATCTGTAGCATTAGTGGAAAGGTAAGGAATAACAAGTTAGACCTGTTAGGAAAAAGAAGGCAAAAGAATCCTGATGACTGCTTCGCTCGATCGTCCACTCATGGTGCCTAAACCAGCCTAGTCTTACAGCTCTATTAGCCCATTGCTGCGACACTATCCTTAATAATTAGCAGCGTTGCGACGCTGTCAACCGGCATTGCGACTCTTTAGTTTCCAACTAATTTTTCTCCTTGCTTCAGATATTTTCCATTTTGCCACTGTATTTCTTTTTTTCCTACAAAATAAAATAAAAACACTAAAGACAATAAAATAAATAAACACACTATAAAATAAGGGAAAATACTAAAAAATTCATAAATTATTAAGCTTAAAATTATCCAAATAATAGGTATAAAACTCACTTATCAAATTCCCCCAAACTTAAATATTTGTTTATCCTCAAGTGAAACGCAAACAAAAATTATAAAAACAAAACTAATAACCAAACTACACAAGCATTGAATTAATTTGAAATTAAACATAGCCTCAAAGATATTTTGTTTTAAATGATAATTCCTAGAAAATTTTAAAAGTATACAAAGCCCAAAACTTCAACATCTTATTAGTTATACATTACTCAAGACCCTTTTTGTGTGTATGAATCCAAATGTATCAAGCTAGCGAAAAAACTTAATGAAGCTTATATAATCAAATGCATCATAAACGACATCAAGAAGGTTAGTATTACAACAAGAACTCTATATGCTTATCTTTCACACCTCAAAGTGAATACAGACAAACATAACTAGAGGATCACAAGTGTAACGCCCCCAAAATTAGGTATACGTCACCCATCTTGGGTCGCCACTTACATGGTACATAAATTCAAATACAAACTTAATTATACATCTGTCGTCTAACATACGACAATACATAAACTGAGAGTTCTAATAGGAATATTGTCATTTAGAAAATATCCACACTCAAGGAGTCCTCATTACATTTATTCAAAATATAATAGGAGATTTGGTCAATTGAATTTCATGTTACGTTTTTCACCAAAATCTGATTTTTCAACCCTTTGTGATTTGTAAGAAACTTTCATGTTTTCACATAATAACCAACATAACTCATCATAACACTTACTAATACTTCATATACCCATGATTTTCATTAGACCAATGCTTTTATTATGACTTTCATCATAATCCTCGTAAACAAATCCTTTTAGTTGAAGAAATATTTGAGGGTTTAAGAAATGGGTTTTTGTACTGGGGTCAATACAAAATTCGATTTCACGCTCTAGGGTAGGCTAGGAAATCTTCAAGAATACGTCAAGAAATTTATTAATGATAGAAATATCATTTAAAACTGCTACTCTTATCCAAGACTTGGATAGTACGTTACATTGATACCAACTGTAGCACGTCACAATGACACCTTACATAAAGGTATAGTCAAAAACTGTTTTAGAAATTAGAATCTTTGGGAAGTGCTCAAGAAACCTTCATACATGGGAGGCCATGCTTTTAGGTTATGGTAGATATCATATGGCCACGTAATTATCCTTGGTTGACCAATAGGCCCCAAAGAAAAACGAGAAGATTACTATCATATTCTTCCCAATGGTGAGTCTTCTCTTGACATATCATTATCTCCACTGTCTCTAATTGGGTATTATACTCCAAACAAACACCAAGATTATATAGGTAGTGCTTGTAAATATATTCAGCAAGTGGATGAGCACAACCATGTCTTATGATGACACGAGGTTGTATGTCATTAGACATCTTGTGTGATAGTGGCAAAACACCATTCCAAGTTAAATTCACCTCACCCTCAACATCTATAGACCACCATTCTATTCCCTCGCTATCCCCCGCTCGACCCAGCTACACTTTTATTTCCTGAAAGGAATTATGAAACAAAAGGGTTAATTAATATATCAAATATTATCCCTATACTCTAACCGACCAATTAAATAACAAATAAACTTAGGTAGGTCATACTAGCGAAGGAATTCCCCGTCTCTCCCCTCCTAGTTCTTATCTCGCATCTTAGCCAGGGATCATATCCCTAAGCTCTGATACCAACTGTAACGCCCCCAAAATTAGGTATACGTCACCTATCTTGGGTCACCACTTACATGGTACATAAATTCAAATACAAACTTAATTATACATCTGTCGTGTAACATACGACAATACATAAACTGAGAGTTCTAATAGGAATATTGTCATTTAGACAATATCCATACTCAAGGAGTCCTCATTACATTTATTGTCACACTATTTAATGTAATAGTGAGGACTACTAATGCTATCTTTGGGACCATCACTCTTTTCCCAGACTCGTCCCGGTATATTCTCATTTCAAGAGAATACGGTGAAAGAAAGGGTGAGCTCAACTAGCCCAAGAAGAAATATTATGACTAAGATAATGCGAATAAATTATCATTAGCCTTCAACAAAGGTTTAAACGATAAAATACAATAGACAACAAGTTTAACTCATAGCTGAATAAGCAATCCATTAAAAGAGTCAAGAAGAAAATAAAATCTACTATCTTTTATGATTTAAAAGGTTTTCATCATTTGTTATAGCCGAGACTCACTTTTAATGAATAAACCACAATATCTAATCATCCTTGTACCACTGGCCAAGGATTTTCATCAAATTATCAATGGTCACGACTATACGTAATCACTCCCGGTCATAATCATACCAAAACTATCCATCACCGTGATTACAGTGCCACAGAGGACTTTTGTCACATCATTTATATCAAGCCATGATTATACCGAATGATCCTCGGTCATAATCATACTAAGTTCATCTATGCACGTAAGCCAAAGATAACATAATATAACATGAGGATGATGACAATGACATAATAATTCAATAAAACAAGTTCACGAATTAATTTATTCAGAACTAATAACGTCCCAAACTGTCAACATGATATCGCTTTGTAGAGTAAAATTCAAGAATGCTCGTAAAAATATTTTCATTAAAAATATCGGATGAAGCGCAAATATCAAGGATATTCCACTAAATTCATGGAGTATAGAAGTCAAAGTTTTAACTAACCGGGTATAATAAAGAATGGAATAACAAAAGAAATCACCATGCATGCGGTATTGCATAGATAGATAGGTTATTCCAATGAATAATAATAACGGAACCAGTCGTGTGAAATTCACACCACAAGCGATGTTCCAATGTAATAATAAAGATGGAACCCGGATCCTGTAAAACACACGATAGGATATTCCAATGAATGATAAAGATTTTAACCCGTGTCCTGTAAAACACATGCATGTGATGTTCCAAATGTAATAATAAAGATGAATAATAGAAGAATGTCACCAAGTATAGGGTAAACCACGATATAAAAAGTTATTCCAATGTAATAATAAAGAATGGAATAATGTAAGAAGATCACCAAGTATAGGGGATTTGGCAGATACAAGTTATTCCAATAGAATAAATAAGAATGGAATAACATAAGGATTTCACCAAGTATAGGGTACGCCGTATATACAAGTTACGTTATAGGGTATGCCACTTTTACAAAGTTATTCCAATGTAATAATAAAGAATGGAATAATGTAAGTTCTCTTCATGAATAAGAAAGAATAACACCCCTTACGGATACAACAAATAATATTCCCTACCTTAGAAGAACCTGAATATTGGAAAAGTGGAAGTAGCGAGATACTTTTCTTCTTTCTCTATAGTTTCTCTCTCTAGAGTTTCAATGAATTCGTAAGAAATAATGAAGGAATGAGCTTTCTATTTATAGAAAAAGCGAGGGTGGCTCTTGGTCTTAACGAAGGGTCAAAATGACTCTTGGTAATATCAAGAGACAACTACTATTTCATGAAGGGTAAATAAGCCTTGGAACAATCAAGAGGCGCTTAACTCTTGGTAATATCAAGGGACAACTACTATCAAGAAGGTAATTACTATCGACGAAGGTAAATACTATCATGCGAAGGTAATTACTATTCACAAAGGTAATTACTATTCACAAAGGTAATTACTATTAACGAAGGTAAATACTATCGACGAAGGTAATTACTATATTCACAAAGGTAATTACTATTCACAAAGGTAATTACTATCGATTTAGGTAAATACTATCGACGAAGGTAATTACTATCCACAAAGGTAATTACTATTGACGAAGGGACTCTTAGATGATGACATATGCCCCCCATAAAATAATCAAACTTACCACAAACGTCTCCATAATGACTCTTTATATACATCAAGGATTGAATAAATATTACCACAAATCATTTTATTTTTAATCAACACATATTTAATCTTCCAACAATTATTAATCATTTATAACTTGTCGTCTCAATTAATAATTTAAAAATTTAAATTATTATACAGATGATACTACGACAATAATTGAATCAATAATATAAGAGATATGATGCAAAGAATTATCAGTAGCAATAATTGAGCATAGTGAAAGTGACTTCTCACGTAAGCATCAATAATCAATATCGTGTGCTACTATACAACTACGCCAGACATCGTATTTTTTACTTTTACTCGGGTAGTTCAACAGTTTTGACGGTAACACCTTTGCCGTTATTTTTATAGAAAAAATAATTTTTGTCGTTTTCTAACTATGAAAATACTTCCGTTGTGGGGTCCACCAATGATTGAGCCGTCGTACAAATATTCCCCGACAAAAAAAATATTCCCCGACCAAATGAATATTTTATAACAACTTGCTTACTTTGCAAAATTTATAAATATTACCCACAACTATAACATTATATCAAATTTATTCCATAATATTCAAAAATAATATTTATAAAAAATTCATCTTTATTTATAAAAGCTGGGGTCTTATAACAAGGTTATTTAAAACATTTAAGCTCCTTTTGAACCCTTCCCCGGGAATTCAAAAATAAAAAATATTATTATTTTTTTACTTTTTAGTGAGTGCGTTTTACGCTCCATCTCACTTTCCATTGAACGAGTGCGTTTTATGCTCCATCTCGTTGCATGTGTTTATGAGTGAGTGTGTTTTACTCTCCATCTCAACCTACCACATGATCCATTCTTTTAACTAGGGAAGGGTCAAAATTTTGAGATTTTTTTTTCAAATTAACCACGATTTCCCCCAATTTATATTCTTCCTCATATTGCACTTTAAGTTATGATCAAACAAAATATAAAGTTCATAAATATCTTCCATAAGCATTATAACGCCCCCAAATCCGGGTACTTGAAACCCGTACTTGGTGCTCCACAATACCATTTATTAAACTACTTGATATATTAAATAACTAAAAATATTACATCAAAGTTATCTATTCCCCAGGTACCACTACCTTTAAGTTCATTAGTAGATGATAGATAATATAATATCACAATACCAAATGATAGTTATCAAAAATAACGTTATCCAACTACTTATTCAGCTTCCTCTTTCCCTTATCCTTGTCAGAACCTTCTGTTCAATCTTTCTTAGCTGAAAACATTTAATTTTAAAGCAAGAATGAGTATTTAATTGCTTAGTAAGTAATAACAATTAATAAACATCAGCTGAAAGAAATAAATATTTTCTTTGAGGTATACTTTTACAACGAATCAATAGCTGTGAAGTAAACTGAAATAATTCTGAATAACATATCAATCCGTTTACATTTTTGAAACTACGCACTGACCATAGATGCTGAGAAGTCACTAGACCATGAACAGATATTTTAAAGTTTGAAAAGGTTTGTACATAAATTCATCTACAAATTGGCATGACTTACGGACATGGAGGGTGATTAGCCCGTTATGCCCTGTACTGATCAACACTGCATACTGGAATGACAATTCGCGTTCATCATAACCGCCTTTGGCACATAAAAATTTCCCAATTTAGGGATATTCATACTCAGTCTGGAGTCTGAACCAAAGTAATTTAGTTGGATGACTCTATCGTAACCAATAATATTCAATGAATTATTTAGAACTATGTCTAGCCGGGTCAAATAGTTTAGACAGCTTTTAAACCATATATACATATCAAGATTCAATAGTATGTATCAAAATTTGTTATATCAAAGAATTTAATTTCGAGCTTTAAGATACTTTTCCAAATACAACAACTTATACAAGTGAGGACACTTGCATAACCAAACTTAGTACGCAGAGAATAGAATAATGTTTAAACATACATGAATCATATGAAGACAATAATGAGATACTTGTATTTAATGAATGAATTGAATACTATTCAAGAACCGGCATGTATAGAATTAAAAGTTATATATAGGATATTTGATTACACAAAGATCTATTGCATGAGATAAATGTAAAGATTAGATACTTGCTTAATAAAAGACAGAGTTAAGAAACTTGCTTACAAAGATCCATTGCATAAATTAAATGCAAAGGGTAAGATACTTGTCTTGATCGCTGCTTACTGCTACACATTATAGTTTAATCTTTTATGACAAGACCTATCATTAATAAAATTATTCTTTCAATTAGAATAATACATCATGGCACATAATACTACTATTTATAGTCATCATACAGCTTACATACATTATCACATATTCATAACAGTCGTTAGAACATATAAGAACAAGTATCAAGTCAAACTATTTCAGTCTGGTTTGATTTCGATATTAATTTGACATCTCGATTGCATTATTGGATAATTATCGAGTTTATTGTGAATAAAACTCTTTTTAAAAGGTTCAATATTAATTTAGATAATTTAATTATCATTTATAATATTTTTCAGAAGCACATAATAATTTTTAAATAATTATTATCATTTATAATGATTTTTCAAACACTAATATTATTTTTAAATGATTTAATTCTAAATAATTTCATTATCATTAATATTTAAATAATTTAAAATATTAATGAAATCCATGTCAAAATATTAAAAGTTATTTATAATAACTCAAATATTTTTAAAACCTTAATATCACATTTAAATGAGTTTTAAAACATTTAAAACCATTTTAAATAATTATCATTAATATTAAAATATTAATGAAATTTATGTCAAATTATTAAAAGTCATTTACTATAACTTAAAATATTTTTAAAACCTTTATATCATTTTTAAATAATTTATTTAATATAATTATTAAATAAATTTATTATCATTAATATTTAAATAATTTAAAATATTAATGAAATTAATGTCAAAATATTAAAAGTTAATTTTGTAACTTAAAATAATTTTTAAAACTTAATTATGAATTATTAATAATTATTTAATATTTATTTCTATTTATTTAAATTAATTTTATTTAACATTGTCGCTGTAAGTCTACAGCGACTGAAACCATCGCTATAGTTGTTCTTCATCGAGGCTTGCTTTGACTAGCTGAAATTTCTATTTGATCTTATTTTTGGGCATGAAAGTGTATCATTGCTATAATATTGATGTAATACTACAAGTATAAATATAGCTTGTGGTCTAATTACATCATATCATGAAGATATCTGATGATCAAACTGTCTATCTAAGTTTTTCTTCATTTCTGGAACTTCCAGAAATGAAATCAATGTTGGTCAACCTACTTTGAGATTTAATAACTTTGATTCTATATGTTATCTAAGTGATCCAGTGTCACACTCTTGTAGTACACATGTCAGGCTACAAAAGTGTTACTTTGGCTTAGCCTAACAACATCACATATGAGAGATCTAGCCTGGTCAAACTGCTGTCAAAAATATGTTCTTCAGTTTTCTGGAAATTCTAGAAAACAGAATATGTGCTTGGTCAACCATTTTTTACTATGAATAACTTTCATTCTGGTTGTTTAATAGGTGATCTATTGTCAGGGTTTTGTAGTACATATGTCAAAGAATAAAAGTGATACACTTAGATGAGCTAACAACATAACAGGTTCAATATTTAAGCCATTCAAAATCTTGTCAGGCCATTTCTGGGCATTTCTGGTTTTTCAGAAACAGTTTTCCATGGTTGGTCAACTGAGTTTAGCCATGAATAACTTAAAATCTTGACATGTTATGGACATGATTCCACTTCCAAATTACTCACCTCATGGAATACTATAAAAAGGATATACTTAACATATCTAAACATTAACAGATCAAGATCTATGACCTCTGACATTTGACTGTTAGACCATATTTTTAGACTTTTTGACAGTTTGCTTAAATCTTCATTTTCATGCATTTTAATGTTATGGATCCATGTTTTATCAACCTAGATCACTAAATAACATAACATATAACATATTTAAACACTAAAACATAAAATCTACCTAAGCATGAAAGATCTAGCTTAGGGTTAGGGTTTATACGTTTTTGAACTAACTTTTGATTTTCCTTCTCTGATATGATCTTAGATAGTTTATGGGGTGGATTTGGCTTATCTTAGGACTGCGTTTCTCTCTAAATTTTGTAGGCCTTGAGAATGAGAGGTTTGGCTATGGATAAAAACAAAAGTAAGGATTTTCTTTAATTTTTAATCTCTTTTTGACAACTAAGCTTTGATCCAAGGGTTGATTTGTTGCTAGGTGTCAATGATGGCTAATCTGTTTTGATTTTAAGCACATGTGAATATCTTGGAGTGGTGACTCGCCAAGATTTGGCCTTATCAACTTATTAAAGGGTATTTTAGTCATTTATCAATTAAATTTAAAGGCATTTTAGTTCTTTCTCATGTTTTTGGGTTTTAACCCTTAGGTTTTAATCCTTAGGGTTTGCTAATTAAAAGTAGGATTTACTGATTAGAGTTAGGATTTCCAAATCTTGAATTATGGTTCTTATTTTAGGGTTTCTAAATGAACATTAGAGTTTCCTAATTATCATTAGAGTTTCCCTAATTATATTTACATAATTAATTACATCTAATCAACACTTAACATTAATCACATAACACAAACATATATACTCTTAAATACAATTATAACAATAAATGTATATAATATTCAAATCTCTATTCGCAGCTTAATTTAGGGTTTTGATCATTATTTAACTTTGCTTCACTTACCTTTCTTAGTCAATTTAAAATAAATAAATTGACTAATATGCTAAATTCATATCACATATACTCAAAGTAATAATAATAACAATAATGATAATACTAAAAAGTTTATTCATAAAATATACATATATTATTTATATAATGTATTACCTCTATTTTCATGGAAAATAAATAATAAAATATATTTACTAAAAAAATTATTTTATTATTAAAATATAATTTATAATAATCAATTATTTTGCTCGCGAAAAATTCAACTGCAATAATTCATGCAGTAAATATATATTTATCACATATTCACATTCGCTTTGCTTGTCATGTATTCCCATATTCATTGCAGTGTATCAAAATAACAAAAACAATTATTCACAAAATTCTTATTATAATATATACTAAAAACTTTGATTATTACATTATTCTCCCCTTATAAAGATTTAGTCCTCGAAATCGTAAAACAAAACTTACCTAAACGAATGAAGGATAATTAACGTACACCTTCATTGCAAGTAGGTCCCGATCTGATACGATCGAATTGATCTTTAATATTCAGCAAAAGCTTAGCTATCCGATTTAATGAAATCTGATTACTAATGGAATTCAAATTTTTCCTTCAAAATCCTTTTATTAACGAGTTATTTGTATAATATTTTTTTTATTTGTCTTTTTTTGAAATTTTCTTTCGTATATCTATATTCAAGGGATTCTAAGGTTCACAGGTGTAAACGTACTTATCTTAATAAACTCACGATATGTAAGAAGAATATGTTATATCCAAATCAAACATATATATTGATATAATTGATCGGAATCATACTTGGAACTCCATCTCCGGATGCTACTGTATCTTGGACCATCATATTGAAAGTCCTTACAGTTGGTTTATTTGGTGGAGTTGGACCAGTTATCGCTAGTGTTCCACTGCTATTCTCGGTATTAGCCTTTCCCCCATTGACTCTTCTTTTTGGACAATCCCTCACCATATGGTCTGTTAATCCACAAATGAAACAACCACTATTATTCCTTGGATTGGGGCAGTTATGAGAGATGTGTCCCTCCTGCCCACACTTAAACATACTGACTTTCCTTTCAAACATTCCCCCGAGTGATTTTTACCACAATTATTGCATTAATTAACCTGCTTCTTTATACCTCCCTGCCTATTATCCGTATTCCCAGAATTGTTCCACTTCCTTTTTTTCCACTTCCACTTCCAGTACTTCCCTCAACTTTGATAGCTACTTCAATTTTAACATTATTTTTCTTTTCTTTATTATAGAGGTTCATGGCCTCACTTTCTCCTTCGACTATAATAGCCTTTTCCAATATTGATATGAAAGAACCAATCTGTAATACTGCAACCTTATTATAGAGCAAGGATTTTAGGCCCTACTCAAACCTTCTTGCCTTCCTTGCTTCTGTATCCACTTGGTGTGGAGAAAATCTAGCTAACTCATTAAATTTTGTGACGTATTCCAAAACTGTCATATTCTTCTGCTTCAATTCTAAATACTTAACCTCCATCATGGCTTGCATACTTGGTGAGAAATAATTCTCGAAGAACAATTCCTTGAACCTTGTCTATGTTACCACTCCAGCTTCGGCTCAATTTTGATTTGTCTTCCACCAAAAATTTGCCTCCCCCTTCATCAAATATGTAGCAAACGTTGTCTTTTGCTCCTCTACTACCCTAGCATTAACAAATGTTTTTTCCATCTCCTTTACCCAAGTTTGGGCTTTTATAGGGTCAGTTGTTCCTTTAAATTCTTGCGGTCCTACTGCTTTAAAGTCTTTAAAGTTTTCCAACCTATTATCTGGCTAATTTCTTACGACTGGTGCTCTATTCTGCATAGCTTGTGCTAACATATAAACAAGATTCTACATTGGGTCCACATTACCTCCTTCATCATTAACAGGTTTTTTTACTCTTTGGTTTCAGTTTTGTCTTCTTAGCGGCATTATCTGGTTAAAAAAATATTAAATTATTCTTTCTTAGTTTACATTCTATGGCCCATCGTATAGGTGTTAACATTTAAAATGTAACGCATAATTTTAAACTCAGACAATCATATAATCAAAATGTTGGATTTTAAAAATTCGAATAACTAGGTTAACGAATTATCAGATAGACACTTACTATTTTAATTCTCAAAACTTATTTACTTAATCAAACATATATTCAAGGTCATTCAAGTAATTCATAGTACTTTATATTATAAAGCACATATTGCTATAAATATCTACTATCCCTTTAAAGGATTTTTAAAATATTTAAAATTATTTTTAAATAATTATCATTAATATTAAAATATTAATAAATTTATATCAAAATATTAAAAGTCATTTATTATAACTTAAAATATTTTTAAAATTTATATCATTTTTAAAACATAAAAATCATTTTTAAATAATTTATTTAATATAATTATTAAATAATTTTATTATCATTAATATTTAAATAATTTAAAATATTAATAAAATTTATGTCAAAATATTAAAAGTTAATTTTATAACTTAAATTTTATGAGAGTGTATCATTGTTATAGTATTGATGTAATACTACAAGTATATATCAAGTATAAAGTCTAACTACATCATATTCTGAAGATATTTGATTATCAAACTGTATATCTAAGCTATTCTTCATTTATGGAATTTCCAAAAATGAAGTCAGTGTTGGTCAACTTACTTTGAGCTTTAATAACTTTGATTCTATGTGTTATCTAAGTGATCCAGTGTCACACTCTTGTAGTAGACATGTCAGGCTAAAAAAGTTTTACACTGGCTTAGCCTAACAACATCACATATGAGAGATCTAGTCTGGTCAAACTGCTGTCAAAAACTTGTTTTTTAGCTTTCTAGAAATTCAAGAAAACAAAATATATGTTTGGTCAATCACTTTTGACCATGAATAACTTTCATCCTGGTTGTTTAATAGGTGATCTATTGGCAGTGTTTTGTAGTACATATGTCAAGTTATAAAAGTGATACAGTTAGATGAGCTAACAACATAACAAATTCAAAACCTAAGCTATTCAAAATCTTGTCAAGCCATTTCTGGGCATTTTGGGTTTTCCAGAAACAATTTTCCATGGTTGGCCAACTGAGTTTGGCCATAAATAACTTGAAATCTAAACATGTTATGAATATGATTCCACTTCCAAATTACTCACCTCGTGGCATACTATAACAAGGATACATTTAACAGATCTAAACATTAACAAATCAAGATCTATGGCCTCCGACATTTGACTGTCAGGCCATATTTTTAAACTTTTGGACAGTTTTTCTTAAATTTTATTTTCATGCATTTTAATGTTGTGAATCCATATTTTATCAACCCATATCACTAAATAACATAACATGTAACATATTTAAACACTAAAACATACAATCTACCTAAGCATGAAAGATCTAACTTAGGGTTAGAGTTTATCACTTTTTGAACCAACTTTTGATTTCCCTTCTCTGATCTGATCTTAGATAGTTTATGGGGTGGATTTTGCTTATCTTAGGACTGAATTTCTCTCTATGTTTGGTAGGCTTGGAGAATGAGAGGTTTGGCTATGGATAGAAACTAAAGTAAGGATTTTCTTTAATTTTTAATCTCTTTTTGACAACTAAGTTTTGATCCAAGGGTTGATTTGTTGCTAGGTGTCAATGATGGCTGATATATTTTGATTTTAAGCACATATGAATATCTTGGAGTTGTGACTCACCAAGATTTGGCCTTATCTGTAAAATCCCAAATTTTACGAATAAAGATTTAATTTTCTCGAATTTTTTTTTAATTTATGGTGTGGATTTGAGATAATGTTATAGTTGTGGGTAATATTTATAAATTTTGAAAAGTATGCAAGTTGTTGTATAATATTCGATTGGTCGAGAAATATTCTTTTTGTCGGGGAATATCCGTATGACGACAAGACAATCATTAGTGGACCCCACAAATGTAATTATTGCCGGATTGAGAAAATGACAAAAATATTTTTATGAAAGTAACGACGGAAGTTTTACCATTAAAACCGTTGAACTACTTTCATTAGTAAAGTACAAAGAATATGTCTGGCGTCGTTGCATAGTAGCACACGGTATTGATTATTGATGCTTACGTGAGAAATCACTCAATTTTGTTCAATTATTGTTGCAGTAATTGTTGCATAGTATCTCACGTTATTTGATTCAATTGTTGTCTATATTTTATATAATATTAAATCAATAATTGAGACGACGAAGTTATTAATATTATTATTTGCAATATTAGCGATGTCTAGAAGTTCGCGCAAGGAGAGGTTTGGTCACCTAATCATACGGCCATAATAGGAGAAATCCTTATTGAAATCCCCTTTTTCCTCGGGAACGACTTCGGTCATTTAATATTGTGAATTATAATAATGATGATAAATGTTGTTAAATATATTGAGGTATCTTTTTATGAAGTCACGGAAGTTTATATATATATATATATATATATATATATATATATATATAAATTTTGTTTTATTAGTATTATTAATGTAATAAAACAGAAAAGCTTTTTATAAAACAGAATACTTTTATAAAGTTATTTGTTTTATTAGACAATAATTAGAATATATTATATTTTATTATGCATAGTGTTGCATAGTGTCTGCATAGTGTTATACATAGTAAATCAATATGGACCGTCCGTTTAAAAGTAAATCAATCTAGATCGTTCATGAATTAGTTACTATTCAATCCATTCTCCTATAAATAGAAGCTCATTCCTTCATTTTTTTTCTTACGAATTCACTGAAATTCTAGAGAGAGAAACTACAGAGAGAAAGAAGAAAAGTATTCTGCTACTTCACTACTCCTATATCCAGTTTCTTCTAAGGTAAGGGGTATTATTTCTTTTGTATTCATGAAGAGAACTTCATTATTCCATTCTTTATTATTCGCTTGAATAACTTGTATACGCTGAGCTACCCTATACTTGGTGAAATTCTTCATTATTCCATTCCTTATTATTATGTTGAATAACTTTGCCATATCTAAGTACCGCATATACATGGTAAAATTCTTCTCATTATTCCATTCGTTATTATTAGGTTGAATAACTTTGCCTATCTAATTAATGCATACACGGTGAAATTCTTCTATTATTCCATTCTTTATTATTCTGTGGAATATCCTCATGCATGCATTTTACGCATTACCGGTTCCATTCTTTATTATTCAGCCGAATATATCTTGTCGCAAGCGTTTACGCATGACCGATTCCATTCTTTATTATTCTGCTTGGAATATCCGCATGCGTGCGTTCTGCACGACCGGTTCCGTTATTTATTATTCTGTTGGAATAACTTTTCTGTCTGCGATCTATCGCATGCCCGGTGATTTCTTTTGTTATTCCATTCTTTATTATACTCAGTTAGTTAAAGTTTTGACTTCTATACTCCATGAAATTAGTGGAATGTCCTTGATATTTGCGCTTCATCCAGTATCTTTTTATGGAAATATTCTTCCGAGCATTCTTGAATTTTACTCTACAAAGAAGTATCATATCGACAATTTGGACGTTATTAGTTCTGGATAAATTAGTTCTTGAACTTATTTTATTGAATTATTATGTCATTGTCATCATCCCTAATGTTTATATTATGTTGAAAGTCATCTGTGGCACTCAGAGTGCATAGATGGACTTGGTATGATTATGACTGAGGATTATTCGGTATAATCATCAACCGTAATATTACAAATGATGTGGAAAAAGTCATCATTGGCCCGTAGTGCATTGATGTACAGTTTTTGGTATGATTATGGCTATGGATTCTCTTCGGCTAAGGGTGCAAAGATGAATTATTTTATGGCATGATCAGGCCCGTTGATGAAAACATGATTATCTTTAGTCGTAGTGCATGGATAATTCATGGTTGTGAAACTAAAGAATATCCTTGGCCTGTAGTGCAGGGATGATTTGATGATGTGGATTATTTATTAAGCCGAGTTTCAGCGATAAAAGTGATGAAAACCCTTTTAAATCATAGAAGATAGTAGATTTTATTCTCTACTTGACTCTTCTAATGGATTGCTTGTTCCGCTGCCGTTAAACTTGATATTTGTTATATTGTATCAGTTTAACACTGTTAAAGGCTAACGATAATTTATTCTGCATTATCTTAGTCATAATATTTTCTACTAGGCTAGTTGAGCTCACCTTTTTTGCTTTCATTGTTCTCTTCAGGAAATGAGAACGTAGTAGGGACTATAACGGGACGACTTGTTTGAGTTATGATTCTGGGGACAAAATCCTTTTAAGAGGGGTAAGATGTGACAACCGTAATTTTGTAATCTAAATTTTTTAAATATTTATTTGATTGAATAAATATTTTTCGATGAATTAATTATTAGATTAATTAATTAATTGATGAAGTAGTGATAGATTAATTTAATTTTTATGTGTTACATTTATTAATTTAATGTGGAGAATTTTTATTATTCGAAGTATGTGATTATGTGAGCTTATTGAATTAAAAGAAATATTTAATGAGCCTATGTTATTTTAATTAATTTAATTATTAATTAGAGATTTAATAATTTGACATTATTAATTAAAGAGAATTTGAATTATGTGACTATGTGTATTAATGAGAATTTACTATATTTTAATTAAAATAAATTAAATTAGATAATTGATTTATTTTATATGGATGTGACATTATTTAAACTATATGATAAGTTTTTTAAATTAAATAGTTTTGAAACCTTTTAATTCTAGCCAAACATGGCCTTGGTGGGAGTTGAGGGAAGTTACCCATGATGGGGGGTAACTGACCTCTATTGCGTCAGTTTTTCTCCATTTATCAGACGCTTTCTTTTCTTTCTTTTCTTATTATTTTCCAAGTCTGGCAAAAAAAAAACAGAGAGAGTTGAGAAAAGTTTTGAGAGAGATTGTGAGTTGGGTAATTGAAGAACTGTGGAGGAGGAGTTTATCTCTTGCAAATTGTATTCTACGCTTGGGTAATTTCTTCAACCCAATTCTTATTATACGTCTTTTAAGTTTTCATAAAAAAATGGCTTTCATACTTCTATGAGTCTCTGTATTTGGAAAATTCTGTTGTTATGAGAATATATGTAATAATTCGAGTTGTATGGCATGTTTTAATATATATTATATGGGTTTCCATATCTTCAGTTTCATGAAATTATACAGTAAAAGATTTTAGAGTATGTGATATGGCCATATGGCCTTATACGTGATTTTTATATGTCAAATATAATTTATTTTGCAAAATTCACACATTGATATGATTATGCATGTTAAAATGAACAAAATGAAACTTGAATGGTTGGATTTGGCTTAATAACAAATTCGTAGCGTTAAAATCCATGTTTTTGTTCAAAAACTTCAAGAACATCAAGAACAGTCCAATTTTCATATTTTAATTATGTGATTATGTGTTTTAATGGATTAAAATCACTCCATAGATGTTAAGTAATGATTATGTACGAATTATAACATGTGGGTATGTGTAATTTGGTGAAATTAGTGTTAAAGATGTGTTGATTTATTTGAATTACGTGTTCTTGTGAATGAAATTCGAGTCCGAGTTTCACGTCATGGCATGAAACCCCAGTTCATTTCTTGTGCCACAGCCAATCATATACGCCATGTAAGTATCAAAGTCATATAATGGCCATGGCAGTAAAATAAATACCAAGAGTTAATCTGAAAAGTGGCAATAATATACCACTTAGCATATTGTCCAGAAAATGCAAATTTTTAATGTTCAAGTATAGAAATGAGTTAGTGACCTAGTCTAATGAACATAAAAACTTGTTAGACAAATAATGAGATATTAAAATGAGTTTTTACCAAGTCAAGAAGACAATTACATGTTATTTGAATCGTTGATTATGTAATTAACTTGTTGTTCGTGTAGTATTATATTATGTGAAAACAAGTATGGTAATTTGACTAAGTATGGTCATAAAGTTGAGTTTAGACAAAGAATAACTTATGATGTTTAGTACGTTATTACTGGTATTGTGAACGTAATTGATATGTAGGATTTAATTCAAAGAACGAGTTTGTTTAAGTGTAATCTACGCACGACGCAAGTTTCTAAACCTTATCTTGTTACATTGAGCAAGTTTTCCAACTCTACATTTACGTTGAGCAAGTTTCTTACCCTAAACTTTCGTTGAGCAAGTTTCCTAATCCTACTTGTTATTGTTATATAAGTTGATTAATTCATCTTTTGATATTGAGCAAGTTCTCATTATTATTGATCAAGCATGTCTTATATATTAAAGCTTATTAATCTTCAAGTATGATGTTGTTATACAATAATTATTCTATTGTATACCTTTTTAGATGTTATTCAAGTTAAATATTCATTCACTGTTAAACCTTGTTAGACTAGCGAACCCTTATTGATTCGACTAGTCCATAGTTGATGAGCGTTCTAAATTTCGTAACCCTTGATGAATTATCCAAACCAAACTTCCTTTAGTGCGGACTCGAATGTCAAAACCGAGATGAACAACCTCAGATAGGGGATTATTTACGCTTTAGCGTTAAGATATTGTGCATGATATGGTACTATTTAGGGCTGATCCCCTAAGTACGAGAAGGAGAGTCCATAGTCTTATGACTGTTAAAGGTTTCAAGTAAAAATACTTGACAACCTAGGACATAGTTCAAGGTCTTATGACCCTCAGAAATTCTTTTGATTCTTGTTATTCATTCTTGATTCAAAAGTTGAGCTTTTATATCTAAAGTTATTATTTCTCTCGCATGTTATTATTCATTATTATATTGTTATACTTGTGGGCAATCGTGCTCACTCTTGCGTAATAATAACATTGCAGTTAAGAACGACAGAGCAGACGAACCTTCCACTAGTAAGGGCAAGGGCAAGCTTAGCAAGTAATGAAGACTGTTTTATTAATGTGATTATGTGATGTAATTAGAATTGATGTTACTAAGACTTATTTATTTATGTTTTCCGCACAGATGTTTTAAGGTTAGAGTAACCTGGGATTTATTTATTACTCAGTTCATGTAACCCCATAAGGGGAGAGATTTATTATTTATTTTACCTATCGCATGGTTTGAAATTTATTTATGGGTAGATAGATAGATGATGCTTGTACAGTGAACACCAAATCCTGTGGAAACGGAAGTACCGGATTTGGGGGTGTCACAGGTTGGTATCAAAGCTGTAAGGTTATGAACCTTAGGTGGGGGGAACAACCTTAGGTAGTAGCCTTGTAGGAGATTAAGAACATAGTGATGGGAAACTCTTATCGAGTTCTAAAAAATGAATTTTTAAATTCATTAAAGATAATAAAAGACTTTATGTGCTTATGTGTTAATCTATGTGTTCGCTAGCACGGATTAGTAACTAAAACTTAAAATTTTATTGTCAGGATGTCGGATGTTGGAGGAGCTAGTCGAGCTGGGGAAGAGGAACCCCAATTACCTATAGAGGAGGAGCCCCGAGACATTCATGTCATCAGGGAACAGCTTGTACAGAGAGAGCCATCTCCGTTGATCACTGTTGCTGGTCAGGAGCATGAGTCGGAGACAGATCTAGAGGAGGATCCTGAGGAAGAGGAAGAAGAGGAGTTCCCACCAAACTCCATTGATGCAGAGATGTATGATGCACTCTATGATCATAACGTAGAGTTGCAGGATATCGTTGGGATCCGACCGAAAGGTGGTTAGTCGCCAGATTACTATTGAAAGCGTAGGGATAGAGATTGTGACTCTTCACACACGTTTAGGAAACGTGAAGTGGGATCTATTTCACGAGAAGGGTCAGACCGAGGATAAGTCCGTAGAAATAGAGAAGTTAAAGAAGGATCTGAAGGAGAGCTCAGAGAGGCTTGCCATAGCAGAGGAGAGCTGGGTACGAGAGTCACGCCGTCGATCGTCGCGTAAGATGATCACCGTCAAGAAGAAGGCTAAACTTGAGGAGATGTACTCTACACTACAAAATCCAATGGATGCGGTCCAAGATCGAGTTAGGAAGTATCCAATCCAGTTTGAGGATCTACCATCATATATGCTAGATCGCGAATCGATGTGCCGCATCATGGAGGAGGAACGTAGCAAGGCTATCCAAATACTTTAATGAGATAAAGGATAGTATCGGTTTAAATATGTGAAAACTATTTGATAGTTAATGATGTAAATTCTGATATGTTCATATATAAAGGAATATTGTGATGTTTTAAATCCAATAGATTCTTTATCTCGGGATAGTTGATGTAAATAGCAGTGATGCTATCTTATAATGTAAAGACTTTTGAATTAAATGAAATGTCAAAGTTTATTTGAAGTAATGTGTTAAGTGAGTTATGATTAAATGTTTTAGATAAGTCTTAAATGTTTAAGAGATTGAATAAAGATCTAATAAGCGTATATTCTTAACAGAAATATGCCGCCTAGAAGACAAAATCGTCAACAAGCCCAGGAAGGGTCAACAAATAATAACAATGACTCCAATGCTAACTCCGTTCAGCAATTGGTAAACCTTTTAGCTGGAGCACTTAATAATCAACCCCAAGCTCCACCAAATACTTCATTTAAGGACTTTAAGGCGGTGGGGCCCTTGAGTTTAAGGGTTCCATAAACCCAATTGAAGCTCAGACGTGGGTGATGGAGATGGAGAAGGTGTTCGACGTCGCTCGAGTAAGGGAAGATCAAAAGACTGCTTAAGCAATGTTTATGCTGAAGTCCGAAGCTGGCTATTGGTGGCAGGCAAACAAGGTGAGAGGAGGTGAAGGTGTTATATCCTGGGAAAGATTCAAAGAGATGTTCTTCGAGATGTACTTTCCGGCAAGTTCACAAAATCAGATGGAAGTCCAGTTTCTAGAATTGAAGCAGGGAAGTATGTCAGTAGCTGATTACGCGGCAAGGTTTAACGAGTTGGCTAGGTTCGCCACATACCAAGTTCACACTGACGAGAGGAAGGCAAGACGATTTGAGCGGTGGACCCACCTCGTTTGTATAGCAAAGTGTTAATGTTCCAATTGAACACTTTTGTTGGGGTGTTAGAGAAGGCCATACTTCTTTGAGGGTGGAAGTGATGCGATGAACGGGCAGTATAATCGGGAGCGAAGAAGAAGAGTGAGAAGGAAGATAATAATAAGACCGTGAGAGAGTAGCACCGGGGTAATCACGGTCGGAAGAGGAAGTGGTCCGATAATTAATTTACCGGAAGTCAACAGGGAGGGAAGAAGAAGAAGATTGAACCGTGTCCAACTTACAGAAAAAAGCATTTGGGAGTTTGTTTGAAGGGGAAGCGAGTGTGCTACAATTGTGGTCAAGAAGGCCACATAGCACCAAACTATCCGAACCCAAAGAAGGGTGCATGCTTCACATGTGGATCAAAGGACCATCTTGCAAGAGATTGTCCTAAGAAGGGATCGGAAGGGACGAGTTCAGGAGGAAACAGAGGAAATACTGGTGGAAGCACTCTAACCATTGCAGGACCAACCACAACCAATAGACCAACAGCTAGAACGTTCAACATGACAGTGTAGGACGTGGTACAGTCTCGCGATGTGGTGTCAGGTATCATTCCAATCAATAAAGTTAATGCTTATGTGTTATTTGATTCGGGTGCTACTTGCTCATTTATATTCGATGACTTCGCTAAGAACTTAGAATTGTTTAAGGACGAGTTAGAATACCCCATGAACATAGAAATTGCGAATAGAGAAATTATCCTCATTAAGTATGTACACAAGAACTCAGAAAGTAGATATTAAGGGTAATATCATGAACGTAGATCTTATCCCTATTCGACTTGGATAATTTGATGTTATTTTGGGTATGGATTGGTTATCCAATTATAGGTACGTAATTATTTGCCGGAAGAAGTGTATTAACCTTATGACTCAATCGAAGGTTGTGTTTTTATGGTAGCAAGTCGCCTAGACAAACGAGTTGTCTGACGATGATGCAAGCCAGAAGATTGTTAAGGCAAGGCTGTGTAGGATATCTAGCTTACATAGTCGATAGTCGTAAAGAGAATCCAAAAATAGATGAGATTCTAGTAGTGAGAGATTTCGCAGACGTATTTCTGGATGATTTGTCGGGACTTCCTCTAGACAGAGCAGTTGAATTTGTGATCGATTTGGCTCCAGGAACGGCCCCAATATCGAAGGCACCATACCGAATGGCACCGGTAGAGATGAAAGAATTGATGGTCCAACTACAAGAATTACTGGACAAGAAGTATATTCAACCAAGCGTATCACCGTGGGGAGCACCGATTTTATTTGTGAAGAAGAAGGATGGAACAATGCGACTCTGCATAGACTACAGAGAACTGAATAAGGTCACGATTAAGAATAGGTATTCATTACCGCGAATCGACGACTTGTTCGATCAGTTAAAGGGAGCAAGATATTTTTTAAAGATATATTTTCCTGGCTTAATGATTGCATTTTGTTCCCCCTTTTTCCCCAAAAATTTTTGCGTCGCTCTCCTTCTCACCTGTGATTTCCTTTTCCCTCTTCCTCTTCACCGGCGATTCCCTCTCCCTTCTTCACGTCTAGGATTCCCTCTCTCAATATTCTTATTCCTCTTCATTTTCATTTTTCATCTCTCTTTAGCTACTTTGGTCTTCACATCTCCATATTACTAAAGCATAATAATCCATCAAGTTATTATTAAGGATATAGCTGAATTCTCTGAGAATTAAGTCTATAACAAAATTAGAAGAGGGATTGGAGTAAGAGGCAGTCCAAATGAGGAATTGAACTCATCTAATTACAAGTTTGGGGCTAGAACTCAGTAGATTAAATTTTAATTTCATTATGAGCTTGTCAATTTTGTTGAATAATTTTGCAAGAACTTGAAGTTCACCGTTCGGTTCAGAGTCCAACAAACCAATCTGAAAACGCAACAACATAATGGTATGTGATAAAACCATGTACTCATGAAGTATCTCCTTTACGTGTTATTATATGTCAATTTAATTAACAATATATGGTTTTGCATCTTTATCGACTCTTGTTATCCGAGTCCCCATAAATATTGCAAATATCTGTTGTTAAACTTGTTTAGTTATAATCATATACATCCAACTAAGAAGCAAGGATTCGTTTGGCTGTGTGTGAACTGGAGAATCCAGATCGTCAAGGATTCGGATTCGCCAAGATTCACTTGTGAATCGGTCAAGTGAATCAGAAGACTTTAATAAAAATGACCTGGACACTTGTTGAATGGATTTGAGATTAGATTCATTTTTGCAATTTGGGAGATGCGTATTTTGTAATTTTTCCAAACCAAAAAAGTCTTTATGACTTTGTGTTTTAATTTTGTTGTGACAATTTGTTAGTTATTGACTATTGTTTATTACTCTATGTTTGTTCCTCATTATCTATGTGTGTAGAACCATGATATTTATGTTATTGAGGATGTTTCATGTAGTTTTCATTTGTTGAATATTTTTACCTTTTATTATAATTGAATTATTGCCATTGAAATTTTAATGTATTTGTGTAAATATTATATATGTATAGATTTATATATTCATTTAATATTTAATGTGTTCCAAATGGTTTTATACTTATTTTTATAGAATCGTAGTTCCTAATGGTTTTATACTTGTTTTTATAGGCGAGAGTGGCTAATTTAGAAAATAGGTTATGTATGATCTTATATATGAATTTTACCTAACTTAGATGGGCATCGCTGCTTTTGCTTATATTAAATTAAATCAAACTGGAATACCTTCCTAAAGTGAATGTAGTTAATTCAAAAGCTATACAATTCTAATGATGAAAAGTATTATTCCTAACCTTTTACACGTACACATTGTTTTGCAAACTTCTTTGGATATGTTTGTTCTTAATGATCCTCTCTTTTAACATTTAAAACTGTCCTTTTTCCTTTGATGGTCATCATATTGTTATTTACGAGTTGATGACTGGGGTATGCTTGTACTTTTGGACAATTGTAACTGAACTAGTTTTACTTTTTTACCTAATGATTACGTAAGCACTTATTGTTTACCATTTTACTTTCTGCTCTCAGCTTAGTTCCTTACAAATGCTAATAACCTATAGTTCTTACATTTTTCAGTCATTGCTTTGTGATCCAAACCCAAACTCCCCTGTAAATTCTGAAGCAACTCGTATGTTCAGTGAAAATAAGCGCGATTACAACCGAAGAGTGCGTGAAGTAGTTGAGCAGAGCTGGACATCTGACTAAATCTCAAAATTAGGGCAACCCTTGTCTATGGTTGAACCGATAATAGGCAGAAGGGTGGTGGTCTTGGTACTAGTGTTCATGTACTTGATATTGTATGTTTTCATGTGCCTTTAAACAGAATCTGCTTCCAGGAAGCTGAGTTTGTAGCTGTCCCAGTTACCTGACAATTCTTTTTTTCTTCTTCCATTAGATCTGATTTATCCTCCAGAAGTATGTGTGTTGTTGTAGTTTGTGTATAGTTCTGATGCCTTGGATTTTATTATCAATGGTATTTTACACTTGGCGCTTATTGAGGGAACTGGGAAGAGCGTATTTGTAGTGTAAAATTGTTGACTGAATCTTTAGAAAGCTTTAATCATGGCGAATCGAGGGTCTTTTTTGCAGCCCAATTTCGGAGCTGATGGTCAATTGAAATGTCCCGTTTGATTCTATGGATTTTTTTCTTTATTTTTTGTTATTGGGAATTTAATTTTTGTGTGATGTTTTGTATTTACAGGTAATAATGGTGGATAGGAAGATCTGTATATGGAGCTTTGGAAGACATGTGTGGGTCCATTGGTAGATGTTCCAATTACTAGAGAGAGAGTTTTCTATTTTCCACAGGGACACATGGAACAAGTAAGCACCCAATTCAGATCTTTATTTGGAAATCACTTTTTTTTTGTGGGGAAATTTTTCTTATTAATTATGGGGTTTGGAGGTTTTTCTATATTAGGGGGATTTAAAAATTTTACTAGGCTTTTTTCTTTTGATTTTGTATCGGTTGACTGTTAATTGGAAGCTTCAACAAATCAAGAACTGAACCAGAGAATTCCACTCTTCAACCTTCCATCAAAAATCCTTTGTCTTGTTCTACACATCCAGCTGCTGGTATGATCCTTCTCAGTTCTACTTTACTTGTTGAGAAAGACTGGTGTTATGTAATTCTTTCTTCTTCTTTTTTTTCTTCTTTTTGATTTTATGTATGTTAGTATGTTAAAAATATCCATTTATTGCTCCTACTATATGTATATCAAAGCTCTTAAAATTAAAGTGTTTCTCTTTCATTTTTGTTTAGTCTTCAACTTAACAAAGTACTTACCTAAATTATATGGTGGTTAATTAGGCAAAAATTGCTTTATTTTGTATAGGCTGAACAAGACACAGATGAGGTTTATGCACAAATTACTTTATAGTTATTAAAATCAGATTACATGTTACATTTTAAACTCATGGTGTTGAATTGATGTTTGAATTGAATCCCAATTTTTTTAATTCTACTTTTGTAATGATGTTTGATTGGAAATGTTTCATAAATCTATATGGTTTACTGGAACTTGATTATTTTCTAGAGCTCTTGCATTTTTTAACTAATAGTTTGTACTTTGGGCGCACTATCTTTACATGCCAGATAAATTTTGGCAAGGAAAGAGGAGGATAGGGAATGTAACTAGTGTACTAGATTAGTTAAAATACATATTAAGCAGTTATTTAAACATAAGAAACATGGGTAGATGTGTGTTGAAGAGGTATTATCTTAATGAATAAACTCGAGTCTTTTGGGAATATAGTGAAGTTGGGTTATAGATTAGACTTATTGCTTATTTGTTAATTCACATGAAATTCTTTTTCCCTAGTCTTTAAAATGGGATTATTCTTGAGAATTATCCTTACACAATAAAAGGTTTATGCATGTGACTGTTAAGATTTTACATTGAACGAGTCAAACTAAAATCGATCATTGCTCATATGCATGTTAGTAAAAATGCTGAAATTATTGAATTTTTGTTTTCAAGTCATGTGCATGCGCATGTTTGCTTCTAAGTAGCCGATTTTGTGGGCATAGAGCACAAACGAACTTTCATGAACATTAAATCATAGACTTAATAAACGATTTTGTAGGTTTAACTTGAGCCCACTTCTTCTTGGGCCTTGCTTCACAAAGATGTACACAGACCATAAAAATATACCAGAATGTTGCAGGCAACCAAGGATATCTTTAGAGAGGAAGGTCTACGGGTATTGTTCCATTTGTTGGACTACTAATGTGTTTCTATTGATCTGTCTTTCATCGTTTCTGTTTCTTCTTTTACTTGTGGATTAGATTATACGTCTTTGCTGTGACTCTGGATTCTTAATTGATTTACGGAATCAGCATACGCTGATTAATAGTAACATAATTCAAAGGCAGTTTTTTTCAAGCACTGCTTTGCAGTTTTTACTAATAGAGTTCTCTCCCTTCAATTCTTCATATGCTATGACACTTTTTATCTAGGACTTCTCTAGAAATTAAAATTTTGTGTTCTTCTCCTGTGTAAATCTGTGAGATTAATTGAAACATCTCCAGTATTTACCTGCTAATTGCTTATTACAGGGATTTTGGCGTGGTAATGTCCCAACACTTCTCATGGTTATGCCTTATACAGCCATACAATTCATGGTGTTGCACAAATTTAAAACGTTTGTTGCTGGTTCTTCCAATACAGGTTTGTTCTTCAACAGAACATCATCTGCAAATATAATTGTTTTCCTTCATCTCTATAGTTACAGTTATGCATGTGTTAATTATTCAACTAGTTTCTTTTGAGGATTTTTCATATCGCTAATATATGTTGGATCAAACTGAATGTCATTCCCCCCAATTTATAAGTAACTTGTTGATTTCCCTTCTACATTTGATGCTACTTTGGATTGTTTATTTTTTTACCTTCAATTTTGGGAAAGATTATAGTTTGTCATGGTATTCCTTTCAATCTATCAGAGGTTTTAAAGGGACCACATTTTATTTCTCCTTTCCCTGTGTAATGCAACTTGTGAACATCCTTATTCATTTTTTCAATATGCCTCACTGGATGGGACTGTTCATGTCTTTGTTTATCTATGGCTCAAACTAGATTGTTCAAATTAGATGCCAAAAACTTTATTGCTTAAAATAAGAATACGACCATTGAAAAGAATGTCTATTCTCATCTTTTTGTGTCTTTCTTTTGTTGGTCTGTCACATGGCATGGGTATTTATCTGGCGTCATCTCATTATTCTTATATTTTTGTTTTGGTTGGTCACATGATGTGCCCTGGTTCTTTCACTGTGTTGTAGAAGATCACATTCATCTAAGCCCATACCTGTCGTATGTCAGTGGGGTTGTAGCAGGCTGTGCAGCTACAGTTGGATCCTATCCATTTGATCTTATAAGGACCATTTTAGCTTCACAAGGAGAGCCAAAGGTATTGAGTGAAATAAATGTAGAGATAGTTAACAGGAACTGGTGGTGGGTTAGTTAGCTTCTATATCTATTTCATCTTTTTTAATGATACTCGCCGAGGGGTTAGTTAGCTTCTTCATCTATTTCAGATGTCTTTTTTGTTCAGGAAATTTGAAAGCAATAATGCTAGCTAATGAATGTTGGGGTTCTATTGCCATATTTGCTGCATTATCTGTGGTTATCAGCAATGGCAGTATTTATTTCCACTTTAGCTTTTAACCTCTCAAAATTCATCTTGGTGTTGATATGTCTTATTGAAATTGAATTTTGGTGTTTCTCTTGCAGCATGAAGTTTACATGCCCAACCATGATTTTTTTTGAAGAAAATGATGATGAAGTGGATCTAACATGTCATACTTTATTCCTTCTAGTTCATTATTAGTCTTTCAGTTTTTTTATGCTAGTTAATAAATTTTGTAGGTACTATGGTCCTTGGGAGACCAAGATACAATAACAAATTTTGTAGTTATTGTGACTCGAGTATTATGATCTATTTATATGTGAAGTTTTAATTTTATATTTTATTAGCTTTTTATGCATTAGCTTATCAATTAGTTTGAAAAAAGTATGGCAATATTTATATTTACTTGAAAAATATATTTAATATTTCTTATAGAGATTAATAATAATAATAAATATGAAATCAATGATTTAAAAATCAATTATAATTTTCAATGAATTTTGATTATTTAGCAATTAATTTTTTATTTACAAATTTATAATTTGTGAAGGAATTTTCTCTCACTAATTTGAAGAAAGATTCTCAATTTATAATTAGTGAAGGAAAATATTCTCTCTCGTTAAATAAATTTGTTCTTCATAATATATTATTTGTGAGGGAATCAAGTTATTCACTAATTTCAAATAGTCTTTCTTAAAATATTATTTGTGAAGGAAAACAATCTTTCACTAAATAACAATATTCCATTACCAAATACAATTTGTGAATAAAAATGTTATTCACAATATATCCTTCACAAAAATATTTAGTTACTACTTAGCGAAGAATACCCAATTGCATGGAGGAGTTCTAATGCTGAAGAATCGCACAAGGAAATATTTCTTCATGAATAAATCAAGTGTGAGTGATATAGTATGTCTTGTGAAGGATTTCTCCTTCACTAGAGGTCATTTTGGTGTAGTGTTGTATACATAATTACTAAATATTATTTGAGGGATAGGGATATGGGGTGGGGGTGGGGGGGTGGGGTAGGGTAGGATTGGAGTGGTGGGTAGAGTAAGAGTGAGAGTGTGGGTGGGGTAGGGGTAGGGGTAGGGGTAGGGGTGGGGTGGCGTGAGTGTAGAGGAAGGGGTAGGGTAGGGAGGGGGAGGGGTAGGGGTAGGGGAGGGAGAGGGGAGGGGGTAGGAGGAGGGGTAGGGGTGGGGTGGGGTTAGGGTTAGGTGGTAGGTATTGTTTACATAATCAATAAATATTATTTTGTTTTAGGGTGTAGGGTGGGGTGGGGTTGTATACATAATCAAGAAATATTGTTTTTTGGAGTGGGATGGGGGTGGGGTAGGGGTAGGTGGGATGGGGGTGTAAGGGGTGGCATGGGTGGTAGGGGTAAGGTTAAGGTGGGGGTTGGGGTGGGGTGGGTTAGAATACTGTGGGGTTGGGGTTGGGGTTGGGGTTGGGGTTAGGGAGGAAGGGTTGGGGTTGGGGTAGGGGTGGGGTGGGGTAGAGTGGGGTGGGGTGAGGGGTAGGGGTTAGCGTGGGGTTTTATATAATCAAGAATATTATTTTTTTGGTATGGGGTAGGGGTGGGGTGATGGGGGATAGGGGTGGGGGTCTGGGGATGGGGGTAGGGGTGGTGGTAGGTTGTTTCCAGTGATCATCAAATAATATAACCACTTATTTAAAAGTTTCTAATTAACTGTTCATCATTTTTTGATGTATAAATAAGTTTAAAATATGTTATTATTGGTAAGGCTATAATAGTCCAAACGATATTTTTTTAATCTAATACTTTAATTAATTCAAGAAAAAATAAACATAACATGGGATTATTTTTAGTTATCCCATAAAAAATAAACACGTGACTATGACTATTTAATCCTAGGATTAATAATCCTTGCAAACAAACATGACCTTAGGGTTTGCCCATTAAATGTAGGATTTACTAATTAGAGTTAGGATTTCTAAATAGTAGGTTTTATACCTACTTATCTGGTATCTATTATTTGAATTAGTTGCTTAAACCTATGTTTCATAGTTACTTTGCATGCATTTTGTGTTCATTTTGTAGATTTTATGCTTGGGAGCTGTGTGAGCGACTATTAGTATGAAAAAGCAAGGAAAAGCAATCCGGGCATCGTTTGGGCTTTCATGTTCATTTCATGTTCTTGGCTTGGAACATGGATTATATTGTATAGCTTCTTCTTAACTTTCCGGAACATCTTGAATCATTCCAATCGGACGTTGAACTTCAATGTTTTGGGTGGCCATTTGCACAACAGTCACTTCCAACCCAATTTCAACCTTCATCCATTATTTCTCAATTCTCAAAGAATAAAAGTTGTAGAACTCGTCAAGATTTTTAATTTGATAGGTGGCAAACCCCGTAATTCCTCTTGGATCAAAAGTTATGGTTGTTTTACTATAGGACACTGCAGTAGAAAATATAGGGCGCGGCGGCGCCCAACTCCAGGATGTTTTCAGCACGGTCGCGCCACTTTGAAAGTTGAACAGAGTTGACTTTTTCATTAAATCGTGCAATTGGAGCGTAACTTGGGCAAGGAGTCATACTAGGACTTAAAAATAAAGACATATCAGTATGTAAATTGTATTCTACCCTTGGGGACCATTTAGATTACATGTGCTCTTTTCTTTTCTTTAATTTTCTTATTAGATTAGATTAGATTAGAACCCTAGATTAGATAAGATTTGGGGATTGAAGAAATTGAAGATCCTTAAAATTTCAGAAGTGAAACAAGAGAAGAAACTCCGATTTGTTATTCTTAATCCCTAATTATCTTTACTTCTATTTGTATCTTTCAATGTATAATCAAATGTGAATCATTGATTCTAGTTCAATCATAAATTAAACTCTATTTTGAGATTACTATGGATCTTGTTGTGTAGTTTACTTTAATATACTTCCTTGTTAGTCTTATTAATTGTTATTGGATTGTCTATTATGATTTATGTTGAATTGCTTAATTGCCTAGCTATCAATTATCGTGATAATCCGTATGAAATTGAGAAACGAATTATGGGTTTAGATCTAATCATATTAGCGTGTGTTTGTGACTTTTATATGGCGATGGAATTCATGATTTGTGCCTAGGATAGAGATATATTTATGCACCGCATATAGTCAATTGAGAACTTGAGCTTCAACCCTCTTTAATTTTAATTCACATAGAGATATAGTGGGTTAGTTAATTAGGGTGTTCACATTCATTCTATCATCTGTGGATTTAGTGTGATATGGGTATGGTACATCGAGAGATGGCTATATTTTACTTTCGTATTTTCAACTAACAATCCGGTATAATTAATTTGGCTTAACAGAAAATGTGTCGATTTAAATGATTTAATAGGTGAAATTATAATCTCAAGTCTTCATTATCTAGTCTCATTCTAGGGGTAGTTAGTATTAGTTAATTACATAGTTTAAATATAAAATATCAAATCAATCATTTAAATATGATTGAGTTGGTTACGGGTTAGTGCTTGGTAAGCTTTATTAGTAATTCCTCGTGGGAACGATACTCTACTTACACTTTATTACTTGTTGACTGTGTATACTTGCACGCATATATTGATCGGGATTACGTCCAACAAGTTTTTGGCGCCATTGTCGGGGAATTAGTTTAATAATTTTTGTCAACATTAATTCCAATCAAATTAGGCTTAATTTAAACCTTTTATTTTATTTTAATTCTCTTCCTATATTTCTCTCTTTTCAAATACCATGTATGACTTTGCTTATCAATGGCCGTATACGAATATGACTCAACCAAGGGACACGAGAATTAATGGACTCAATGCATTTTTTACATTGTCAGCAAAAATTGAAAAACTTTCGAAGAGGTTGGACGTTCTTACAGCCCAACATATTCGAAAGATCGCAGTAGTTTGTAATTATTATGCTGGCAATCATCCGAGTCATCAATGCATCGTCAGATTTGGACCAGTACAATATGGGGGTGATTACCTCAACAACTATGCTTATCCCAATTATCATCAAGGTTGGTGGTATCACCCAGATTCTTCATGGAGTTATAACTATCAAGACCAATACTGCACCCCAAGTCCAACATATCCACCAGAATTTTCATGTACACCTCCATTACCACAAGAAGAAAAGCCAAATTTGAGGGAATTCATGTTTAAGCTCATAGGAAACCAAGAGGAGAGATGATGATGAGTCGGGAAATATCGAGCCAAAATTTTAAGAGTCAGATGGAACAACTCATCAATACCACAACAAATGATCCTCATTGCATGGATTCCGAGACTGAAATAGATAATTCAAGACTGGAGGATTTGTTGTTCAAGTTTATAGCATCAAATGATGAGAAGATGATTGAGCAAGAGATGTCAATTCAAAATGTTTAGAATCAGATAGATCAAATGTTTGAAGCCTTGAACAGTTATCCTCAAAACAATTGGTGATATGACATGGATTCTGAATCCGATGGAGTGTAAGAACAGAGAATTTCAGGAATAAATAATTATTTTAATATAATAAGAAAATGAGTATTTATTTGAATATAAAAATTGATTTGTAGTTAACTGGAAAGTTGTGATGAGAATTGAGAAATGCCTTGTGTGGCGTGAGAAGGGAAATTTAAGCGATTAAACCAAGAGGAAGATTAATTGTGTATGATTATGTGATTCCATATAAGGAATAAACACACTCTTAAACTAGTAATATCACCACTATAGAAGTAATTCATAACATGTAAAACTTGTGTGGCGATAGAAATTGAAACTGGCTTGAAGCATAACCATTTTGGCACTGCTAGGGACCAACGCAGCTGCGCCCTCCCAACAGTACAAAATGGCGCAGCTGTGCCAGTGGCCAATTTGGGGAAAATTAGTTTTCTTCTGTAGAAATGAAATGGAACATTAATGTAAACTGCGACATGAATAAAATCATATGATAAAAATACATTCTAATGATATAAAGTATCAAGTAGTACAATAAAATCATATGTGATTTTAATATAGAAATAATTAAATATGTGTGTATTCCAGAAATTGGGAAAGAAATTTCATGTGTAAACTGAACAGTTAAGATTATAATGTGGTTATGTGAGTAGTAAAAATAATTATGGAGATACCCGGGCAATAATCCCTAACTGCGTTATTTTATTACGTATACTTAATGTACATGGATTATATGATGTAAGTACATAAGTAATCCCTAATTTTTCCTAATATAGTAACAATTGTACATTTAAAACCCATATTTGGAAAGTATAGTAACTGAATTGAACTAATTAAGCATGTTGCTAGAAGATTTAAACTCATCAGTTACACCACAATACATGAACAGTGACCTAAGGCTAATTTACGTAACTTCCAAGTTTATATCAGTGGCTAAACATATGTGATGATTGCTTAACCAATGGCTATGGAAATGGCTGGTATTGGGCTATTAAACCACTCCTTATTAACCAATTTTTCCTTCTAATACACCATGAATTCAACCTAAGTACAATGTAATTGCCCAGTCCAAGTTTTCTTTATAAATAGCAGTTCATTTTCAGTTTTACACTGTTTGTTCTTAGCTATTAAAACACTGATAGCTTGAGAGTGAGTGAGTTGTGGTTCAAAGAAGAGGCTAGCAAATTCAGAAGGAGGAAACTAAGTTTATTAAGCTCCAAGAGGTATAAAATCTCAACTTTTGTACTTAATTGGGTTTTTGCCAAGTTTTCAAAATTTCTTGGAATTCTCTGTTAATCAATGTGAATTAGCATGCTATAATGTGTTTAGGAAGTATGCTTACATATATGAACTCCTAAATGATGGATTGGAACATGTTTAAATAAAAAAGAATAAGTATAGCATGAGATATAAAGCTTCTTTGTGAATTATGAAGTGTCTAATATAATTTTAGTAGGAAATTTGTAACAAAACTTAAGGTTTTGAAAACAAACCCTGTGGAAACTTATGTTTTACAAGTTCTGAACTTAGTGGTTTATATACATGATTGAGTTTAAAAATAAATGAGCATGATATAGTGTTTATAGTGTCCTTGTCCTTGACCAAACTTGTTAGGTCTTGTGTCTGAAAAGTTTTTAAGAAAAACTTGATATAATAGAACTGAGGTACATGAATGCTACATGAGGTAGGTTCTGAACTTTAAAAGATGTTAACATGACTTGGTTTCTTATGATAAGAGTTTTTTACATTGATTTATATGTGAGTATTGCATCATTCATGATAAAGTGATTTGAAAGGCAACCTTGAATATGTTTTCAAAATTTGTTGCAATATATATGAGTATTTAGATTCAAAAGGCTTAAGATGTCATGTTATGTCTAATATGTCCCTAGACATGATTCGTATGTATTGAACATAATGATAACTAAACCAAACATGAGTTTGAAGCATGTTTCAAAGTGCTAAACAATGCTAGATATGGACACTATAAGCATGTTCACAGATTGTGTGATCTCTCTATATGGACATATAGGCAAATTATAAAACATGGTAACTACATGATCTTGTTATGCCTTAATACCATGTAAGTTGTAAGTTAGAACTTGTAAAAATAAACTCAAGAATGGTCATATGCTTATGTGAGAATCTCTAACATGTATGTATGTTAAAGTATAAGCGCATAGGTGTGTTAGAGTTGGACAGAAACAGGAAGTGAAAAGCTCAACCTCGGTGTGGTTAAGGGACAAAGATACTGCTACTCCCCTAAGCTTCAGTAGTGTATCACCGCCATACCGCAATCAACAGGTAATCTGTTTGTGGTCTGAAGTTTAAAGCATGCTTATAGGTTACTTTAACTTGTATTATATGACCAATATGCTATGTAATGTGTTAAGAAGCATGATAGGTGATAGAGATGAATGTTAATTAAAAATTATGACTTTCAAATGTTGAGTCTAAAATAAGGCTTACAAGCTATAAAGCAATGATTTGAAAAATACATTGTTTGACTTATGGTGGTATACAATCTGATTTGTGCTATGAAGATGTAGGATATTTGATGAAGTAGGTGTGAAGATTACAACTAAGTTGGATGTTTAAGTGTACGTTTGAACTTACATATATGAGTTTATGTAACTAATGAAAATCCTATACGTGTAAATATATTATGTTAGGATCCAAAAGATGGTATTAAGCTTTACTTTGGTAAACCATGCTTGAGGCAAGTACTCGAACCTTACTCTTTATTGAGCATTGTTAAACTTGTGCAATTATTGATCGTACAAGTAGAATTTTGAAGAAAATATATTTCGTAATGGAATTTCAAACTTTAATTCGAACGATAGTTGTTCATATATATAGTGTGAAAGAGCTGTCTCAGCCATTGATTCGGCTAGACTATTGATAATTGATCGAAAGCTATCCAAACCAAATTAACTTGGTGTGGACTCTTATAACAGAGAAGAACAACCCTCTTAGTAGGGGAATTATATATTGTCGGGGAACCGACGTGCGCACATGAGAAAAACTAAATATTATGCATGACATAGGGTACTTTAGGTTGATCACCTGTTGTACTCGTTTTGTAGAATTATCAGTAGTATCACTGTTAATTCTAGGAGAAGTTCATAGTCCTTAGTATTTGACCGTCAAAGATTCATTACTTTGAAATCTTGAACGGATAAATCTTTAAATATTATTAATATTTATGTCCATAATGACTGTAATAACCCAATATTTTCAATAAGAAATTTTGTGAATAATTTTTTATATATAAAGGTGAGAATATGTGCAAAGTAAAGTATATGTATGTATGTGATAAATAAAATTATTTATTACAGAATAATTATAAATAAATTCTTTTTAAGAATTATTGATCATTTTAGATTATATTCTTATAATAAATTAATTTTGTAATAAAATATTTATTATTTATTTTCCATAAAAATATGATTATTGTATATATGATATGATTATTATGATATGTATTTTATTATATTAGTTAAGTTAATTATTTTAACTTAATTAATAATGGAATGTATAAAGGTTATGTCATATATATGAATTCAAAACCCTAAGTCCTAATTTTGAATAAGGAATGAGAATATTAATATAATATTACTTAAAATTCAATAATATAAACATGCCTTTATATGTGTGTAATGTTAATGTGTGGAATAGATTCACGAGAAAACAAAGACAAAACCCTAGAATTACTGATAAACTATAGTACATAAGTCAAATATGACTGTAAGATTTGTTAAGTTATGTGTTATGTAATTAATGACCATTATTATGTTTAATGTTAATTAGGTAAACCCTAATTAATATTTAGAAACCCTAATCACTAAATTAAAACCCTAATTGCTAAGTTATAAATCCTAATTATTAATTTAGCAAGCTTATGGTAATTAGTACATTATAAAGTCTAATTTATAAGTCCTAAGTGATTGGGAAACCTAATTTAATTAGGGAGCCTAATTTAATTAGGGAACCCTAATTCACATTTTTAGAGACTAAGATTTTCATTTTTTCCCTTAATACATAATCCTAGATATTGAGCTTAGGAAATCTTAGGGTTAAACCCTAAGGGTTAGAAATGAATTGAAAACTTTGCCACTAAAAGTAAAAACCAAATGACATAATTGCCCTTCTTGTATTATTTAATAGATAACTTGTACAGGTTGCCATAACTCTAGTTGGTAAACCAACTCAACCTAGCCATGTGCCTATAAACCAAATATCTCAGCCATCTTGCATCACAAGTACATTAGATTCAAGTATTATATAAGATCAAGGAGAGAGAAGTTGCATAAATTAGCTCATTTTACTTACAACATTCAACCAAAACCCTCTCAACTCCAAACCTCCGAATTTTATTGTTGGACCAGTCCCTAATCAAGTCCCAAGTTCACCCATAACAGATCAAGAAGTCAGATTCAAGATTTTGTTCATAAGAGGTATAAACCTAACCCTAGAAATTTGATCTTTAAAGTCATGTTAGATGTTATGTTTAAATGTTTAAATATGTTGTTTGTAGTGTCTTTTAATGATATGGGTTGCTAAATAGTAGATCCATAGCATTTATATGCTCGAATTTAAAGATTTACAAAATCTGGAAAAAGTTTAAAACTGTGGTCTGACAACGAATGTCAGGGGCTATAGATCTCTCTCTGTTTATGATGTTGTGTGTTATATGTTTTGGACTTGTAGTATACTAGAAGGACTTTGATTTGGACTTGAAATCATACTTAGATCAGGTGTAGATTGCAAGTTATGGAAGGTCAAACTGCGTTGACCGACCATGACTTTGCATTTTCTGGGTAACCTAGAACTTGTTCATCAGTGTCTGACAACAAGTTCATGGGCCCAAATCTTTCATACGTTTGTTGATTTGTTTGTGTTAGTATATTAAAGTTATACTCTTGTAAGTGTATTACAGATTCATGCTCCTATATCACTTTGATAACAAATAGAATGAAACTAATCAATGGTCAAACTAGCCTGGACGAGCACGAACTCAGTTTTCTAGGTTACCCAAAAAACTGATGAACGTTATTTCTGACAAGGTTTGACCGAATGCTATATTGGGATTCTGTTGTAGTTTGACTGACCTGGTGATTGATAATTGTACCTTGACATGTAGACTATAATCCTGAACCATTATAACACATTAACAGTAGACAGAACCCTTGATTAAATGAGCCACAAGGAGACCACTTGAGACTGTTTGGGTTTCTAGGTAACCCAGAAAACCTAGAACATGTCTGACAACTACTTTGAGTCTTGATAGATTACTTGTAGGTTGTAATTTGACCCAGAACTTGATGGATACTTGTAGTTCTACACTAACACTACAAGATCTGATCAATAGCTAGCCCAGAAACACAATACACAGTAAATGATTCATGGTCAAAGTAGGTCACTCGAAACTGAGTTTGAATGTTCTTGAGCCTCAAGAACACCTAAGGCAACAGATTTTGTCGCTAAAGGCTATAGTGACAGGTTTATTAATTTTAATTATATAAATTTCTAAAAATTATTTAAAAATAGAAAATAAATTCTAAAAATTACAAAATCAATTTTAAAAAATATTTTAAGTTATAGAAATTAACTTTTAATAATTTGACATATTTTCCATGAATATTAGTAATTATTAGAATATTATTGATATTTAATTTATTTAATAAATGCATTAAATAAATTAACTAAAAATTATTTTATTATATTAAAATTATTTTAAATGATAATAAGGTATTTAAAAATATTTTAAGTTATAAAATGTAACTTTTAATATTTTAAAGCAAATTTCATTAATTATTTAATATTAATGATATTAGATTTATTTAATAATTATATTAAATAATTAGTTTTAAAATGATTTTAATATTATAAAAATCATTTTAAATGAAAATAAAGAGTTTAAAGATATTCTAAGTTAAATTTTAATATTTTAAGGTAAATTTCATTAATTATTTAATATTAATGATATTAGATTTATTTAATAATAATATTAAATAAATAGTTTTAAATGGTTTTATTGATTTAAAAATTATTTAAAAAGGATATAAATGAATTAAAAATATTTAAAGTTATAATTAATGACTTTTAATATTTTGATAAATCATACCTTAATATTTAAATATTAATGGTAATTGTTTAAAATGATTTTTAATGTTTTAAAAATCATTTAAGGGTAATATTAATGTTCTAATCAATAAAATGATCTTATTACTGATAGGTTATTATACAAAAGATAAGAACTAAGTTGCGTATTATAAGCAGCAGGCCAGGCAAATATCCTACCTTTGCATTTTCTTTATGCAATGGACATGAGTAAGAAAGTTTTAGAATTATATTATTATTGTACCAGATTATTAACCCTATTGTTATATATGTTATATTCGATCATTGATTATCAACATAGTACTTTATAGTAATTCAGGATATATATATATATATATATATATATATATTATGTTCGTTAATTTCTAAATATGGTTATTCAAGTTTCCCCACTTGTATAATCATTGTATTTAATCACATTTTGATATATATATATATATATACACACACACACACCTATTGATCACCAGTATGTATACAATAAGTAAAAGCCGTCTAAGCTATTTGACCAGCTAGACATAGATTTAGAAATATTGTTGAATATTATAAAACCTTTTTGTATTCAATCAAATTGTTTTAGTTTGGATTCCCGACTAAGTATGAACATCCCAAACATGGGAAAACTTTTATTCGCCCAAGGCAGACAGAGTGAACGATGATATCGTTCTTGCATGTAGTATTGATCAATACAGGGCATAACGGGCTGATCAACCCCCGTGCCCGTAAGTTATGACGATTTACGGATGAAGTTCTGCTAAACCTATTTGAAAATTGAAAATAATATTCATAGTGTCACCTTAAACCTATTTATAGTCAGTACGTAGTTTCAAAAATTTGAGAGAGAGTTGTTATGTTATTATTATCGGTTCAGATTACTTCACAACTTTTGATTTCTTGTAGAAGGGTAGTACAAAGAAAACATTTAATCATTTTAGCTAATATTTATAATTGTTATTACTTGATGGGCACTCAAATGTTCATCCTTGCTTAAATTAAATGTTTTCAGCTAAGTGTGAACAACCAGAAGGTTCATGCAAAAACAAAGGAAAAGGAAAGTAAACAGAATAAGATTTATGGTATTCTATGTAATAGTATAACTTTATTAAGATTATGATAACTATTAAATATCATGTAATGAATGTTTAAAGGTTGCGTACCTGGGATTCAGACTCTGATATGTAAATTAAGTTTAATATTTATATTATTTTTATTATTATTAGTATTATTCCGCTCATAAAAATGGTATCGTGAAGCACCGATTTGGGTTTCAAGTACCTGAATTTGGGGGCGTCACAGGTTGGTATCAGAGCTTTAGGGTTAGAAACCATAGGTGGGAGTAGACCTTAGTCTATAACCTTAGAGCAGAGGAAAACGTTGAAAGTACAAATAACTCATATAGAGTTTAAAAGGAGATGAATCGAATAAATTCATTGTCAAACAAAAATAAAAGATAACTTAAATAAAACTATTATTTGTTGTGTGTATACACTATATGCTAATCAGGATAATTTATGTGTGTAGATGTCAGAAGGAAAAGGATTAGGATACCCTAAGATCATAAATGTCAACGTCGAGATTTTTGAGTGTCCCTTTTCGTTACTTGTTCTTTGGTGTTCTCATGTTAATGTGAGATTTGTTTGAAAAAAACAAATGAAAAAGGTCTGACATGTATAATGTCGACGATTTGACTTTAAGAGTCGCTAGTTGGTGTATTTAACTAGTTGCACCAATGCAACCGAAAAGGTTTACACATTGACCCAGTGTTTTGACACTACTAGACGGGTCTGTGAAATCGAGATTCATTTTGGGTCTGGGGTCTTGATTATGCGGAGGGAAGGTGTTAGGCACCCCCCGACATTCGTGTTACCATGGTGACTGCCACTTTTCAAAGAAATTGTTATACGAATGTGTGTGTTTGTGTGTATGTGTGGATCAATGTGCAGTTATTTGAAAGTAGTGTGAGGCCTCGTTCGCACCTATATACACAAGGTTTGAATTTTATAGGAAAATTTAGTTTTAACCAAGATATAGCAATGACATTTTATAAAAGAGGTTTTTCAAACCCTGTGCTCAATATGAATTGAGACCTTTTCATACTTCCATTTTATTATTAAATGTTCGGCTTGTTTGCTTTTATTTTCGAGATGTGAAGCATTCTCGAGAAAATAATATACAGCAATATCGAACTCCTCATGGGCATGATGACCATCCAAGGAAATTCGATAATCGTAAAGTAATATACAAGTCGCTACAATTTGAAAATGTCCATCATGGGAACTCAATCTAGATTCAAAGAAATCAACCTATGATCACATGATTTCTAGGCTCACGTGATCTCGCAATTTGTATGGAAAGCGATGGCGCTTATATATATATATAAAGGCTGTATATATATATCTGAGACATGATCAACCACCACGAGCAACTCCATGGGGGATCGAAAATGTAAATATATAAAAGCGGTAAATATATATATATATATATATATATATATATATATATATATATGACATGATCAACCACCACGAAGTAAATTCTGTGTGGGACGAAATATAAATAAAGTCAGAAAAGCGAAAGCAATCGCCACGTAAGTAAACTCAAGCGGAGACGAAAATGTAAATAAAGCTGTAAAAGGCCACGAAGCGAACTCTAGGCCTGACAGAAATGTAAATATATATATATATAAATAGTAAACGCACTGGATGTGAATCCAGGCTCATCGGATATGTCCGACAACAATTATATATATGTATATATATATATAAAAGCGATTAAACGCACCGGATATACAATCCAGGCTCATCAGATATGTCTGACAATAATTATATATATATATATATATATAAGAAATTAAACGCACCGGATATAAAATCCAGGCTCATCAGACAGAGTCTGACCATAGTTTATATATATAAGTATATATATATATATATATATATATATATATATATATATAAACAATTAAACGCCTCCGCACTAAAATTAGGCTCAATCGAGGCATAGCTCGATAATGTTAGTCCATATATGGAATATATATATATATATATATATATATATATATATATATATATATACGACAGAAATGAAAACCACAGACTGAAGTCCGGGCAAAAACACTCACACGACTCTCAACGTGTACAACAGTGTGTGCTAATATGAGAAGAAGGCTTTATAGAATATAAGAAGGCTTATAGTGGGCTATCAAAGTGGGCTTCTATTGACTTTAAATGGATAAACACTCAGCTCCCGCCGGATAAAAGATAGCTATATGTGAGCTAACTAGTGTTTAGAAGTGAGGAAACACTCAAAAGATGTGTATGCAGAGTAAAATGGATAGGGCTTCCTCGCCTTTTTACCTCCCTCTTCCTCTCAAATGGTCAATTCAAGGCTTGTATATATAGATGATGGTGGTCGTAGTACACTCTGGCGTAAGCAGCCATTGTACCTACTACCTGGTCGTAATGCATCCGAGCCTCACGGGTCCCGTCATCTCGTAGTACGTGCACTCATGCACTGTAATGTCTGCTCAAACTTGCAAAACTTCAATCCGAGCATCTGAACGAGGTATATCTGACCTTTTTCGGATTGCTTGTGTTGAGAGTTACGCAATGACATGGATTAGAGGTTGTACAAAGTCAGGAAGAGGGGTCTATGCCCATGGTCTTCAAGCTTCAAATTCTATCCAAAGTAATGTCACACGTAATAGTCACTCGGGATTGTTACTCCTCGGTTCTTGTGGGACATTGTTGTATATATGTATATATGAAGTGTTGAGACGACGTGCCATTGTCGAAGGAACAAGATGACGACTCCTCGTCAGGGTTATCGCCGGTTTGAGTTGAAAGTAGACGTTGCTCAGGGTTACAGCTGAGATTGGACTACTTGTTGGTATGCCACGATATCATCTTGTTGAGATGGTAAGATGACGTTGTGACTCCTCACCGGGGTTATCGCTGGTTTAAGAGGAAATCAAATGTTGCTCAGGGTTACATTTGAGATTGGACTGCTGCTTGTTTGTATATCTCACGGTCATCTGTGGATGTTCCTGTCTGCCCGTGGTAATTTCTGGGTCTGAGGTGTGTGTACCTTGACAGGATGTCTGTGGTTGAAGCTGATTGCATATGTTTGAAGCAAGTATTTTCAGGGTTATCGCAGGAACTGTAATGACATCTCTTGAGGCTATCACCAAGGATGGGGTTGCTACTCCCAGTGTTATCTCTGGGACTGGAACTGAGCGTCGCAGTGTTATCGCCGAGACAGAACTGTCCTCTCCGGTGTTGTTGCCGGTCTTTTGATCTACATATCTCGGGGTTATCTCCGAGATTAGAAATGACATTCCCGGTGTGTGTTCCAGGGTTTGAACTGATGTTCCCGGTTTGTGTTTCGGGTTAGAACTGATGTTCCTGGTTTGTGTTCTGGGTTGGAGCTGAACTTCCGATAGTATCCGAAATGGATGTTGTGACGCCCCCAAAATAGGTATACATCACCCATTCTGAGTTGTCAATACATGGTACAGAAACAACTACAACTTTATTATTACAACAGTAAAACTGTGAGTTTAAAATACAAATATTATCTTCTAGACAATATCTATACTCAAATAAATCCTCATCACATTTATTGATACATTATTTTACAAAAATGGTGAGGACTACTAAACAACTCTCTTTAGAACCTTCATTCCATACCCAGACTTCATACTCGCTATATATTCTCGCCTCCCGAGAAAAGTGGAACAAAAGGAAAAGGGTGAGCTCAACTAGCTCGATAGAAAGAATATTATGACTAAGATAATATACAACAATTTATCGTTAGTCTTCAACAGAAAAAAATCTAATAGAATACAATAGACAACAAATTTTAAATCAATATTCGCAATGAAATAATAATTCATTAGAAGAGTTAAGTAGAGAATGCAAACTACTATCTTCTATGTATGAATTTAAAAGTTCATCGCCTATCTTTTATCCTCAGAACATCAATCAATATACATCCGAATCAAATATTCATCTTTGCACTACAGCCAAAGATATTCATCGATTGGTCATGTTCATTTAAACACTGCTCATCTTTGCACTACGGGCCAAAGATATTAATCGATCAATCATGTTCATCTCAACACTGTTCCACTTTGCACTACAGGCCAAAGATATTCTTTAGAAATCATTCATCTTTGCACTACAGGCCAAAGATATTCAATAATATCATCATTTAAGACTGAGGATGATGAAAAATATTTTTAAAGAAACGAATCCAGTGAAACAAAATGACAAGGATTAAGGATTAAGGATTCGTACTTTGTTTTATCCACGTCCAAAAATACCTCAAAAATAATCGCAGTGGTGTAAAATTCAAGAATGATCAAAACATGGATACAATCAGAGCTGGTATCCAGAATAGATATTTTGGACAAAAAGAAGAAATTTTATTTTTAAATGAATAATAGTCTGATATCGTGAATAGTCTTGGATATCGTGAATAGTAACCCACACCAAAAGATAGAAATTCCACAAAAAACATCTTCACGCTTCATGAATAGTAAGACTCGTGAATAGTAACTCATGAATAGTAACTCGTGAATAAGAACTCATGAATAGTAATCCCGACATGAAAAAGTTACAAATTTGATAAAAGTTCCAACCAATATTTCAAAGATAATGATATTGAAGAAATAATATCATTTGAGAAGAAAATAACATCCTTACCTCGAAAAGATCGATTTCTAAATTGAAACAGGATATAGGCTATGACTTGGACTTGCACCAGTATAACAATACTCAAAGTATACTCAAAATACTCACAAGAATACGCCGATAATATAGAGAGAAAAACATCGATTTACGTGTGATTTTCAATTCTAACCTAAGCACCCTATTTATAGAAATTCTTAGAACACCAAAGCGTAAAATTTAATAAAATATTAATATATATATATTATAATTTCCTACGCACACTTTCTAAGATTTAAATTATCAGCCAAACAAATGGTCCCCCTCACCAAAATCAATAAAACGTTTTTCTTAATAAAATTAATAAAACTCCCAAAAATCAATTATTCAGAATTTCGAACATCAATAATTCATAATAAATAGCCCTTTATTAGAAAATTTGAATCTCATGAGTTTTATAGGAAATTCAATTCTCTACAACTTTGCGTAAGAAAGTTTTTCCAAATTCCAAATGTAAATTGATTGAAATCCAAGCAGGCGATTTTACAAAAGTATATAATCAAATTTCACCAATAAATGGGGTCCACCGACATGTTTAACATGTTTTAAACATTTATTGCAACAAAATACTCTTCCTCCTCAGATACTCATATATCCCACATTCGTTGTAAAATATCACCATTATTATATTATTAAAATATAATAATACATTATCTTATCGTAAAAAGATAAAATTTCAATTTTCAACAATTGTCACATTAAAATTTTTCTCCATCTATATCCACATAAAATCAATATTTTTCTCATCATATGAACCAATAATTAATTATTCACAAATAATATTACGAGAATCACAATATTGACAACCGACGGCCCTCAGAAAGAGGGGGCTTTCCAATAAGAATTTCTTCTTCATCAAGCGCGCAATTAGGTGACCAAACCTCTCCTTAGATGTAACTTTCTAGACATTGCCAATAATGTTATCTAATAATATTATTCAGATAATATGAATTATTGCTTCGATAATGAAAAATATTGTGTAATGACAATTATTGAAACAACAAAGAATATAAAATATCAACGCAACAATTATTAACTCAATAAAATAAAATAATGAACATAAAGAATTCATCAGAACCATTATTGAGTAGTGCCTTCAATAATTGGTGCAATACTGGTATTAACTCTTGTGCGACAACACGTATTCATCGTGTTTTAAACCACCGGTATTCCAATAGTGTTAATTCGTAATAACTACGTCCATTATTTTTAAACAACTTATATTTGTGCGTTTTCTTCATCCAATCGCTTTTCACATGGGGCCCACACATGGTCTGCTACGTGGTCATTACGAATATTCCCCGACAGTACGAATATTCCACGACCAAACGAATATTCCCCGACAACAATGAATATTTTATAACCACTTGCTTATTTTAAAATATTTGCGTATTTTACCCATAACTATCCACATTAATCAAATCCACCCTTACTATTTCAAAATAATAAATAAAGGAAATTCCTTTTTATTTAAAAAATTTTGGGGTCTTACAACCTCCCCTCCTTATGAAATTTCGTCCTCGAAATTGACGTACGTACTTGGTGTTTCAAAAGGTGAGGATACCTCGCTTTCATTTCGCTTCCAATTCTGGTCATTTCTATAAAGCATGATTCCTCCATAAAACTTTAACTTGTGGTATGACCTTTGCAAGGCGTAGGACATGCTCCTTCCTATCCAAAATCTTGACAGTACCTCCTCATACGTTAAGTCTTGGCTATCTCGTCCGATTCTAACTCTATAACGTGGTTGGTCTTTCACATATTTACGGAAGTACGAGATATGTGAAACACATTATGAACACGAGACATACTTGGAGGTAACGCAAGTCTATCGCTACATTTCCTACTCGGTCAAGAATTTGAAATGGACCAATAAATCGTGGATTGAGCTTTCCTCTCTTCCCAAATCTTGTAACTCCCTTCCATGGAGCAACTTCATGACAATACATGATCCCCTACACTAAATTCCACGTCCTTTCGATGAAGATCCGCATAACTCTTTTGTCGATCTTGTGCCGCTTTGTATCGCTTGTCGAATCATTTGGATCTTTTCGGTAGTCATACACGTATTAACTTAACTCGGTCCCAACAATGTTGCTTCACCCACCTCATCCCAACATATTGAGAAACGACATTTTCGTCCATATAATGCTTCAAATGGAGCCACACCTATACTTGCACGATAATCTTTGTTGTTGTAGGAGAATTCCACCAATGGTAAATACTTATCCCAACTCGCCCTTGAAGTCTAGGACACGAGTCTTAATAAATCTTCAAGAGTTTGAATAGTCCTCTCGATTGTCCTTCCGTTTGGGGATGGTATACCTTAAACTAAATCGCAAATCCATGCCCATAGCTTTTGCAAGCTAACCCAAAATCTTGAAGTGAATCTTGGGTCATGATCCAAACTATGGATACAGGCATGCCATGCAACCTCACAATCTCATTCACGTACATACTAGCAAGACGCTCAAGGAATAAGTCTCCGACGGCAAAGAAATGAGCGAGACTTGGTTAATCTATCAACAATAACCCAAATAGCATTGATGCCTTGAGAAACCGTAGGAAGACCCGTAAATTAAATCCATGGTAATGTGTTCCCACTTCCATTTCGGAATCTCAAGTGGTTGCAACGGACCCTTAGGTACTAGATGCTCCGCCTTTACACGCCGACAAGTTAAACACATTGAGATAAACTTTGCAATCTCTCTTCTTCATATTGTTCCACCAAAATGTATGTCAAGATCACGATACATTTAGTACTTCCGTGATGGATTGCAAATGGTGTATTGTGTGCCTCCATCATAATCTTGTACTTCAAATCGAGTCGTTAGGAACACAAAGTCTAGAGTGGACTCAAGTATTCCTTCTTCATCAATTCTCGCCTTAATAGCTCCTTCTTGTACTTTCTTCTTCATACGCATCGACTCCGGGTCGGTGGCTTTGAGCAACCTTAACTTTTTCTATTAAAGTTGGCTCTACGCGATACTTGACATCATCGCACTTTCGTTCTCGCATATGATCTTCTACTCAACGCGTCACCTACCACGCTCGCTTACCAGATGGTATTGAATAGTGTGGTCGTAGTCTTTCAATAGCTCGAGCCAACGTCACTGCCGCATGTTGAGTTCTTTTTGAGTGAAGAAATATTTAAGGCTTTTATGGTCTGAATATATCTCCACTTTCTCCCCATATAGATAGTGCCTCCATATCTTTAAGCGAAACGATCGGCCGCCAACTCTAGATCATGAGTAGGATAATTCCTCTCATACTCTTTAAGTTGTCGCGAGGCATAGGCTATGACTTTCCCACGTTGCATGAGAACACATCCTAACCCTTTGCCTGAAGCATCGCTGTAGATAACAAATCCATCCGAACCAGATGGTATTGTTAGAACAGGTGCTAAAATAAGTCTCCTCTTAAGCTCTTGGAAACTTTTCTCGCATTCTTCACTCCAAACGAATTTTGTATCCTTCCGAGTTAGAAGTTAATGGAGTAGCGATTCGAGAAAACCCTTCCACGAATCTCCGATAATAACCATTAAGCCCAAAAATCTACGTGCTTTCTGGCCACCGACTTGGTTGCTCCCAACTTTGTATTGCTTCAATCTTTGCCGGGGTCCACGGATACTCCATGTTTCGACACCATCGTGCCCAAGGAATGCTACTTCCTCGCCCGAACTCGCATTTCTTCAATTTGGCATATAGTTTGTTTTCACGAAGCCTTTGGAGTACTAGCTTCAAATGGTGCTCATGATCTTCACGACTTTTGGAATATATAAGGATGTCATCAATAAAGACAACAACAACAAACCGATCCAAATATTCCTTGAATACTCGGTTCATCATATCCATGAAAGCCAGCGGAGCATTAGTTAGTCCGAAAGACATGACTAAGAATTCATAATGCCCATACCGAAGTTCTCAAGGCGCTTTGAATATCCTCGCCTAATCTTCAAATTGATGATATCCGAATCGAAGATCAATTTTGAAAAGAATTGTGCCCTCAGCAATCGGTCAAACAAGTCATCAATACGAGGTAGAGGATACCTATTCTTGATGGTGACATGGTTCAATTCCCCGATAGTCAATACAAAGTCGCATACTCCCGCTTTTCTTCTTTACAAATAAAACAGAGCACCCCAAGGAGATGTACTAGGACGAATGAAACCGATGTCCAACAATTCACGTAGTTGGACCTTTAACTCTCAAGTTCAATAGGAGCCATTCGATATGGGGTTTTAGAAATGGGCTTTGTACCAAAGTTCAAGATCAATAAAGAATTCAACTTCACATTCGGGGTGAGGCCGGAAGTTCTTCAGAAATACGCCGGAAAGTCAATAACAACAGAATATTATTCAAATTTGACGTGTCTTTATTCAAATCCATAACATGGGCTAAGAAAGCTTGACATCCGCTTTTCAATAAACGAATAGCTTTATGATTAGATATGATAGTGATTGATTTTAATGGTTTAGTTGCTTGAATTGCATAACAGTTTGGTTAGAATATGAAAACTAACAACCTTACAAAAATAATCAATTTTGGCATGATGAGTAGTTAACCAATCAATCCCTAAAATCACATCAAAAGCAAGTATCTTTAAAGAGATAAGGTCAACAGGTAAGGTAATGGTGCCAACTTGGATCAAACAAGATTTATAAACAATGGATGTGATGAAAGTTTCTCTAACGGAGTTTCCACAGATAGGTCAAAGTCTAATTTCTCCCGGTCAAGTTTAAACGTTGAGCACATGCAGAGAGATAAATGAATGGGTAGCACCGGATCAAGTAAGGTATAAACTTCAAGAATTTATAAATAGCTTACCCATGATAACCTCGTTTGGGTTCCTCGCATTATGACCAATCACAACAAACGCTCTTCCCTAATCGTTGACTTTGACTTTTCTAGGGATGTCTTTTTTGTCAGTCACCTCCCCATTGAACTAGGTTTCGCTACCGTCTAATCTCGAAAGCGATATGTCCTTCCTTTCCACAACTATAACATACCTTGAATCTGTTGTGGACGGTTTGACCGATATGTCCTCTTTCCCGCATTTATAGCATATGACCGGTGGTCGTTCTCCTCCCTTAGAACCGATTCTTTGCAGTAATCGCTGCGTCTTCATATAATCGTTGTTAAATCTCCTCTTTTTAAAATCTCCTCCCGACGCTTCTTTCCATTTTCATGGCCATGATTACCACCGAGTGGTTACCATTTTTGTCCGTCTGCTTTCTTTCTCCGGGTTATCATTATTTTGTTGATCGCTATCTCTCGCATGCGATCCTCGTTGTGGTCCCTCAATTGACCGTACTCGTTATCTCGCTCTAATAATTGAGCCCTGCTTACAACATCCTAATAAAGAGAAAATTTATGAGAAATGAGATACCGACGTATCTTAGGGGTTTCAAACCTCTAAGAAACATCCGCCATCATACGCTCCTCATTCTCCACCAAATGAGGTGCAAACCTCGATAACTCTGCAAACTTTGCCTCGTCTCGAGACACCGCCATGTTGTTCTCGCTCCGATCCTAATAAACTCCACTTCCTTCATATAGACGAACACTTTCGGGAAAGTATTTGTCATTAAATAGTTTCAAACGTCTCCCAAGACATACCGAAGTCGGTGGATGGAGTACGCTTCACAGACTCTCCCACCAAGAGAGTCCGCCTTTCGCCACGGAACATAAAGGTGGCGAATGGAACCTTCGTTCCTCCGTGCATCCCAAGACATCGAATATCTTGGTAATTTGCTTGACCCATGTTTCCGCCATGATCGGATCTGGTTTTTCCTTAAATTCGGTGGTCCCAACTCTTTGAATCGCTTGGGCCGTGACAACCCGTGAATTGCTATCATTTCCTCCTCGTATTTTGAACACAAGTCTCCTCGTCTGATTTTGCATGAACTGCAAAAACTTCTAAACATCCTCTCGCTCATCATCCGCTTTCAATGGTGTTGTTCACAGGAGGAACATTGCCAAATTTCGTCAGTTGCGCGTTCTCCTCGTTGGTGAGTACAAAGCGTCTCCACGGTCTCATTTCCATTGTTAATATTCTCGACCGACATTCTCAAATATCATTATAAAACAAGGGTTAATTAAGGAAATCAATATATCACATAATATCCCTATATCTTGACTAACTAAAAAAAAGCTTAGGTAGGACACACTAGCGAAGGATTTACTCGCTCTCCCTCCTAGTTCTATTCCCCGATCTCCGCCAGAGATCATATCCTAAGCTCGATACCAACCGTGACGCCCCCAAAATAGGTATACATCACCCATTCCGAGTTGTCAATACATGGTACGTAAACAACTACAACTTTATTATTACAACAAGAAAACTGTGAGTTTAAAATACAAATATTATCTTCTGTATAATATCTATACTCAAATAAATCCTCATCACATTTATTGATACATTATTTTACAAAATGGTGAGGACTACTAAACAACTCTCTTTAGAACCTTCATTCCATACCCCCACTGCAGTACTCGCTATATTCTCGCCTCCCGAGAAAAAGTGGAACAAAAGGAAAAGGGTGAGCTCAACTAGCTCAAGAAAGAATATTATGACTAAGATAATATACAACAATTTATCGTTAGTCTTCAACAGAAAAAATCTAATAGAATACAATAGACAACAAATTTTAAATCAATATTCGCAGCTGAAATAATAATTCATTAGAAGAGTTAAGTAGAGAATGCAAACTACTATCTTCTATGTATGAATTTAAAAGTTCATCGCCTATCTTTTATCCCTCGTAACATCAATCAATATACATCTCGAATCAAATATTCATCTTTTGCACTCTACAAAGCCAAAGATATTCATCACCGGGTCATGTTCATTTAAACACTGCTCATCTTTGCACTACGGGCCAAAGATATTAATCACTCGTCATGTTCATCTCAACACCTATTCATCTTTGCACTACTGCCAAAGATATTCTTTAGAAATCATTCATCTTTGCACTACTGTGCCAAAGATATTCAATAATATCATCATTTAAGATCGAGGATGATGAAAATATTTTAAAGAAACGAATCCAAAGAAACAAAATGACAAGGATTAAGGATTAAGGATTCGTACTTTGTTTTATCCACGCCCAAAAATACCTCAAAAATAATCGCAGGTGGTGTAAAATTCAAGAATGATCAAAACATGGATACAATCGAAATGGTATCCGCAATAGATATTTTGGACAAAAGAAGAAATTTTATTTTTCGGTGAATAGTGTCAGATATCGTGAATAGTCCGTATATCGTGAATAGTAACTCGACACACCAAAGATAGAAATTCCACAAAAAACATCTTCACGCTTCATGAATAGTACTTTTAAATAGTAACTCGTGAATAGTAACTCATGAATAGTAAATCGTGAATAGTTATCCCGACATGAAAAGTTCCAAATTTGATAAAAAGTTCCAACCAATATTTCAAAGATAATGATATTGAAGAAATAATATCATTTGAGAAGAAAATAACATCCCTTACCTCGAAAGATCGGTCTTTCTAAATTAAACGCTTGGGATATAGGCTATGACTTAGACTTGCACCGTATAACAATACTCAAAGTATACTCAAAATACTCACAAGAATACGCTCGATAATATAGAGAGAGAACACTTCAGTTTCTGGTGTGATTTTCAATTCTAACCTAAGCACCCTATTTATAGGAAAATGCTTAGAACACCAAAGCGAAAAATTTAATAAAATAATAATATTTCTTAAAAATATTCAAGCCCACCTTAGAAATCTGATTTCAGATCATTTATAACACATGTGAGCCACTCAATTACAACAAAAAAAACTTTTTTTTACAAAAAATATTTTAAACTCCCAAAAATCAATTATTTGAGCTTGAACTTCAATAATTCATAATAAATAGCCCTTTCATCAGAAAAATTCGAATCTCGCGTGTTTTTATAGGAAATTCAATTCTCTACAATTTTGCGTAAGAAAGTTTTTCCAAATTCCAAATGTAAATTGACCAAAATCCACAAACGGACGATTTTACAAAGCTATAATCAAATTTCAAATAATAAATGGGGTCCAATTTACATGTTTAACATGTTTTAAACATTTATTGCAACAAAAATACTCTTCCTCCTCGTATACTCATATATCCCACATTCGTTGTAAAATATCACCAATTAATATATTATTAAAATAATATATTTAAACGAATTATTTTATCGTAAAAGATAAAATATTAATTTTCAACAATTGTCATTTTAAAAATTTTCTCCATCTATATCCACATAAAATCAATATTTTCCTCATCATATAAATCAATAATTAATTATTCACAAATAATATTACGTAATCACAATATCGACAACCGTGCAGCCCTCAGAAAGAGGGGGCTTTCCAATAAGGATTTCTCCTCATCATGGCGCAAATTAGGTGACCAAACCTCTCCTTAGATGTAACTTTCTAGACATTGCCAATAATGTTATCTAATAATATTATTCAGATAATATGAATTATTGCTTCGATAATGTAAAATACCGTGTGTAATGACAATTATTGAAACAACAAAGAATATAAAATATCAACGCAAAGAATTATTAACTCAATAAAATAAAATAATTTGAATAAAGAATTATCAGTAACCATTATTGAGTAGTGCCTTCAATAATTGGTGCAATACTGCAGCTACTCTTGCAACAACGCCAGACATCGTGTGTTTTAACCACCGGGTATTCCAATAAGTGTTAATTCAGAATAACTACGTCGTTATTTTTTAAACAACTTATATTTATGTCGTGCTTTTCTTCATCCAATCGCTTTTCAGCTATGGGGCCCACATATGGTCGCTAAGCGTCGTCGTATTAATATTCCCCGACAAAGATCGAATATTCCACGACCAAACGAATATTCCCCTACAAACAATGAATATTTTATAACCACTTGCTTATTTTAAAATATTTATGATTTTTACCCATAACTATCCACATTAATCAAATCCACCCTTACTATTTCAAAATAATAAATAAAGGAAATTCCTTTTTATTTAAAAAATTTCGGGGTCTTACAGATGTAAGCTGTCTTTCAGGGTTATCTCCAAAAGTCGAATCTACCCTCCTACAATGTTAGTAATAGGAGCGCAGAAAATTTTGAGTGTCTACAGATGCCCCTCTTTATCATATTCATGCAATGCAAGGCATGGGTAGGATAAAGAATCCTAGACACTTGAAATGCAAGCAATATAAACATGATGTTATATGCAGCAACATGATGCAAATGCATGTAGAATGCATGAATGATTGTCAGGTAATCTTGATGGGATGATAATCAGTGATGGTTTGGACATGTGATCCAAGTCTCCAAGGATGTTGACGTTGGGGCTATCACCAAAGTCATGAATCCTAGACACTGGCTTATATTCCATAGAGGTACCTCTTGTGTGTAAGAGATCTGTGGGGATACAACTTTGTCTGTTTGAGGATGTGTATAACATATTCCCTCATTCTGTCGGAGTTACTGCCAACAGTTTGTTGTTATCAGGGTTGCCTGATCTTCGCTAATGTGTGTATCACCGGATAAATCCCTGCTGGATGCATTGTCATGGCTGCTTGACGTTCATTGATGTATGTGTCAATGGTAGTACTGCATTGTAGCCCCCGCCAGGGAAGGTTGCTTCGATGGGATACGTAGATGTTGATAACTTCGGCATTGTAACCCCAGCTAGAGAGGTTTGATATGTCGTGGTTTTGCGTTGTAACCCCCGTCGGGGAGGTTTTTAGGGTTGTGACCCTGTAAATGATGGTATCGGACCTTTGTGGGGTATTACCGAGCAAGATCTATGAAAGCTAAGCTCATTGGTATAGTATAACCTGCATTCAGGTGAATACCTTTGAGACGACGGGAGTTTAACTCTTACCGACGAGAAACCAGGATTTCAGGCTATTCGCTCAATCGCGTAGCACTTTTATTCCTGATTTGGTCTTTTCAGCATGTGAGACCTCATTTGCAACTCTAACTGGAGCGAGCCGGAGGTGTGGGACCCATGTAGAGTACCGCAGGGTACCGCAGGAGTCAGAGGTTAGCTCATGACCCAACCGTGTTTATGTATAGCAAATTGGTTGCTTTCATAAGTCATTTTCAAGTTCTGCAATGAAGGAAATCTGAGAGCTCTTCTTCGATCTCGCCGAGTTCGGGCAACTTTCTCGCATATTTTGCCACCATACAAGCATTCTTCACTGTCCTGGTAACACATGCATGTATTTTTTTTCCAATTTCTGTCCATTGAAAAATGACTTATCGCATGAAATGCTTTTAGACACATAGTAGTGAATATACATGCGATATGACTTGATAAAAATATTCAACATAGTAAATGTTAGTATTAAACCATCTTTGAATATATTGATGTGAAAAATTTAACTTTTGAAATAAATCAAATTGGCCCTTTTATCGTCATTTCTTATCCTATATGAGGACAAATGAGTAAAGGTAGACAAGAAAAATAATCCCGTAATTAGACTACACTTATAGATTTTTACTTGCAATGTATTGATGCATACAGGGATGTATATGACTATGTCATGTGTGTGCTCTTGAATGGCCACCTAGTCATTTTACGTGTAATGTGGATAGTCCCATTTACAAAGGGGTTATGGAAAAATTTTCCCAAAATGTAGGTATTGGGTAGTCATGCATTTTTAACTCTACTGCAGATGTATGTTAAAATAATGCATGTATATAAGTAAACAATCTAAGTAAACAATTGAGGATAATTCTTCATTACATTCTCTATGAGTTCCCACGTAGCTTTTTCAGCGTTGTGGTTCCTCCAAATTACCTTAACATAAGGTATTACTTTATTTCTCAGAACTTGTTCTTTTCGGTCGACAATTTGAATAGCAATTTCTTCGTAACATAAGTCTTTGTCAAAATATAGGGGTTCATATTCAATCACTTGCTTGTAATCAGGTTTGTAGGGTCGTAGGACTGAGACATGGAAAACGTTGTGAACATTCTCTAGAGCTGGAGGTAAGGCTACCTCATAAGCAACTTCTCCGACCCTTCTCAGAACTTCAAAGGGTCCAATGAATCTTGGGCTTAATTTTCCTTTCTTTTCAAACCTGATCTTTTCCTTCCAAGGAGACACCTTTAAAAACACATAACTACACGGCTCGAATTCAACATTCTTACGGTGTGGATCAAAGATATTTCTTCTCGCTCATCTTGAGTCATTGCCGATCTCGCTTTCGGATCACTTTGACTATTTCTGCTGTTTGTTGTACTAATTCCGGGTCTAGTAGTTGTCTTTCGCCAACTTCATCCCAATATAGTGGAGTTCTGCACTTTCTATCGTATAACGCTTCATAGGGTGGCATGCCAATACTAGCGTGGTAACTGTTGTTGTAGCCGAACTCTACGAGCGGTAGATGGTCATCCCAATTTCCTTTAAAGTCCATTATACAAGCTCTTAACATATCTTCCAATGTCTGAATTGTTCTTTCACTCTGTCCATCTATCTGAGGGTGATATGCCGTACTCATTCGTAACTATGTACCCAGGCATTCCTGTAGACGTTTCCAGAAGTTCGACGTAAAGTGCGGATCCCTATCAGAAATAATTGACACCGAAACTCCATGCCTTGAAACAATCTCTTTCACATATAACCTTGCCAACTGATCTAAGTTGAATCTAATTTTGATCGGAAGGAAGTGTGCAGATTTTGTCAATCGATCAATAATAACCCATACTGCGTCGTAGCCTTTCTGAGTTGTCGGTAGGCCAACCACTAAATCCATTGTAATATGTTCTCATTTCCACTCTGGGATTTCTGAAGGTTGTAGTAACCCACTCGGTCTCTGATGTTCTGCTTTCACTTTCTGACATGTCAAACACTTGACAACACATTCTGCAACCTCTCGTTTCAAATTTGGCCACCAAAAGTGTTGTCGAAGATCTTGGTACATCTTAGTACTACCAGGGTGAATCAAATATTGTGAGTTATGAGCCTCGCTCAAAATTTCTTCCTTAATCTCTGGTACTGGCGGTACCCAAATTCTGCTATCAAATCTTAGTAGTCCTCACCGCTCTATTTTGAATCTCGATTCACCCCTTCGATATCTTCTTCTTCACTTTCTCACATTCTTCGTCCTGAAGTTGAGCCTCCTTAACTTTATCCAATAAAGTTGTACCAGCTTGTATCTGGAACAGTTTCTCGTCAATTTCCATAGGATACTTCACTTCCAATTCCAGCTTTTGCATTGCTAAAATTAGCTCCTCCTGAGCGGTCAACATCATCAATTTCTCCTGAACTTTTCTACTTAGGGCGTCGGCCACCACATTTGCCTTACCTGGATGGTATAGAATCTCACAATCGTAGTCCTTAATTAACTCCAACCACCTTCTTTGGCGCATATTCAAGTCTTTCTGTGTAAAAATATATTTCAGACTCTTGTGATCTATATATATTTCACACTTCTCCCCATAGAGATAGTGCCTCCAGATTTTCAAAGCAAAAACCACTGCAGCTAACTCCAAGTCGTGGGTCGGATACCCCTTCTCATAATTTTTCAGTTTTCATGATGCGTATGCAATGACTCTGCCATTTTGCATAAGCACACAGCCTAGTCCTTTGTGCGACGCATCACTATAAACCATAAAATTTCCTGTATCATCTAGAAGAGATAACACAGGTGCTGAACTTAACCTCTTCTTTAATTCTTGAAAACTTTCCTCACACTTCTCCGTCCAAAAAAATTTCACCGATTTCCTAGTCAAATTCGTCAATGGAGTTGCGATCTTGGAAAAATCCTGAATGAATCTTCTGTAATAACCCGCTAATCCAAGAAAACTTCTTACTTTCGATGACGCCTTCTACCGATCCCGATTAATCACAACCGACTTTGGAGGATCCAATCAAATTACATCCCGATTGATCACATGTCCAAGAAATTGTACTCTTTCAATCCAAAATTCACATTTCAAAAACTTAGCTTACAACTTCTCTCTTCTCAATGTCTCTAATGTCATCCTCAAATGCTCTTCGTGTTCTTCCTTGGTTTTTGAATATACCAAAATATCATCTATAAATACCATTACAAATTTGTCCAAAAACGGCTTGAACACTCCATTCATTAAGCCCATAAATGTTGCAGGAGCATTTGTTAGACCAAATGACATTACCGAAAATTCGTAGTGACCGTATCGTGTTCTAAACGTTGTCTTTGGTACATCCTCTGGTCTCACCTTCAGTTGATGAAAAGTGATTATTTCTCTATTCGCAATTTCTTTGTTCATGGGGTATTCTAACTCATCCTTAAGCAATTCTAAGTTCTTAGCAAAGTCATCGGATATAAATGAGCAAGTAGCACCTGAATCAAATAATACATACGCATTAACTTTATTGATCGGAATGATACCTGACACCACATCGTGAGATCGCATCGCGATCTTACCGCTGTCGTATTGAACATTACGTTTAACGATTGGCGATTGGTTCTGCGGTTGGTCCTGCAATGATCAGAGTACTTCCACAAGTATTTCCTCTATTTCCTCCTGAACTCGTCCCTCCCGATCCCTTCTTAAGACAATCTCTTGCAAGATGGTCCTTTGAGCCACATGTGAAGCAGGAACCCTTCTTTGGGTTCGGACAGTTTGGTGCTATGTGGCCTTCCTGACCACAATTGTAGCACACTCGCTTCCCTTTCATGCAAACTCCCAAGTGAGTTTTTCCGCAGGTTGGACACGCTTCTATCTTCTTCTTCTTCCCTCCCTGTTAACTTCCAGCCGACGAATTATCAGACCACTTCCTCTTCTGACTATGATTACCCATAGTACTACTCCCACCAGTTTTGTTGTTGCCTTCATTCTCACTTTTCTTCTTCTTTTTATCATGATTGTAGTTAGTTACTGCATCGCTTCCACCCTCAGCGAGTATGGCCTTCTCTAACACTCCAGCAAAAGTGTTCAATTAAAACATTAACACCTTGCTATACAACCAGGGCTTCAGTCCCTATTCGAATCGTCTTGCCTTCCTCTCGTCGGTGTGCACTTGGTATGTGGCGAACCTAGCCAACTCGTTAAACCTTGCCGTGTAATCAGCTACTGACATACTCCCTTGTTTCAACTCTAGAAACTGAACTTCCATCTGATTTTGTGAACTAGCCGAAAAATACATCACGAAGAACATCTCTTTAAATCTCTCCCAGGTTATTACACCTTCACCTCCCCGTACTTTATTTGCCTGCCACCAATAGCTGGCTTCGAACTTCAGCGTGAACGTCGCAAATGCGGTTTTCTGATCTTCCCTTACTTTAGCAACATCGAACACCTTCTCCATCTCCATAACCCAGGTCTGAGCCTCGATTAGGTTTATGGAACCCTTAAACTCTGGTGGTCCCACCGCCTTGAAGTCCTTAAACGAGGTGTTTGGTGGAGCTTGTGGTTGATTATTAAGTGCTCCAGCTAAAAGGTTCACCAATTGCAGAACGGGGTTAGCATTGGCGTCGTTGTTATTATTTGTTGACCCTTCCTGGGCTTGCTGACGATTTTGTCTTCTTCTAGGCGGCATATTTCTGTTAAGAATATACGCTTATTAGGTCTTTATTCAATCTCTTAAACATTTAAGACTTAACTAAAACGTTTAATCATAACTCACTTAACACATCAATTCAAATAAACTTTGACATTCTCATTAAATTCAAAAGTTTTAACATCATAAGATAACGTCACTGCTATTTACATCAACTATCCAGAGATAAGGAATCTACAGGATTTAAAACATCAATATATTCCTTTGTTTATAATCACATCGAAATTTACATCATTAACTATCAAATAATTTTCACATAATTAAACTAATACTATCACCGCCTCATGTTAAAGTACACGAATAGCCTTACTACGCTCCTCTTCGATGATGTGAGACATCGCTCGCGATCTAGCATATATGATGGTAGATCCTCAAACCGGATTGATACTTCCTAACTTCGATCTTGGACCGCATCCATTGCATTTTTTAGTGTAGAGTACGTCTCTTCAAGTTTAGCCTTCTTCGCACGACGATCATCTTCTGCAAGATCAGCACGACGTGACTCTCGTACCTAGCCCTCCTCTGCTATGGCAAGCCTCTCGGAGCTCTCTTTTAGATCATTCTTCAACTTTTCTATCTCTGCGGACTTGTCCTCGGTTTGACCCTTCTCGTGAACCAGATCCCACTCTACGTTTCCCAAACGTGTGTGAAGAGTCACAATCTCTCTATCCCTCTGCTCAATAGTAATCTACTGACTATCCGCCTGCTTAGTCAGATCTCGGATAGTGTCCTGCAACTCTATGTTACGATCATAAAGTGCATCATAGGAGATGGCTCTCTCTGCTCCAGCTGTTCCCTGACGACATGAATGTCTCGGGCCTCCTCCTCTATAGGTACTCGGGGTTCCTCCTCCCCAGCACGACTAGCTCCTCCAACATCCGACACTCTGACAACAAAATTTTTAAGTTTTAGTTACTAATCCGTGCTAGCGAACACATAGATTAACACATAAGCACATAATGTTTTTTTTATTACTTTCAATGAATTCAGAAATTCATTTCTTAGAGCTCGATAAGAGTTTACCATCACTATGTTCTCGATCTCCTACAAGGCTACTACCTAAGGTTGTTCGCCCACCTAAGGTTCATAACCTATAGCTTTGATACCAACCTGTGACACCCCCAAATTCGGTACTTCCATTTTCACGGGATTTGGTGTTCATTGTACAAACATCATCTATCTATCTACCCATAAATAAATGCAAACCATGCAATAGATAGAAATAAATAATAAATCTCTCCCCTTATGGGGTTACATCAACTTCATAATAATTAAATCCCAGGTTACTCTAACCTTAAATCATCTGTGCAGAAACATAAACAAATAAGTCTTAATTAACATCAATTCTAATCAGTCTTCATTACTTGTTAATCTTGCCTTTGCCCTTACTAGTGGAAGGTTCGTCTGCTCTTTTGTTCTTAACTGCAATGTTATTATTACGCAAGAGTGAGCACGATTGCCCACAAGTATAACAATATAACAATGAATAATAACATGCGAGAAAAATAATAACTTCAAATATAAAAGCTCAACTTTTGAATCAAGAATGAATAACAAGAATCAAAAGAATTTCTGAGGGTTATAAGACCTTAAACTATGTCCTAAGTTGTCAAGTGTTTATACTTGAAACCTTTAACAGTCATAAGACTATGGACTCTTCTTCTCGTACTTAGGGGGATCAGCCCTTAGTACCATACTGTGCACAATATCTTAACGCTAACGCGTAAGTAATCCCCTATACAGGGTTGTTCTTCTCAGTTTGACACTTGAGTCCGCACCAAAGGAAGTTTGGTTTGGATAATTCATCAAGGGTTCTGAAATTTAGAACGCTCATCAACTATGGACTAGTCGAATCAATAAGGGTTCGCTAGTCTAATAAGGTTTAACAATAACTGATAATTTAACTTGGATAAAATCTCAAAAGTATACAATAGAATAATTATTGTATAACAACATCATGCTTGAAGGATTAATAAGCTTTAATATACGAAACAGACTTAATCAATAATAATGAGAGTTTGCTCAATGATAACAAGTAGGGTTAGGAAACTTGCTCAACGAAAGTTTAGGGTAAGAAACTTACCTCGTGCGTAGATTACACATTAATAAAACTCGTTCTTTGATTTAAATCCTACATATCATTCATGTTCACAACACCAATCAATTATCACGTATTAAACATCACAAGTTTATTCTTTGTCTAACTCGAGTTCATGGCTATACTTAGTCAATTACTACACTTATTGTCAAAAATAAAGACTTCACAAACAATAAGGTAACTATGAATTTGATCATTCAATTCACACGTAATTGTGTTATGGACATGTTAAGAATTTATTTTAACATCTCATTATAGGTCTAACAAGTCTTTATATTCATTAGACTAAGTTACCAACACATTTCTATACTTGAACACTTTAAAAAAAACATTTTCTGGACATTCTGCTAAGTGGCACTGCGGCACCACTTTTGTCTTTGGTCTTGGTGTCATGCTGTGCCAGTGGCATCTATGACACAGTACTTGGCAACGCTTTGCTGCGATGGCGCCAAGACGAAAAATGAATCGGAGTTGAGCCATGCCACACTGAAACCCCGACTCAATTTCTAGTTCAAGAAGAACATGTAATTCAAATAAATAAACACTTCTTGAACACTAATTTCATCAAATTACACATACCCACATGTTATAATTCATACATAATCATTACCCAACATTTATAGAGCGATTTAACCCATTAAAACACATAATTACATAATTAAATCATGCAAATTATACTGTTCTTGATGTTCTTGAAGTTTTGAACATAAATTCTAAAATTCAACGCCAGAGATTCGATATAAGACCAAATCCAACCATTCAAATTTCGTTTTGTTCATTTTATCAAGCATAATCATACAAGTGTGTGAATTTTGCAAAACAATTTATGTTTGACATATTAAAAATATGTATAAGGCCATATGGCCATATTACATACTCTGAAATCTTTTATTGTATAATTTCATGAAACTGAAGATATGGAAACCCATATAATATATATTAAAACATGCTATGATGTTATATTAACACATAATCACATAATTCCTACTCTTTACAATTAACAGAGACCTTACAGAGTTTTGAAAGCCATTTTTATCAAAACTTAAATAACGTAAAATATGAGAATTAGGTTGGGGAAAAATTACCCAAAGTGTACAATATAACATTTGCAGAAGGTGAAATTCTTCTCAACTATTCTTTAATCAGACACTCATAATCTCCTTAACAATTTTCTAAATTCTCAAACTCTCTCTTTTCCCTCTCTGTTTAATGCCAGACTTAGCCAAAAAAATGAAAAGAAAGAAGACGTATAAATAAAAGAATGAACTGACGCGTTGGTGGTCAGTTACCCAGTCATGGGTTAACTGCCCATAACCTCCCTTAGTTCCATGTTTGGCTAGCAAGAAAATAATTCAAAAATCATTTAATTTAATAAAACATTATCATATAGTTTAAATAATGTCACACTCCTTTAAAAAATAAATCAATATCTTATTTAATTTACTTTAAATAAAATATAATGATTTCTCAATAATGCACGTAGTCACATAATTAAATTTTCTCATTTAATAATAATATCAATTATTAAATCTCTAATTAATAATTAAATTAATTAAAATACTATCAAGCTTATTAAATATTTCTTTTAATACAATAAGCTCACATAATCACATACTTCGAATAATAAAAATTCTCCACATTAATTTAATAAATATAACACATAATTAAATTAATCTACCACAACTTCCTCAATTAATCATTTAATCTAATAATTAATTCATCGAAAAATATTTATTCAATCCAATAAATATTTAAAATTAAATCACAAAGTCTCGGTTGTCACAACACCCTTTCTGAGGTGATTTGGAGACTTGTTGTCCAGATATCATGGATCCGAATCAGCCGAGTAGTTCCTGCAAGACCATATCTGGTGTACGGAGGAGGGCTTTTGAAGAGCCTCAGCGCCGTTCTGTTAGTCAGCCTCGTCGTTTGGCGGAGGTGGTGATACATCCTATTCGGGTTGAAGTTCCGAATGTCGAGGACGAGGAGGAGGATGCACCGATCGAGGTTCTTACTCCTGCTGTACATGTTCCCCATAGGGAATTGCCAGGTATGCAAGTGGCGAGCCCAGATCTTCTGGGTGACTTGAGTAGGCATCCTTCAGTATACCTGCACGCAAACGAGGTATGCCGTTAGATCTTTAATCTTCCTTATTTCCTATTGATGAGGAGTCAAGAAGTCTGATGTTGATCTGCATTTGATGTAGGTTCTTGGCTTCACACAGCCTTGAGGGAACTGGTTTAGCGTCCACTCTATGTATCAGGCCTTGCATGATGACTACAGAGCGATCGTCCATGGCTGGGGATTCGGGAGGTTCTTCTCCATTCTACCCCGTCGCTATCCCTGGGGTTACCTCAGGGCATTGTCTGAGCGGTGGTTTCACCGCACTTCAATCACTCCATTTCTTTGGATCGTGAGGTGATGATGACGCCAGATGGATTGGCGGTTTATCACGGTATGGAGTTTGGAGGGATTCGATTGCCTTGCGGCGGATATCACCCTCATCGCCGCCGATCCTTGTTGGGAGTTCCGCAGAGGCGCTAAAGGCGGAGACCGTCTGACAGTCCTTTGAGCGTAGATGCTATGAGCTGGGTCATTGAGTGAGCCCATACCCGATGATGTGAGAGTCAGGGATCACATTCTTCGGCGATTATTCCTGATGATCATTAGGGGCTGCTTCATAGCAGATAAATCTTCTACGATGTCCTTCACTTTGATCAGTGCCACTCGACACATGGACCGTATAGGAGAGTATGATTGGTGTTCCTACACCTTTGCCTACTTCCTCAGGGGAATACCTATGTGATCGCAGGGCTTGACCGAGGCATGGTTAGGATTCTACCCGTTTCTGCTAGTGAGTGTTTCTCTTGTCTTTTCCCATGTATAGGTTAAGAGTGTTGACTAACAGCAGATGTTTGCCTTTGTGTTGGCAGTTTTGGGCCTATGAGAGGCTTTCTTGTTTGCGTCCTGTGAGCGTGTTAGGTTTAGACACCTATCCACGAGGATGGAGATGGCATCATTCCATACTAACGGAGGTCCCTGTTGCTGAGGGTTTCACTCATTGTCGCCATACTGGTGGGCTATTATTGACAAATTGATGTCATCACATGGATTCCCTACTCTGGAGAGCATTTGGGAGTTGGTTTTGAGGATGGGTACCCGACTGGAGTAGAGTACGTCATTTCCACCCGCAGGATTCCTCTCTTTACATATGGAGGATGGGAGCTCTATTTAGGAGAACGTGATATTAGGAGCACTACAGGAGAGATTTGTATGCCGATCTTGCCTCCTACCAGGCGTTATTGGCCTATTTCACAGTCACCCGTCATTGACATCCCATTAATGGGGATTGACGACTTTACATTGTCAGAGGGCCCCTATTCTCAAGAGATGTTCCAGCATTGGTGGATCCCTCGTACTATTGGAGCTCAGACCCGCGCCACACAGTTTATGGGGGATATGGTTCCAGGATCCGTGATGATGACGAATTGGCTAGCCTGTGTCAGAGATCCGACTCATGTGACATAGATTGATAGATTGACTGGGCAGCTGGACCGGTCAAATCTTTTCATTCGGCATTTTGGCAGAGATCCTACAGAGGTAGATACTTTTGATCCTTCCAGCTCTGGTGCTGGTCCCTTAGGTGACCCATATAGTTTTGTCGGTGCAAATCCTCCCTTGTATCGGCCTGACATCCCTATAGATAGAGATCCAGTGACTCAGGAGGAGTTACATCAGGTGGACAGGATCGATGATGTTGACATCGACACTCTTGACTTTTTCTGATGTATTTCTCGCTATCTCTTTTGATAGGCCTCTGTTAGCATCTGGGTAGCTTCGCCCCATTCTTGCTATATCTTTTGATAGGCCTCTGTTGTATGTTGGGTAGCTTCGCTCTATTTCCCTGTATTTTAGCTGTACAGAGATGTATTAGATGATGATATACTTAGGAATGTATGTACAGTTTTCCATTCCCTATATCATATTGCCATCTATTGTATCATGCATGTTATTGTATTATGCATATGTATGTATGTATGTCCAGAGATATTCAGCATTGACCCATGGATGGTCTTATAACACGGCCCACATAGATGTCTTCTTCGACAGTTAGTCGTATTGATCATACCCCACCATTTGTGGTGGTAGCTGGTATGCGCTCATGGTATGATAGTATATCACCAGACATGGTGATCGTAGATGATTTGCTGCAGCATACTATGACCCTGTTGATGTTTCAGGCTCCCACAGGATTTATAGAGGGCATGCTAGAGCACTGGGTATCGGAGATGCAGGTTTTACAATTTGGGACCCAGGAGTTGACTCCTACTTTGGAGGATTATGCACGGTTGACTATGCTGCTGCTAGACAGACCTTGCGTGCATATGGCTATTGGAGACATGAGCAGATAGGTCATGACCCTCACCAGATTGAGACGTAGAGTGGTCCAGGATGAGATTACATTCTTGCCACGTGATATCCCAAAGTTTCTCGCTTGACGTGTTTGGCTCGAGGACGACTATGCACGACATTCCGGATTTCACCACACCGAGGATCATTGGCGTTCGGCCCGTGATAGATGTCTTTGCTTCTATGCGTATTGTCATACGCCTTCATGCCGCTGTACATGTATGAAGCCGGATATCGGCGTCATTATGGCGATGAGAGCTCTCTCGTGAGGGTCGTACCATTGTCTGATGATTATCGTAGAGACACCGAGGTCGACTACATACTCTTTGCACTTATCCAAAGCAGAGTGTTTACAGTAGCTTCCATGTCAGTATGTGTGGTTTATGTCACACTTGAGACCGATTGGCATACTTAGACAGCAGGGGTTTTATTTCACTCATGAGATAGCCATGTCGTACTCCTTTAATCCCGCAGAGTGCACAGATGCTGCATCGTGGTCAGCTTTCCTGGCAAGGATTAGGGATCCATTTGCCATATTGCTGTGTTCAGGGCTTAGCTCACCCTACAGCTTCATTACTCATGCTCCGGGCATGGATTATCTCCCTCTGGCTGGATTGAGGGGCATGATTACTTACCACCCATCGTAGTGATGTGTTAGTTTGACCAGCTTGAGATTTTCATCCTTATGAGGCTAAGAAGGAGCCAAAGGCGTCACACCATTTATTAGCGGAGGACAGATCCAGGTTGTATGCCTGTTGGAATCAGCGAGAGTTGCCTGAGTTTTCTATCAGTCATCCAGGTTGTTCTATAGAGTATTTCGCATGGATGGAGACAGAGATCGATCGTTATGGCGGTATCCATCCAGCAGTGGGGATTGATTCTGACGATGAGGATCCTATAGAGGAGGCTGTTATTCCCATCGATGATTTGACTGCTGGGCTACCAGCATTTGTGATGGATTTTCCCACCCCGAGTGCCATTGTTACTCAGTATTCGGCACAAAATTTGGAGCAGAGCTTACATTTGATGACCTATGATAGAGATAAGGCTAGGGCCGCGATGTTGATAGCTCTTAATAAGAGAGATACCGCTATGTTATAGAGGGATGGGGCTAGATCAGCCAGGGTTGCATTGATTGCGGAGCGCTAGGGATATGGCCATCGCAGATAGTACTTCCGTTAGATCCCAGATGACTATCAGTCTTGCCGACATGAGTGCTTACATTGATGAGCATTATGCCACCATGCAGTTAGCCTCTGATCTGCTAGCTCGTGTAGATACCCTTGGACAGGAGCTTGCCATTGGCTTCTTCGTTGTCAGAGAGGGATGCTATGTTAGATCCGATAGTTCGCATACACACGGATCTCGTAGATAGCTTTGTATTTTCCCTGCACGCATTACTAGCTTAGCCATTTTGTCATGTACAAAGATAGATGTATATATCAAAAACAAGATATGTATAGTAGGGAAATATATTTTGATTCACTTCCCTTTTAGTTATGCCTTGATACTTGCTTGATGTTTGCTTGTTTCTCCAGGGCCTTGTGATCTTGATGCATTCTGAACTTATCCTTGATAGATGGACATTGAGACGTCGCAAGATCTCTCAGAACGGATCACTGATATCTGTAAATCCCTACCATCTTTGGTGTCTTGGGACTGGTATCTGTATGGAATGTGGAGAGGAGGGTGGTTTCTTCCTCTCCGAGATTGACCGCACCACAGATGGTCGCCAGTACTTCTATTTATGAGAAGCCTAGTTAATTCCATCTCTTATGGGTTGGTATTGCTCTTTGAGGCACGATCGTAGCTTAGATGGTCACCGAATCTTCTATTTGTGAGAAGAGGTTGGGTAATTCCATCCCTTTGATCTGAAACCGATGAAATGGGGCAAATTGAAGGTAGATCCCGGTACCGTGTGACAAGTATGTTGTTCTGGTAGGGGTTTGACTGCACCATGAATGACTGCCTACGTACTCCTATTTTAGAGGAGATCAAGTCTGCGTAGTTCGAACCTAGTGTAGTAGGAGGTTCAATGGCCCGAATGCGGAAGCGATGGGTGTAGAAGTATTTCTGTTGTTTTTGTTGTTTTGTAGAGAAAGGGCGGAAGTGTTTTTGTTGTTTTTCTTTATTGCGACCGGGCCATATAGAATATGGTTTCCAACGTACCCCCGAGTATCAGGGAGATCATGTCGACGTAGTTCGCCCCTTAGGACGAATTGAAGGCAAAGAGAAGTGTGAATCCCATGTGCAGGCTATACTGCGGGGAGAAGAAAGTTTGATCCCATAATGGGGACAAACTGCAGGTGTGAAAAGGTTTGATCCCGTCTTCAGGTTAAACTGCAAGCATAGAAAAGTTTAATCCCGTCTTCAGGATAAACTGCAAGTGTGAAAGGTTCAATCCCATCTTCAGGATAACCGAAATTGTGAAAGGTTAAATCCCATCTTCAGTATGAAGGTTTGAAAAATGAAGTAGAACCAGGCTGCTGATTCCAAGTGAGGTAAAACCAGGCTGCTGGTTTGAAGTGTATATTTCCCTGAGGGGCAGAAGAGTATGTAGAAAGGGAAGGGTTCAAAACTGGAATGACTGGTGATTAAAACCAGGATGTTTGTTTGATGGTAACTTCAGACATAGTACCGTTTCACAGTGTCCGAGTTGATAAGATGTGGAAATTCATCGCCATCAATTTCCTGCAATCTGAGAGCACCGCCTGTCAATACCTCCTTGACAACAAATGGGCCTTCCTAGTTAGGAGCGAATTTTCCCTTAGATTGATCTTGGTTGTCAATGATCTTCTTCAAAACCAAGTCATGTCGTTTGAAATGCCATAGTCAGACTTTTCTGTTGTAGAATCCTGCGATCCTTTACTGATATAACTGACCATGGAAGATAGCCGCGGATCGCCTTTCGTCTATTAGAGATAATTGGTGATACCTGTCTTGTACCCATTGGTCTTCATCCAACTGAGCATCCATTAATACTCTAAGGGATTCCATTTCCACTTCTATAGAGAGCACTACTTCCATCCCATAGACTAATGAGTAGAGGGTTGCCCCAGTGGAAGTTCGCATGGAAGTTCTGTAGGCTAATAAAGTCAGAGGCAAGAGGTCAAGCCGTCCTTTGTGATTGGCGAACATTTTCTGCATGATCTTTTTGATGTTTTTATTAGCCGCTTCAATAGCACCATTCATCTTTGGACTGTAGATGACGGAGTTGAGATGTTTGATGTGGAATTTTCTGCATAACTCCTCCATCATTTTGTTGTTGAGGTTCTTAGCATTGTCTAACACAATGACCTCTGGTTGTCCATATCGATAGATGACATTATTTCTGATGAAAGCAATGATAACTTCTTTAGTAACCCTGGGGAAGGATGCTGCTTCTACCCTTTTAGTGAAGTAGTCGATCATGGTGAATATGAATCGATGTCCATTACTGGCTTTGGGCTCGATGGGCCCGATCACGTCCATTCCCCGCATTGAGTAGGGCTATGGTGAACTCATATTGTGGAGTTCCTTTGGAGGGGCGTGGATAGAATTCCCATGAATCTAGCATTGATAGCACCTCTTGATGTGATCATCACAGTCAGCTTTGAATGTAAGCCAATGATGTCCTGTTTTGAGAATTTTCTTGACAAGTAGGGGTCCGCTCATGTGAGGGCCACATACTCCACCATGGATCTCATCCATGAGTCTCTGACCTTGGTCTTTATCCAAACATCTGAGGAGACCTAATCCAACATCTTTTTTGTAGAGTGCATCTCCGCTCAGGTAGAATTTCATAGCAAGTCGATGAATCCGCCTCTTCTCAGTTAGGCTCGCCTCAGCGGGTGTAGATCCATCTCGTAGATACTCCTTGATGTGCTGATACCACGGGTTGTGGATGGGAGGTAGCTCATCCGATACTTCTCCAATGTAATTCCAATAAACTAGGGCTTTTTACAGAGCAAACGTGATGCTTGGCATGTTTTCCTTATCCAGTATGTAAACCAAGGAGGCCAACGTTGCTAATGCATCTGCAAAATCATTCCTATTACGAGGAATGTATAAAAAGGATATTTCTTTGAACTCCAAAGCTATTTGTAGAACTTGCCGATGGTAAGGCATCAAATGTAATTCTTTGGTTTGATAGATTCCTATGGATTGCTTGATTACCAATTCAGAATCCCCCAAAGACAATTAACCGCCTGATTCCCATTGAACGGGAAAGTTTTAGCTTCATGATACAACCTTCATACTCAGCTGTGTTGTTGGTGCTGACAAACTGCAATTTGACGGCGATGAGATATTGTTCCCCTGTACCGGATATTAAAACTGCTCCAACTCCAGAGCCTTCTATGTTAATAGCTCCATCAAAATACATTCTCCACGTACGGGATGTATCATACTGATGTTGTAGCTGAATTGTCATTACTCCTTCGTCAGGAAAGTATGTTTCTAAGGGTTTGTAATCCCCTGCAGGTGCGGCGGCCAGTTGATCCTCAATTCCTTGACCTTTGACAGACTTTTGCATCACATAGACGATGTCAAATTGCTGTAGGATCAACTGCCATCTGGACAGTCGACAATTCAGTATGGGCTTGCTGAACACATACTTGAGAGGATCCATTCGGGATATGAGATGGGTTGTGTGACCATGGAGGTAATGCTATAACCTCATTGAAGCCCATGCTAAAGCACAACAAGTCTTCTCAATCAGAGTGTACTTGTGTTCACCGATCTTTGAATCTTTTCTTTGAGGTAATAGATAGCTCGTTCTTGGCCTCTATTGTCTTTTCGCCCAAAGATGCACGACCCATAGCATTGTCATTTATGTATTGTGTACATGAAAAGGGGAACATCATCCCTGGGTGGTACCAAAACAGAAGCGTTAATCAGTTGCTCTTTGATTGTGTAGAAGGCATTCTGACACTCATCATTCCATTTCATGGAGGAGTTCTTCCTTAATAACTTGAAGATAGGCTCACAGGTTGCTGTGGGTTGAGAAATGAATCTGCTAATGAAGTTGATTCTTCCCAAAAATCCCCGTATTTCTTTCTCTATTTGAGGAATGGGCATTTCCTTGATGGCCTGGATTTTGGTAGGATCCAGTTCAATCCCTTTGTGGCTGACTAGGAAACCTAGCAACTTGCCTGACTTAACACCAAAGGCGCACTTGGCGGGATTCAACTTCAAGTTGTACTTACGCAACCTGCTGAAAAGCTTTTTGAGATGGTCTAAATGGTCATCCTCCTTCCGGGATTTGAAAATGATGTCATCCACGTAGATCTCTATCTCTTTGTGCATTAAATCGTGGAAAAAGTGCCATCATAGCTCGCTGATAGGTTGCCCCAGCGTTGATGAGGCCGAATGACAACCGTCTGTAGCAAAAGGTTCTCCAAGGCGTGATGAAAGCAGTTTTCTCACAATCTTCCTCAGCGACCATAATTTGATGGTACCCCGCAAACCAATCAGCAAAGGAGTACATGCCGTATTGAGCAGTATTGTCAATAAGAATGTGGATAAAGGGCACGGGAAGGCTATCTTTAAGGCAATCTTTGTTCAAATCCTGGTAATCCACGTAAACTCGCACCTTTTCCCCTGGTTTAGGCACGGGAACAATGTTGGATATCCACTCCAAATATGTAGACACCATGAAGATGACAGCTTGAAATTGTTTCACAATTTCCTCTTTAACTTTTAAACTCCATTCAGGTTTTAATCGCCTGATATTTGCCTAACTGGCTTGAACCCTTCTTTAATGGGATGGCGATGAAGAACAATGTCAGCGGACAAACCCACCATGTCTTCATGAGACCATACAAACACATCCTAGAATTGGGTTAATAGTGCAACCATGTCATTCCTTTGATTTGTGGTAAGGTCTGAACCAATCTGGATTAGCTTAGGGTTGTCTAAGGTTCCGAGATTGAAAGGAGTGGTTTGATCAAGATTGGGTTTAGGTTTTTCTGCGACCCATTCCTTAATCTCTTGAGGTGTCTCAATGTCCTCTTGGATGTCCATCAAGTCTTAGTCCAACTTTGCATCAAAGTTACAGCCCTTGTGGAGAGAAGGCATGTCATCAGCAAGGACATGCACATCTAAATTTAGAGTCCTGAAACAAAAGATGCTTTTACTTAATATATGCAACTGTTTGATCATACAAAATTGTTAGCATGTACTTGATAAAATAACTGCTAGTGCTGTAAAGGAAAGCAAGCAATTAAAGTTATCTACAGGGCAGAGGGATTTTCTGCCCATTTTACCCTCGTCGACCAATGAATGGAGTGCTGCTCCAATTGTCGAGGGCAAAGTCCTGATGGACTGCAGTGATGGAAGGATCGTCATTGTCTTCCTTCTCCCGAATGATAACCATGACATCTAGGAAATCATCGCCTGGGGTGTATCTGTTTGTATGTTCATCATGAACAATGACGCGAATGCCTGTCATCATCAAGGCAAGATCATGTTTATGTTTTCGTTCCTTTTCTTCCACCTCGGGATCAGGAATCAGCACCTCTTTTTCTTTGATTGGCACTGGTTTCGGAAATAGCATAGCCATAACATGGGCTGGAACCTTTACTGAAGATTGCATCAACTCATGAGGTAAAGGTATAGAGAATCACCGTGCGGCAGAAGCTTAAGGAACCTGCTTATGCTTATGAGGATTCCTGTAACTGGAACTGGCAGGATAGCCTAGTCTGGCTGTTCCAATTTGACTGGATATTTGGATAGGGTGCTTAATACCCTGCTTATCCTTACCAAGCCCTTGTCCAGGTTGATGACCCAATAACATCATTTCTTGAGTGGCCGGCATAACTTCGGCAGAAATCTTGGGTATGGGAAGTGGCGCTCCAATAGAATGGTATTATGTGTTACTACTCACTTCCGAGTATGGAAAACCGCCTTGTTCAACTTCCGAATTGAAGATGATAATTGGTAGAGTTCCTTGTTCAGGACAATCCGGCTCAGCGTTGACAGTGACTAGACTATTGTTGATAATGTATTTGAGTTGTTGATGTAAGGTGGAGGGAACATCTCCAGCCATGTGTATCCATGGTCTCCCCAATAGAAGGTTGTATCCTGAGTCTATCTTGAGGATGTGGAAGGATACATTAAATGTATTTGGACCAATCTCAATTGGCAATTCAATCTATCTGACGGCATTTTGTCGGGATCCATCAAAAGCTCTGATAACCGTATGGCTGCTTTGGATCCGCTTGAGATTGACATTCATCTTCACCAAGGTGGCATAAGGACAGATATTTAGAGATGAGCCTCCATCTATCAAAAATCCAGCTAGCATGTACCTAGAAGACAAACCTGTAATATGCAAAGGCTTGCAATGACCGGTCCCTTCGGGAGGTATGTCATCATCAATGAAGGATATCACATTGTTGTTGAAAATGTGATCAACCAAATGTTGAAATTTTTCCACATCCACTGATTTTGGCAAATATGCTTCTTCTAAAACCTTCAGTAAGATCTTCTGATGATCCTCGGAAGAGAAAACCAAATCCAGTATCGAAATCTGGTGTGGAGCTTCTCGCAAGCTTAAAACCACTTTGGCTTCATTGTGGCCCATAGTATGGAGGAATTTTTCAATCTTCTCCATGGGAAACTTCCCCTTTGCTTTGCAAGTAGGTTTGAAAACCCATTGAGGAAGGTACAGTGGATTCTCCTTCGACACTGTAGCAGTAGTATGAGACGTGGATCCTTCAGCTTCTCCATAATTCCATGGAACTTTGTGTAAGTTGACAACAGGATGTTGTGGTCTGAAAGGTAAAGAAATTGGCTCTGGTGCGACCACTTTCAAAGGATTTTCAGCTCCTTTGAGTTGAATTGGTTGTATGGGAAATACTTTGACAATCTCATCATCCACTTCGGATATAACTACTACTGATCCCTTCCATTTGGTAGGACATACATTCCCACCCTTGAGCTGCACAATGTAATCATCTGCTATTTGCAGGACACCGCTATCAATAAGATTCTGAATGAGATGGCGGAGTGCCCAACATTATTTTGTGCTGTGACCACGAGAATGTGAATGATATTGACACATTTCATCAGGATTGAACCGCCCTGAGCGGGGATTGATGGGAGGGAGAAGGAAGGTAATTCTTCCTTCAATGATCAACATTTGAAGTATCTCCTCCATAGATTGGCCCAAATAGGTGAATTCCCTTTGATTGGAAAAATCCCGACGGGCTTTAGCATTTGCTCGCTTCACAATCGTATCCTCCATAGCTTCGCTTTCTGAAGGTGATGAGGAGGCATTCATAATAAAAGGAAAGAGATAAGCATGTTCCTGCTTGATTAATTGGCGTGTGACTTGATGTTGGTGGGTCACCAGTTCTGCCAATTGTTCAATTTGTTTGGAAAGAGCTTTCATCTTTTATTCCATGGTAAACTAGAACTTTGCATAATCCCATTTGTTAATACCGTCTTTGATGGGTTAGGATGATTCACCATTAAAATTGGAACCTTGTACAGTGCTCCAACTGATCATGTTGACCTTTTATTCTTTGTGTTGAGGAAGAGGGTTGTCTTGCACATGAGGTTAATCTGGTTTGGTGACCACGATCTCACCATTGTCTATTAGATCTTGAATCTTATGCTTCAAGGCCCAAAGAATCTTCAAAGATCATGTCCAGTGCCCCTACATGATAAGCACACTTCCTAGTAGCATTAAAACCCTCCCATTAGGGTTGGTGGTGGAAGAAGATGTGTAATTTTCTTTTGAGCAGTCAGAAGAGCAAGAATATTCTCGAGCGAGTCCCCTAAGAGTGTGAACGTTCGAGGTCACTTTACTTCTCCACTTTTAGGCAATGGAGGGTTTGAAGATTGGGTTGGAAAAGGGGAGTAGTTTCTCCTCTGCATAGACATGCTTTGATTACCTTTTTGTCCTTGTAGTATCAAGGAAACATCCTCCTCTTTCTTTTTTGTGGACCCTCAGGGTTTGTTTCCATAAGATCCGGATTTGGATGTGCTCAAAGAATGACTTTAAGAGCGGCTAGGTCTTGAATTTTACTGGGACTTCAATCCCATCTCAAATCTCTCGCCATGTTTAATCATTTCGGAAAATGGTTTGCCAATACCAAATAAAACTCTTTCATAGAAAGGAGCTTCTCATACATCTATGAAAGTTATGACCATTTCGATTACGCATCATGGAAGGAATAACTTGAGCGAAGGCGCCTCCACCTTTGAGCATACTCTCTAAATGACTCATTAGACTGTTTCTTGACCTTGGTAATTTGGTACCGATCAGGAACCATCTGAGATTGAAAACTGTATTGAGTAAGGAAGGCGTGAGCCAGCTATGGATCTTAGAGTTGTCTAATCTGGTATACCATGAACGGGCTTCTCTAGTTAGACTTTTCTGAAACAGCTGCACTCACAGCTTTTCATTTTCTGCGTAAGACCCAAGTTCTTCGATGAACACCTTTAAATGTGTATAAAGATCCCCTAATCAATCATATTTCTCAAAATCAGGGGTCTTGAATTTCTCTGGATATTGAATACCAGGAAATATGCAAAGGTTTGTATATGAAACACTGCCATGGGTTCCAATCCCTTTGAGAACGCGGATGGTTTCCTCCATTTGGAGGACCTTCTTCCTGATATCACCGGTGTCTGGATCTCCTTTGAGATGGGTGTTTTCAGGGTCTTTGTTGGTTGTATCCAACTGATGTTCTGGAATTGTTTTTTCCAGACCTTGAACTCCTCCTTGTGTAGAGGATTACGATGTGTAGCTACCTTCGCACTTTAGTAGACCGGTGTAATTCTTTTAGTAGAATGTACCCAGTCTCAGATTTGTTTACTCAATCCGTCAAATTCTTCTTGGGAGACGATGATTAGGCCGGGTCAAGAAGACATGATTATTGGTCAGAAGCTTGCGGCCTTTTTGGACTTTGAGCGGGTAACAGGCTCAATTGCTTTCCTACAAAAGACTTGCATAGTTTAGTCTTTAGGCTAATATAAATGTTATCATAACATGTCCGTTTAGGAATTTTGTCCTGCAAAATCGGTTGTTAATTGATAACATGTCATACATGCACAAATATTCTTCATATTTTCCATTCCATATGAATGAACATGGAATAGAATTACAAGTAAATGTTTTTTTACAGATAATTTAAAATGGAAAGTATAAAGAAACTTCCCTCCGCATTTGGTTTATTAGAGGCTGACCTATCTTAGGGTTACTCTCGCGGCTTTTTAGCATGAAGGTTCCCAGATCATCGCAATCTACTTGACGGGAAGTTAATCCGGTCGTTCAACTGGTGCGAATCTGAATGGTGCCTTTCCTGAGCCCCGGGGAATTATTCTTCCCACGAGTCCAGTAATCAAACACCGACAGGATAGCCTCCTGATGGAGGAACCACACAACATACATTCACATACAACGTGTCTCACCGTTTATGAAAAATGATGACATGTGTGAAGCACTAATATCACAGATAGATATTTAGCAGTGCAGTAAATGAAGATGCATTCGTACACATTCATCAGAAATGTAAATGCAACATTCACACACAAGCATATAACAATTTTGAAAAGCTTGAAATAGCGGCTTAAGCCCTCTTCTTTGAGTCCTCAATGAGAGTCGCCACCGTCGACGCTTTCTGATTTATGAGTGTCCCTTTTCGTTACTTGTTCTTTAGTGTTCTCATGTTAATGTGAGATTTGTTTGAAAAAAACAAGCGAAAAAGGTCCGACATGTATAATGTCGACGATTTGACTTTAAGAGTCGCTAGTTGGTGTATTTAACTGGTTGCACCAACGCAACTGAAAAGGTTTGCACATTGACCCAGTGTTTTGACACTGCTAGACGGGTCTATGAAACCGCGATTCATTTTGGGTCCGGGGGCTTGATTATGCGGAGGGAAGGTGTTAGGCACCCCCCGACATCCGTGTTACCACGGTGACCGCCACTTTTCAAAGAAATTGTTATATGAATGTGTGTGTTTGTGTGTGTGTGTGTGGATCAATGTGCAATTATTTGAAAGTAGTGCGAGGCCTCGTTCGCACCTATATACACGAGGTTTGAATTTTATTGGAAAATTCAGTTTTAACCAAGATATAGCAATGACGTTTTATAAAAGAGCTTTTTCAAACCCTGTGCTCAATAGGAATTGAGACCTTTTCATACTTCCATTTTATTATTAAATGTTCTATTGTTTTGCTTTTATTTTTGAGATGCGAAGCATTCTCGAGAAAATAATATCTGAAGATCTTAAACTCCTCTTAAATGACAACGATCCAAGGAAATTTAGACACCGTAAAATAATATACAAGTACAACTATAATTTGAAAAATGTCCATCATGGGAACCTAATCTAGATTCAGTAAACTGAACTTGTGATCACATGATTCCTAGGCTCACATGATATTGCAATTTGTATGGAAAGCGATGGCGATTATATATATAAAAAGTCAGTAAATATATATATACGAGACATGATCAACCACCACGAAGCAACTCCATGGGGGATCGGAAATGTAAATATATAAAAGCGGTAAATATATATATATGGACATAATCAACCACCACGAAGTAAACTCCAGCTGGGACGAAATGTAAATAAAGTTGTAAAAACGATCAACTGCCACGAAGTAAACTCCAGGCAGGACGAAATGTAAATAAAGTTGTAAAAGGCCACCGAAGTAAACTCCTGGCCTGACAAAAATGTAAATATATATATATATATATATATATATATATATATATATATATATAGCGATAAGAACGACCGGATGTGAATCCAGGCTCATCGGATATGTTCAACAGCAATTATATATATGTATATATATATAGCGATTAAATTAAACGCTCCGGATATAAAATCCAGGCTCATCAGATATGTCTGACAACAATTATATATATATATATATATATATATAAGCAATTTAACACATCAGATATAAAATCCAGGCTCAAAAGACAGAGTCTGACCACAGTTTATATATATAAGTATATATATATATATATATAAACAATTAAACGCTCCAGACCGAAGTCTAGGCTCAATCGAGGAATAACTCAATAATGTTAGTCCATATATGAAATATATACATATATATATATATATATAAGTATATATATACGATGATAAATGAAAACCATGCATCAAAGTCCGCAAACACACTCACACGACTCTCAACGTGTACAACAGTGTGTGCTAATATGAGAAGAAGGCTTTATAGAATATAAGAAGGCTTATAGTGGGCAGCCAAAGTAGACTTCTATTGACTTTAAATGGATAAACACTCAGCTCCCGCCGGATAAAAGATAGCTATATGTGAGCTAACTAGTGTTTAGAAGTGAGGAAACACTCAAAAGATGTGTATGCAGAGTAAAATTGACAGGGCTTCCTCGCCTTTTTCCCTCCCTCTTCCTCGCAAATGGCTGACCCCAAGGCTTGTATATATATAGATGGATGGCCAGCGTAGTACACTGCGACAACCTGCAGCTTTATACCTACTACCGGTCGTGATGCATCCGAGCCTCATGGGTCCCGTCGTCTCGTGAAGACGTGCACTCATGCACTGTAATGTCCGCTCGAACTTGCAGAACTTCAATCCGAGCATCCGAACGAGGTATATCTGACCTTCTTCGGACCTCTTGTGTCGAGAGTTACGCAATGACATGGATTAGAGGTTGTACGAAGTCAAGAAGAGGGGTCTATGCCCATGGTCTTCAAGCTTCAAATTCTATCCAAAGTACTGTCACACGTAATAGTCACTCGGGATTGTTACTCCTCGGTTCTTGTGGGACATTGTTCTATGTATGTATATATGAAGTGTTGAGACGACGTGCCATTGTCGAAGGAACAAGATGACGACTCCTCGCCGGGGTTATCGCCGATTTGAGTTGAAAGTAGACGTTGCTCAAGGTTACAACTGAGATTGGACTACTTGTTGGTATGCCCTAATATCATCTTGTTGAGATGGTAACATGACGTTGTGACTCCTCACTGGGGTTATCGCCGATTTAAGCAGAAAGCAGACGTTGCTCAGGGTTACATCTGAGATTGGACTTCTGCCTGTTTGTATGTCTTACTGTCATCTGTGGATGTTCCTGTCTGCCCATGGTTATTTCTGGGTCTGAGGTGTGTGTGCCTTGACATGATGTTTGTGGTTGAAGCTGATTGCATATGTTTGAAGCAAGCATTTACGGGGTTATCGCTTAGGGCGGAACTGCAATGGCATCTCTTGGGGCTATCACCAAGGATAGGGTTGCTACTCCCGATGTTGTCTCTCGGGATCGAACCGAAAGTCATGCAGTGTTATCGCCGAGACGTAATCTGCCCTCTCTCGGTGTTGTTGCTTGGGTCTTTTTGATCTGCATATCTCTCGGTTATCTCCTAGATTGGAAATGACATTCCCGGTGTGTGTTCTGGGGTTTGAACTGATGTTCTCGGTTTATGTTCTGGGTTGGAACTGATGTTCCCGGTTTGTGTTCCGAGTTGGAGCTGAACTTCCGGTAGTATCCAGAATGGATGTAAGCTGTCTTTTAGGGTTATCTCCAAAAGTGGAATCTACCCTCCTCCAATGTTAGTAATAGGAGTGCAAAAAATTTCGAGTGTCTACAGTAAAGAAGGAGCCAATCTCCATAACCAAGCCAATATCAAAGCCAATAGCTGAAATAGAAGCTCACGTTGAAGGTAGCCTTGAGGAGGTGATCATTTTGGAAAATATAGTAACGGACCCAGAAATGGTGGAACTAACATATAGTGATTCGGACACCAAAATTGGAGCTGAACAAGCATCAACCGAAGTGCAGAATCTGAGGAACAAGGTTTCTTCTCTAAAAAAGTTATGGGAAATAGAAAAGCTGTTGAATTGTCAGTTGCGAAAAGCCTTACTAGACACAATGGAAGAACAAGATAAGCTTAAAATCCAAATTGATCAAATGGGAGCCACAAGAAACTTATCATGTGTAGCTCCGAGCAAGAAGGAGAAAAGAAAGATAGAGGACCACAACTTAGGAAAATTTGATAAGAAGAAATGGAAAAAGATATGTTATCTTTGTGGTTATAAAGGAAATACCATTCTGTATTGTCTCGACTATAAACCAGGTGCATGTTTTATTTGTGGATTGGAAGGTCATCGGGCTAAGGGTTGTCCAGAATCAGGAAAAAGGTGTAGGAAATAGGTAGAATTAGTATTTAAGTATGTATGTTTGGTAATGTACGTGTGTATTGTAATAATCCCAACTTTGGTCTAAGTTATGGTAATGATTCCCAACTTTTGTGGTCATAAAGGGATGTCGGACGTTTAAAGTAGTATGTGATATGCTATGTAAAGTATTTTGAAATTGCTAAATGAATATGAATCTATGTTTGATTAAAGGAATAAGTTTGAAATATTAAACTTATACGATGAGGTTTAGAATATAAGTTAATAAAATATAGATTTTGTTTTATTTAACCAGAACATGTCGCCAAGACGTCAAACTCGAAACCAAAGGGTAGAAGAATCTGTCAACAATGCTGGAGGACAACAACCAGACCTGATGCAGAATTTTGCGAATATGGTAGCTCAGGCCATGCAGAATGGAATGCCAGTGGCAGGAAATCAGCCAGATAATCGATTTGCAAACTTCAAGGATTTTAAGGTCGTAGGACCGCCCAAATCTAGAGGTACCACTGACCGGATAGAAGCCCAAACTTGGGTTAAGGAAATAGAAAATGCATTTGTAGTCGCTAGGGTAGATGAGGGGCAAAAGACAGCTTTTTCCACCTATATGATAAAAGGAGAGGCGAATTTCTGGTGGGAGGCAAATCAAGTTAGGGCAGGAGAAGGAGTGATAGAATGGACTAGGTTTAAGACGCTGTTCTTTGAGAACTATTTCTCGGCTAGTGTGCAGGCTAGGATGGAGGTGAAGTTTTTGGAATTGAAGTATGAGAATTTGACAGTTGCGGAGTATGCCGCAAAGTTCAATGAATTAGCTAGGTTCGCTCCGCACTAAGTAGATACGGAGGATAGAAAGGTAAGGAGGCTTGAGCTAGGCTAAAACCCTGTCTCTACAATAAGGTGGCGGTATTATAGATCAATACGTTTGCCGCACTCTTAGAAAAGGCTATCATAGCGGGAGGAGGAAGTGAGGCCATTAGCCTCTACAATAAGGGTGAGGAAGCCGGGAAGGTAGAAGTAGGTAGTGGAAGTAGGGGTGAGAAAAGAAAGTGGAACAATGTTGGGAGTGTCCAAGTCAAGCAGGAATGTGTGAAGAAGCAGGCTGTGCAGTGTAAGAATTGTGGGAAGAGTCATTCAGGTGAGTGTCTTAAGGGTAAGTTTGTGTGCTACAAGTGTGGGCAAGAGGGACATATCTCTCCTAACTGCCCCAATCCTAGGATGAGCAATGGGTGTTTTCTGTGTGGATCAACGAAGCATAAGGTGAAGGACTATCCAAAAAGGAGAATGGATATAGGAAGCGTGAATGCGGGGAAAGGCAGTGGAACAATGGCGATAACGGGACCAACTTCGACGAAATCAACTACAAGAATCTTCAACATGACGGTTCAGGATACCGTAGCAGTCGGGGATGGAACTTCAGGTATTATTCGTATGAATTATATTTTCATATATATGATTTTTCTTAAATATAAGTAAATTATGTTATAAAGAAATTTTGAAGGAGAAATTTTAGTTCTGTTAGAAATCAGATTTCCGTATAATCAGATAGATAAGCTTTATGTTGAATAGTTAAAGATCAGTTCGATCGAATTTGATCGAGATCTACTTGAAATGACTGTGTATGCTATTTGCCCTAGTGTCTATAGGTTTTAAAGCGGTGATTCCGGGGACGGAATCCTTATAAGGGAGGGTAGATGTAATAACCCAATATTTTCAATAAGAAATTTTGTGAATACATTTTTTATATATATATAAAGGTGGGAATATGTTCAAAGTAAAGTATATACATGTAAGTGATAAATAAAATTATTTATTACACGAATAATTGTACATAAATTCTTTTTAAGAATTATTGATAATTTTAGATTATATTCTTATAATAAATTAATTTAGTAATAAAATATTTATTATTTATTTTCCATGAAAATATGATTATTGTATATATGATATGATTATTATGATATGTATTTTATTATATTAGTTAAGTTAATTATTTTAACTTAATTAATATGATATGTATGATGAAGGTTATGTCGATATGAATTCAAAACCATAAGTCCGGATTTTGAATAAGGAATGAGAATAATAATATAATATTATTTATAATTCAAAGAATATAAACATGCACGATATGTGTGTAATGTTAATGTGTGGAGCAGCTCACGAAAGAAAACAAAGACAAAACCCTAGCATTACTGATAAACTATAGTACAGAAGTCAACTATGACTGTAAGATTTTGTTAAGTTATGTGTTATGTAATTAATGACCATTGTTATGTTTAATGTTAATTAGGTAAACCCTAATTAATATTTGGAAACCCTAATCAATAAAAGAAAACCCTAATTGCTAAGTATAAATCCTAATTATTAATTTAGCAAGCTTATGATAATTAGTACATTATAAAGCTTAATTTATAAGTCCTAAGTGATTAGGAAATCTAATTTAATTAGGGAACCCTAATTCACATTTTTAGAGACTAAGATTTCCATTTTTTTCCCTTAATACACAATCCTAGATATTGAGCTTAGGAAACCTTAGGGTTAAACCCTAAGGGTCAAACCCTAAGGGTTAGAAATGAATTGACAACTTTGCCACTAAAAGTAAAAACCAAATGACATAATTGCCCTTCTTGTATTATTTAATAGATAACTTGTATAGGTTGCCAGAACTTTAGTTGGTAAACAAACTCAACCTAGCCATATGCCTATAAACCAAATATCTCAGCCATCTTGCATCACAAGTACATTAGATTCAAATATTATATAAGATCAAGGAGAGAGAAGTTGCATAAATTAGCTCATTTTACTTACAACACTCAACCAAAACGCTCTCAACTCCAAACCTCCGAATTTTTTTGTTGGACCAGTCCCTCATCAAGTCCCAAGTTCACCCATAACCGATCAAGAAGTCATATTCAAGATTTTGTTCATAAGAGGTATAAACCTAACCCTAGAAATTTGATCTTTAAAGTCATATTAGATGTTATGTTTAAATGTTTAAATATGTTGTTTGTAGTATCTTTTAATGATCTGGGTTACTAAATAGTGGATCCCTAACATTTATATGCTCAAATTTAAAGATTTACAAAATCTAGAAAAAGTTTAAAACTGTGGTCTGACAACGAATGTCAGGGGCTGTAGATCTCTCTCTATTTATGATGTTGTGTGTTATATGCTTTGGACTTATAGTATGCTAGAAGGACTTTGATCTGGACTTGAAATCATACTAAGATCAGGTGTAGATTGCAAGTTATAGAAGGTCAAACTGCGTTGACCAACTATGACTGTGCATTTTCTGGGTAACCCAGAACTTGTTCATCAGTGTCTGACAACAAGTTCATGGGCCCAGATCTTTCATACGTTTGTTGATTTGTTTGTGTTAGTATATTAAAGTTATACTCTTGTAAGTGTATTACAGATTCATGCTCCTATATCACTTAGATAACAAATAAAATGAAACTAATCGATGGTCAAGCTATCTCGACAAAAGATTTAACTCGCTTTTACAGGTTACCCAAAAAAAAGCGAAACGTTATTTCGACAAGGTTTGAATCAATGCTATATTGGGATTACATTGTAGTTTGGTGACACGGTGATTGATAATTGTACCTTGACATGTAGACTATAATCCTGAACCATTATAACACATTAATAATAGCCAGAACCCTTGATTAAATGAGCCACAAGGAGACCACTTGAGACTGTCTAGGTTTCTAGGTAACCCAGAAAACCTAGAACATGTCTGACAGCTACTTTGAGTCTTGATAGTTTACTTGTAGGTTGTAATTTGACCCAGAACTTGATGGATACTTGTAGTTCTACACTAACACTACAAGATCTGATCAATAGCTAGCCCAGAAACACAATACACAGTAAATGATTCATGGTCAAAGTAGGTCACTCGAAACTGAGTTTGAATGTTCTTGAGCCTCAAGAACACCTAAGGTGACAGATTTTGTCGCTAAAGGCTATAGCGACAGATTTATTAATTATTTTAATTATATAAATTTCTAAAAATTGTTTAAAAATAGAAAATAAATTCTAAAAATTACAAAATCAGTTTTAAAAATTATTTTATGTTATAAAAATTACCTTTTAATAATTTGACACATTTTCCATAAATATTAGAAATTATTAGAATATTATTGATATATAATTTATTTAATAAATGCATTAAATAAATTAACTAAAATTGATTTTATTATATTAAAAATCATTTTAAATGATAATAAGATATTTAAAAATATTTTAAGTTATAAAATGTAACTTTTAGTATTTTAAAGTTAATTTCATTAATTATTTAATATTAATGATATTAGATTTATTTAATAATTATATAAAATAAATTAGTTTAAAAATATTTTAATATTATAAAAATTATTTTAAATTAAAATAAAGAGTTTAAAGATATTCTAAGTTATAAAATATAACTTTTAATATTTTAAGATAAATTTCATTAATTATTTAATATTAATGATATTAGATTTATTTAATAATAATATTAAATAAATAGTTTTAAAATGGTTATATTGATTTAAAAATAATTTAAAAAGATATAAATGAATTAAAAATATTTTAAGTTATAATTAATGACTTTCAATATTTTGATAAATAATACCTTAATATTTAAATATTAATGGTAATTGTTTAAAAATGATTTTTAATGTTTTAAAAATCATTTAAGGGTAATATTAATACTTTAAAAATATTTTGAGTTATTATAAATTACTTTAATGGTTTCATTAATATTTGGATATTATTTAAATATTAATGATAATAGAATTATTTAATATTTAAATCATTTAATAATGATTCCAGTGTTTGAAAAATTATGATAAATTATAATAATTAATTATAAATTATTATAAGTCATTAATAAAAATAAGATGATTGATGTTTAAATTATTCAGGATAATCTTTAAGATACAGATTAGAGTTTTATTAACAAATAAACTCGATAATTACCCGATAAAGCCGTCGGTACACCGAAATGTTACCGAAATTGATCTGAACCTATATAGTTTGACTGTATAAGTGTTTGTTTGTGATCCGATGACTGTTGAACATGTGAGGCAATGTGATGAGGTTATGTGCTGACTGCAATAAGCAGTATTACGTGTTACAATATGTTATTCTAATTAGTAAAATGATCTTATTACTGATAGGTTGTTATACAAAAGATAAGAACTAATTTGCGTATTATAAGCAGCAGGCCAGGCAAGTATCCTACCTTTGCATTTTCTTTATACAATGGACATGAGTAAGAAAGTTTTAGAATTATTATTATTATACCAGATTATTAACCTTATTGTTATATATATTATATCCGATCATTGATTATCAACATGGTACTATATGGTAATTCAGATATATATATTCAGTTCGTTAATTTCTAAATATGGTTATTCAAGTGTCCCCACTTGGATAATCGTTGTATTTAATCATATGTTGATATATATATATATATATATATATATATATATATATATATATTGATCACCATTATGTATACAATAAGTAAAAGACGTCTAAGCTATTTGACCAGCTAGACACAGATTTAGAAATATTGTTGAATATGATAAAACCTTTTCGTATCCAATCAAATTGTTTTGGTTCGGATTCACGACTAAGTATGAACATCTCGAACATTGAAAAACTTTTATGTGCCCAAGGCGAACAGAGTGAACGATGATATCATTCTTGCATGTAGTATTGATCAATACAGGGCATAACGGGTTGATCACCCCCCCCCCCCCCCGTGCCCGTAAGTTATGACGGTTTGCGGATGAAGTTCTGCTAAACCTATTTAAAAATTGAAAACAATATTCATAGTATGTCATCTTAACCCTATTTATAGTCAGTACGTAGTTTCAAAAATTTGATAGAGAGTTGTTATGTTATTATTATCGGTTCAGATTACTTCACAACTTTTGATTTGTTGTAGAAGGGTAGTACAAAAAAAACATTTAATCCTTTCAGCTAATATTTATAATTGTTATTACTTGCTGGGCAATCAAATGCTCATCCTTGCTTAAATTAAATGTTTTCAGCTAAGTGTGAACAACCAGAAGGCTCATGCAGAGACAAAGGAAAAGGAAAGCAACCAGAATAAGATTTATGGTATTCTATGCAATAGTATAACTTTATTAAAACTATAATAACTATTAAGTATCATGTAATGAATGTTTAAAGGTCGCGTACCTGGGATTCAGACTTTGATATGTAAATTAAGTTTAATATTTATATTATTGTTATTATTATTAGTATTATTCCGCTCATAGAAATGGTATCATGAAGCACCGAGTTCGGGTTTCAAGTACCTAAATTTGGGGGCGTCACAGGTTGGTATCAGAGCTTTAGGGTTAGAAACCATAGGTGGGAGTAGACCTTAGGCTATAACCATAGAACAGAGGAAAACGTTGAAAGTACAAATAACTCATATAGAGTTTAAAAGGAGATGAATCGAATTAATTCATAGTTAAACAAAAATAAAAGATAACTTAAATAAAAGTATCAAAGATCGTAAAGAAAGAGCCAATCTCCATAACCAAGCCAATATCAAAGCCAATAGCTGAAATAGAAGCTCACGTTGAAGGTAACCTTGAGGAGGTGATCATTTTGGAAAATATAGTACCAGACCCAGAAATGGTGGAACTAATAGATAGCGATTCGGACACCAAAGTTGGAGGTGAACAAGCATCAACAGAAGTGCAGAATTTGAGGAACAAGGTTTCTTCTCTGAAAAAGTTGTGGGAAATAAAAAAGTTGTTGAATATTCAGTTGCGAAAAGCCTTACTAGAAACAATGCAAGAACAAGATAAGCTTAAAATCTAAATTGATCAAATGGGAGCCACAAGAAACTTATTGTGTGTAGCTCCGAGGAAGAAGGGGAAAAGAAAGATAGAAGACCACGACTTAGGAAAATTCGATAAGAAGAAATTGAAAAAGATATGTTATCTTTGCGGTTATGAAGGACATACCACTCTGTATTGTCCCGACTATAAACCAGGTGCATGTTTTATTTGTGGATTGGAAGGTCATCGGGCGATGGGTTGTCCAGAATCAGGAAAAAGGTGTGGGAAATAGGTAGAATTAATATTTAAGTATGTATGTTTGGTAATGTACGTGTGTATTGTAATAATCCCAACTTTGGTGTAAGTTATGGTAGCGATTCCCGACTTTTGTGGTCATAAAGGGTTATCGGACGTTTAAAGCAGTATGTGCTATGCTATGTAAAGTATTTTGAAATTGCTAAATGAATATGAATCTATGTTTGGTTAAAGGAATAAGTTTGAAATATTTTACTTATACGATGAGGTTTAGAATGTGAGTTAATAAAATATAGATTTTGTTTTATTTAATCAGAACATGCCGCCAAGACGTCAAACTCGAAACCAAAGGGCAGAAGAGTTTGTCAACAATGCAGGAGGACAACAACCAGACTTGATGCAAAATTTTGCAAATATGGTAGCTCAGGCCATGCAGAATGGAATGCGAGCGGCGGGAAATCAGCCAGATAATTGATTTACGAACTTTAAGGATTTTAAGGCCGTAGGACCGCCCGAATTTAGAGGTACCACTGACCTGATAGAAGCCCAAACTTGGGTTAAGGAAATAGAAAAAGCATTTGTAGTTGCTAGGGTAGATGAGGGGCAAAAGATAGCTTTTGCCACCTATATGATAAAAGGAGAGGCAAATTTCTGGTGGGAGACAAATCAAGCTAGGGCAAGAGAAGGAGTGATAGCATGGACTAGGTTTAAGATGCTATTCTTTGAGAACTATTTTTCGGCTAGTGTGCAGGCTAGGATGGAGGTGAAGTTTTTGGAATTGAACTAAGAGAATTTGACAGTTGCAGAGTATGCCACAAAGTTTAATGAATTAGCTAGGTTCGCTCTGCACCAAGTAGATACAGAGGCTAGAAAGGTAAGGAGGTTTGAGCTAGGCCTAAAACCCTGGCTCTACAATAAGGTGGCGGTGTTGTAGATCAATAAGTTTGTCGCACTCTTAGAAAAGGCTATCATAGCGGAAGAAAGATGTGAGGCAATGAGCCTCTACAATAAGGAGAGAAAGAATAAGGGTGAGGAAGCCGGGAAGGTAGAATTAGGTAGTGGAAGTAGGGGTGAGAAAAGAAAGTGGAACAATGTTGGGAGTGTCCAAGTCAAGCAGGAAGGTGTGAAGAAGCAGGTTGTGCGGTGTAAGAATTGTGGCAAGAATCATTCAGGTGAGTGTCTTAAGGGTAAGTTTGTGTGCTACAAGTGTGGGCAGGAGAGACATATCTCTTGTGATGCCCCCAAAATAGGTATACATCCCCCATCTTTAGTCGTCAAATACATGGTACAAAATACAAATAAAAACTTAATTATACAACTGTCGTGTAAAATATGACAAAATATATGCTATGAGTTTTAATACAAATATTGTCATCTAGAAAATATCCACACTCAATGGAGTCCTCATTACATTTATTATCACACTATTTTATAGAATAGTGAGGACTACTATGACACCATCTCGGACCATCACTCCATTCCCCGACTAGTCCCGGCTATGTTCTCATTTCCTGAAGAGAACAATGAAAGCAAAGGAGTGAGCTCAACTAGCCTAGTAAGAAATATTATGACTAAGATAATGCAGAATAAATTATCATTAGCCCTCAACAATGTTAAACTGATAGAATATAATATACAACAAGTTTAATCTGCAATGAACAAGCAATCCATTAGAAGAGTCAAGTAGTAGAGCATAAAATCTACTATCTTCTATGATTTAAAAGTTTTTCATCAACTTTATCATTTGAGACTCGGCTTAATAAATAAAATCAAATTATCCCTGCACCACGGTCAAGGATATTCATGTAATCATCAATGGTCATGATTATACCGAATAATCCCTGGTCATAATCATACCAACAACTGTCCATCAATAAACTACAGGCCAATGAGGACTTTCACCACATCATTCATTACATTATGGTCATGATTATACCGAATAATCCCTGGTCATAATCATACCAAGTCCATCTATGTACGTAAGCCAAAGATGACTTTCATCACAATATAAGCATGAGGATGATGACAATGACATAATAATTCAATAAAACAAGTTCAAGGATAAATTTTAAGGATTTATAAATTAATTTATCCAGGAACCAATAACGTCCAAATTGTCAACATGATATTGCTTTGTAGAGTAAAATTCAAGAATGCTCATAAGAATATTTCCATGAAAAGATACTGGATAAAGCGCAAATATCAAGGACATTCCACTAATTTCATGGAGTATAGAAGCCAAAGCTTTAACCAACTGAGTATAATAGAATATATGAAATTGTAAATGGATTTTCGCCCGCCATGCGGTAATCCACGTAGACAGATCATTTCTACAATTTAATAAGGAATGAATACGAAGGATCATTCACCATGCATGTGGTAATCCACATAGACATGTTATTCCAACATAATAATAAAGAATGGAATAATGTAAGAATTCACCGTGCATGTGATGATCCAGATGACATAAAGTTATTCTAACGTAATAATAAAAAGGGAACCAGTCATGCGTAATCCGCATGCATGTGATATTCCAATGTAATAATAAAGAACGAAATCAGCCATGCGTAATCCGCATGCATGTGATATTCCAACAAAATAATAAAGAATGTAATCAATTCATGCGTAATCCGCATGCATGTGATATTCCAACCCGAATAATAAAGAATGGAATAATAATGTAATTCACGGGCATGTGATAGATCGCATATGCATGTGTTATTCCAATGTAATAATAAAGAATGGAATAATGTAAGAATTTTACCATATACGCTAGATTTTGCATAGACAGGTTATTCCAACATAATAATAAAGAATGGAATAACAACCCTTACGAGTATTGAAAGAAAATAACTCTCTTCATGAATACGAAAGAATAATACCTCTTACCTTAGAAAAAACTAGATAATGGAATAGTGAGGTAGCCGACTTCTCTTCTTCTTTCTCTCTATAATTTCTCTCTATAATAATTGCTCTATAGCTTTTGTGAATTAGTGAGAAATGAAGGAAGAATGAGCTTCTATTTATTGGAAAATATAGTTTCGATAATTGCACGTTTTGGGGCTCAAAATATTACAGTATAATACCTTCCTCTTTTTCTTTATTTTTAATTTAGTCCTGCAAGTATTATCAAACTTGCACCACCTCCCCTAATAGTAAATAATGTGAATCAATAGTAAATCATGTGAATCAATAGTTCTAAATATGTGAAAGTATAGTACCTTCATCTATACCTCCATTTTTAACTTAGTCATGCAAGTATTATCAATCTTGCACCAACTCCCCTAATAGTATAAGAATATGAATCAATAGTACACACATGTGAAAAAATAGTTATAATCATGTGAATTAATAGCAATTAGTTGCTCATTTATCTGATTAATTACCCGATTGGTCAATATAACCTCCAGACATCAATTATTATCGAAATAAATGTCGATTTTCACTAACACTAATAATTCCAACACAATGGAACTATCAAATTCATATTTAATCAACACGAACTTATTCATCATTAATATTGTAATTCACAATATTTAACAACCAGGTCATTCCCAAGAAAGAGGGGGCTTTTCGATAAGGATTTCTCCTTATTGGCGCGTAATTAGATGACCAAACCTCTCATTGACAGAAGTTCTAGACATTATAAATATTGCAATTTAATAATATGAATAACTTTGTCATCTCAATTATTGATTTAATAATATATCATATTATGCAGATGATATTGTGACAATAATTGAATTAATAATATGAGAGATATGATGCGCAAAGAATTATCAGTAGCAATAATTGAGTATAACCGAGTGTCTTCTCACGTAAGCATCAATAACCAATACCATGTGCTACTATGCAACCACGCATATTACTGTACTTTTACTACCGGGTAGTTCAACAGTTTTAATGGTAACATTTTCGCCGTTATTTTTATAAAAAGATAATTATGTCGTTTTCTTACTAAGACAATACTTTCGTTGTGGGGTCCACCAATGATTGTGCCGTCGTATGAATATTCCCTGTTCAAACGAATATTCCCCGACCAATCGAATATTATATAACCACTTGCTTACTTTGCAAAATTTGTAAATATTACTTACAACTATAACATTATATCAAATCCACACCATAATATTCAAAAATATATTTTGAGAAAATTATTCTTTATTCATAAAAGTTGGGGTCTTAGATCTCTCCTAACTGCCCCAATCCTAGGATGAGCAATGGGTGTTTTCTGTGTGGATCAACGGTGCATAAGGTGAAGGACTGTCCAAAAAGGAGAATGGATATAGGAAGCATGAATGCGGGCAAAGGCAGTGGAACAATGGCGATAACGGGACCAACTTCGACGAAATCAACCGCAAGAGTCTTCAACATGACGGTTTAGGATACCGTAGCAGCCAGGGATGAAACTTCAGGTATTATTCGTATGAATTATATTTTCGTATATATAATTTTTCATAAATATAAGTAAATAAAGAAATTTTGAAGGAGAAATTTGAGTTCTGTTAGAAATCAGATTTCCGTATAATCAGATAGACAAGCTTAATGTTGAATAGTTTATCAGTTCGATCGAATTTGATCGAGATCTACTTGAAATGACTGTGTATGCTATTTGACCTAGTGTCTATAGGTTTTAAAGCGGTGATTCCGGGGACGGAATCCTTATAAGGGATGGTGGATGTAATAACCCAATATTTTCAATAAGAAATTTTGTGAATAATTATTTTTTTAATATAATGGTGGGAATATGTGAAAAGTAAAGTATATGTATGTATGTGATAAATAAAATTATTAATTACAGGAATAATTATAAATAAATTCTTTTTAAGAATTATTGATCATTTTAGATTATATTCTTATAATAAATTAATTTTTAATTAAATATTTATTATTTATTTTCCATGAAAATATAATTATTGTATATATGACATGATTTTTATGATATGTATTTTATTATATTAGTTAAGTTAATTATTTTAACTTAATTAATAATGATATGTAAGGAAGGTTATGTCAGATATGAATTCAAAACCCTAAGTCTGGATTTTGAATAAGGAATGAGAATAATAATAAAATATTATTTATAATTCAGTAATATAAACATGCCTGATATGTGTGTAATGTTAATGTGTGGAACAGTTATAGTAAAATAGTACAAAACCCTAACATTACTGATAAACTATAGTACAGAAGTCAACTATGATTGTAAGATTTGTTAAGTTATGTGTTATATAATTAATGACCATTATTATGTTTAATGTTAATTAGGTAAACCCTAATTAATATTTAGAAACCCTAATCACTAAATTAAAACCCTAATTGCTAAGTTATAAATCCTAATTATTAATTTAGCAAGCTTATGATAATTAGGACATTATAAAGCCTAATTTATAAGTCCTAAGTGATTACGAAACCTAATTTAATTAGGGAACCCTAATTCACAATTTTAGAGACTAAGATTTCCATTTGTGCACTTAACACACAATCCTAGATATTGAGCTTAGGAAACTTTAGGGTCAAACCCTAAGGCTTAGAAATGAATTGACAACTTTGCCACTAAAAGTAAAAACCAAATGACATAATTGCCCTTCTTGTATTATTTAATAGATAACTTGTATAGGTTGCCATAACTTTAGTTGGTAAACCAACTCAACCTAGCCATGTGCCTATAAACCAAATATCTCAGCCATCTTGCATCACAAGTACATTAGATTCAAGTATTATATAAGATCAATGAGAGAGAAGTTGCATAAATTAGCTCATTTTCTTACAACACTCAACCAAAACCCTCTCAACTCCAAACCTTCGAATTTTATTGTTGGACCAGTCCCTAATCAAGTCCCAAGTTCACACATAACAGATCAAGAACTCAGATTCAAGATTTTGTTCATAAGAGGTATAAACCTAACCCAAGAAATTTGATCTTTAAATTTGTGACGCCCCCAAATTCGGACCTCCACTTGGTGACTCGAATTCGGTTCATCACGTTCTCATGGTAAAACCATAATAACTAAAATAACGCATACAAAATGAAAAATCTACTTTAGAATAACATACAACGCTTTATTATAATTATTCCCCCAAGTCTCGCAACCTACGGTGCTTAATAGATTACATAATAATATCAAATAAAGGATTATTACATAATCATACATAAGCTTAAACATAGTCTGGAATAGTCTTAATACATCATAATAGACTTTAACATAAAAAGGACAAGCTAGTCGGTAGCCTTGCCCTTGCCCTTGTCTGTTCCAGAGACACCTCCCTGTTCCTCCTAAACTGAAAGGTTTTAAATAAGCAAGGATGAGCACAAATTGCCCAACAAATAATATACAACAAGGGTGTAGGATATAATATCACAAAGTTTGAAATATCGAATGTTATTTCTAGGATAGTTCAAAGTGTCAGAATAACATCATGAATAAGGGATATGACAATTCAATATAAATCAACAAATATATATAAATTCAACAGCTAACAAAGTATCTAACTGGATAAGCAATGTATACTGAGCAGTCACTAAGGACCATTGAACTTCCACTAGAGTTACAAATATTAAACTGATAACCAGAAATATTAAGTACTATAGAGGATCAGTCTACAATACTGAAAGTAGTATGGACACAAGCCAATCATGTTTGATGATAAAGCATATACTTTGTAACAATCTTATTCATTTATTAATAAAAAGTATTAATTTATTAAAGGCTTTTAATTATCTACATGATGCTGTTTTATAATATGTGATAAACCCATAGTTTTAAGCAATGCTTTTAGAATAATGATGATGATCATTCTAATGAGATCTAAATTCTTAGAAAGCTTAAAAACTAAAATAGTTCCCAATCATTGGATTACTAAATTGGGGATTAGTGAATCCGGATAGATTGGTACATACGTTGCTTGCTCATTGGATGAGGATGATTGATCTCATGATCATTTGAGTGGAGACACTAAAGCAAGTATGTAGGTGCTTATTAGAGAATAAGTTCACTGAACATGGCTCGCTAAGGAATACCTAATGGAGTTTTTGCTGTCATCATAGGAATTCAGAGTAGTGATAGTATTACAAGTGATCCTTGGACTTGAGATCATCATAGTATCTTATGTATGATGAGTTATACTTTGACTTATTCCTTAAGACCCTTAGGGTATATCAAAGGGTATGCTTGGGTATAATAAGTTGTACATGGAGATAATGTATGATCAATAAAGAATCTACCACTTCTATTAAAAGAAGAGAAATGTCCTATGTGATTCGATAAATGACAACCCAAAGAGTCCTTGCTTAAGGTAGAATGAAATTAGAAAGGAGTTTCTAATTTGCATTATTTGAGTTGTGCATTTAAGAGTTGAAATACATATAATTAAATAAAATAAGACTTGACAAGAATTCCATGTCTTATATTTAATTGGGACATTGTATGATGGAAGGATTGATTAGACGGTAACTATTTACTCAAAGGTTCTTTTATGATTAATGTTGAAATCTATATTATCTGGAAAGTCGTTGATCGCTAGGGAGGCTTATCCCTATTGTAGAATAAATATTATTTATTTAAATAAATTAATTGTTTAATTTATTTATTTAAATAAGATTAGAATTGTTCTAATTGATTTATTCACAACCGGTTTAATATGGAGAACCTAAAGGGTCACACCATAAAAGGAAGAATAATTATTTAAGAAGTTAATGGCATAATCGTAATAATATGTTATGTATATTTAATTTAATCTATGGTGATAGAATAAATTAAATAGCTTAATATTTATTATTTAATATTTTAGAAATATTAAATATAAATTAATAAGAGGAGTCTTATTAATATTATTACAATTATTATTATTATTTTAATTTCTAAAAAGTTTAGGAATTAATTTAATATAAGTACTCTCATTTATTCCTAATTAGATTAGGAAGGAAAATTAGTTAAAGGAGTTTAATTAATTATCCCTAATAAGATTAGGGAGCCCCCTTTAATTAAAATGGTTTAATTAAATAATACCTTATTTTAATAGGTTACTTGATATCTTTATAAGAGGAGTCTTATATCGGATATCAAGACTACGTTATAATTCCAATGGTTGGAGAGTACGCCCCTTTTCTATAGAGATAGAAAAACTAGGGTTTAACCAACCACCTATCTTCTTAAATCCTTCTTTTTCCTTGGTGGATCACCTCTAGAGGCCAAACACTTGGGTGGCTAACGTTGATCAAAGGAAGGAACCAAACCCGGTGGATTCAAGTTGAACGCGAAAAGAATTGGAGGTGAACTTGTACTGAGGAAGCTTTGGATCTTCAAGGGTATGATTCTTGTTCTTCAATTTTTCGTTTAATTAATAATTGTGCATAAAGGGTGATCCGGGTATATGGTTTGTAAAATTTTTAAACTCTGATTTTCCACGTTTTCGCTTATTTTTGTAATTTGATTGCGTTCATGAATTTTACAAACCTAACAGTGGTGTCAAAGCCAAACTTTTATGCGAATTATTAAGTGTTTGATTTGATATGTATGTTGATATGTGTTTAGAACAATTTAATTGGGCATAATTTATTGTAAAAAATTTATTTAAAAAAAAAAACGCAATTCGCGAACTGATTTTGGTTCGCTGTCCTTATCCGCGTGTTTCAATTTTTTTTCAGAATCTTGATTCAGTTCGGTACTTGCGTTGGTAATGTTTATATATATATGATATATAAATATTTGATTCACGTGATACTGCCATGCTAAATAGCGAATTTTTTTTTCTTCTTGCTGCCATGTTAATATCCTTTGAATCACGGAAAACAAAACCAAAAAAAAAAATCTAGCGCACGAAAATCGAGGGGATTTAAGTATCTGGAATCAATGAAATACTATATATATTATATATATAAATTACGGTAATACATATATTTTATATATATATATATATAAGTAATCATAAATTAAAAAAAGGTACCGCATATTTAACGCTTTTATACCGTAATATATATTATGTATATGTAATATATATTTTAATAATTTTATAGTTAAAATAATAAAGTTTATTTTAATTTTAAAATAAAATGTTTATTTTAATATTAAAATAAAAGGTTTATTTTAATTTTAAAATTAAATTTCATACTAACTAATTAGAGTTGGAATTGGATTCCATGATAACTAATTGGAGTTGAAATTGAATTTTATCTTTCCCTAAATAAAGGAGTTTATTTAGATATGAAATAAGATTTCATATTATTAAAAAAATAAAGGAGTTTATTTGTGAATAGGAAAGAGAATCCTAATTTCCTTAAATAAAGGAGTTTATTTAGATATGGAATAAGATTTCATATTATTCAAAATAAAGGAGTTTATTTTTGAATAAGAAAAAGAATCGGTGTTTTCCTTTAATAAAGGAGTTTTATTTATTTTTACATGGAATTGGATTCCATAATTAATTAAAATAAAGGAGTTTATTTTGAATAAAATTTTGATTTAAAATAAAATAGTTTATTTTATTCAAAATTGGATAAATTAAAATAAAATAGTTTTATTTTGATTTAAATTTGGATTAAAATAAAGGAGTTTATTTTGATTCAAAATAGATTTTATACTAACTAAATTTGCCCATTAAATAATATCAATATATATATTGAATGTTTATTATTCATGAGATGAATGTTATTTATTAATGCATATGGTGATGTGTATGATAATAAATGGGATTGATTATGGACTATCGACCAATGTGATTGGATTTTATTTTAGTTGGATGCATGAATGTATGGGTTTTATTAAATGGGGTCTCATGTACCTGCGCCTTCTCTAATTTTTTCTTAATGTAAATTCTAACTCCTCCTATGTACTTCCCTCGATCACGATCAAGGTTTCTATTTATTTCAAATAATTTTGTAATAAGAATAGTTAGAATTAATTTTGAAGAATTGGAGATCAAGGAGCAAGGAGCGCTTGAAGACCCGTTTATAATGGAGCCCGGGTTTAAATGTAATAGTTATATTTAAATAATAATTCTTGCACCCCTAGAGTTTGACCTTTTGGTTCACTTGGTGGCTCTAGTGAACCAAACTAGAATAAAAGTCCATAATCAATCCGGGTAGAATATAGTATTCTATATATGCATGCTTATACTATATATATTATATATTATGCAAACATGCTTCGCATGTTAATTAATATGACGCGTATTTTATATATATATGTGCATGCGCGCTAAACAAGATGAGATAATTTAATAACAAACCCCTCAATTTTTTGTATTAAGTCCTAAGCGTTCAAAGATATTTGGAATATCGAACGTCGCCTTCTAGCATGATAAAATTAATAGAGTATTAAATATTTAATATAAGTTTGTTGTGTCACCACAAGGCAAGTATTAAGTATTTAAGATGTTAATTTATCACATTTGATGCTTATAAAGAAAATTGAACAATATTATTTTGTTGTGTCACCACAAGGATGATATTTTTCTTTTTTGAATATATGGAGTGCTAGGTCGGACTTAACTTGGATAATTTTGATTCGGATGTGCCACCATTTGATCAAAATAATCTAAGAGGCAAAAGAAAAGGAGTTGCATAGTTGATGTAATTGACAAAAGTTGTCTACCAATTTATTTATATATAGTTTGTTGTGTCACCACAAGGCTATATACATTTGAAATGGGATCTTAATTCTCACTAGCAAATCTTTAATTGGATTTTGCCGAACTATATAAGTGAGGGTAATATAGATTGAAGAAAATAGTGGGAGATACCAATTTAAAACAAGACCTAATTTATTTTGGTAATTAATAAAAGAATGTATGTTAAAATGTTGTTAATTACAAATTCATTTACAGAATTTTACAAAGTCTAAAATTACTATCACTGCGAAGCATATTAGATTCTATTTAACCGGACCGTGTTAAACGGATTTGTTAAGGAATTTGAGAATAGTTCTCATGGCTGAAAAGCTATCTTATGTCCTTAATACGTCTATCCCTGCAATGGTTGCAGATAATGCATTTGAGAAAGAGATTGCTACTTTTAGAAAGTGGCAAGATGATGCACATTGGCTCAATGCATCATGCTTGCATCCACGAGTAAACGAGCTTCACAAAGATGAAACTATGGATGCTCTTACTATATTCCTATACATCAAGTAGTTGATGGTGAGGAAAGTAAGACTGATAGATATCAGATATCTAAGGAGCTCTTCCGATCTAGAATGACTGATGACACTACAAAGATGCATAAAAAGTCCTTAACATAATCAATTTGATTGATCAATTAGGACAACATGTTTTGCCATGGATGGAGAGTTGAGCCAAGATTTGATCTTGCACTCACTCCGGACTCCTTTCACAATTGTTGTGAATTTTTCATATGAATAAGCTAGATATCGCCTCACCATTTGCTTAACATGTTGAAAAATGTTGAGAGTCACTTTCCAACCAAGAAAGACCATGTCTTCTTCGATAGGGGCCAAAGGATCTTCTCAAAAGAAGAACGATTCAAAGAAGGTAAATAGAAAGGCAAAACAAAGGATAATAAGAACAAAACTAATACTTGGATAGCAAAGGAGTTTGCTTCCACCGCAATAAGCCCGACACTAGAAAGAAATCATGAGAAGCATCTTGCAGAGGCTAACCAAAAGAAGCTTAGTGAAGTTTCGGTTACAAATACAATTTTGTTCATGATTTAAATAAATTTTTCTTTAAGTCAAGGTTCTACTTGGGTATTGGATACCGACTTTGGTTATCATAAATATAGATTTATGAAGGGACCAAGCAGAAGTGGAAAGCTGAACATAGATAAGTAATCTTATGTGTGGGAAATGAAGCAAAGGTTGCCACATTAGCCATAGAAACTTATACTTTAGCAATGCCTACGGGAAAATCTATTAAGTCAATAAGTTGTTATTGTATTCCAGTTCTTGTTAGAAACATTATTTCCATTTTATTGTTGGACAATGAAATCTTTGGTATTATATTTAAGAACAATTGTTGTTCTATTTATAATAATAATAATGTTTTGTATAGAATCGAATATTACTTAATGGATTTTATATACTGACTTACGTGAAAATAATTTTGCAAATTGAACAAACTAGTATAAGAAAAGGAGATGATCATTCAAAGAGTTGAATGTGTGTATTTGCTGAAATACAAGTGTGAATTATTTGAAAGGTTCAAAGAATTCAAAAGTGAAACAAATTGACAAAGTATTAAGATTCTTTGATTAGATCAAGGAATAAATACTTGAGCAATAAGTTTCTAGATCATCTCAAATGGTACGGTCCAATAATAATTTTACCAACATTCCAGTATCCTTCTAGGATCATGTCCTAGAAATGGCTGCATATCTACGAAAAGGTAACCTCAAAAATCCGGCCCCAAGACTCCATAAAAGTTATGGACAGGGAGGATTCCTAATCTTAAGTATGTTAAGATAAGGGGTTGTCCAACTTATGTGAAAAGGTTTCAAAGGATAAGCTTGGGACAAAATTTGACAAGTACAGATTTGTGGGACATCCTAAAGTAAGTTTAGGGCATATGTTCTATAATCCAACTTAGCAAAAGGTGTTTGTTGAGAAACATGTTGCCTTCTAAGATAAAGATGTTTATCATTAAAGGGGCTAGTGGGAGGATAATAGATTTTGAAGAGTTCAAGAACCTCAAAACACTATAAGTCAAATAAGAGGAACCCGTAGATGTAACCTATTATACCACAAACCAATTGTAACTGAATAATACTCAAGATACCTAGAGGTATGGATTCATCATGGATGATGATGATGAGGTACGATCATAGAAGATGATGATCCGAGTTATATGCGATGATGTAAGACTTCTAGTGTACAAAAGGGTCGATTGGGAGCATCGTGACATTCCTAGTACTATATGTTGATATACTACTACGGATAAGGAATGACATACCAATGCTACAATCAAGAAAAGATAAAGTTGTCTAAACATTCCTCCATGAATGATTGGGAAGAGTATCTTAATTGGGGATAAAATCTATATAGATAGATACAAGAGGATGCTCGATTTAACCCAAGGAATGTATATTCATTTGATGCTAAAGTCGTTTAGCATGGCAAACTCCCGTAGATGTCTCTATGTCGATGAGCTATGGAGTGTATCTCTTTATAGTCCCCACATCTCGAAAGAGAGGTCGCATGAGTGACAATCATGTATGCAATGAAATGTACGAGACCCGATGTTGATCACCATATTCGGAGAAGTTCACTATGAGTCGTTGAAAACATCTTAAAGTGCTTAACCCAAGACTAAGGATGTGATCATATTCATGGTGGGTCTAAATTAAAACTAGAGGGCTTAGCGCACTCAAGTTTTTTAGGCATGCACCAAGATGATGTAAAAATCCACTTTAAGGTAAAGAGTTATCTTAAACAAAGGGTGCAAAGAATTGAAAGGTTCCAAACAAAGAAAGAGTTGCTAGTTTAGGGATAAAGACAAAGTATATAGCTATAAATGAAGTCGCAAGTTGATTGTTTGGATTAAAAGTTCATTACGAGCCGGGAATAGTTCCTAAGTCTCATCTTGGATCTAAACATGTGTTGTGGCACTTTTATTTGATTATAAGAATCATTGAAAGATGGGAAATCACTATAGAGATGGTGGACTCTCAAGAACAACATTACATATCCATTAACTAAAGCTTATCCAATGTTACAGGATAATCGCCACTTACGTAAGAAGAGTATGAGATACCATGACGATTGGCTTTAGTGCAAGTGGGAGATTGAAAGTAGTATGCACACAAGCCAATCATGTTTGATGATAAAGCATATACTTTGTAACAATCTTATTCATTTATTAATAAAAGTATTAATTTATTAAAGGCTTTTAATTATCTTCATGATGTCTTTGTTTTTATAATATGTGATAAACCCATAGTTTTAAGCAATGCTTTTAGAATAATGATGATGATCATTCTAATGAGATCTAAATTCTTAGAAAGCTTAAAAACTAAAATAGTTCCCAATCATTTGGATTACTAAATTGGGGATTAGTGAATCCGGATAGATTGGTACATACGCTGTTGCTCATTGGATGAGGATGATTGATCTCATGATCATTTGTGTGGAGACACTAAAGCAAGTATGTAGGTGCTTATTAGAGAATAAGTTCATCGAACGTGGCTCGCTAAGGAATACCTAATGGAGTTTTACTTGCATCAATAGGAATTCTCAGAGTGATAGTAGTACAAGTGATCCTTGGACTTGAGATCATCATAGTATCTTGTGTATGATGAGTTATACTTTGACTTATTCCTTAAGACCCTTAGGGTATATCAAAGGGTATGCTTGGGTATAATAAGTTGTACATAGAGATAATGTATGATCAATAAAGAATCTACCACATCTATTAAAAGAAGAGAAATGTCCTATGTGATTCGATAAATGACAACCCAGTAGTCCTTGGCCAAGGCAGAATGAAATTAGAAAGGAGTTTCTAATTTGCATTATTTGGAGTTGTACATTTAAGAGTTGAAATACATATAATTAAATAAAATAAGACTTGACAGAAATTCCATGTCTTATATTTAATTGGGACATTGTATGGTGGAAGGATTGAATTGTACGGTAACTATTTACTCAAAGGTTCTTTTATGATTAATGTTGAAATCTATATTATCCGGAAAGTCGTTGATCGCTAGGAGGCTTATCCCTATCAGAGAATAAATATTATTTATTTAAATAAATTAATTGTTTAATTTATTTATTTAAATAAGATTAGAATTGTTCTAATTGATTTATTCACAAATTTGGTTTTAATATGGAGAACCTAAAGGGTCACACCATAAAAGGAAGAATAATTATTTAAGAAGTTAATGGCATAATCGTAATAATATGTTATGTATATTTAATTTAATCTATGGTGATAGAATAAATTAAATAGCTTAATATTATTATTTAATATTTTAGAAATATTAAATATAAATTAATAAGAGGAGTCTTATTAATATTATTACAATTATTATTATTATTTTAATTTCTAAAAAGTTTAGGAATTAATTTAATATAAGTACTCTCATTTATTCCTAATTGGATTAGGAAGGAAAATTAGTTAAAGGAGTTTAATTAATTATCCCTAATAAGATTAGGAAGCCCCTTTAATTAAAAGGGTTTAATTAAATAATACCTTATTTTAATAGGTTACTTGATATCTTTATAAGAGGAGTCTTATATCGATATCAAGACTACGTTATAATTCCAATGGTTGGAGAGTACGCCTCCTTTTCTATGAGATAGAAAAACTAGGGTTTAGGCAACCACCCATCTTCTTGAATCCTTCTTCTTCCTTTGTGGATCACCTCTAGAGGCCAAACACTTGGGTGGCTAACGTTGATCAAAGGAAGGAACCAAACCCGTGGATTCAAGTTGAACGCGAAAAAGAATTGGAGGTGAACTTGTACGAGGAAGCTCGGATCTTCAAGGGTATGATTCTTGTTCTTCAATTTTTCGTTTAATTAATAATTGTGCATAAAGGGTGATCCGGGTATATGGTTTGTAAAATTTTTAAACTCTGATTTTCCACGTTTCCGCTTATTTTTGCAATTTGATTGCGTTCATGAATTTTACAAACCTAACAAATACTTCACGTTATGCATAACACCAAAATAATATTTATACATGTGTTGGGGTTTTCCAACAGCATACATTCCCCTTATCAAAAGGGTTGACCAACTCAGTTTTCAAGATTTGCGCACAAATCAATTAGTTAGGATAGTTTTTATAAACATGCATATAGTCTAGCCGAATCTAATGGCATCGACTATTTCACAATATTCAAGGACAATACCAATTTTAACATGAATAATAGCTTTCACAAGGGTTTAACCTAGTAGCTCATTTGAACGATAAAGTAATATAACTTGTATTCAAATGGATAAGCTTACGTTATTGTTGAATAAATAATGCAAGGGTATTGCATGACAATATTTTGAGTAAGGTTAAAGAAACTTGCTCAATAAAAGTAAGGTTCAAGGAAACTTTCCTTATGCGTAGTTTATCCTCGTTTAAGAACTCAACACTTTCGAATCCTATTTATAATGTATTTATATGTTCAAGATGTTCATTAGCTAACATAGTCTTTAATAAAGATTGACATGATATAAGTAAGCACATCTGGTATAAAATCAGTTTATAAGTCATCACAATTACAACGATGTCTTGATTTCTTGAAGATATTCTTTGGACTTAACATCCGAAAGTTATGATCAACACTTGACCCTATCACTTAGCATGCTCCTTAACACATTAACTAGCACATTAGTCATATAAGATAAGTTAAAGTGATCATGTAGGTATGCTTCAAACATCAGACCAAAAACAGAATCGACATGTGATCGCAGACGCACAGAAGTGCTACTGCCTAAGCTTTTCAGGCTTGCGGTTCATCCACTTGACCAAATCTCTCACACATGTTATATATGTTATGTTAGAGATCTTTTCATGCTTCTCAAGTACATCTAGGTTCCTTTTTGCATAACATGGTTCTAAGTTCGATCATTTCAACAATTTAAGGTCATTCAAGATCATGAAACCATAAAGTCTAGCATGCTTGCTTTCTAAACATACAAGATAGTTACAACACTCATATTATACATGTTTGTGTGTATTCATAACACATACATGAAACTAACACCGCTTTAGTTGAAAATAGGCTTCGTTTATACTTTTTTCGAAATATGATACACAAGCATGGTATATATACGTTTATGCTACATGAGTGAGTCTAAGAGTGTCATCAAACAAGATCACAAATGTTAGATTCTAGTCCTCAAGGTATCATGACAATATTCGCATTCAAAGGTCATATTTTCATTTGTAAGGTATACCAATTTGCTCAACATGTTCATGCTGTATTGCCAATCATGTAAACACAAGCTAAATGTTTATTCATGTATTTCTAAGTTATAATAACATGTTTTCAAAGTCAGTATACGTACATGTCATTCATACACATTAAGTTTGCTTTTAAGTTTCTAAATCCATTTAAAATCATACACTTTTGTTATTCATGCGAATCTAGTCTAAACATGCTCACATTAGGTTCATATATTTATATATACATCATACACATGTTTACATGCTAGCTTGAGTCATAATATTTAGCTAACATGGATCAGATTGCAAAACAAAGGTTCCAACTGAATCGAGATCAAGTAATTTACCAGGATCGTTCGAGCTAAGAACAAACCGCTTGAAAGAATCGCTTAGCCCAACCTCAAAATTTACCCACGAAATCATTCATAAACACTCATATATCAATTGCAACATACTTATATGATCATTTAACAATTATATGGACATCACCCAACCTCATTAACATACAATTTCATGAATTCAAGAATTTTAAACTTCAAGACTAAAACTCCATTTTTATAGAGAATGAAAATGACAACAAGGAAAAAGGAGTTATACCTCTGTAATGTGATTGAAACTTACTCCAATTGAACTCCTAAGCTTTAACAATGCTTGTAAGCTCTCAACTCTCACTTAGTAAATTCTCACACAATTTCAAACAACAAGAATGAAGAAACACAACTGCTATTTATAGAAGAAGTTTGGTCTGGGCATTGATGTTACACAAGATGGAAATCTAAGGTGCAATGGAAAAGAACAATGGTTACTCAAGGGTTGGCCAACCACCCTCAAGCTCAGCCATCCGCACCTAGAGCTAGCCTTGTGGAAGAAGACGTATTATAGCTTTGAGTTACTGTTCATTGTACTTGGTGACACTAATTATGGGACAAGAGATAAATCCTAGCATTTCAAGTTATCTAGTCTTGGTTGGGTTTATTTAAATCCCCATAATGTAATCTTAATGTACAATTGTTACCATATTAGGAATTTAGGGACTAATTATACACTCACATCATATAGTCCATGTACATTAAATATAATGTAATAAAATAATACAATCGATATTATTTTCTCGGGTAGTTCCATAATTATTCCTATCACTCATATAATCATATTTTAAATGTCTACTCACCTTCATATTGTTACATACATATTTCATGATATATTTATACCATATAGTTTCAATATGTTTAATCACATGGCTTCATAATATGTAGTCCCATAAATGTCACACCATACTATATAGTTATATTTGTATTATTTTTCACATGCACATAACTATCAATATAATATCATTATATTAATAACTCACTTAATTATGTTAAATAAATAACCATGCTCTTCCTAAATTAATTAACACTAATATTAATTAATCCAACCATTGATTAATGAAATTATGAACTCTCACAATCATTATTCATTGTTAATATTCTCAAGACATTTATAGGTATCTTGCAAATAATAATAATCGTATATTACTTAATTAACTACCAAGTAACCCATATTCCACCACAATTAATTAATATTAATTAATGGATTAACAATTCCGTTGTTGGACATAACATATTACAATATACTCCTATCATATGGTTTCATTCATGTTACACATATCATCACATTAATATCCCCAATTCAAGCACTCTGAAGAAAGTAACCAACTCAATCGATCGATGGCGGCGCACTTTTGATTTTATATTCTTTGGACGGTATACGACTCTGCGTTCTCGACAAAGGCAAGATCGGTGCGCGACTTACCTGCGCTACCACTTTTCAATGCTAACTTGTTATACATTACATGAATTGATCTCCATACATGGTGTTACTACGAGTCTACGAGTGTATTGATTACTTATACGAAATCACATGATCGATATGATTAATCCTCCTAATTCCCGTGTTAATTCACTTAATGAATTTTCTCGTTTCACATTATGCCACACAAGGCATTTCACACTTTTCATTGCCAAATTCACATTTCTTAATACGCATTGATTTAATACCAATCAATTATATTAACCGACTCATAAAACAATAATAGTTATTTTTTCATAAAACGTATTTCCATTGATATATTCATTTTATAATACGTGGAAATTCTCGGGTTACATCCTCCCCCTATAAAAATTCCATCCCTAATTGCTACAAGATTACACAAATAGATGGGGATAATCCTCATCATCCTATCTTCTAACTCCCACATAGCCTCCTCGACAACGTGGTTACGCCTAAAGTACTTTTACGTAAGAAATAATTTTATTTCTCAAGGTTTGCTCTTTCTATCAAGAATTTGGATAGGAATTTCTTCATACGCTAAATTCTTCTCCACCTGAATGGGTTCATAAGAAATCACGTGCTAGTAGTTAAGCTTTGCGGACGCAAACACGGATATGTGAAACACGTTATGGATGTGCTCCAACTCGGTGGTAGTGCAACTTTGTACGCTACTTCGCCCCACTCGCTTTAGTATCTCAAATGGTCCTATGAATCTTGGACTCAATTTTCCTTTCTTAGAAACAGATCTTTCCTTCCATGGAGATACTTTTAAGAATACGAAACTGCCGATATCAAAATCTCGGTCTTGCCGATGCAAATCTGCATACTTTTTCTGGCGATCTTGAGCTGCTATAAGTCTGGCCCTTATCACTTTCACCACATCCATAGTTTGTTGTACTAACTCTGGTCCGAGTATTCGTCATTTTATTTTCTATTTATAATACTTAGACATTTCTCAATAGAAAAGAACTATAGGTTTATGACACGTTTTGAAAATAGGATCATTTATATTCATATGCCAAAGGGTTACATTACATGTTCTTTTCTAGCATACTGCTATAAATGATAACACATACCCCTTAATATCACAAAAGACGGGGACATACTAACCTACTACCCCTCTAACACTTTTCAAAAGTTTGGGGGTTTACCACTATCTCACATCTTACACAAAAGACTGAGATTACAACAACATATAACAACACATAAATAAAATTACTACACTAATAAGCTCTTCCCTCTAGACTCAATCTAACATCCCACGCTCAACGGGGCTCTGATATTCCTTCTGTGTGATGTGCACCACCATATCTCGGCTTATGGTATGTCAGGTCTGTCCTTGCTCAGCTGGGTAATGATGTACCTCATCTATCAATCTCTCAATGGCCGTGCAAAGAGCATAGCCCATCTTGTTCATCTTCGTCCTCTTGTACCGCACCTCTTCCTCTAGATCATCCGCCTCTATCATTGGCTTCTTCCCACTTCTCCTCAAGTGAATCCATCCATCACCTCCATTTCTAACTGAGTTCGGAGAAATTCCTTCTCTGCCCTCTCACTCAACACCTTCTGCTCTAATTCCTCCAGCTTTCCTGCCACCTCAACATTCCTCGCCACCGCTCGGAGAAACAAAGCTCCCATCCGGATCCTCGCTTCCTTACGGTGAGCAATCTCCACCTCCATCTCCTGCATCACTAGCTGTCTTTGATGGTCCTCATCCTATAATTTCTGGAACGCAGACTCCTTCTCCCTAGCCTCCGCCTCTAGCTCCTCTACTCTACATCCCAACTCTAATATCTGCTCCTCATACTCTCCTAACATCCGATCCTCAAAAGTAGCCTCGTCGGAGTCCTCCACAGGCTCGGGCTCCTCCTGCAAAGGCTCCTTCTGCGGATCAGACTCCACCTCTTCCTCATCGTCATCATCAAAAGGGGTCACTATTGAAATTAGTTCCGCTATCAACGGTGTCTCCAATACTACGTGGATATCACGCGGCTCCTCCTCTACTACTCGGCTAGGTCCTCCCATGTCAGTCATCCTACAATTACCAACATAAGACAACACAAACAACAACTCCATTAGAATGTTAAATAAACATAAGTTCATTGTATAGAATGAAGTTACATTTCATAACACACTAAGTCTCTCAAGGAAAACTCTACATGAGTTTTATCTCCTTCCTAACTTCTAAGTTCTCCCGAGTTATCATCTAAGGACACTCGCTCCTAAGGTTTATAACTACGGCTTTGATACCAACCTGTGACGCCCCCAAATTCGGACCTCCACTTGGTCACTCGAATTCGGTTCATCACGTTCTCATGGTAAAACCATAATAACTAAAATAACGCATACACAACGGAAAATCTACTTTAAAATAATATACAACGATTTATTATAATTATTCCCCCAAGTCTCGCAACCTACAGTGCTTAATAGATTACATAATAATATCTAATAAAGGCTTATTACATAATCATACATAAGCTTAAACATAGTTTGGAATAGTCTTAATACATCATAATAGACTTTAACATAAAAAGGACAAACTAGTTTGGTAGCCTTGCCTTGCCTCTTTGTCCTTTCTCCAGACACCTCCTGTTCCTCCTTAACTAAAAGGTTTTAAATAAGCAAGGATGAGCACAAATTGTCCAAAGAAGTAATATACAACAAGGGTGTAGGATATAATATCACAAGGTTTGAAATATCAAGGTTATTTCCGGGATAGTTCAAAGTGTCGAATAATAACATCACGAATAAGGGATATGACAATTCAATATAAATCAACAGATATATATGAATTCAACGTCTAACAAAGTATCCAACTGGATAAGCAATGTATACTGAGCAGTCACTAAGGACAATTAAACTTCCACTAGAGTTACCAATATTAAACTGATAACCAGAAATATTAAGTACTATAGAGGATCAGTCTATAATACTTCACGTTATACATAACACCACAATAATATTTATACATGTGTTGGGGTTTTCCAACAACATACACTCCCCTTACCAAAAGGGTTGTCCAACTCAGTTTTCAAGATTTCCGCACCAATCAATTGGTTTGGATAGTTTTTATAAACATGCATATAGTCTAGCCGAATCAAATGGCATCGACTCTTTCATAATATTCAAGGGCAATACCAATTTCAACATGAATAATAGCTTTCACAAGGGTTTAACCTACTAGCTCATTTGAACGATAAAGTAATATAACTTGTATTCAAAGGGATAAGCTTACGGTATTGTTCGAATAAATAATGCAAGGGTATTTCATGAAAATATTTTGAGTAAGGTTAGAGAAACATGCTCAATAAAAGTAAGGTTCAAGGAAACTTGCCTTACGCGTAGTTTATCCTTGTTTAAGAACTCAACACTTTCGAATCCGATTTATAACGTATTTATATGTTCAAGATGTTCATTAGCTAACATGATATAACATAGTCTTTAATCAAGCTTGACATGATATAAGTAAGCACATCTGGTATAAAATCTGTTTATAAGTCATCACAATGACAACGACGTCTTGATTTCTTGAAGATATTCTTTGGACTTAACATCGAAAAGTTATGATCAACACTTGACCCTATCACTTAGCATGCTCCTTAACACATTAACTAGCACATTATTCATATAAGATAAGTTAAAGTAATCATGTAGGTATGCTTCAAACATCAGACCAAAAATAGAATCAACATGTGATCTGGCTGCATCACCGCATTCTGAAGCTTAGGGACTGGCCTTGTTACAAGACCGTCCCCTGGCAAGACCAGGACTGAGCTGTTGCCTTGCAATTTCTGTCCCACTTGACTAAATCTCTCACACATGTTATATATGTTATGTTAGAGATCTTTTCATACTTCTCAATTATATCTAGGTTCCTTTTTGTATAACATGGTTCTAAGTTCGATCATTTCAACAATTTAAGGTCATTCAAGGTCATGAAACCACAAAGTCTAGCATGCTTGCTTTCTAAACATACAAGATAGTTACAACATTCATATTATGCATGTTTGTGTGTATTCATAACACATACGTGAAACTAACACCGCTTTAGTTAAAAATTGGCTTCGTTTATGCTTTTCTCAAAATGTGATACACAAGCATGGTATATATACGTTTATGCTACCTGAGTGAGTCTAAGAGTGTCATCAAACATGATCACAAATGTCAGATTCTATTCCTCAAGGTATCATGACAATATTCACATTCAATGGTCATATTTTCATTTGTAAGGTAAACAAATTTGCTCAACATGTTCCTGCTTTATTGCCAATCATGTAAACACAAGCTAAATGTTTATTCATGCATTTCTAAGTTATAATAACATGTTTTCAAAGTCAGTATACGTACATGGCATTCATATACATTAAGTTCGCTTTTAACTTTCTAAATCCATTTAAAATCATACACTTTTGTTATTCAAGCGAATCTAGTCTAAACATGCTCACATTAGGTTCATATATCTATATATACATCATACACATGTTTACATGCTAGCTTGAGTCATAATATTTAGCTAACATGGATCAGATTGCAAAACAAAGGTTCCAACTGAATCGAGATCGGTAGTAATTGCCACATGTGCCTCAATACAAATATATAGCACAAATCTTGCGTATCGGTTGGTTCGAGCCAAAAACAGTCTTCTTCGGCAACTGTTTAGCCCAACCTCAAAATTTACCCACGAAATCATTCCTAAACACTCATATATCAATTGTAACAAGCTTATATGATCATATAACAATTATATGGACATCACCCAACCTCATTAACATACAATTTCATGAATTCAAGAATTTAAAACTTCAAGACTAAAACTCCATTTTAACAAAGAATGAAAATGGCAACAAGGAAAAAGGAGTTTTACCTCTGTAATGTGATTGAAACTTGCTCCAATTAAACTCCTAAGCTCTAAGAATGCTTGTAAGCTCTCAACTTTCACTTAGTAAATTCTCAGACAATTCCAAGCAACAAGAATGAAGAAACACAACTACTATTTATAGATGAAGTTTGGTCTGGGCATTGATGTTACACAAGATGGAAATCCAAGGTGCAATGGAGAAGAACAATAGTTGCTCAAGGGTTGGCCAACCACCCTCAAGATCAGCCATCATCACCTAGAGCTAGCCTTGTGGAAGAAGACATATTATAGCTTTGAGTTACTGTTCATTGTACTTGGTGACACTAATTATGGGACAAGAGATAAATCCCTAGCATTTCAAGTTATCTAGTCTTGGTTGGGTTTATTTAAATCCCCATAATGTAATCTTAATGTACAATTGTTACCATATTAGGAACTTAGGGACTAATTATACACTCACATCATATAGTCCATTACATTAAATATATGTAATAAAATAACACGTTAGATATTATTGTCCTAGTAGTTCCATAATTATTCCTACCACTTATATAATCATATTTTAAATGTCTACTCACCTTCATATTGTTACATACATATTTCATGTTATATTTATACCATATAATTTCAATATGTTTAATCACATGGCTTCATAATATGTAGTCACATAAATGTCACACCATACTATATAGTTATATTTGTATTATTTTCACATGAACATAACTATCAATATAATATCATTATATTAATAACTCACTTAATTATGTTAAATAAATAACAACGCTCTTCCTAAATTAATTAACACTAATATTAATTAATCCAACCATTGATTAATGAAATTATGAACTCTCACAATCATTATTCATTGTTAATATTCTCATTACATTTATAGGTATCTTGCAAATAATAATAATCGATATTACTTAATTAACTACCAAGTAACCCATATTCCACCACAATTAATTAATATTAATTAATGGATTAACAATTCTGTTGTTGGACATAACATATTGCAATATACTCCTATCATATGGTTTCATCCATGTTACACACATCACATTAATATCCCCAAATCAGTGCTAAAGAAGAAAGTAACCAACTCAATCGATTGATGGCGCATTTATGCGATTTATCTTTCTTTGGCTGACGGCAGTTGTGAAGATGTCAACGCGTCTCGACAAAGGCTGAAGATCTTACCGTGCCGCTTTTCAATGCTAACTTGTTATACATGACATGAATTGATCTCCACATGAGTGTTACTACGAGTCTACGTGTGTATTGATTACTTATACGAAATCACATGATCGACATGATTAATCCTCCTAATTCCCGTGTTAATTCACTTAATGAATTTTCTCGTTTCGCATATACCACACAAGGCATTTCACACTTTTCATTGCAAAATTCACACCTCTTAATACACATTGATTTAATACCAATCAATTATATTAACCGACTCATAAAATAATAACACTTATTTTCACATAAAACTTATTTCCATTGATATATTCATTTCATAATATGTGGAAATTCTCGGGTATTACAAAAGTCATGTTAGATATTATGTTTAAATATGTTGTGTGTAGTGTCTTTTAATGATCTGGGTTGCTAAATAGTGGATCCATAACATTTATATGCTTGAATTTAAAGATTTACAAAATCTAGAAAAAGTTTAAAACTGTGGTCTGACAACGAATGTCAGGGGCTGTAGATCTCTCTCTATTTATGATGTTGTGTGTTATATGTTTTGAACTTGTAGTATGCTAGAAGGAATTTGATCTGGACTTGAAATCATACTTAGATCAGGTGTAGATTGCAAGTTATGAAAGGTCAAACTGCGTTGACCGACCATGACTTTGCATTTTCTGGGTAACCCAGAACTTGTTCATCAGTGTTGTGACGCCCCCAAATGATGGTTACCTGACCCCCGAGTTTGGTGCTCACGATCCATAATATAATAACATCTAACTACCCATTCATTGATTAATATAAACTTACATAACATTATTTATTAAGTTAACAACATCATCCCAGGTCAACTAACCTTAACATTACAAGCTTTACCCTTTTGATATACAAAAAGGGTTTACAAAACAACATATTAAATATGCTTAACATAAAGCTACTCCAGCACTATGCCTTTGCCTTTATTCTGCTTAGCCCCGCTAGCCTCATCGTTCCTAGCTGAAATATTTTATTTAGCAAGGGTGAGCAACAAGTTTGCCCTGCAAGTTAAAATATACAATAAATGGTATATAAATCATGAATAGAAGAGTCTAGCTTGTATAGAGCTTCAACAACTATCAAACGATTTTGAGTTAGCGAAATATTAATTCAATCTGAATAATAACTTTCTACTATTTCATACTAAATAACCTATCCGATATGAAAGAGTATAATTCTTTCAAAGATTCAATAATATTCAATTGAATTAACAATACTGCAACAATATTCAATAAAGTGGGATATACCTGTATTTTCATCTTTGAGTGATCACAGAGGATCATGAACTAATAGAGGATTCATTTAGTTATTAAAATTAAATTACCACAAGAATATAAATTAGTTAAAAAAACTAAACTATACTCTTCTGCAAGTACCTGGAGTGGTCAACTCCTTGGTACCCTATATTATGTATAATACTCAATAATAGTGCACAGGTCAATTTACGACATTAAAATTTGTTAATCTCAGTCTTACTTCACGAGTCCGTACCACAACAATAAGGTTTGGATTACTTTCAAAGAAATACTAGGATTTTAATAATTAATAACAATACTAATCTAGCCGAAAACAATGGCATAGATCTCCCAATAACATTTCAATTCATAATTAATAGAACCTTTCATGCTTTAACAAATACTAGTCTCGCCTAAACAATTAGCTGAGACATGATTTATAATTAGTTTAAATAATAGAACGTTATTCAATTGCACTACGTGCGAATTACAAATATCATTATAGATGTGAATAACTATCAATAATTATTCACTATCATGCTTAAAAAATAGTAACTCAAGTTGAGTTAGGAAACTTGCCTCTTCTGCTGATTACAGCTACACAATATAATTAACTGCGTTCGTAAGACCTATAATCAACAATGTCGGTCTCCCAATTAGCACAATCATTTATAACACGTAACACTGTAATTCACAGTCAAACTTTTCCTAGGCACATTAGCACATAGTCACAACAATGTTTATAACCTATATAAACACTTAACAAGTTCAAGTAGTTCAGTCTGGTTGTACTTCGGTCTCATCTTGGTGTTCTGGTCACCTTACCCGTCAAATAACACAGTTATCTGTCAATTAAACTTGGTCTCTAAGCTTCAATATTATTTAGATAAGTCAAATATCATTTATAATATTTTTCGGAAGCTTTTAATTTATAAACAATTATTATAATTTATAATAATTTTTCAAACATCTGAATTATTTTTAAATGATTTAATTATCAAATAATCTTATCATTATTAATATTTAATAATATCAAAATATTAATAACATAATTGTCAAAATATTAAAGATATTTTCAATAACTTAAAATATTTTTAAATCAATAATATTTCACTTAAATGATTTTTAAAGTAATTAAAATCATTTTAAATCATCACCGCTAATATTTAAATATTAATGAAATTATCATCTAAATATTAAAAGTCATTAATTATAACTTAAAATATTTTTAAATCATTTTCTCATTTTTAAATGATTTTTAATTTAATAAAATCATTTTAATTCATTTATTTAATATAAAAATTAAATAAATCTAAGATCATTAATATTAAATTATTAATAAGAATTCTCCAAAAATATAGAATATTATATTTTATAATTCAAAATATTTTCTAACACTTTATTCTTATTTAAAATGATTTTTAAATCATTAAAATCATTTTATCTTATTTATTTAATTTAATAATCAAATAAATCTAATATCATTAATATTAAATTATTAATGAAAATTCTCCAAAAATATTAAAAGTTATATTTTATAACTCAAAATATTTTTAAATTCATTATTCTTATTTAAAATGATTTTTCATAATATTAAATCATTTTTCTCTAATTTATTTAATATACTAATTAAATAAATTAAATACCTTTAATATTGAAATAATTATAAATATTAAAGAAAAATATTCCAATTAATCAAAAGTTATTTTTCATAATTTAAAATAATTTTTAAAATCATTTTTGTAATTTTTTTAGAATTTATTTTCTATTTTTAAATAATTTCGAGAAAAATCGGAAAATAAATAAATAATGTAACAAATCGCTAAAAGCCTTTAGCGACACTTGTCCGTCGTCTTTGGTGTTCTTGAGCCCAAGAACACCGTTAACAAATGCTTGGGTGCTTACGTTTGGCCAGAGTGTAATTTCGGTGTGATCATGTTTTGGACTAACTTATGGTTCAATCTTGTAGTACATATGTAGTAATACAATTATCAAGTATCAATTTGGTCATACAACAACACATCAAGAAGATCTGTGCCTTCAAATTGATTATCGATTTATTTCTAGGATTACCCAAAACCCAAAGCAGCTGAGTGACCACTTTCCGATAATGTTTCTATACGATCCGTTCATGATTCACAGATAATAATGGTTCCATCATGAAGTCCTTATGTCATAGAACATTTCCTAAGTAACATATTAAATTAACAACAACAGATCTATATGTTACGACTTGGTCAAACCCTGTCAGAACATTGTTTATACCGTTTCTGGGTTTACCCAGAAACTACTATCGTGATCAAGCAGTCAAGTTTGGCCGTTCATTACAACAAATCTGTTTACATTTTATGACATCAAGAAGCATGGATCTATAGCACAACTAACAGGATAAAATATGTATCAAGTAAAAACATCTTGCCAGACATTGTTTCATAGGTTCTGGGTTGCCCAGAATTTAGCCCAGTCAACGTCGGTCAACGGAGTTTGACCGTGAATAAAATGCAATCTAGCTATTCAAACACTGTGATTTCACTTTCCAATTAAAGACCACATATCAGGCTATAGATTCAAACAATAAAACATCAAAAACAACCAGCGAACAAAAATCTGTGGCTCCTGACATTAGCTTGTCAAACCACAAAAGTTGTTCTTGGCAGTTTTGAAAATTAACACTTTTAATGCATTTTAATGCTATGGATTCATGATAGATCATCATAGATCTTCATAAAACATCCAATAGCAAGATTCTAAACACCTAAACATAAAGATTTTTTTAGCAACTTGGATCAAAAATAAAAATTAGGTTTATACCTTTCTAGTCCAAGTTTTGATCTTGATTCTCCTTAAATGATCTTGGTGTTTCTGGGGTTTATTTGGTGACTGATCTACTCTAAGATTTCAGAGGTTCATGTATGAGAGAGAGTTGGTAAGAGCAAGAGAGTAAAATGGCTAAATTTATGATATTTCTCTCTCCCGAATCTATATATATTGTGATAAGTTGCTAGATCTAATGTTAGCTGTCCATTTGTGGCTGCTTGCTGAGTACTTAGAAGTCACCAAGTTAATTGGTTAGGTTAACAACTAAAGTTTTAGCAACATTTACAAGTTAACTTACTAAAATATATAAAAGGTTATATATTTTTAATGGCATACTTGACATTTATACAAACCCTTAGGGTTTGACCCTTAGGTTTAACCCAAGGTCCCCAACCCTTAGGTTTTAAAAATCTAACTTCTAGGATTTTCCAAAATTAGGGTTTAATTAGAAAAAAATAAAATTCTAAATTATAATTAGGGTTTCTAAAAAGAAAATCAAGATACAAGAATATAATTAGGGTTTTCTAATCATATTTAAGTTTATTAAACACAGTAGGCTTGCCAATTAGGATTAGGGTTTCCTAATTTAGGGCTTACGAATCCCGGTTATGAAATTAGGGTTTCCCAGCTATTGATTAGGGTTTCTAACTGCACGTTGGAGTTTCTAATCCTGAGATTAGGGTTTCTAATCTCTTATTAGGGTTTATTAATATTAAACCTTATCCAGTCAATCATTGGTCAACATTCCTATACAGTACAAACACGTATTCAACAATACAATTATTTATATTGAATTTTCTATCGAACCCCTTTTCAAAAATTAGGGTTTGGGTTTCTAAAGCTATTAAGCACAACTCTAATCAAATTTCTCAGTCAAAACACAAATTGACTAATTTTCGAGACTTGTCTCACAGAATCTCAGTACAATATTAACAGTCAATGTCAATATTAATAAAAAAAATATTCGTAAATTTTGGATTATTCAAATCCGAGGTTATTACAAGTGTTTGACAACAAGTTCATGGGCCCAGATCTTTCAAACGTTTGTTGATTTGTTTGTGTTAGTATATTAAAGTTATACTCTTGTAAGTGTGTTACAGATTCATGCTCCTATATCACTTAAATAAAAAAAATAGAATGAAACTAATCGATGGTCAAACTAGCTCGACGAAAGATTTAACACGCTTTCGGGTAACCCAAAAAACTCGATGAACGTTATTTCGACAAGGTTTGATCAATGCTATATTGGGTTTACATTGTAGTTTGGTAGGCACGGTGATTGATAATTGTACCTTGACATGTAGTACTATAATCCTGAACCATTATAACACATTAACAGTAGCCAGAACCCTTGATTAAATGAGCCACAAGGAGACCACTTGAGACTGTTGGGTTTCTAGGTAACCCAGAAAACCCAGAACATGTCTGACAGCTACTTTGAGTCTTGTAAGTTTACTTGTAGGTTGTAATTTGACCCATAACTTGATCGATACTTGTAGTTATACACTAACAATACAAGATCTGATCAATAGCTAGCCTAGAAACACAATACACAGTAAATGATTCATGGTCAAAGTAGGTCACTCGAAACTGAGTTTGAATGTTCTTGAGCCTCAAGAACACCTAAGGTGATGATTTTTATCGCTAAAGGCTATAAATGACATGTTTATTAATTATTTTAATTATATAAATTTCTAAAAATTGTTTAAAAATAGAAAATAAATTCTAAAATTACAAAATCAGCTTTTAAAAATTATTTTAAGTTATAAAATTAACTTTTAATAATTTGACATATTAAGTAATTATTAGAAAAGTATTGATATTTAATTTATTTAATAAATGCATTAAATAAATTAACTAAAAATGATTTTATTATATTAAAATCATTTTAAATGATAATAAGGTATTTAAAAATATTTTAAGTTATAAAATGTAACTTTTAATATTTTAAAGCAAATTTCATTAATTATTTAATATTAATGATATTAGATTTATTTAATAATTATATTAAATAAATTAGTTTTAAAATGATTTTAATATTATAAAAATTATTTTAAATAAAAATAAAGAGTTTAAAGATATTCTAAGTTATAAAATATAACTTTTAATATTTTAAGGTAAATTTCATTAATTATTTAATATTAATGATGTTAGATTTACTTAACAATAATATTAAATAAATAGTTTAAAATAGTTTTATTGATTTAAAAATCATTTAAAAAGTATATAAATGAATTAAAAATATTTTAAGTTATAATTAATGACTTTTAATATTTTGATAAATAATACTTTAATATTTAAATATTAATGGTAATTGTTTAAAATGATTTTTAATGTTTAAAAATTATTTAAGGGTAATATTAATACTTTAAAATATTTTGAGTTATTATAAATTACTTTAATGGTTTCATTAATATTTGGATATTATTTAAATATTAATGATAATAGAATTATTTTATATTTAAATCTTTTAATAATGATTCTAGAGTTTGAAAAATTATGATAAATTATAATAATTAATTATAAATTATTGTAAGTCATTTATAAAAATAATATGATTGATGTTTAAATTATCTAGGATAATCTTTAAGATGCAGATTAGAGTTTTATTAACAAATAAACTCGATAATTACCCGATAAAGCCGTCGGTACACCGAAATATTATCGAAATTGATCTAAACCTATATAGTTTGACTGTATAAGTGTTTGTTTGTGATCCGATGACTGTTGAACATGTGTGGCAATGTGATTAGGTTATGTGCTGACTGCAATAAGCAGTATTATGTGTTACGATATGTTATTCTAATCAGTAAAATGATCTTATTACTGATAGGTTGTTATACAAAATATAAGAACTAAGTTGCGTATTATAAGCAGCAGGCCAGGCAAGTATCCTACCTTTGCATTTTCTTTATGCAATGGACATGAGTAAGAAAGTTTCAGAATTATATTATTATTGTACCAGATTATTAACCCTATTGTTATATATGTTATATCCGATCATTGATTATCAACATGGTACTATATGGTAATTCAGATATATATATTTTGTTCGTTAATTTCTAAATATGGTTATTCAAGTGTCCCCACTTGGATAATCATTGTATTTAATCACATGTTGATATATATATATATATATATATATATATATATATATATACCTATTCACGCAGTATGTATACAATAACTAAAAAAGCGTCTAAGCTTTTTTGACCATTTCGACCTGATTTAGAAATATTATTGAATATGATAAAACTTTTTTGTATCCAATCAAAAACTTTTATGCGCCCAAGACGGACAGAGTAAACAATGATATCGTTCTTGGATGTAGTATTGATCAATACAGGGCATAACGGGCTGATCACCCCCCGTGTACGTAAGTTATGACGGTTTGCGGATGAAGTTCTGTTAAACCTATTTGAAAATTGAAAACAATGTTCATAGTATGTCACTTTAACCCTATTTATATTCAATACGTAATTTCAAAAATTTGATAGAGAGTTTTTATGTTATTATTATCGGTTCAGATTACTTCACAACTTTTGTTTTGTTGTAGAAGGGTAGTACAAAAAAAACATTTAATCCTTTCCGCTAATATTTATAATTGTTATTACTTGCTGGGCACTCAAATGCTCATCCTTGCTTAAATTAAATGTTTTTAGCTAAGTGTGAACAACCAGAAGGCTCATGCTGAAACAAAGGAAAAGAAAAGCAAACAAAATAAGATTTATGGTATTCTATGTAATAATATAACTTTATTAAGACTATGATAACTATTAAGTATCATATAAGGAATGTTTAAAGGTCACGTACCTGGGATTCAGACTCTGATATGTAAATTAAGTTTAATATTTATATTATTGTTATTATTATTAGTAATATTTCGCTCATAGAAATGGTATCGTGAAGCACCGAGTTCAGGTTTCAAGTACCGGAATTTGGGGGCGTCACAGCGACTGTTGATAATCGTTGATACTTCTTACTTTCTTAAACTATCATTATTAATATACCCTTGAGGAATTGAAAACTATATGGAATACCCTTTTTGCTATTGTAGACACTCAAAATTTTGTTTTCCTATTACTAACTATGCAAGAGGACAAAAATGCCTTTTTCACACTCTAGAGATAACCCTGAAGGACCAGAACATCAATTCTAACCCTGGAGATAGCCCGAAAAATCAATTACAAAGCCCAGAGTCAACCTCGGGAGGTCAATCTAACCTCAGATATAACCCTGAGGACATTTAGAGTCGACAGTAGGATAATCTCAGAGATAACCCTGAGAAAAGACTGCTACATATGTGCCAAAACTGGAGATAACCTCGGGAAGGGGCAAAATGGTCATTTTACCAACTCAACTTCAACTCAAATCACATCAACTCATTTCAACTCAAAACATCTTCAAAAGAAGTCCCATAAGAACTATATCTTAGCTTTTGAGCGCAAAACTAAGCAAAACGGCTCAACGAATCGCTTAACTGAAACCCTAAAATCCATTTTGGTCATTGACCCATCTTCCTGGGATCAAAAAAAGGGCAAATCCTATGTCATTGCATAGCTCTCAGAAATAGCTTTCCAGAATGGTATGGCACACCTCAATCGGAGGCTCGAATTAAAGTTCTTCAAGTTCGAGCGGACATCACGTTACACGCGTGCAAGTACTTGAGAGATTGACGGGACTCATGGAACCCGGGGCACCCCGGCATTGCAGTACATCTGCGCTGCCGCCAAGTAGTACACTACTGACTCCCACTCTATAAATATAGAACTTGGGGTGGCCATATTTGTAAGAGAAAAGGCGAGGAAGCCCTGTCAAATTTGCTCTGTACACACACTATATTGAGTGTTTTCTCATTTTAAACACTTGTAAGCTCACATATAGCTATATTTTTTTACAAATGAGAGCCGAGTGTTCATCCACTTAAAGTTATAGAAGTCTTCTTTGGTAGCCCACTATAAACCTTCTTACACACTATTAAGCCTTTCTCTTCATCTTTGCACACACTCTTTTTCATATTGAGAGTCATGTTGTGTGTGTATGCTGCCTGACTTCAATCAGGTTTTTATTTCATTTATATATATATATATATATATACACACACACATATATGTATATATTTATATATATGGACTAACATTATCAACTTATGCCTCGATTGAGCCTAGACTTGTGTATATATTTACTTATTTATATATATATATTAACTATTGTCGATTATGTCCAGATGAGCCCGGATTTTACATCCGAGAGCATTTCTTTTATATATATATATATATATATATATATATATATATATATATATATATATACACAATCGTTGAAATGATAAAAAGCGGGATTGAAAAAAACATCACATGTATATTATCATATTGTATATATATATATATATATATATATATATATATATATATACATTTTTATCGCACCTCGAGTTTACTTACGTGGCCTTTTACTACTTTATTTACATTCCGTCCCCGCCTTGAGTTTACTTACGTATGTATTGCTTTTTTCGCTTTATTTACATTTAGCCCTTTGAGTTAACTTCGTGGCGATTGATAGCATTTATTGCTTTATTTAAATTTCGATCCCCCATGGAGGTGCTTCGTGGTGGTTGATCATGTCTTTATATATATATTTATCGCTTTTATATATTTACATTTCTGATCCCCATGGAGGGGCTTATATGGTGGTTGATCATGTCTATATATATATAGGGAAAAATGTGTATACATGATATGTATTACACAATAGGCTATATATGACAATTTTTTTTGATATATTTACATTTCACCGTCGTCATATAGCTATTCTATATATATCAATAGCCATGTCACTATAGCCCAAAAACTTTTATCGTCATAGCCTATCCTATATATATCATACATCATGTGAGCCTATATCTATCACGATTTAGTCTCATCAATCTAGATTCGGTTCCGTGATGGACGATTTTCAAATTGTAAGCAACTTGTAAATTATTCACGGTGTTTGAATTTCCTTAGATGGCTTTCATGCCCATGAGGAGTTCGAAGATCTTTGCTATATATTATTTTCTCAAGATGCTTCACATCTAGAAAATAAAAGCAATCAAGCCAAACATTTAATAATAAAATAGAAGTATGAAAAGGTCTCAATTACTATTGAGCATAGGGTTTAAAAAACCTTTTTTACAAAACCTCATTGCTATATCAAGTTTAAAAATGAATTTTTCATATAAATTCAAACCCTTTGTATATAGGTGCGAATGAGGCCTCGCACTACTTCCAAATAAATTACATATTGATCCATATACACACACACACATATTCATATAACAGTTTCTTGAAAAGTGGTGGTCACCGTGGTAACACGGATTTCGGGGAGTGCCTAACACCTTCCCTCCACATAATCAAGCCCCCGGACCCAAATAAATCTCGGTTTCACAGACTCATTTAGCAGTGTCACATCACTGGGTCAATGTGTAAACCTTTTCTCGGTTGCGTTGGTGCAACCAGTTAAAAACACCAACTGGCGACTCTTACAGTCAAATCATCGACATATACATGTCGAACCTTTTTCACTTGTTTTTTCAAATAAATCTCACATAAAATGAGAACACCAAAGAACAAGAACAGAAAAGGGACAAGTAAAAATCCCGACGTCGACAGGTGGCGACTCTGCTGGGGACTCCAGCAAGAGGGCTTAAGTTGCTACTACATTCTTTTCAAAACTATTATATGCTTGTGGGTGAATGTTGCATTTACATTTTTGATAAATGTGTATGAATGCATTTTACTTACTGCACTGTAATATATCTATATGTGATATTAGTGCTTCGCACATGTCATCATTCCCATAACGGCGAGACACGTTGTATGTGAATGTATATTGTGTGGTTCCTCCACCAGGAGGCTATCTTTTCGGTGTTTGATTACTGGACTCGTAGGGAGACTAATTCCAACGAGGCGCAGGAAAGGCACCACCCAGATTCGCTCCAATTGAAAGATCAGATTAACTTCCCGTCAAGTAAATTGCAATGATCTGGGAACCTTCATGCCAAAAAGCCGCGAGAGTAACCTAAGATAGGTCAGCCTCTAATAAACCGAACGCGGAGGAAAGTCTCTTCATGCTTTCTATTTTCAATTACTTGTAAAGACAATTACTTGTAATTTTATTCCATGTTCATCTCTATGTAATGGAAAATATGAAGAATATGTGTACATGCATATTAAGGCTTGACATGCTATCAAATGACACCCGTTTTGTAGGATAATATTCCTAAAATGGACACATTATGATAGCATTTAAAAATTTTATACATTCCCTAAGACTAAACTACGCAAGTCTTTTTTGTAGGGAAGCAATTGGTCTCGTTTCCCGTTCAAAGTCTAGAAAGTCATTAAGCCCACAGCCAAACATGGATAAAAGTGCCCAGCCTGATCCTACTCCTGTCTCTCGCGAGGAGTTCAAAAGATTAAGCTATCAAAGTATAGAGTTAGCCGTTATGCTCAAAGAACTACACCAATATACTCAGGGTCTAGAAATACCCATCCACACAGAATCCTCTACAAATAGAGGAACCCAGGGCCAAACAATGCCTACTCAATCAGAGTCATTCATACCAGGGGGAAGTCAGGGTATTGGCAAAAAGATGGAAACCCAAATACCTGAACCTCATTCCAATAAAGGAACCAACAAAACCCCTAAAATCACAAAACTCAGGGATGATCGAGAAACTGGGGATATAAGAAAGAAAGTCCAACAAATGGAGGAAACCATCCGGTCAATCAAAGGGACTGGAAACTATGGTAGTGTCACCTATTCAGATCTCTCCATATTCCCAGGGGCTCGATATCCTGACAAATTCAAAGTCCCAGAGTTTGAAAAGTACAATGGGGCAAGCGATCCCTATACGCACCTAAAAGTATATATTGGCGAATTGGGGTCTTATGCTGAAGATGAAAGCCTCAGAATGCAACTTTTCCAAAAGAGTCTCACTGGAGAGGCTAAAGCCTGGTATGCTCGACTTGACAATGCTAAAATCCACAACTGGGAAGAATTGGCCCACGCCTTTCTCAATCAGTACGGTTTTTAGTCACAAATGGCACCTGATCGATACGAAGTGACTAAAGTCAAAAAGCAAAGTACTGAATCTTTTCGAGAATATGCCCAAAGGTGGAGACATCTAGCAGTGCAAGTCATTCCATCAATGACAGAAACTGAGATGGTAATGACGTTTATTGATATCCAAGAGGCTCCTTACTATGAGAGGATCCTAGAAGGCATAGGAAAGCCATTCTCGGAAATTATCAAACATGGAGAAATGGCAGAGATGGGTCTAAAGGCAGGCAAGATTAAAGACTTCACTGCCTTGGAAGCAGTCACCAAGCATATACAGACTGGAAAGTATGCGAGCGATCCCAAGAGGGTACCCGATAAAGGCACTAAAGATGTATCCCTTGTTGTACAAGGACAAGCTAGTAGACCAACCTACAGTCCCCCCATTTAGAAAAAGCAAGACAATATGCCAATACAACAATAGGCTGCATTTAACCAATTCCAGGATAGGAAAAGAAAATTTGAGAGAACGGGAAATCGGGTAGTTCACTCCACTAGGCGATTCTCTTGAAAATGTATTGGCGATATTGATGGATCATAAGAAAATTACAGAACTGGCTCCACCTCTGGAACCAGAGAGCAAAACATACAATCCAAGCTAGAGATGTGCTTACCACTCAGGGTCTCCAGGACACGATACACAAGATTGTTGGTCCTTAAAGCATAAAATTCAAAATCAGATCGAAAATGGCAGAATTGTGGTCCAACAACCTGACCAACAAAATGTCAACACCAATCTTCCAATGCAGCATGATAGGGAAGAAGTAAACATAATCAGGTCAGGAAGCGTTGAAATGTATCCAAATCGTAAGTACATACAAAGGATACAGGAATACCCCCAAAGGCGCAGATCAAATGTCCTAAAGTGGGAAAACTCGGAGGAGGGTATGATAGTAATGCAAAAATTAGAAACGATCCAGAATCAAGTAAATCTGCTTGCTAAGCTGATAGTGCGACAACATCAGGATATAAGGTAGTTCTTCACTCAACTATTAGAAAGCTAAGAGAAAAAGGAGGTCAACCATAATGCAAACCCATATCTCTCCATGATGAGCCATCTAAATAAAGAAGATCAAAGCAGGCTAAAAGGAGAATAAAAGGGGATTGATAAAATTGATAAAAGATCTCAACAACGGAAGAATCGATCGGGGGAATACGAATTCTCAAAAAAGAAAGATCAAACAACCTCCACAAGAGCCCAAAAATTCGCCCCTTTGAGCAAATCTAATTAAGAAATGCTACACTTTCTGATAAGCGAAGGAAGGATCACTGAGCTGCTGCCTCCTATAAATCCCAAGATAAAGAGTTATGATTCCACCAAGATGTGTCTCTATCATTCTAACTCACTTAGACATACGACTGAGGAATGTTGTTCTTTGCGACAAAAAATCCAGGATCTCATTGAAAATAAAGAGCTAAAGATAGAATTCCTCATGACCAGAAAAGGCGAAAAAATAAATAAAAAGCTTAATATGTTCACTCGAGACAGGCAATTCAAAGGAAGTAAAGGCCATGAGCACTAATCCTTGCAGAATATAAGATGGATTAATCCTAATGCATCAAATGACAGAGGAGACACGGGAATCCCCAAAGGATATTCCTCCGCCAACATCAAACATCTTCTAGTCCAAAGATAGCAACCACGTTCCTGATTTTATCACCTTGGATGATGAGGAGGAAATACTAATCCTGTCCAAGGAAGGAAAAGCCAAAAAGGAAAATTCCTTCCAAGAAATGCAACCAAAGTTCGAGGGAGATTTCATGATCGAATCCTTTCAAGTCCAGGAAAAATGCGAAGGAACAGATGAAAGAAAAGATGGTGAGATTATCGGGGAAGCCAACCCATTGAAGAATCCAGAGTTCATCCCTTTTTGCGACGGGTCTAGTTCAAGCGTCCATGTGGAATGTACTGTATCAGGGGCGATCAAGTTATGGCCATAAGCAAAGATATTCAAAATCAAGAGGTAACCTCTATCGCGAGCCTTGAAGGCAACATTACCATTGACAACTGGACTATCAGACCTCAACTAGCTAAGAAGATGTAGATCCAGGGGTTAATGTTGTGAGTTCCAGAAGATGTTGGGACGATATCACTTTTTCCGCAGTATGCCTTTTTTTCCATACATGTAAATATTGAAAAAATCAAAAAATCAAAAAAATCAAAAAAAATCAAAAATCAAATCAGTCAGGTTTCAGCTCAAGGGGCGAACTACGTCGACCTGATCTCCCTGATACCTAGGAGTACGTAGGCAACCATATTTTATATGGCCTAGTCGTAATAAAAAAACAAAAACATTTCTGCCATTTCTCTACAAAAACAAAAACAACAAAAACACTTCTACCCTTTCTCTATATAAACAAAAATAACAAAAATATTCCTACACCCTTTTACATTCAGCGTTGAACCTCTTACACCAGGTTTGAACTACGTAGACCTGATCTCCTCTTCAATAGGAGTACATAGGTAGCCATTTATGGTGTGGTCAAATCAAACAAAAATCCAAAACACCCAAACAAACACTTCAATGTCATTCCATCATATCTGACACAAGTCCCAGAAAGGAAGAAACAACGATACACCAAGACAACCAGCATCGAGGACCTTCAAAGAGCCGACACCCTCAATCACAAGTCTTCATCAAATCAGAAGAAAATCATCAAGGCTAATTGTGAGAACAAGCCAGGAACAATGACTGAGGGCATCCAAAGCCTAAATCTACTACCTGTTCACCAAATGGTACAGAGGTAAAAGGCTCTTGTGACCTCGACATCTTATCATCCCATTTGTCAAAGCAATTATCCCAGACAACAAGCAAGGCTTGGGAAATTTCAAAATCAGCGACAACCCGATGTTGCGATTCTTACAACTAGACCGCTGTAATCTCGGAAACAGCGACAACTCAACACTAAGGCATTTATCAATAATCCTAAAGAGGAAAATGCACCAGTCAGCACCATCAGCATGGTACATCATCATCAGAGTTTCCCTCACATCGTCTTATTAGCGATTCGGTATGATCATTTAGTCTTTTCCAATCATACTGTTCTCAGAATTAATAATCCGTATATGAGGTATGACTCTTTCATCTCTTTATGAGCTTTTATTCTCCATTTACATGCATTAGCGATAATATACATGTTAAGTATTCTTAGAAAAGGATTTTGCTTAACTTGCTATGAATGGGATTACTTTTTATAAGTGTCCGTGGGGCAAGAATCACAGGAACAATTAGAGATTTAAAACTATTCAACCTTTTGATTGGGCACGACATCCCAGTTCAAAGCGCTTTTTGGAACAGACTTGACCTCATATGCATGTCTGCACTTTGCGATTGCCCTGACTCTTAGTTATGGGGTATGAAGCTATGGCAAAAATAATGGAAAATAATGAAAAGATAAAAGATAAGTCGCCAGCCTAATATCTCAAATCATAGCCTAGGTTGCTCGAGTTATTAAGCCTAAGGGGTATCTTTACACCTGGTTCCCTAAAGCCATCTGGTTTGGGAGTCATCGGCCTAATGCTCGTTACATTGGGTAACTTAGTGCCTAAGAAAACGAGCATTGCAAAAGGCAAAACCTGAGCAAATCTGAATTGTGGCGTAGGTTAGTCGAGTAATTAAGCCCGAGGGGTGTCTTTACACCTGGTGCCCTAAAGCCTTCTAGTTTGGGAGTCATCGGCTTAATGCTCGTTACATTGGGTGACTTAGGGCCTAAGAAAACGTACCTGTAAAACTCGGGCAAAGAAGCGAATAGAGTTATCGCCTGACTTATCTCGAAGCGTGGCCTTTATTACTTGAGCCAGTAAACCCGAAGGGGTGTCTTAACACATGGTACCCTAAAGCCCTCCAGTTTGGGAGTCATTAGTCCAAAACTCGTTATATGGGTAATTCTGAATAGCTTATGAAAACGAGACAAGATTAGGCGATAAAAAGAAAATTCTCCAAGGCATAGAAGTAAAGCCCCTGCTAAGAGTTGCGTCACTCATAGGGCGTGTATCATATGAAGTCAATTATGCGAAAAATAACATCTAGAGCCAAGATGAAGTTTCTCTGACAAAGGGAGATAAGTCTTTTAAAATCTAATCCTGCCCGTGAATAATGACCATGGATGTTTACAAATTTCCTTGCGATTTCATAACTCATTTCATTTCATAATTTGTACTTCAAATACCTTATTCACAAGAGTATACTAATCCTGACAGCCAAGCCGTCAAGCTTTTCGTACATTTTGCTCTTTTGATGTATACTCACTCGCGACTTGGTCAACAAAGAGAGTTTCCCATATGAATCCCCGACAACAACATGCGAAAGGACTGGGGCATTTTTTAATTCCAAGAAATGGAAGGAATTTAAGGCGAGATCAAGCTTCCCATCAAAAGAAAGGAGAGAACTCCTGAAGGAAATCATGGCGATGTAAGCTTGCCCCTACAGAAGAAGGAGAAATTTTTCAAAAAAGTCCTTAACTCAAGAGCATAAGGCCAATGACGAAAGGTCTAGTGAATGAAATCCTCACCATCAAAGGTATCAACCTGCGTCAAGTCCTCACGAGTTGAGGCCTCTACACCGAAGTTCAAATCTGGGCAGTGAAAGAATGGGTAGTACCCTCCAGGGATGTTAGCAGCATTCAGATCATCAGTTCAGTCGGGTTATGAATCAAAAGCTCAAGGGAATGGGGCACAAGCACCCTACTAGCGAAAAGAAACTCTAAATCGCCTCAGAAAAGGTGAGGTAAGTTTCTAATCCAGACACTTTAAAATATGCATCAACCTATGACAATAGACTCCTAAGGACAAATCTAGGTCATCACATCATGTATGATCTGCACATGTGCAAAAGCGCTATATCAGCGTACATCTCCATCAATATTTAGCATGCATCTCCTGTAGATTTAAATATGCGCACATTAAATGTCTACATTAGAGGAAAATTTTGTCGTAGACATCAGTTGGTTGTCATCAATCCAGCGTAACATCAGGCGGAGTCTGGTGAATTAAGCCGTTAAATATTAATTTAGTGAAGGTATCAGAAGAATTGGTATTCTAAACCATTGGCATCAATTGTGCATAACATCAGGCTATTTCAGCGATGAAAGCTTTGTATACCACCGTTCGAGTGGGAACCAAAATAGTTTAGCGATGTCAGCGTAGAAAACTACCAGTAGGGTAGGCACCATTGTAAACTACCAGCGTATGCATCGGGAAGGTCCGATGATTTTAGAACTTCATCCCCAACAGAGATGTAGCAAACATCTCAACTTATCTTCATCAAACAAGCATCAGCAACACCGATAAAAAGCCAAACCATTGGAGTCAAGACCAGCATATGCATCAATAATAACTGGTAAAGGTAAAGTGATTTATGATGTGCGATGTGCGAAATGCAATTTGCGATTTGCAATATGCGAAATGCGATGTGTGAATTATGAAGTGCCATTGGCCAAATGCGAAGTGCAAAATTCAAAATGCGATATGCGATTTACGAACTGCAATTTGCGAAAGCATTTTAACATTCATCATAACATTCATTACATTGCGATTTGCATCATTCAAAATGCTTTGTCATATTTCGAGTGTCTAGTAATCTTTATCATGTCCATTTCATTGCATTACATAAACATGATAAAGAGGGACATCTGTAGACACTCAAAATTTCATTTTCCTATTACTAACTATGCAAGAGGATAAAATTATCTTTTTCACACTCTAGAGATAACCCTGGAGGACCACAACATCAATTCTAACCCCGGAGATAGCTTGAGAAATCAATTACAAAGCCCAGAGTCAACCCCGGGAAGTCAAGCCAACCTCAGAGATAACCCTGAGGACATTAAGAGTCGATAGTAGGCCAATCTCAGATATAACCCTAAGAAAAGACTACTACAACTGCGCCAAAACCGGAGATAACCCCGGGAATTGGTAAAATGGTCATTTTGCCAACTCAACTTCAACTCAAATCACATCAACTCATTTCAACTCAAAAATTCTTCAAAAGAAGTCTCACAAGAACCATATCTTAACTTCCAAGTGCAAACTACGAAAAATAGCTTAATGGACTGCCTAACGGAAATCCGAAAATGCCATTTCGGTCATGGACCCATCTTTCTTGGATCAAAAAAGGGGCAAATCTTAAGTCATTGCATAGCTCTCAAAAAAAGCTTTCCAGAATATTATGGCACGCCTCAATCGGAGGCTCGGATTGAAGTTCTACAAGTTCGAGCGAACATCACGTTACACGTGTACACGTACTTCAAAACGGCGGGCCCCGTGGAGCCCGGGGAACCTCGGGCAGCCACAGGTGCATCTGCAATTGCCGCAGGTACACCTGCGGCTCCCAGATCTATAAATATAGAGCTTGGGGTGGCCATATTTAAAAGATAAAAGGCGAGGAAGCCCTATCAAATTTGCTCTATACACACTCTATATTGAGTGCTTTCTCATTTTAAACACGTGTAAGCTCACATATAGCTATATTTTTACCAGCGGGAGCCGAGTGTTCATCCACTTAAAGTCATAGAAGTCTTCTTTGGCAGCCCACTGTAAGCCTTCTTACACCCTATAAAGCCTTTCTCTTCATCTTTGCACACACTCTTCTTCACATTAAGAGTCGTGTTATGTGTGTATGCCCGGACTTCGGTCCGTGGTTTTCATTTTTGTCTGTATATATATACTTATATATTTATATATATGGACTAACATTATCGAGTTATACCTCGATTGAGCCTAGACTTATGTCTAGAGCGTTTACTTGCTTTATATATATTTATATACTTATATATATGAACTGTTGTCAGATTATGTCCGATGAGCCTAGATTTTACATCCAGAGCATTTACTGCTTATATATATATATATATATATAAATTTACATTTCTGTCAGGCCTAGAGTTTACTTCGCGGCCTTTTACTGCTTTATTTACATTCCGCCCCCCTAGAGTTTACTTCGCGGTGGTTGATTGTTTTTACTACTTTATTTACATTTAGTCCCGCCTAGAGTTTACTTCGTGGCGGTTGATAACATTTATTGCTTTATTTATATTTCTGATCCCCTATGGAGGTGTTTCGTGGTGGTTGATTATGTCTCTATATATATATTTACCGCTTTTATATATTTATATTTCCGATCCCCCATGGAGGTGCTTCATGGTGGTTGATCATGTATATATATATATATATATATATACAGCTTTTATATTTATAATTGCTTACTACTTTTCATATAAACTGCGGCATCATGTGAGCCTAGCAATCATGTGATCACAGATTCAGTCTACTAAATCTAGATTCGGTTCCCATGATGGACATTTTCAGCTGTAAGCAGCTTGTAAATTATTCATGGTGTTTGAATTTCCTTAGATGGCTTTCATGCCCATGAGGAGTTCGGCACTGTTATATATTATTTTCTCGAAGATGCTTCACATCTCGAAAATAAAAGCAATCAAGCCGAGCATTTAATAATAAAATGGAAGTATGAAAAGGTCTCAATTACTATTGAGCATAGGGTTTGAAAAACCTCTTTTACAAAACCTCATTGTTATATCATGTTTAAAAATGAATTTTTCATATAAATTCAAACCCTTTGTATATAGGTGCTCACACTACTTTCAAATAAATTGCACAATGATCCACATACATACACACACACACACACATATATTCATATAATAGTTTCTTGAAAAGTGGCGGTCACCATGGTAACACGGATGTCGGGGGGGTGCCTAACACCTTCCCTCCGCATAATCAAGCCCCCAAACCCAAATGAATCTCGGTTTCATAGACCCATTTAGCAGTGTCACATCACTGGGTTAATGTGCAAACCTTTTCTCAGTTCCATTGGTGCAACCAGTCAAAAACACCAACTGGCGACTCTTACAGTTAAATCGTCGACATATACATGTCGGACCTTTTTCACTTGTTTTTTCAAACAAATCTCACATAAAATGAGAACACCAAAGAACAAGAATAGAAAAGGGATAAATAAAAATCCTGACATCGACAGCTATATTAATTGCTGGGCAAAATTTTTGTTCATCCTTGCTTTCCCTAAAACTTTCAGTGAAGGCAGAACATGGTGAACCCTCTGGCAAGGACAAGGGTAAAGAGAAGGCTTTGGAGTAGTTATTTATATGATGCTAGTGATGTATTATTATTTGGTTATAGAAGAACTTATTAAGCTATATTTAAGTTAACTAGTATTGTATTATGTATCAGTTATGACCAGATGGTGTTTAATTATGGTTAAGTTATGTAAGAGATGTTTTAATTACGAACCCTTGGGATAAGAATAATTATGTTATATCAATGTAATCTATTCTATTATTCTGCTATGTGAGATGTCGATTTATTATTAGAGTTAGTACGTGGCAACCAAATTTAGGACAAGTGTGGTCTGAATTTGGGGGTGTCACATGGAGAGCATGAGTTAAATCTGCAACTGGATGAACCAAAAAAGTTTGAAAAATGGGAGACAAGTGGGGATAAGGAGTATGAGGCCATCAAATATCAATCTTTAAGTTCTAATGATGATGACCCTAATATGTTAGTGCCCCAAGTGCCTTCACCACTAAGGTTTAAGAATCCAGTCAGTTTTGCAAAACCCTACCCGTTGGGGAGTCACGTCATCGGCAAAGCTCTTTATGGCATGAGAGCTAGCACAACTTTGAAGCCATGGTGGGCCGAGGAAGAGAAGATAGAAGAAGAGCCTATTGTGCTTGAAAAGCCCCAATGCCCCAATCTTATCACAGACACAACAGAGGAAAAAGAACCTAGTTATTCAACATTCTCAATTGGGCACTTATCTAAACAGTGTAAACTAGGTGACTTTAATTCAATAGTTATCACTGTGGGAAAACTACCAAAAGTTACATTACTCCTGATGGATGGAGGGTTCCTCAATTATCGAAGAGGAATTGGATAGCATTGATAAAAAGAATTCCGGTTGAACGACTATAAACTAAGCGCTCGATGGGAGGCACCCCATTAAATCTTTCTCCCACCTTGTTTAATTCTTATTTACATTTCCAATTACTTCTTCTATGTTTAATTCTCCATACTTTTCATATTTAGTAGATGTTTGATAGTTGTAAGTCTTAATAATAGTTTGATTGTTTCACCTATCAAGTTCAATTCAATTGCTATAAGCATTCAGAATCAAACATAAGTCAAAAAATTTAAAGCTGCCAAGGTACAGGGTAACACGGCCGCGCCATCTCTAAGTCATAAAAAATAAACACTGCTTAATTTTTAGAATTTTTGACTCAGGCATTCGAACAGTTAGAAGTCCACACTCAGTTTCCAACTTTAGATTATCTCAAACTTATCCATCGCTTGATATACCATCAAATCATGAGGAGCGAAAGGAGATGACATTGCCACTTAGGGGAGTATTCTTTCACTTTTAATTACAATGAGGGCATTGTTCATTTTAAATTTGGGAGGATTGTTCTTATTGTTAAGGATTACATATTTAGTATAATTATGTTAATTTCATATAGTTAGTATTAATATTTTAGTTTAGTGTTTATTGCATATGTTAGCATGTTATTTAGCTTATCTTAAAAAAATAATTGTTTTAAATTGTTGCATTTAGTGTAGATAGGTTATATTGCATGAACCCGAGTTTTTAGTTGGTTTGAAATTCTTTTGCCCTATGATGAGATTGGAATTACATGATTTTTAAAAAGTTTTGATGACTTAGTCCTTGTTGTATTGTTATAGCATGATGTAAATCTTTATCTATTTGAATCTGATGTAACCAGATTGCACTTTAGAGTAACCATTATGATTTGCACAGTGTGAATGGTCACATAATTGTCTTCTAGTAGGAAATGTGTGTTTTAATGAAAGAGATTTAGTAAACAGTTAGTAATGACTAGGATTGCGCAAAAGCTTAAGTTTGGGGAATTCATTGGATATGCATGCTGTAAAAAAAGAGAGAAAAAGAGAAAAAAAAATAGAATAAACACCTTGACTAGCTAAGTCTTGTGGCATTTGATATTCGAGCAAGTACGCCCTAGGGGATTGTCTCTACACCCAGCGCCCTAAAGCCTTTTGGTTTAGGAGTTATTGGTCAAAAGCTCTTAATTGGATATCATTAAAAAGTCTAAGAGGACTTGGCCTTGCACAGTTGGGTGTAACCATGGGAATGTGTGAATATCGCCCTCGTGAGTGAATAAAATCATAATAGACTCCTTGTTGACTCTTGACTTAGTTGTTACGTAGTCTTATTAGAACTTTATTTGTTTACTACTTTTCTTGAGTTGAAATTGTATTTTCCCTCGAAGAAGCATATTATGTGAAGTATTTATTCTGTAGCAAGTTTAATGGTTGCTAAGCACACACACACACTATATCGGTGATGACAAGTTTTGATTTACAAAATAATATGCATTATGGCCTTGTCCTTGGTTGGATTCTTTGTTTGAAAATTATGTAGTTTCTGTGAGGCAATTCTTGTGAATTTCAATCTGGCTGATATTTGAATTCGTTAGCATGATAGATTAGATGGCATTTTGTTTAGTTTATTGCATTGCATTATGTTGTGTTGCTTGGGGACAAGCAATTGTTTAAGTTTGGGGGTATTTGATAAGTAGGTTTTATACCTACTTATCCGGTATATATTACTTGAATTAGTTGCTTAAACATATGTTTCGTAGTTACTTTGCATGCATTTTGTGTTCATTTAATAAATTTTATGATTGGGAACAGTGTGAGCGACTATTAGTATGAAAAAGCAAGGAAAAGTAATTTGGACATCATTTAGGCTTTCATGTTCATTTCATGTTCTTGGCTTGAAACTTAGATTATATTGTAGAGCTTCTCTTAGCTTTACAGAACATCTTGAATCATTCCAATCGGAGTTCGGATGCAAGAGTTACGACCCTTGTACCAACGGACGTTGAACTTTAATGTTTTGGGTGGCCATTTGAACAGCAGTTACTTCCAACCTAAATTCAACCTTCATCCGTCCTTTATTTCTCAATTCTCAAAGAATAAATGTTGTAGAACACGTCGAGATCTTCGATTTGATAGGTGGCAAGCTCTGTAAATCCTCACGGATCAAAAGTTATGGCTGTTTTACTAGAGGACACTGCAGTAGAAAATATAAGGCGCGGTCGCGCCCATTTCTAGTTCATTTTCAGCGCGGCCTCGCTGTTCCCTAGTCAAAGAAAACTTTTTCATTAAATCATGCAATCGGAACGTAACTTGGGCAAGGATACATACTAAGACTTATAAATAAAGACATATCAGTGTGTAAATTGTATTCCACCCTTGGGGATCATTTAGATTACGTATGCTATTTTCTTTTCTTTAATTTCCTTATTAGATTATATTAGATTAGAACCCTAAATTAGCTAAGATTTGGGGATTGAAGCAATTGAAGATCCTTTAAATTTCAGAAGTGAAACAAGAGAAGAAACTCAGATTTGCTATTCTTAATCCCTAATTCTCTTTACTTTTATTTGTATCTTTCAATGTATAATCAATTGTGAATCATGGATTCTAGTTCAATCATGAATTAAACTCTATTTTGAGATTACTATGGATCTTGTTGTGTAGTTTACTTTAATATACTTCCTTGTTAGTCTTATTAATTGTTATTGGATTGTCTATTATGATTTATGTTGAATTGCGTAATTGCCTAGCTATCAATTGCCGTGATAATCCATTGAAATTGAGATACGGATTATGGGTTTAGATCAATCATAGTAGCATGTGTTTGTGACTTCTATATGGCGATGGAATTCATGATTCGTTCCTAGGACAAAGATATACGTATGCACCTCATGTAGTCAATTGAGAACTTGAGCTTCAACCCTCTTTAATTATAATTCACATAGAGATATAGTGGGTTAGTTAATTAGGGTGTTCATATTCATTCTATATATGTGGATTTAGTGTGATATGGGTATGGTACATCAAGAGATGACTATATTTTACTTTCGTGTTTTTGAGTAACAATCCGGTATAATTAATTTGGCTTGACAGGAAGTGTGTCGATTTAAATGATTCGATAGGTGAAATTGTAATCTCAAGTCTTCATTATCTAGTCTCATTCTAGGGGTAGTTAGTATTAGTTAATTATATAGTTTAACTATAAAATATCAAATCAATCGTTTAAATTATATTGAGTTGGTTACTAGTTAGTGCTTGGTAAGCTTTATTAGTAATTCCTCGTGGGAACGATACTCTACTTACTCATTATTACTTGTTGATCGTGTATACTTGCACGCATATATTGATCGGGATTATGACCAACAATTTTTTGGCGCCATTGCCAGGGAATTAGTTTAATAATTTTTGTTAACATTAATTCCAATCAAATTAGGCTTAATTTAAATATTTTATTTTATTTTAATTCTCTTCCTATATTTCTCTCTTTTCAAGTAACATGGATGACTTTGCTTTTCAATGGCCGTATATGAATATGACTCAACCAAGGGACACAGGAATTGATGGACTCAATGCATTTTTTGCATTATCAACACAAATTATAACACTTTCAAAGAGGTTGGACGTTCTTACAGCCCAATATATTCGAAAGATCGCAGTAGTTTGTAATTATTGTACTGGCAATCATCTAAGTCATCAATGCATTGTCAGATTTGGACCAGTACAATATGAGGGTGATTACCTCAACAAGTATGCTTATCCCAATTATCATCAAGGTTGGGGGTATCACCCAGATTCTTCATGGATCTATAACTATCAAGACCAATACTGCGACCCAAGTCCAACATATCCACCAGAATTTTCATGTACACCTCCATTGCCACAAGAAGAAAAGACAAATTTGATGGAATTCATGTTTAAGCTCATAGCAAACCAAGAGGAGATGATGATGAGTCATGAAATATTGAGACAAAATTTTAAGAGTCAGATGGAACAACTCATCAATACCTCAACAAATGGTCCTCATTACATGGATTTCGAGACTAAAATAGATAATTTAAGACTGGAGGATTTGTTGTTCAAGTTTATAGTTTCAAATGATGAGAAGATGATTGAACAAGAGATGTCAATTCAAAATGTTCAAAATCAGATAGATCAAATGTTCGAAGCCTCAAGTACTTGTCCTTAAAATAATTGTTGATATGACATGGATTCTGAAACTGATGGAGAGCCTGAGCTAAATCTGCAACTGGATGAACCATAAAAGTTCAAAAAAGGGGAAACAAGTGGGGATAAGGAGTATGAGGCCATCAAATATCTATCTTTAAGTTCTAATGATGATGACCCTAATCTGTTAGTGCCCCAAGTGCCTTCTCCACTAAGGTTCAAGAATCCAGTCAATTTTGCAAAACCCTGCCCGTTGGGGAGTCGCATCTTTAGAAAAGCTCTTTATGACATGAGAGCTAGCACAACTTTGAAGCCATGGTTGGCCGAGGAAGAGAAGATAGAAGAATATCCCGTTGTACTTAACAAGCCCCATTTTCCCAATATTATCATAGACACAATAGAGGAAAAAGCGCCTAGTTATTCAACATTCTCAATGGGCAATTATCTAAACAGAGCAAACTAGGTGACTTTAATTCAATAGCTATCACTGTTGGGAACCTACCAAAAGTTACATTACTCCTGATGGATGGAGGGTTGCTCAATTATCGAAGTGGAACTAGATAGCATCGACAAAAAGAAGCCCGGCTAAACGACTATAAACTAAGCGCTCGATGGGAGGCACCCCATCCAATTTTTCTCCCTCCTTGTTTAATTCTTACTTACATTTCCAATTACTTCTTCTATGTTTAATTCTTCATAATTTCCATATTTAGTAGATGTTTGGTAGTTATAAGTCTTAATAATAGTTTGATTGTTTCTCCTCTCAAGTTTAATCCAATTGCTATAAGCATTCAGGATCAAATAGAAGTCAAAAAAACTGAAGCTGTCAGGGTACAGGGTAGCACAACCACGCCCAACTACAAGCTACACACAGCGCGGCCATGCCATCTCTCAGTCATAGAAAACAAACACTGCTCAATATTTAGAATTTCTGACTCAAGCATTCAGACAGTTAGAAATCCACACTCAGTTTCCAACTTTAGATTCTCTCAAACTTATCCATCGCCTGATATACCATCGAATCATGAGGAGGCAAACGAAGATGACATTGCCACTTAGGGGAGTATTCTTTCACTTTTAATTACAATGAGGACATTGTTCATTTTAAATTTGGGAGGATTGTTCATATTGTTTAGGATTGCATATTTAGTATAATCATGTTGATTGCATATAGTTAGTGTTATTATTTTAGCTTAGTGTTTATTGCATATGTTATCATGTTATTTAGTTTATCTTAAAAAAAATGGTTTTAAATTGTTGTATTTAGTGTAGATAGGTTATATTGCATGAACCCAAGTTTTCAAATGGTTTGAAATTATTTTGGCCTATGATGAGATTGGAATTACATGATTTTTAAAAAGTTTTGATTACTTAGGCCTTGTGGTATTGTTATAGCATGATGTAAATCTTTATCTGTTTGAATCTGATGTAACCAAATTGCACTTTAGAGTAACCATTATGATTTGCACAGTGTGAATGGTCACATAATTGTCTTCTAGTGGGAAATGTGTGTTTTAATGAAAGAGATTTAGTAAACAGTTAGTAATGACTAGGATTGCAAAAAACCTTAAGTTTGGGGAATTCATTTGATATGCATGCTTTAAAAAAAGAGAGAAAAAGAAAAAAAATAAAATAAACACCTTGACTAGCTATGTCTTGTGGCCTTTGATATTCGAGAAAGTGCGCCCTAAGGGATTGTCTCTACACCCAGCGCCCTAAAGCCTTTTGGTTTGGGAGTCGTTGGTCGAAATATCTTAATTGGATATCATTGAAAAGCCAAAGAGGGCTTGGCCTTGCACAGTCGGGTGTAACCACAAGAATGTGCAAATATTTCCCTTGTGAGTGAATAAAATCATATTAAACTCCTTGTTGACTCTTAACTTAGTTGTTGCGTAGTCTTGTTAGAGGTTAATTGTTTACGACTTTTCTTCAGTTGAAACTGTAATTTCCCTCTAAGAAGCATATTATGTGAAGTATTTATTCTATAGCAAGATTAATAGTTGCTAAGTACACACACACTACTTCGATGATGACATGTTTTGATTTACAAAATAATATGCATTATGGCATTGTCCTTGGTTGGATTCTTTGTTTGAAAATTAAGTAGTTTCTTTGAGGCAATTCTTGTGAATTTCAATCTGGCTGATATTTAGATTCGTTAGCATGTTAGATTAGATGGCATTTTGTTTAGTTTATCGCATTGCATCATGTTGTGGTTCTTGGGGACAAGTAATTTGTTTAAGTTTTGGGGTATTTAGTTTTATACCTACTTATCCGATATCTATTACTTGAATTAGTTACTTAAACCTATGTTTTGTAGTTACTTTGGATGCATTTTGTGTTCATTTTGTAGATTTTATGACTGGCAACTATGTGAGCGACTATTTGTATGAAAAAGTAAGGAAAAACAATCCGGACATCGTTTGGGCTTTCATGTTCATTTCATGTTCTTGGCTTGGAACTTGGATTATATTGTAGAGTTTCTCTTATTTTTCCAGAACATCTTGAATCATTCTAATCAGAGTTAGGATGCAAGAGTTATGACCCTTGTACCAATGGACGTTGAACTTCAATGTTTTGGATGGCTATTTGCATAGCAGTCACTTCCAACCCAATTTTGGCCTTCATCCATCCATTATTTGTCAATTCTCAAAGAATAAAAGTTGTAGAACTCGTAGAGATCTTCGATTTGATAGGTGGCAGGCTCCGTAAATCCTTCTGGATCAAAAGTTATGGCTATTTTACCTGAGGACACTGTAGAAGAAAATATAGGGCTCAACCGCGCACATTTCTAGTTCATTTTGAGCGCGGCCTCGTCATTCCCTGGTCAAAGAAAATGTTATCTGCTACTTAAGCGCGGCCGCGCCCAACTCCAGGCTATTTTTAACGCGGTTGTACCACTTCAAAAGTTGACCAGAATTGACTTTTTCATTAAATCGTGCAATTGGAGCGTAACTTGGGCAAGGATTCATACTAGGACTTATAAATAAAAATATATCAGTATGTAAATTGTATTCCACCCTTGGGGATCATTTAGATTACATATTCTCTTTTATTTTCTTTAATTTTCTTATTTGATTAGATTAGATTAGAACCCTAGATTAGCTAAGATTTGGGGATTGAAGAAATTAAAGATCCTTGAAAGTTCAGAAGTGAAACAAGAGAAGAAACTCATATTTGATATTCTTAATCCCTAATTCTCTTTACTTCTATTCATATCTTTTAATTTATAATCAATTGTGAATCATGGATTCTAGTTCAATCATGAATTAAACTCTATTTTGAGATTATTATGGATCTTGTTGTGTAGTTTACTTTAATATACTTCCTTGTTAGTCTTATTAATTATTATTAGATTGTCTATTATGATTTGTGTTGAATTGCTTAATTGCCTAGCTATCAATTACCGTGATAATCCATATAAAATTGAGAGACGGATTATAGGTTTAGATCTAATCATAGTAGCATGTGTTTGTGACTTCTATATGGTGATGGAATTCATGATTCGTGCCTAGGATAGAGATATATTTATGCACCGCATGTAGTCAATTGAGAACTTGAGCTTCAACTCACTTTAATTGTAATTCACATAGAGATATAGTGGGTTAGTTAATTAGGGTGTTCACATTCATTCTATCATCTGTGGATTTAGTATGATATGGGTATGGTACATCGAGAGATAGCTATATTTTACTTTCGTGTTTTCGACTAACAATCCGGTATAATTAATTTGGCTTGACAGGAAGTGTGCCAATTTAAATTATTCAATAAGTGAAATTGTAATCTCAAGTCTTTATTAACTAGTCTCATTATAGGGGTAGTTAGTATTAGTTAATTACATAATTTAAATATAAAATATTAAATCAATCGTTTAAATAAGATTGAGTTGGTTACGAGTTAGTGCTTGGTAAACTTTTTTAGTAATTCCTCGAGAACGATACTCTACTTTCTCTTTATTACTTGTTGACCGTGTATACTTGCACGCATATATTGATCGGGATTACGACCAACAATTTCCAAATCTTGAATTAGGGTTCTTAGTTTAGGGTTTCTAAATGAACATTAGGGTTTCCTAATTATCATTAGAGTTTCTCTAATTAGGTTTACATAATTACATTACATCTAATCAACACTTAATAGTAATCACATAATACAAACTTACATACTTTTAAATAAATATATTTAATATTCAAATCTCTATTCGCAGTTCAATTTAGGGTTTTCATCAGTTATTTAACTTTGCCTCGTTTACCTCTTAGACAATTTAAAATAAATAAATTGACTAATCTACTAAATTCATATCACACATACTCAAAGTAATAATAATAACAATAATGATAATACTAAAAAAATTTATTCATAAAATATTCATATATTATTTATATAATGTATTACCCATATTTTCATGGAAAATAATAATAAAATATCTTTACTACAAAATTATTTTATTATTAAAATATAATTTCTAATAATCAATTATTTCGTTCGCGAAAAATTTATCTGCAATAATTCATGAAGTAAATATATATTTATCACATATTCACATTTGCTTTGTTCGTCATGTATTCCCATATTCATTTGCAGTGTATCAAAATAAAAAAAAATTATTCACAAAATTCTTATTTTAATATATAATGAAAACTTGGATTATTAGAAGCATTTAACATATAAACTTTCTCAAAGTTAAAACTAGCTCAACCAAATGGATATCTGCATAAAAGATTTAAAGGGTCTCAAATAAAATAAAAAGTAACAAAAAGCCAAAATTCAGACTAAGCAATATTTATCCCTTCACTATAACAAAAAGCCTTATCTCCGACAGAATATTCCGTCGGAATTAAGTATAATCTGTCGAGATTATGCTTAATTCCGACGGAATATTCGATCGGCAATTCAGTTGGATATAAGCACGTCGAAATGAAGCCCGTTGATCTTTCAGTCGGAGAAATCTATCCTCGACTGACTAACCTCGATGGAATATTCGGCCGATATTAAGATATTCTCGACTGAATTATATCCGTCGATCATATTCTGTCGAGTCTAAACCTGCCATGTGGCAGCCTATAAAAAAGAAGGGCTTAATATCGACGGAATTCCATCGAGGTTATCCCTTTTTTTTAATATTTATACTGTTTTGGCAATATCCAAGGTAATAACCGATATTTTTTGTACCTGTAAACCTATTTTTTTCCCAACAGCACATCAAACATAAATATAATCCAAGGCAAATAATAATGGCCAACATGAATATGAATTACCAAGGCCAACATGAATATAACATTAAACTAAAGTTCTAATCAACTAAAGTATATCAAATATGCAATTAAACTAATGTAAATATGTCAAACTAAAGTAATGATAATTAAAAGCTATAATACGTCAAAAATTAACTAAACTATAAAATTTACATCACATTAAGCTAAAAACTAAGTAAATATGTACAAATCATCTACAAAACTAAGTCACGGGTCGTCGTCGTCCAACCGCTCAGCATCGTCAGCCCGCTCGTCACCCTGTTGAGACAATATAATGTAACTTATTAGTCCATATATATAATGCAGTTAAAGATTGAAATACCCGAGAATTTCTCTGTATTATTAAAATGAATATATTAATGGAAATAATATTTCTGTGAATAAAAGTCTTATTATTTTGTGAGTTGGTTAATTCAATTTATTCGTATTAGATCAATGTGTATTAAGATGCGTGAAGTGACAATAAGGATTGTGAAATGCCTTGTGTGGCATAATGTGAAACGAGAAAATTCACTAAGCGAGTTGAAACAGAAATTAAGAAGATTAATCGGGAATGATTATGTGATTTCATATAAGTAATCAATACGCTCGTAGACGTGTAGCAACACCTTTGTGGACATTAATTCATGTCGTGTAAGACGAGTATGACGATAGGGGATTGACACTGGCTTGAGCTAAACCAATCTTGGCACTGTCAAGGCACGATGCAACTGCGTCGTCCCAGCAGATACAAATTGGCGCAACTGCGCCAGTGGTCAGTTGGAGAAAAATTAATTCTTATACCTTTGGAAATTAAATGAAGCAATTATGTGATTTGTGTGACATTGATGAACCATGAAATAAAGGGCACAATTAAGTGACATTAATTGTTAATTGTTATATTAATTAGTTGTTAACGGTTGTGGTAGTATATTGAATTCTTAGTAATTAACTAGTAATGTGTGATTACTATTATTTGAAATATATTATAAAGACAAATAATGATTATGGAAATCCATAACTACATTAATCAATGGTTGGATTAATTAATATTGATGTTAATTAATTAAGGAAGTGCATGATTTATTTATTTAACATAAATAAGTAATTTAGTAATATAATAATATTATATTGACGGTTATATGCATATACAACTATATTATATAGTGCGATTGTGACATTTGTGTGACTATATATCTTAAGTTGTATAAAACTATATTGTATAAATCAATGTGATTAAACATATTGGAACTATATGCTATAAATTCAATATCTATGTGACAATATGTATGTGGGTATGTATTCAAATAATATGTTATGAGCATCTTGTAAATTATTATTTTAATAAAGTGATCTTGTACATATGGGTAGACACTAAAATAGTATATACCTGAATTATATGTATGTTGCATAACATCTACTACCTTGCAATGTTAAATCATACTGTGATAAGGTTATTATCTGGTTATATGAGCGATAGGGATAATTATGGAACTACCCGGACAATAATATATGACTGTATTATTTTATTGCATATATTTAATGTACATGGACTAGATGATGTGAGTGTATAATTAATCCCTATATTTCCTAATATGGTAACAATTATACACTAAGATTTCATTGTGGGAATTAAATAGACCAAACCAAGCCTAGATAACAAGATGGCTGAGATATAATTGTTTATCCCAAATTGAGTGTCCCATTTACCTCTCATTTCTCATTCACGTACATTTCAAAAAGGCTAAGGCCTATGTTCTTAATATTTTCTTCCAAGCTTGCTACGCAATGATCATGGGGGGAGTGGTGTTCATGATGAAATCCAACAACTAATTACCAACTCCTTCTTATACTTCATGCAATCCCTTAATCCATGAGTTTGAATTCTTGGGCAATGGCTTGGCATAGTTAATGAGTGTTCTATAAATGAGAGCTCTCCTTCCATTTTTTCAAGTGCTGATAATTATCAAGGTTGAGGTTGAGAGCATTCAAGTATTCTAGGACATTGGGACTTCAATTAGTAGAAAGTTCATTTAATTGCAAAGCTATAACCTCTTTTCCTTGCTTCAATTTTATTCTCTGTAAATGCAGTTGTGCCACATTTGTATTGAGGCGCGGCGCAGTAGCGTCGGTTGTTGAGTTCAATTTTTGGTTTCTATTTTGAAATATGTTATATGTTGGTCGACCATTATGGCTGAAACTAGAATGAAAGCATGTTTAAGGTGTATATGTAAGCATATGAACCTAATGTGGGCATGTATACTAGCTTAGCATGATTAAAGAAAGTGTCTAACTTGGAATAAAATTAGAACTTAGAACGAACTTGATATGTATGTATGCCATGTATGTTCTGACTTTGCGAGCATGTTAACCTAACTTGACTACCTATACTTAGAGTTTTTAAGTTGTCTTATGTGTGTTAGATTGCATAGTTCAAGCTTAAAATGGTTTCAAAAGCAAACTTGAACATATTTTTGAAATTTAGTTGCATCACATGAATATTTAGATGCTAATGAGATAAGATGCCATGTTATGTCTATAATATCTCTAAGTATGATTTATATGTATGGAACATGATGATTTCAAATAAACATAGGTTTGAAGCATGATTTCAAGCTTTAAACAATAATAGTTATGAACAAGCAATATAAATGCTACAAGTATATGCATTAATAGAATTTGAAATCTCTATATGGGTATATAGCCAAGTAACAAGTCATGGTAACCGCTTGATAATGTTTTGCTTGAATTCCATGTAAGACATAAGTTCAAACTTATACAAATAACTCAAGAATGGTAAAGTGGAATGTGAAAGCCTCTAGCATGCATGTATGTTAGACTATAGGTGTAAATGTTATGTTAAAGTGGGACAGAAACTGCAAGGCAATAGCTCGATCTGATTCGGCCAGGGACAAATAAGATTAGGCCTTCCCTAGGCCTTTCAGCAGAGCAGGCATGCAACCGTGCCAGAGATCCTGACAATTAAGTTTTGTTCTTAAACTAATGCTTAACGCATGCCTATATGATGTCTTTAACTTATAATATATGACTAATATGCTATGTAATGTGTTGAGAGGCATGCTATGTGATATAAATAGAGATTAATTTGGATTTTCGAATGATAAGTCTAAGAGGGTGTTTGCATAATATCAAAACAAAGATACATAGGTTAAACTTATGATGACTTATAAACTGATTTTGTACCATATGTGCATAATTGTATCGTGTCGAGCTTGATTACAGACTGTGTTAACTAATGAACACTGTATACTTATAATACGCTATACTAGGATTCGAAAGTGTTGATTTATTAACGTAGATAAACTACGCTTAAGGCAAGTTTCTCTAACCTTACTCAAATTTATGTTGTGCAAGTATCCTCAACCCTTGCATTACCTTATTCGACAAATACCATAAGCTTATCCCTTTGAATACAAGTTATATTACTTTCTCGTTCAAATGAGATAGTATGTTAAACCCTTGTGAAAGCTATTATTCATGTTGAAATTGGTATTATCCTTGAACATTGTGAAAGGGTCGATGCCATTTGATTCGGCTAGACTATATGCATGTTTATAAAAACTGTCAAAACCAATTGATTGGTGTGGGAATCTTAAAAACTGAGTTGAACAACCCTTATGGTAAGGAGAGTGTATGTTGTTGGAAACCCCAACACATGAGTGATTTATTATTGTAGTGTTATGCATAACATATAGTATTGTAGATTGGTCATCTATAGTACTTGATATTTTTGGGTTATCAGTTTAATATTAGTAACTCTAGTGGAAGTTCAATAGTCCTTGGTGACTGCTCAGTATAAATTATTTATCCAGTTGGATACCTTGATAGTCGTTGAATTCATTTATATCTGTTGATTTATATTGAATTATCATTCTTATTCAAAGAATTGTTGATATTTCTTACCCATGATGCTATTCTAATACTTTTAACTATCCTAGACATGACACTTCGATATTTCAAACCTTGTGATATATATATCCTACACCCTTATTGCATATTACTTGTTGGGCAATTTCTGCTCATCCTTTCTTATTTAAAACCTTTCAGTTAAGGAGGAACAGGGAGGTATCTCTAGAACAGACAAGGGCAAGGGCAAGGCTACCGACTAGCTTGCTCCTTTATGTTTAAAGATTATTATGTTATGTTAAGACTATTTGCAGACTATGTTTAAACTTAAGTAGGATTATGTAATAGGTATTTATTTGATATTGTTATGTAACCTATTAAGTACTGTAGGTTGCGAGACTTGGGGGAATAATTATAATAAATCCTTGTATATTATTTTAAAGTAGATTTTTCGTTGTGTATGCGTTATTTTAGTTATTATAGTAATACTTTGAGCATGTGATGAACCAAATTCAAGTGACCAAGTGGAGGTCTGAATTAGGGGGTGTCTCAAATACTACGTGAATATCACGCGGCTCCTCCTCTATTGCTCGGCTAGGTCCGCCCATGTTCGTCATCCTACAATTGCCGACATAAGACAACACAAGCAACAACTCCATTAGAATGTTAAACAAACATAAGTTCATTTATATAATGAAGTTACATTTCATAACACACTAAGTCTCTCAAGGAAAACACTACATGAGTTTTATCTCCTCCCTAACTTCTAAGTTCTCCCGAGTTGTAATCTAAGGAAACTAGCTCCTAAGGTTTATAACTACGGCTTTGATACCAACCTGTGACGCCCCCAAATTCGGACCTCCACTTGGTCACTCGAATTCGGTTCATCACGTTCTTCATGGTAAAACCATAATAACTAAAATAACGATACACAACGGAAAATCTACTTTAGAATAACATACAATGATTTATTATAATTATTCCCCCAAGTCTCGCAACCTACAGTGCTTAATAGATTACATAATAATATCTAATAAAGACTTATTACATGATCATACTTAAGATTAAACATAGTTCATAAATAATCTTAACATAACATAATAGCTTTAAACATAAAAATGACAAGCTTAGTTTGGTAGCCTTCGCCTTCGCCCTTATGCGCTCCGTAGACACCTCCTATTCTTCCTTAATCGAAAGGTTTTAAATAAGCAAGGATGAGCACAAATTGCCCAGCAAGTAATATACAACAAGGGTGTAGGATATAATATCACAAGGTTTGAAATATCGAAGGGTTATTTCTAAGATAGTTCAAAGTGCCAGAATAACATCATGAATAAGGGGTATGACAATTCAATATAATTCAACAGATATATATATATATATATATATGAATTTAATGGCTAACAATGTATCCAACTGGATAAGCAATTTATACTGAACAGACACTAAGGACCATTGAACTTTCACTAGAGTTACTAATATTAAACTGATAACCAAAAATATTAAGTACTATAGAAGATCAGTCTACAATACTTCACGTTATGCATAACAGCACAATAATATTCATTCATGTGTTGGGGTTTCCAACAACATACACTCCCCTTACCAAAAGGGTTGTTCAACTCAATTTTTAAGATTTTCGCACCAATCAATTGGTTTGGACAGTTTTATTATAACCATGCATATAGTCTTGCCGAATCAAATGGCATTGACTCTTTCACAATATTCAAGATCAATACTAAGTTTAACTTTCACAAGGGTTTAAGAATATTAGCTCTTTCGAATGAGAAGGTAATATAACTTGTATTCAAGAGATAAGCTTACGGTATTTGCAATGATATGCACAACAGTAATAGTAGGGTTTGAATACTTGCTCAATATAAATTTGAGTAAGGTTAGAGAAACTTGCCTCAAGCGCAGTTTACCAAAATACCGCTTAACAATACTCTTTCAAATCCTAACATAATGTAATATGTATATAAGATATTCATTAGTTAAATGTGATCATGCTTGATATGTAAGTTTAAATGCATACTTAAACATCTAACTTAGTTGTATCCTCTTCACATACTTCATTTCATACCTTACGCACATATAACACCAAATCAGTTTGTAAGTCACCATGAAAATCAATTAACATAGTCCTTAATAGTTGCTTTAAAGTTTGCAAATACTTTTTGGACTTATCACTTGAAAGTCTATAATCACACCTTTAAACCTTCACTCATATTATCTAGCTTGCTTCTAATCACATTGGACATGTACTGGTCATAATACACATGCTAGAGCAATAATACAAGTATGCAACTCCTATACATTAACAGCAGAAATTGACCCTACTGCAGACTGGCGCGGCCGCACCTGATTTGTACTAAGGAGATGCGCGGATCCCAGTTCAAACCAGGACTGAGCAACTAATTGCTTTGCCTAGCCTGCACCTCCTTACATACATAACACATATTAACATGTTAAGGGTCCCTTTGCATTCTCCTAGTTTAATCTAGGTCCCGTTTCGCATGATATAGTCCTAAGTTAGACATCTCAACAAATTAAGGCCATTTAAGGTTATGAAATCACAAAGTCCAACACGATTGATTGTTAAACATATAAAGTAGTCATATAACTCATATTAGACATGCTTGTGAGTGTTCATACCACATATGTGCATTTAACATTGTTTTGTTTTAAAATATGCTTCGTTTATGATTTCCTTGAACTATGATAACTAAGCATGGTATATATACATTTATGATACATGAGTACATCTAAAGGTAACATCTAACCTGCACATAATCATCAGGTTCTAACTTTTAAAGTAGCACATCAACATTCACGTTCAAATTTTGCCTTTTCATTAGCAAAGCTTACTAATAAGCCTAGCATGTTCATGCTTCAATATGAAATTCATACACATAAGTTAGTATGTCCGACATACATTTCAAAACCATACTAACATGCTTGCAAGATCAAAATATACATTAGTCAAGTTTACCATTTCTAGCTTTTTCCAAAACTTGAAGTTTTCTTTAAAACTTAGCTCAAATCATGCTAAAACATCATACATGTTCAAAACAATATCTAATCACATGATAGGGTCATTTATAGGCTTAACCTAACTATCATAGCATGCTCAAAACAAATCAGAAAACTCAAACCATTATCATTGGCTTTGCGAAGAGCATAGCCCATCTTATTCATCGTCCTCCTCTTGCACCGCACTTAGTCTTCTAGGTCATGTGCCCTATCATTGGCTTCTTCCCACTTCTCCTCGAAGTGAATCCTATCAATCACTTCAATTTCTAATTGAGTTTGGAGAGCCTCCTTCTTCGTCCTCTCACTCAACACATTCTGCTCTAATTCCTCCAGCATTCCTATCACCTCAACATTCCTCGCCACCGCTCGGTGAAACAAAGTTCCCATCTGGATCCCTGCTTCCTTACGGTGAGCAATCTCCACCTCCATCTCCTGCATTACTAACTGTCTCTAATGGTCCTCGTCCCTCAGCTTTTGGAACATAGACTCCCTCTCCCTAGCCTCAACCTCAAGTTCCTCTACCCTACATCCCAACTCCAATATTTGTTCCTCATACTCTCCTAACATCCGATCCTCAAAAGTAGCCTCGTCGGAGTCCTCCACAGGCTCGGGCTCCTCCTCCAAAGGCTCTTCCTCAGGGTCAGACTCCACCTCTTCCTCATCGTCATCATCAAAAGGGCTACTACTGAAATAGGCTCTGCTATCAAGGGTGTCTCAAATACTACGTGAATATCATGCAGCTCCTCCTCTATTACTCGGCTAGGTCCTCCCATGTCCGTCATCCTACAATTGCCAACATAAGACAACACAAACAACAACACAAACAATAACTCCATTAGAATGTTAAACAAACATAAGTTCATTGTATATAATGAAGTTACATTTCATAACACACTAAGTCTCTCAAGGAAAACTCTACATGAGTTTTATCTCCTCCCTAACTTCTAAGTTCTCCCGAGTTGTAATCTAAGGACACTAGCTCCTAAGGTTTATAACTACTACTTTGATACCAACTCAGGACGCCCCAAATTCGGACCTCCACTTGGTCACTCAATTACATTCATCACGCTCTCATGGTAAAACCATAATAACTAAAATAACGATACACATGACGGAAAATCTACTTTAGAATAATATACAATGATTTATTATAATTATTCCCCAAGTCTCAAGAACCTCACTTGAGCTTAATAGATTACATAATAATATCTAATAAAGACTTATTACATGATCATACTTAAGCTTAAACATAGTCCACAAATAATCTTAACATAACATAATAGCTTTGAACATATAAAGGACAAGCTAGTCGGTAGCCTTGCCCTTGCCCTTGTCTGCTCCAGAGACACCTCCCTATTCTTCCTTAACTGAAAGGTTTTAAATAAGCAAGGATGAGCACAAATTGCCCAGCAAGTAATATACAACAAGGGTGTAGGATATAATATCACAAGGTTTGAAATATCGAAGGGTTATTTCTAAGATAGTTCAAAGTGCCAGAATAACATCATGAATAAGGGGTATGACAATTCAATATAATTTAACAGATATATATGAATTCAACAGCTAATAATGTATCTAACTGGATAAGTAATTTATACCGAGCAGTCACTAAGGACCATTGAACTTTAACTAGAGTTAACAATATTAAACTGATAACCAAAAATATTAAGTACTATAGAGGATCAGTCTACAATACTTCACGTTATGCATAACACCACAATAATATTCATTCATATGTTGGGGTTTCCAACAACATACACACCTCTTACCATAAGGGTTGTTCAACTCAATTTTCAAGATTTTCGCACCAATCAATTGGTTTGGACAGTTTTATTATAAACATGCATATAGTCTAGCCGAATCAAATTGTGAGACCCCAGATTTTATGAATAAAGATTTAAATTTTTCGAAATATATATTTTTTAAAATATTATGGTGTGGATTTGATATAATGTTATAGTTGTGGGTAATATTTATAAATTTTGCAAAGTATGCAAGTTGTTATAAAATATTCAATTGGTCGGGGAATATTCTTTTTGTCGGGGAATATTCGTACAACGGCATAATCATTGGTGGACCCCACGACGGAAGTATTGTCGATGTTAGAAAATGACATGAAATTATCTTTTTATAAAATAACTAAGCGGAAGTGTTACCGTTAAAAACGTTGAACTAACCTAGTAGTAAAAGTACAAGAATACGCGTGGTTGTATAAGAAGCACTACCAGATTGGTTATTGATGCTTACGTAAGAAGTCACTCAGTTATACTCAATTATTGCTACAGTAATTGTTGCATCATATCTCTCATATTATTGATTCTATTATTGTCACAGTATCATCTGCATTATATGTTATATTATGAAATCAATAATTGAGACGACAAAGTTATTCATATTATTAAATTGCAATATTTACAATGTCTAGAAGTTCTATCAAGGAGAGGTTTGGTCATCTAATTGCGCGCCAATAAGGAGAAATCCTTATCGGAAAGCCCCCTCTTTCCTGGGAACAACCTAGTTGCTAAATATTGTGAGTTATAATATTAATGATGAATAAGTTCGTGTTGATTAAAGATGAATTTGATAGTTTCATTGTGTTGGGATTATTTGTGTTAGTAGAAATCGACATCTATTCTGATGATAATTGATGTCTGGAGGTTATATTGTTCAATCGGGTATTCGGGAACTTTTCGTGTTAAAGTACTATTCACGAGTTACTATTCATGAGTTACTATTCACGAGTTACTATTCATGAGTTACTATTCACGAGTTACTATTCACGAGTTACTATTCACGAGTTACTATTCATGAGTTACTATTCACGAGTTACTATTCACCTGATTACTATTCACTCTAGTATTGTGCATTCGGGTATTTGGGTACAATATTATTCCATGAGGAGATGTGCTAATTTTTCGTGATCATTGGTTGAAGTTATAATAGTGAATCAATATGGACCGCTGGTGGAAAGTTATAATAGTGAATCAATATGGATCGCTGGTTTAAAAGTTTTAATAGTAAATCAGTATGGACCGTTGCTTTAAGTTTTAAAAGTAAATCAATCTGGACCGTCTGTTTAAAAGTAAATCAATCTAGACCGTTCAGGAATTAGTTACTATTCAATCCATTCTTCTATAAATAGAAGCTCATTCCTTCATTATTTCTTACGAATTCAATCAAACTCTAGAGAGAAAATTATAGAGAAAAAGAAGAAGAGTATTCTCGCTACTTCACTACTTGATATCCGATATCCAAAGGTCTTTTTTACTGTAAGGGGTGTTATTCTTTTGTATTCATGAAGAGAACTTCCATTATTCCATTCTTTATTATTCATTGGAATAACTTTTGATACGCTGACTCCCCTATACTTGGTGAAATCCATTTGTTATTCCATTCTTTATTATTCATTGGAATAACTCAGATACGCTGGCCACCCTATACTTGGTGGAAACCTCAGATATGCGGTTTACCTATACTTGGTGAAATTCTTCATTATTCCATTCTTTATTATTCTGTTGAATAACTCAGATACGCTGAATCCCCCTATACTTGGTGAAATCCTTTTGTTATTCCATTCTTTATTATTCTGTTGGAATAACCTGCATACGCGGTTTACCCTATACTTAGTGGAATAACCTGTATATGCGATTTACCCTATACTTGGTGAAATTCTGTTGTTATTCCATTATTTATTATTCCACATTTAATATTCTGTCAGAATATCCTGTCGGTGTGAATTTCACCTGACCTGGTTCCATTATTTATTATTCCGCATTTATTATTCTGTTGGGAATAACCTGTAAGTACCGCATGCATGGTGAAATCCTTATGTTATTCCATTCTTTATTATTTTGTTGGAATATCCTGTCTGTGCGTTTTACGTCGGACCTGGTTTCGTCTTTATTATTCTGTTGGAATAACCTGTCTATGCAAAGTACCGCATGCATGGTGAAATCCTTATGTTATTCCATTCTTTATTATTCTATTGGAATATCCTGTCTGTGCGTTTTACGCCGGATCTGGTTTTGTATTTATTATTCTGTTATAATAACCTGCCTGTGCTATCTATCACATGCCTGGTGATTTCTTTTGTTATTCCATTCTTTATTATACTCAGTTGGTTAAAGTTTTGACTTCTATACTCCATGAAATTAGTGGAATATCATTGATATTTGCGCTTCATCCAGTATCTTTTCATGGAAATATTCTTTTGAGCATTCTTGAATTTTACTCTATAAAGAAGTATCATATTAACAATTTGGACGTTATTAGTTCCTGGATAAACTAATTCTTGAACTTGTTTAATTGAATTCTTATATCATTGTCATCATCCTCATGTTTATATTTTTTAAAGTCATCCATGGCACGAGTGCATAGATGGACTTGGTATGATTATGACCAGGGATTATTCAGTATAATCATGACCGTAATGTTACAAATGATGTGTTAAAAGTCCTCATTGGCCCGTAGTACATTGATGAACAGTTGTTGGCATGATCATGACCATTGATGAATACACGAATATCCTTGGCCTGTAGTGCATGGATAATTTGTCGTCGTGATATTAAAGAATATCCTTGGCCGTAGATTAGGGGTGATTCGATGATGTGGATTATTTATTAAGCTGAGTCTCAGCGATAAAAGTAATGAAAAACTCTTTAAATCATAAAAGATAGTAGATTTTATTCTCTACTTAACTCTTTTAATTGATTGCTTATTCCACTGCAGTTAAACTTGTTGTCTATTGTATTTTATCAGTTTAACATTGTTGAAGGCTAATGATAATTTATCCTGCATTTTCTTAGTCATAATATTTCTTACTGGGCTAGTTGAGCTCACCTTTCTTTCACCGCTCTCTCTGTGAAAATGAGACGTAATGAGGACTAGTCGGGAATGGAGTGATGGTCCAGATGATAGTATTAGTTGTCCTCACTATTCTGTTAAATAGTGTGACAATAAATGTAATGAGGACTTATTCTAAGAGTGGATATTGTCTAGAAGACAATATTTGTATTAAAACTCACAACTTTCTTGTTGTATATTAAAGATTGTATTTGTATTCTGCACCATGTATCTGGCGACCCAAGATGGGTGATGTATACCTATTTTGGGGGCGTCACACAAATGACATTGACTGTTTCACAATATTCAAGATCAATACTAAGTTTAACTTTCACACGGGTTTAAGAATATTAGCTCTTTCGAATGAGAATGTAATATCACTTGTATTCAAGAGATAAGCTTACGGTATTTGCAATGATATTGCACAATAGTAATAGTAGGGTTCGAATACTTGCTCAATATGAATTTGAGTAAAGTTAGAGAAATATGCCTCAAACGCAGTTTACCAAAATACTGCTTAACAATACTATTTCAAATCCTAACATAATGTAATATGTATATAAGATATTCATTAGTTAAATGTGCTCATGCTTGATATGTAAGTTTAAATGCATACTTAAACATCTAACTTAGTTGTATCCTCTTCACATACTTCATTTCATACCTTACACACATATAACACCAAATCAGTTTGTAAGTCACCATGAAAATCAATTAACACAGTCCTTAATCGTTGCTTTAAAGTTTGCAAATACTTTTTGGACTTATCACTTGAAAGTCTATAATCACACCTTTAAACCTTCACTCATATTATCTAGCTTGCTTCTAATCACATTGGACATGTACTGGTCATAATATACATGCTAGAGCAATAATACAAGTATGCAACTCCTATAAATTAATAGCAGAAATTGACCCTCATCATAGATCAAGGCTAACTGCTACCGATTTGTACTAAGGAGACGCTAGCGGTAAGGCTCCCGAGCTCAAACTAGGACTGAGCAACCAATTGCTTGGCCTAGCCTACACCTCCTTACATACATAACACATATTAATATGTTAAGGGTCCCTTTGCATTCTCCTAGTTTAATCTAGGTCCCGTTTCGCATGATATAGTCCTAGGTTAGACATCTCAACAAATTAAGGTCCTTTAAGGTTATGAAATCACAAAGTCCAACATGCTTGATTATTAAACATATAAAGTAGTCATATAACTCATATTAGACATGCTTGTGAGTGTTCATACCACATATGTGCATTTAACATTGTTTTGTTTGAAAATATGCTTCGTTTATGATTTCCTTGAAATATGATAACTAAGCATGGTATATATACATTTATGATACATGAGTGCATCTAAAGGTAACATCTAACTTGCACATAATCATCAGGTTCTAACTTTTAAAGTAGCACATCAACATTCACGTTCAAAGTTCACCTTTTCATTAGCAAAGCTTACTAATAAGCCTAGCATGCTCATTCTTCAATATGAAATTCATATACATAAGTTAGTATGTCCGACATGCATTTCAAAACCATACTAACATGCTTGCAAGATCAGCATATGCATTAGTCAAGTTTACCATTTCTAGCTTTTTCCAAAACTTGAAGTTTTCTTTAAAACTTAGCTCAAATCATGCTAAAGCATCATACATGCTCAAAACAATATCTAATCACATGATAGGGTCATTTATAGGCTTAACCTAACTATCATAGCATGCTCAAAACAAATCAGAAAACTCAAACCATTATCTCAGAACTGCACCACGTGCGTCCGTGCCACTTCGAGCAGTTTGAAAAAAAATGGCTCTGCAGAAGCAGAGCCTTGACATAAGAGATGTTACACCTGAAATCAGACCAGCTACCAAGTTCCAAAATATGTATATCAACTCAATTAACATAATAGCATGCTATTCTACATCAATTAACAGAGAATTCAACAAATTCTAGAGTTTGACAACTTATGAATTAAGATCATAGAAATAGAATTTTATACCTCTTGAAGCTTAATGGAATTCTTCAACACAAGGATTACACTCCCTCAATTTCTCAACAGCTCACACTCCCTATTGCACCTCTCAAACAATTCAAGCAACACAAAGAATGAAGAGATGTGTTTAATTTATAGAAAATCTTTAGACCATGCCAAGCCATTATCCAAGAACTCAATCCAAGAGATTTTAGGATTGCATGAAGGTTATCAAGGAGTTGGTGCATTGGTTGTTGGTTTGCATCATTATTCCCACTCCCCCCATTGCTAGCTTGAGCTTAGAAGAAGGAAGAGATAATAGGCCTTAGCCTTTTTGAAACTCGCGTGAATGAAGTTTGAGGGAAATGAGACACTCATTTTGGGACAACTTGAATGCTCAACATTCTAGCAACGCATAGACTATACTTATGTTATATCAACCATACATTAATTATAACTATATGTCACACTTTAATAATTAATGTTTCAAGGTAGTAGATGAATTATGAAAATGTAAGATACATATAATCCATGTACATTCTATCACATTGATACACTTAATAGTTTCATGGTATATTATTCCCATACATGCTCACATACATATTGTTACATAGATAATGTATTTATAACATATAGTCCCAATATATTTAGTCATAATGCTCATATAATATAGTTTATAAGACTTAATATATGTAGCCACATAAATGTCACACTGCACCATATAGTATGGTTGTATATGTTCATATGCACATAACTGTCAATATAATATTATTATATTAATAACTCACTTAATTATGTTAAATAAATAAATAACCATGCTCTTCCTTAATTAATTAACACTAATATCAATTAATCATTGATCAATATATTTATGGATTTCCATAACCATTACTTATCTATATAATAATCACCTATTATTAATTGATTACCAAGAAATCAATATTCCACCATAACCATTATCAATTAAATAATATGACAATTAATAATCATTAATTAATCCTCATTATCAAATAATTAATATACCACACATCAATTAACAACTAATAGTACACTACAATAACAATTGATAATTAATATTACCTAATTTCTCATTTTATAATCTCTTCACCGATTAACATTACTATTAGTATTTCCCATCAGTATGCCACACAAGGCTTTCAACGAGTTTACCACAAACTCCACATATTCTCAATTATTCATTTATTTAATATATTTGAGTTATCTCATTTCATAACACGAAGTCGTTCATATTTAAATAAATATTTATTTCCATTAATATATTTATTTAATAATACGCGGAAATTCTCGGGTATTACAATAAAACTCATGTAGAGTTTTCCTTAAGAGATTTAGTGTGCTATGAAATGTAACTTCATTCTATACATTGAACTTATGTTTATTTAACATTCTAATGGAGTTGTTGTTTGTCTTGTCTTATGTTGGTGATTATAGGATGACTGACATAGAGGACCTAGCCGAGTAGTAGAGGAGAAGCCACGTGATATCCACGTAGTATTTTAGACACCCTTGATAGCAGAGCCTATTTCAGTAGTGGCCCCTTTTGATGATGACGATGAGGAGGAGGTGGAGTCTGATCTGGAGGAGGAGCCTATGGAGGAAGATCCCGAGCTGATGGAGGACTCCGACGAGGCTACTTTTGAGGATCGGATGTTAGGAGAGTATGAGGAGCAGATATTAGAATTGGGATGTAGAGTAGAGAAGCTTGAGGCTGAGGCTAGGGAGAAGGAGTCTGTGTTCCAAAAATTGAGGGACGAGAACCACCAGAGGCAACTAGTGATGCAGGAAATGGAGGTAGAGATTGTTCACCGTAAGGAGGCTGGGATCTAGATGGGAGCTTTATTTCACCGAGCGGTGGCGAGGAATGTTGAGGTGGCAGGAAAGCTAACGGAATTAGAGCAGAAGGTTTTGAGTGAGAGGACGGAGAAGGAAGCTCACTGAACTCAGTTAGAGATGGAGGTGATGGATAGGATTCACTTCGAGGAGAAGTGGGAGGAAGTCAATGATAGGGCAGATGATCTAGAGGATGAGGTGCGATGCAAGAGGAGGAAGATGAACAAGATGGGCTATGCTTTATGCACAACCATAGAGAGATTGATCGATGGGGTACATCATTACCCAACTGAGCAAGGACAGACCCGGCATACCATAAGTCGGGACATGGTGGTACACATCACCCATAAGGAATATCAGAGCGCCGTAGAGCGTGGGATGTTAGATTAAGTCTAGAGGATGAAGACCAGTAGTGTAGTAGTTTTATCTATGTATTGTTAATATGTTGTTGTAATCTCAATCTTTTGTGTAAGATGTGAGATAGTAGTAAACCCCCAAACTTCTGAAAAGTGTTAGAGGGGTAATAAGCTAGTATGTCCCCGTCTTTTGTGATATTAGGGGATATGTGATATCATTTATAGCAGTATGCTAGAAAAGAACATGCAATGTAACCATTTGGCATATGAATATAAATGATCTTATTTCAGAAATGTGTTCTAAACATGTAGTTCTTTTTATTAAGAAATGTCTAAGTATTATAATTAGAAAATAAAGTGAAAAATTTTGTGATGCAGAAAATGCCGCCCAGACATAGAATAACTGTCCCAGAAGAGTCAGTTAATGATGAGAGAAGTCCTGTAGATTCAATACAGCGATTGGTAGATTTATTGGGAGAAGCTCTGAGGGGAAGGAACGAACCCGTACCACCCATTCCCCAAGCTGTCCCAGTAACAACCTTCAAAGATTTTAAGAGTGTAGGACCCCCAGAGTTCGCGGGAACCACTGACCCAATAGTTGCGCAAACCTGGATCAAGGAGATCGAGAAGGCCGTCACTATAGCTTACGTGGGTGAAGATCAGAAGACAGTATTTGCCACATACATGATGAGGGGCGAAGCAAACTATTGGTGGGAAACTAATCAGCAGAGAGCGGGGGAAGGAACGATAACATGGGAGAGGTTCACTACGTTGTTCGTCGAGAACTATTTCCCGAAAAGTATGAAGAGTAGGATGGAAGTAAAATTCCTAGAATTAAAACAAGGTGATATGACGGTGGCGCAATATGCAGCTAAGTTCAATGAACTAGTGCGATTTGCAGAGCACCAAGTTGTGGATGAGGAGAGGAAGGCGAGACAGTTTGAGCAAGGGTTGAAGTCGTGGTTATATAACAAGGTATCGGTCTTTCAGATTGATTCCTTTACAATATTGTTGGAAAAGGCAATCATTGTGGAAGGTGGCAGTGAGGCCTTGAGTCTGTATCATAAGGAGAAGAAGAATAAGAACGCTGGTAGTGAACATCGTGGAGGAAGCAGCAGCAGAGGAAGTAACTCCGAAAAGAAGAAATGGGAGAATAATAGCAACAGAAACAATAACCAAGGTGGGAATCACCAAGGAAACTTCAAGAAGAAGATCGAAGCATGCAACAAATGTGGAAGAAGTCTTCAGGGAGAATGCTGGAAGAGGAAAAGCACTTGCTATAATTGCGGCCAAGAGGGGCACATATCGCCAAACTGCCCAAAGCCGAAGAAGATCAGAGGATGTTTTGCTTGTGGTTCAACAAAGCACCAGATAAAGGATTGCCCGAAGAAAGGAAGCGGTGGAGCTGGCGAAAGCCAGTGAGGAGGAGGTATGTTAATGATTGGTGGACATACGCAACCCAACCGATCAACCGCTCGAACCTTTAACATGACCGTCCAAGACGCCATAGCTGCAAAGGACGTGGTGTCAGGTATAATCCCAATCAATAATATAAATGCTTATGTATTATGTGATTCGGGTACCACCTATTCTTTCATATCCTAAAGAATTTGCTAATAAACTTAGTACACCCCGAGAACGTTTAGAAGATCCTTTGAACATAGAAGTTGCGAATAAGGAAATAATCCCTGTAGAATACGTTTATCAAAATTTTTGAGCAAACATTAGAGAACATGAACTGAGCGTAGACTTGATTCCTATTATATTAGGAGAATTTGACGTAATACTGGGAATGGATTGGTTATATAACCATGCAGCAGTAATTGACTGTCAAAAAAATGTGTTAACCTTCGAACTACGAGTAAGTCTAAGGTAGTGTTTTATGGTAGCTCATCGCTTAAGCAAACGTGTTGCGTTATGATGATGCAAGCCAAGAAATTGTTGAGGAAAGGATGTATAGATTATTTAGCTTACATCATGGATACTCAAAAAAAGGGAGTAGAGATTAAAGATATACCTGTAGTGAGTGAATTACAAGATGTGTTTCCGGACGATCTGCCTGGCCTTCCGCCAAACAGAGAAATTGAATTCGTAATAGATTTAGCACCCTGAACAACACTAATTTTGAAAGCTCCATATCGTATGGCGCCATTAGAAATGAAGGAATTGATTATACAACTTCAAGAGTTATTGGATAAAGGTTACATTCGACCGAGTGTATCTCCTTGGGGAGCACCGGTGTTATTCGTTAAGAAAAAGGATGGATCGATGAGGCTCTGTATCGATTATCAAGAATTGAACAGGGTAACGATCAAGAACAGATATCCGCTACCAAGGATAGATGACTTATTTGATCAACTGAAGGGAGCAAAGTGTTTCTCAAAGATCGACCTGCGGATGGGATATCATCAACTGATGGTACAAGATGAAGACATACCAAAGACTGCGTTTAGAACCCATTATGGACATTACGAGTTTTTGGTAATGTCATTTGGTTTGACTAATGCTCCGACATCATCCATGGACTTGATGAATCGAGTTTTCAAGCCATACTTGGATAAATTCGTAGTAGTTTTCATCGACGACATTTTAATCTACTCAAAGACGGAGGAAGAACACGTCGAACATCAGAAGATTGCTTTGGAGGCACTACGAAGGGAGAAGATGTATGCGAAATTTTCTAAATGTGAATTTTGGATGAAGAAGGTTCAATTCTTAGGCCACGTGGTGGATGAGAATGGAATCTCAGTAGACCCCGAAAAGGTCAAAGCGGTAAGTAATTGGGAACAACCGAGAACTCCGACGGAGGTGAAAAGTTTCTTAGGGTTAGCTGGGTACTATCGAATATTTATCCAGGATTTTTCTAAGATAGCAACCCCGTTAACTAATTTGACGAGGAAGACGGTAAAATTTTTATGGACCGACAAATACAAAGAGAGTTTTTGAGAGTTGAAGAAGAGATTGAGCGAGGCGCCTGTATTATCATTACCACATGATACGGGAGGATTTGTAGTGTATAGTGATGCATCGCATAGAGGACTGGGCTGTGTGCTAATGTAACACGACAAGGTCATTGCGTATGCGTCACGACAATTGAAGGATTATGAAAAATGATACCCTACAGATAACTTAGAGTTAGCGGCAGTAGTTTTTGCGTTAAAGATATGGAGGCATTATTTGTACGGAGAGAAATGTGAGATATACACGGACCACAAAAGTTTGAAATATATCTTCACACAGAAGGAATTGAATATGCGTCAGAGAAGGTGGTTGGAATTGATCAAAGATTATGACTGTGAAATTCTTTATCACCTGGGGAAGGCAAACGTAGTTGCCGACGCTCTGAGCAAGAAAGGAAGGGACAAATTGTTCCAACTGACGACTTAGGAGGAATTAATAAGAGATATGGAGAAGTGTGAAACAGAGGTGAAGGGACCCGAGAGGTCTAAAGAGAGGTTATTTGTAATGGAAGCTTGTCCGATATTGTTGGATAGAGTAAAAGGAGCCCAAGAGAAAGATAAAGAATGTGAGAAAATCAGGAGGAGGATCACGGAAAAAGAGGAAGAAAAATTTTGAATAGATAAAGACGGTATCTTAAGATTCGAATGGAGAGTGTGGGTGCCGGCAGTGACTGAGTTAAGAGAAGAGATTTTGTACGAGGCACATAATACGACGTATTCCATTCATCCGGGAGGCACAAAGATGTACCGGGACTTGAAGCAACATTTTTGGTGGCCAAACTTGAAACTAGAAATCGCGAAGTACGTTAGTAGATGTCTTACGTGTCAACGCATAAAAGCAGAGCATCAACGACAGAGTGGGTTATTACAACCATTGGAAATACCAGAATGAAAATGGGAGCATATTGCGATGGATTTAGTGGTAGGACTTCCAGTCGCGCAAAAAGGTTTAGATTCCATTTGGGTTATCGTCGATCGACTTACGAAGACCGCACATTTTCTACCTATCAAGATCCGCTACAGTCTGAATCAATTAGCGAGTCTGTACATAAAGGAAATTGTTTCACGACATGGAGTGCCGGTATCGATTGTTTCTGACCAAGACCTGCGTTTCACGTCAAAATTCTGGAAAAGCTAGTAGGAGAGGATGGGAACACAGTTACGGTTAAGTACAGCTTATCATCCTCAGATAGACGGACAAAGTGAGCGAACTATACAAATGCTAGAGGACATGCTTAGGACTTGCGTGATGGACTTCAAGGGAAATTGGGACGACCACTTACCCTTAGTCGAATTTGCGTATAATAATAGTTACCATGCGAGTATCGGCATGCCACCGTATGAAGCTCTTTATGGAAGGAAGTGCAAAACACCATTATGTTGGGACGAAGTCGAAGAACGACGAATACTCGAACTGGAGTTAGTACAACAAACCGCGGATGTGGTGACAATGATAAGAGCTGGACTAGTAGCGGCTCAAGATCGCCAGAAGAAGTACGCAGACTTGCATCAGCAAGACCGAGATTTTGAAGTCGGCAGTTTCGTATTCCTAAAAGTATCTTCGTGGAAGGGAAAGATCCGTTTCGGCAAGAAAGGAAAACTAAGTCCAAGATTTATAGGACCGTTCGAGATACTAAAGCGAGTGGGCAAAGTAGCGTACAAAGATGCACTACCACCTGAGTTGGAGCACATCCATAACGTGTTTCACATATCCGTGTTGCGTCCGTACAAGCCCGACTACAAACACGTGATTTCTTATGAACCCATTCAAGTGGAGAAGAACTTAGCATACGAAGAAATTCTTGTCCAAATTCTAGATAGGAAAGAGCAAACCTTGAGAAATAAAGTTATTTCTTCTTTAAAAGTACTTTGGCGTAACCACGATGTCGAGGAGGCAACGTGGGAGTTAGAAGATATGATGATGAGGGATTATCCCCATCTATTTTTGTAACCTTGTAGCAATTTTGGGACGGAATTTTTATAAGGGGGGGGGGGTTGTAATACCAGAGAATTTCCCCGTATTATTAAAATGAATATATTAATGGAAATAATATTTCTGTGAATAAAAGTGTTATTATCTTGTGAGTTGGTTAATTCGATTTATTCGTATTAGATCAATGTGTATTAAGATACGTGAAGTGACAATGAGGATTGTGAAATGCCTTGTGTGGCATAATTTGAAACGAGAAAATTCACTAAGCTAGTTGAAACAAAAATTAGGAAGATTAATCGGGAATGATTATGTGATTTCATATAAGTAATCAATACGCTCGTAGACGTGTAGCAACACCTTTGTGGACATTAATTCATGTCGTGTAAGACGCGTAGGACGATAGGGGATTGACACTGGCTTGAGCTAAACCAGTCTTGGCATTTGTCGAGGCACAGCAACAAGGCTTGTCCCAAAGAAGATAAATCCGGTGCAATTGCGCCGTTAGTCGATTGGAGAAAAATTAATTCTTCTACCTTTGGAAATTAAATGAAGCAATTATGTGATTTGTGTGACATTGATGAACCATGAAATAAAGGGCACAATTAAGTGACATTAATTGTTAATTGTTATATTAATTAGTTATTAACGGTTGTGGTAGTATATTGAATTCTTAGTAATTAACTAGTAATGTGTGATTACTATTATTTGCAATATATTATAAAGACCAATAATGATTATGAAAATCCATAACTACATTAATCAATGGTTGGATTAATTAATATTGATGTTAATTAATTAAGGAAGTGCATGATTTATTTATTTAACATAAATAAGTAAGTTAGTAATATAATAATATTATATTCACTAAGTTATGTGCATATACAACTATATTATATAGTGCGATGTGACATTTGTGTGACTATATATCTTAAGTTTTATAAAACCATATTGTATAAGGCAATGTAATTAAACATATTGGAACTATATGCTATAAATTCATTATCTATCTGACAATATGTATATGGGTATGTATTAAAATAATATGTTATGAGTATCTTGTAAATTATTATTTTAACAAAGTGATCTTGTACATATGGGTAGACACTAAAATAGTATATACCTGAATTATGTGTTTGTTGCATAACATCTACTACCTTGCAATGTTAAATCATACTGTGATAAGGTTATTATCTGGTTATATGAGCGGTAGGGATAATTATGGAACTACCCGGACAATAATATCTGACTGCATTATTTTATTGCATATATTTAATGTACATGGACTAGATGATGTGAGTGTATAATTAATCCCTAAATTTCCTAATATGGTAACAATTATACACTAAGGTTTCATTGTGGGAATTAAATAGACCAAACCAAGCCTAGATAATAAGATGGCTGAGATATAAGTGTTTGTCCCAAATTGAGTGTTCCATTTACCTCTCATTTCTTATTCACGTACATTTCAAAAAGGCTAAGGCCTATGTTCTTCATATTTTCTTCCAAGCTTGCTAAGCAATGATCATGGGGGGAGTGGTGCTCATGATGAAATCCAACAACTAATGACCAACTCCTTCTTATACTTTGTGCAATCCCTTAATCCATGAGTTTGAATTCTTGGGCAATGGCTTGGCATGGTTAATGAGTGTTCTATAAATGAGAGCTCTCCTTCCATTTTTCCAAGTGCTGAGAATTATCAAGGTTGAGGTTGAGAGCATTCAAGTATTCTAGGACATTGGGAGTTCAATTAGTAGAAAGTTCATTCAATTGCAGAGGTATAACCTCTCTTCCTTGCTTCAATTTTATTCTCTGTAAATGGAGTCTTGAGGTCTTGAAATCCAAAGTCTTGATTTTATAGAATTGTTTGTTAATAAAGTTGGGTATTGGTTATATAGATGTTATATGATCGTATAAGCATGTTGCAATTGATCTATGAGGGTTTAAGAGTAATTTCGTGAGTAAATTGTGAGGTTGGGCTAGAGTTCTATCGAGGCATCGTCATACAACGCTTGAACCGGGCATGGCGCAATTGCGCTTACATTTGTATTTAGTCATTGGTAGAGTGAGCACTGCTACCGTTCTTAGAGTTCGCTTTTTGGTTTTGTTTTGAACTTTGTTATGTGTTGGCCGACCATTATGGCTGACACTAGTATCAAAGCATGTTTAAGGTGTATATATAAGCATATGAACCTAATGTGAGCATGTAGACTAGCTTAGCATGATAAAAGAAAGTGTGTAACTTGGAATAAAATTAGAACTTAGAACGAACATGATATTTATGTATGCCATGTATGTTCTGACTTTGCGAGCATTTTAACCTAACTTGACTACCTATGCCTAGAGTTTTGAAGTTGTCTAATGTGTGTTAGATTGCATAGTTCAAGCTTAAAATGGTTTCAAAAGCAAACTTGAACATATTTTTGAAATTTAGTTGCATCTCATGAATATTTAGATGCTAATGAGATAAGATGCCATGTTATGTCTATAATATCTCTAGGTATGATTTATATGTATAGAACATGATGATTTCAAATAAACATAAGTTTGAAGCATGATTTCAAGCTTTAAACAATAATAGCTATGAACAAGCAATATAAATGCTACAAGTATATGCATTAATAGAATTTGAAATCTCTATATGGGTATATAGCTAAGTTACAAGTCATGGTAACTGCTTGATAATGTTTTGCTTGAATGCCATGTAAGACATAAGTTCAAACTTATACAAATGAACTCAAGAATAGTAAAGTGGTATGTGAAAGCTTCTAGCATGCATGTATGTTAGACTATAGGTGTAAATGGTATGTTAAAGTGAGACAGAAACTGCAAGGCAATAGCTCAGTCTGAGTGCGGCCGGGGGGGCAGTAGCAATTGCGCCACACCTAGGCTCTGAAGCATGCGTATGTAGCATGCCAGCAATCTTGGCGATCCAATTAAGTTTTGTTCTTAAACTAATGTTTGATGCATGCCTATATGATGTCTTTAACTTGTAATATATAACTAATATGCTATGTAATGTGTTGAGAGGCATGATATGCGATATAAATAGAGATTAATTTGGATTTTCGAATGATAAGTCCTAGAGGATGTTTGCATAATATCAAAACAAAGATACATAGGTTAAACTTATGATGACTTATAAACTTATTTTGTACCATATGTGGATACTTGTATCGTGTCGAGCTTGATTAAGGACTGTGTTAACTAATGAACACTGTATACTTATAATATGTTATACTAGGATTTGAAAGTGTTGATTTATTAACGTGGATAAACTTCGCTAAAGGCAAGTTTCTCTAACCTTACTCAAATTTATGTTGTTCAAGTATCCTAAACCCTTGCATTACCTTATTCGACAAATACCGTAAGCTTATCCCTTTGAATACAAGTTATATTACTTTCTCGTTCAAATGAGCTAGTATGTTAAACCCTTGTGAAAGCTATTATTTATGTTGAAATTGGTATTGTCCTTGAATATTGTGAAACGGACGATGCCATTTGATTCGGCTAGACTATATGCATGTTTATAAAAATTGTCAAACCCAATTGATTGGTGCGGGAATCTTAAAAACTGAGTTGAACAACCTTATGGTAAGGGGAATGTATGTTGTTGGAAACCCCAACACATGAGTGATTTATTATTGTGGTGTTATGCATAACATATAGTATTGTAGATTGATCATCTATAGTACTTGATATTTGTGGGTTATTATTTTAATATTGGTAACTCTAGTGAAAGTTCAATAGTCCTTAGTGAATGCTCAGTATAAATTGTTTATCCAGTTGGATACCTTGATAGTCATTGAATTCATATATATCTGTTGATTTATATTGAATTATCATTCTTATTCAAAGAATTGTTGATATTTCTTACCCATGATGTTATTCTGATACTTTGAATTATCCTTGACATGACACTTCGATATTTCAAACCTTGTGATATATATATCCTACACCCTTGTTGTATATTACTTGCTGGGCAATTTGTGTTCATCCTTGCTTATTTAAAACCTTTCAATTAAGGAGGAACAGGGAGGTGTTTCTGGAACAGAAAAGGAAAAGGGCAAGGCTACCGACTAGCTTGTTCCTTTATGTTTAAAGATTATTATGTTATGTTAAGATTATTTGCAGACTATATTTAAACTTAAGTAGGATTATGTAATAGGTCTTTATTCGATATTATTATGTAATCTATTAAGTACTGTAGGTTGCGAGACTTGGGGGAATAATTATAATAAATCATTGTATATTATTCTAATGTAGATTTTCCGTTGTGTATGCGTTATTTTAGTTATTATGGTAATACTTTAGGCACGTGATGAACTGAATTCAAGTGATCAAGTGGAGGTCTGAATTTGGGGGCGTCACAAAGATAACTAATTAAATGATAATTACATAACATGCATAATATATACTTGAATTATATTATGAATAGTATACCTGAGTAGTCGAGGGCTAACTTAGTATCGGCCCAAATGTGTCCAGTAGTAAGGTAACCACTATCCAAACAATCTCGTCGCGTATCGCGGCGAACTGCTCTGGAGGGATACCCGTACTATCGACGGTGGCACCAGCTGCAATGTCCTACGCAAGATGATGGAAGCGATAACGGCTGGGCAGGTCCTGACAACATAATAGCGGATCTATTTCAAACCTCTCTGACACCACATCCACAACTCGCTAGAACAAAGCATCGTCTAAGCCAGCGCCCGTATGTGATGGTCCCACGGGGGCTCTCAAACGCAGACGCTGGCTAGAGCCTACAAAAATAAAGATAACATGAATAATATTATAATTAAGTTTATGTTATTCATAAACAAGAAATAAACTAAAATTTTATACCTCCAGGCAGTGTATAGGTTGGTATCCTCGGCAACCCCAACACTCGATACCAGCCGATAGTGCTAGTGAGAGTATCCTGAGATGCGACCCAAAGAGCCTTCTCCTCATCTTGAGATAAACTAATCTAGGGCGGAGGGATGGTGGATTCAGCCATCTCAGCATCGCCTCTAGCAACCTATAACTCTGCTATATGCTAGTTGCGGAGCTTCTCAAACCGGTCATGTAATTTAATATATGTACATGTGAGTTAACTTTGTATCATCCTATAAATTACGTAATATGATCCTAAATTACAGAGATTATAGTAAATGTATTACCCATATAGCTAGTGCTGCTGGAGACATCGTCAACCCCGAAGTAGAATCCTTCGGCATATGAACTCTATCCCAGAACTCTATCATAGTAGAAGGTCGGCCCAAGCTACTCCACATGGCCTAAATCATGTACATTAATTAATATTACCCTACTTTACTATAGTTGTAGTTTAATATTAAACTAAACTAATTATAAATACATACCGACTTAACCTCCTAAAATGACTGCGAGCCAGAAGTATGTATAACCCGTAGCTAGCCTTGATTCTTCTTCATTTGCTCGGACTAGGTCTTGAAGGCAGCATCATCCCAATATGTACACATGGCAGCCCATGCTGCATTTGATAATGTCGACGGCCGATGCTGTCATATATTAGTCCCGAGCGATTCTTCTACTACCCGGACTGCCCTCATACGCATCTCGTACAGCCAGCCGGCATATTTCTTTGAGATGTGTGCAATAATAACATCGTCACTATCCGCCTCAGTGATGTCGGGCTCGTATCTATAATACCTCTATCAAACAGACATAACGTACGTATAATTAATTATTTGAACAATATGTAAATAACTTGAACCTTGATTTAATATATGTAATTTGACTTACGTGAAAATCTCGCAACCCTGTCACCATAAAAGTCGGCATCATAACGCTGAGCATCTTTGGCTAAATCGCATCTGACCCGATCGGAGATCTGTGAGGCATATAAATATGTACAATCACCTTATCGACCAGATCCATAATACTAGAAAAAAAAATTTGTATGGAACATTTTAATTTATTAATCACATAATAATATCATTCAAATTGAACATAAGTGATATATTAAAGTTAAAACCTACACTAATGAGCCGACATCAACGAGTACTATGTCAGGAACTGCCGGCGGACGAACTAATCGACCGATGTTAGGCCCTCACTGATGACGACGTCTAGCATCTGTATATTTAATATAGTTATGACATTGATATATTATAGTAAATGAATGTTTAATATAGTTATGAAAAAAAGTGTTAACTCACTAGCTGATGAAGACGACCCGATCCATCGCGGCCACCACCACGACCACCTCCACCGTTATGTCTAGGCATAGCTGTAATACTGAAATAACAGACATAAATTACATTAATTAAATTTCATTGCAATTATTCTAATGATTTGTTTTAGTTGTATAATATTTACAAAACACCAATTAGTGAAGAAGTAGTACGTCGTCAAACTCGTTAGAATCAAAATTATTTTCATCCTCTGATTTTGTTTCTTCCTCTTTTGTATCAATTTCTTCCTCAATATCATCTTCTACCATCACGTATGGACTGAGAACCACATCTTCTTCCACTTCGTTAATATCGGGTACATCAACGACATCATCTACCAACACATCACCATCATATAGAAATACGTGGCTGGGATTGTTAACTTATTCTTGCAATGGGTCATCCATTCTAGACAGATTAGTACCATCAAATGACCTAGTCTTCGTTGTCACAACTGTATACTAGGGGGTTCTATAATTTACGACATTAGGGGCGTAGTACACTTGAGTTGCTTAGCTGACTAACATAAATACGTCATCAGACTATAACTTGGATTTTATATCTACTGTGATGATTCTATTACGATCAACTTTAACACCCTTTGCAGTATCAAACCAGCGACATTTAAATGTAACGACCTTTTTGGCCCCTGGATAATTGAGCACAACAACTTCCTCTAATCTTTTATAGTAATTAGACTCAGAATATCCGTAACAACTTCCCAACATGACAACGCCAGAGTTGACTGATGTTAATTCATTCACATCATCAACCTTAAATCTATACCCATTCACGATGCAGCCTGGAAATGAACTAATAAGTTTGTACGGGCCTAAAATGACATCTCTAAAACGTTCATACGCGTTCTCTTCTTCTACCCTTCTCTTAAACCACTGGTGAAAATTTACATTAGTGAATGTTTCCATCTATGATGTAGTCAACCCCGGGTTAGAAGCTTGTGTTTTCAATTTGAATGAACTGCGTAAAATAATATGGCAATTATTTAATTGTTAATTAAGGTTAGATAAATCATTTTTAACTTGTAATAATACATACTTGATGTACGACAATACTCCAGGCATATTTAGTCGGATAAGTGAATACAACCAACTCATCATCAGCACGACCAGATGGATCGATGACCTCATTCTAACTTAAACGGTTATGCTTCGTTGTGACTACATCGTCAAAGTACAACGAGCAGAAGTTGACAAGCTCTTCCTCCGTATAGCATTCAGCAATAGAACCCTCTACACGAGCTTTGTTTTTAACTTTCTACTTTAATCGACGCATATACCTGAAATATGACAGTATGTGATATTACTTTATAAGTTAATTATAAAGAGGATGAATATTGCACAATGTATGTGATATTACCTCTCAAAAGGATACACCCATCGATATTGCACCGGTCCTCCAAGCATAAGTTCATATGGCAGATGAATAGGTAAATGTTCCATGCTGTCAAAGAACCCCGGTGGTAAAATCATTTCGAGCTTGCACATTGTCAACACTATGTTTTTCTCCATATGCTCTACATCACTATACCTTATAATAGTTGAGCAAATATCCCGAAAGAAATTTGAAAGTGCAGTAAAGGTATCATTAATATTCCTGGGTAACACCTCACGAAATGCAATTGGCATCAACTTCTGCATGAATACATGACAGTCGTGACTTTTGAACCTAGTAATTTTCAACTTCTCAACCTTAGTACAACGAGATATGTTAGAAGAATATCCATCTAGGAGCTTCAATGCGCTAAGCCAATAGCAAATGTTTTCAACCTGTTGCTTGGTAAGACAAAATGGAGCTTTTGGTTTTGAGTTATTAGGTCAGTGCCATAATTCCCGCCTGATATTCATTTCCTCCAAGTCTTTATGTGCTTTATCATTGTCTTTTGTTTTACCACTCGTATCTAGTATGGTGTAAAATAAGTTCTCGAATACATTCTTTTCTATATGCATAACATCTATACAATGACAAAGTGCTAGTGTGACCTAGTATGGCAACTCAAACCAAATCAGCTAGTGTGTCCAGTTATGACTTTTCCCATATCCTATTGCTCTTAACTTACCATGCTCCTTCCCAGGCGGTGGAAATGTTAGATCATTTAGCTAGCCCAATAGGACGCTGCCCGATAAGCGACCAACAACCCCCTTTTTCTATGTCTTTCTGTTGAATGGTGTAGACATCTTTCTATAACTTTGCTCAGCAGGCAAGAATCTACGAACAGTTCCAAAGAAACTAGTTTTCTGGCCATGACGTAGTTGAGTGCCTAGCACATCCCCCATACAGACTGGACATGACAACTTACCATGAGTCGACCAATCAATAATCATCCCTAGTGCTGGAAAGTCAGTGATAGTCCACAACAAGGCTGCCTTCATCACAAAATTTTGCCCTATAGATTTATCAAAAGTTTGAACACCTGTTTCCCATAGCATCTTAAGTTCATCGACTAACGGCCTAAAGTACACCTTAATGTCTTTTGTAGGACTCTTATCCCCCGGTATAAGTAAGGTCAAGAAAAGATACGGATCTCTTATGCACAATGATGGGGGAAGATTGTAAGCTACTATAATCACTGGCCAAACAGAGTAATGCTGACTAAAATTATTAAATGGATAGAAGTCATCTGTAGCCATGTCAAGTCTGACATTCCTAACTTCCTCGACAAATTATGGAAAATTGGCATCAAAATTCTTCCATTCATCTTCATATATTGGGTGAGTCAGCTGACCCAGCACGACATCCCTTGTTTTATGCCAACTCATGTGCTGAGTAGTGTGCGCAGACATGAATAGCTGTTGCAACCTCGGCGCAAGAGGAAAGTACCGTAAAATCTTTGTAGGAACATGTTTCTCCTTCCCCCTACATTTTGTGATCTTGTACGTTGGCGAATTACATATATCACACTGCACCTTATCTTTTTCCTCCCCATAGTATAACATGCAATCCTACTCACAAGCATCGATCTTCTCATACTCGAGATTCAACCCCTTAATCATCTTCTTCACTTCATAGTAATTCACAGGCAGAGTATTATTCTTCGGTAAGAACTCGCTGAGAATATCAATCAAGTCATGGAATCCTCTCTCACTATAGTCATGCTCATTCTTGAAATGTAAAAGCTTCGTAACTGCAGAAAGCCTGGTGTGCTTGTCATTTTCAGGATACAATGGAACACCTGATTCAGATAGCAACTTGTAGAAAGTAGCTGCTGAATCATTTGGCTTTTGCTGAGCACTACTTGACGCATACTCATTTTTAGCCTTGTCAATATTGGTAGGGCCATATGCATCAACCAACATTTGCACGATATCATAGTTATCTGATTATGAATCCCCATTAATCGATTGGTTTACAGTACTATCTGTCCGTTCTCTAAACTCAGTTGATTCCCCGTGATGAATCAATACTGAATACCTATCCACAAACCCACGTGAATATAAGTCAAATTTAACTTCATCGGCATTCTTCCATATCATGTTCTTACACTTGAAACACGGGCATCTCATCTTTCCATTTGAATCATCAACATGTTCTATTGCTTTGTTCATAAAATTGGACACCCCATCACAGTACGCATCAACTAATCCCCTCCCATCAATCTTAATCCTACGGTACATCCAACTCTGGTCGGCTGATATCTTAAATTGAAGAAAATACCCAATTAGATCAAGAATAATCATGAATGTGGTCCATGCCTATATTTAGTTTACCTAGTACATATCTCCACTCTACAGGGGTTAGGTTTCTATCTCGTTCCTGGATGCGTCTCCTCACTAATGCCAATCTTGAGCACGTTTCTTCTATTTTAAGAAAATTTCAGAAGCACCTCCCCATGGTCTCCAAGTACACGAAATAGACCAAGACAACTTAGTCTAAGTATGCACTCGGAGAGCATGTAGAGACACCAGCATAAAAATCCTCAAAAGTTTATAAAAACGCACCTTGTGAAGTGGCACCGATCTAAGTGAAAGACATAACATCCAGTAACAGTCCCAAATTGGTGACTATACGACATTCACTTCTAATGAGTGAATGTCAAACGGGTTTCTAAGCTCCTACCTATGTATACTAAAACTCCTACGTATACTACATGATGTGTCAACCATATTCAATTTGACTTAGTTTACTAAAGCTCCTAATAAGTGTAGTACATGTGTCAAGCATAATTAGTTTCCTTTACTTGTAGAAAGCTAAGAAACTACTACTTAGTTTAGTAAAGGTTATAAGTATTTATATGTGTCAAACATATTCAGATATAATTTAGTTATGGAACACTAAGCAAATACTACTTCGTATTTATTTTATTGTATTGTATTTTGTTTTCTTTTTACTTTATTTTATTTTTATATTATTTTACTTTATTTTATTTTAATTTATTGTAATTTATTTTATATTAAATTATTTCATTATTTTTATTTTATTTTATTTATTTATTTTATTTTATTTTTATTTGTTTTGTTTTGTTTTGTTTATTTTATTTTATTTTTTTAATTGGCAAAATTTTTTTATTTTGTTTTGTTTTGTTTTATTTTATTTTATTTTGTTTATTTTGTTTTTTATTTTATAATAATTTATTTCAATTTATTTTATTTTAAATTATTTTATTTTGTATTAATATACTTTGTTTTATATTGTATTATTTTATTTATAATTTATTTAAGGTAAATTAAATTAAATTATTTTATTTTAATTTATTTGATTGTATTATATTACTATATATTATATTATTTAATTAAATTAAATTTCAATAAATTACAATTTATTTATTTTATTTGATTTTATTATTTTATATTATCTTATTATACAAAATATAATTTAGATTTAGTTTGTGTTATAATATTATTTATTTTTTAGTAATTTGAAACTAAGTAAATGTTATTTAGTTCATTTTAGTTAATTTTATTAGTAGGAAATTAAGTACATGCAACATAATATATTTCAATATTGAAAACTAATAAAATACATAAATAAAATAAAGTAGGGCTCACATATTTCAATATTTCAATATTTTACGATTTCACAGAAATTTCGTCGAAAATAACAAATATACCAAGATTTCACAATACCATTACAAATACTAACCAACAGGTATATATAATTCAACAATACAACTCAATACATGACTAACATCAGCCTTAATCAAATTATGAAATGTAAATTGCACAAATTAAACCCAACGTGAATCAATTAATAGATTCATGGCTAAAATCAGTAACATACAACTGCCACTGCAGAAGTATAACATAAAATTCAAACTAACATAAGTTGTTTGTAAGACCCCAACTTTTTATAAACAAAGATTTAATTTCTCTAATTATTATTTTAAAATAGTAAGGGGTTGATTTGATTAATGTGGTTAGTTATGGGTAAAATGCGCAAATAATTTAAATAAGCAAGTGGTTATAAAATATTCATTGTTGTCGGGGAATATTCGTTTGGTCATGGAATATTCTTGCTGTTAGGGAATAGTCAAATACGACAAATAGCAGACCATTTAGGGCCCCGAGACACTCGAAATTTTACTTGCGCTTTTATTACTTAACATTGCAAGAGGGCAGATTCGTCTTTTGGAGATAACCCTAGAAGACAGCTCACATCCATTCCGGATACTACCGAAAGTTCAAGCTCAAAAACCGGGACACACACCGGGAACATCATTTTCAAACCCGAAACACACACCGGAAGAATCATTCCCAACCTCTGAGATAACCCTGAGTTTCGTCCTTGGCGATAACCCCAAGGAATGTTGTTGTAGTTCCGGTGATAACTCCGGAAATGCTTGTTTCAAATGCATGGTATCAGCTTCAATCTCAGACCTCCTGCCGAGGCACTCATACCTCAAACCCAGAGCTAACACCGGGCAGACAGGCACAATGACAAGATGACATTGTGGCATACAAATAAGTAGTCCAATCTCAGATGTAACCCTGAGCAACGACTTCTTTCATCTCAAACCGGCAATAACCCCGGTGAAGAGTCAAACGTCATCTTGCCACCTCAACACCTGTGCGTCATCTCAACCCTTCAAACATACATACCTACAACGATGTCCCACAAGAACCGAGGAGTTACAATCCCGAGTGACTATTACGCGTGGCAACACACCGGATAGAATTTGAAGCTTGAAGACTATGGGCATGGCCCCCTCTTCCTGACTTCGTACAA